>CM021109.1:142959988-144159988 GCA_007115665.2 Sequoiadendron giganteum | reverse complement strand
ATTCAATAGCAATATTGTGCATTGAATATTCATTACATTTGATCTAATATTATCTTGCATCCATTATTAAAAATTTATGATCTTGCTTTTCTCTCTTGTAAAATGTTATTTTTGGTTTTGTAGGGGATCCTGGAAGCTTGAGTCCTTGAGTGACTCTAAAAATTTCTATATTAAGAATAAAAATAATGTGAATAATTGATGTGTTATCATCAATCATGATTTTATTATTTTTTATTTTAATAGGTGATTTACAACTTGATTTTACACTCAAGTCAATTAGTAATGATGATGTACCCTTAATGAAATCCCTTTATTTTTCTTTCTCTACTTAAATTCTCTCAAGTGTTCCTTCTCATGGTAATAGTCAAATCTTTCTTACTACACAAAATTATCAATATACCTTAATTAAAATGATTAATTACATAAAAATAATGTAATGATCACTCCAAAGGAACATACTAATCACAAGTAGACTCATAAAAGATAAGTAAATGATTATTAATAAAGAAGTTAATAAATTACCAAATTTATGTTAACTTTAAATAAAATTGACAACTAAAACTCTCAATCAAATAAAAAGTATGTAGTGATTGAATAATTATTGATGTCTAATGCAAATCAATCATTTCTAGTGATATAAATAAAAAATATCAATAAGTATCATAGAAATCAAATAGAAACCATGTACAATTTATATTTTGGGACCATATCATGGGGGTCATATGTTTCCCCTTCTGTAAATACTTTTAGTTTTCTACATAATGTGAGTGAATTATATATGCACTAGCGTTATGTAACACACTCATGTTATTTAATTAAAATAATTTCCTCAATTTTAGGCTTTGTTTGAGACTTAGATGGACGAACCTAAGGATTGAAGAAACTTATTTTTCTTATTCACTAGCATTTTTTAACTTCAATATCGCTAAATTTATTCGTCTCATAATAATCTTTGATAAAATTACCACCAAAATTCCACTTTTCTATTAGTTTTTTAACCATATATATACATATATATTATTTTAAATATATTAACATAGTTATTTTAATTTTCTTTTACTAATATCTTCATATTCCTCATATACATATGTATCAATTTTTATTAATAACTTTTGGTCCACTTATCAATTAAAAAAATAAATTAAATAGGATTGTTTTATGCTTCATTCTTTATGTCTTATTTTTTATTTATGTTTTATTATTATTGTGCTAGTTATGTGACATGCACATTGAGTGATGCATCCACTTCAAAAATTTAAAAAAAAATCAATAAAAGATATAAAAAAGTACACAACTTCTAGCACTTGATCTTGACTATATTTCTATCAACTAGTTTTTATAAATACCAAACGTAACAAAAACTTGGGGGACACATATTGGACCCTATGTTATATTTTAGTGATAAAAAGAGGAAGATTTTTGTGTGTGCAAAATATTTCATCCTTTTAATCTTAATTTTTTTTAGAAGCCTTAGTAATTTAGAAACTAGATTCAAAGTACTATAGTTCTCGTTCTGATCATATCTTTAAAATTTGAGTATATGTATCTCAAATTACTCACCCAATTTTAGGTTTAGTTGATTTTTAAAAAAATTACCATTTTTTACCCCCTTTTGTTCCCCATTTTCATGCACTTACCTTAGATATGTGATTTAAGTTATATGATGATGTATATGATGTATATGATGTGTATAATGTGTCTTATGCTAGTGCTATTGGTATCTTGATGTATGAAATTGTATGTAATAGACTAGATATTGTCAAGTAGTGGGAGTTTTTAGTAGGTTTGTGTCTAACCCTAGTAGAGAGCACTTGACATTTTTTAAGAGGGTAATTGAGTATTTTCTGAGGAAATTTTGATTATTGCATATATAATCATGATTTAAAATGTGGGCAAGATATTGGATATATAAGGTTTTATTGATGTAGTTAGGCAATTGACTTGGATGGTCAAAGTTCCACTAGTGGCTATGCATTTCTTATTTAGTGATGATGTTAGTTGGATGAGTTAGAGGCAACCCATGGTTTCTTTGACTAACATTGAAGTTGAGTATATGGTTGCTACACATACCTATAAAGAGATAGTTTGGTTACAAATATTATGCTCTAGAGTTAGTTTTTATTGTAAGGTGGTTTAGATTGGACGTGACGATCAAAGTACTATTTGTTTTGCTAGGAATACCATGTACCATTATTATACAAAGCATTTTGATGTGTAATATAAATTTATTTGTGAAATTAAGGTATACTAATAAGTAACCTCCTAAAAATTCTATAGAATCCCTAGTGAATCCACTTCAAAGAACTATAGTATCTTAGGATTTATTTTATTTTAAAAATTAAATTTTATTGTGGATGGCAATATTTTCTATTGTATTAATATTTTATGTTTATTGACTAAATTATTCTAATAATATTTTTTAATGGTGACTTAACATTTGAAATTTTTATCAATATATAAATTTTAAACAAAGATGTTTTGAAATGAGGTGAGTATAAAAAAAATAGACCCTAATAAATTGCCCGTAGATTAGTGCCTAATTTTTTATAAACAATATCATGATATGTGTTCATCCCAAGGAATTAAATTGTTCGAGCTCAAGGTGATTTTTTTTTTTGAGATAATGGAAAATCTATCAAATGTGAGTGAATTGGACACTTTTAAAGAACCAAAAAAACCAAATATCAAGGATAAAAATTATGTCAAAAAATAGCCAAATGGTGATATATATAGCCATTAAAAATATTCCTTATGGGAGATGGTGGAGAATACTAAGTTCATGTTAGAAAAGGTTGGAATTAAGGATAACGTTGCATATTCATTTATGAAATAAGTGATCATGGATAAGTTCTCTTGGTGTAGAGAGGTCATGGGCCTTGCATCCTATAATTTATTTATATGTGATTCTTATTATATCATTGCAATGCATAATATCAAGTGGGATACTTTTAATAAAGCATGTTATTTAAATGTGATCCTAATGTACTAGTAAATTAGATCTCCAACATATTAAGATTGAGTACTTTGAGAACCATGAAAGTTGAGAGATATTATTATTTTATTATTATTCTCCTAGCTAATTTGAAATATTAGTTGAAATGAAATTCAAGAAAAAAGGAGTATGACGATGGTAGTTACAAATTGATTAAAGATCATTTATGTTAATTTTCCATTCCTAGGTGCTAGGTGGGGAAGTGGAGCATCTTATTCATATTAGGTGGGTCCCACATGTATAGTGGTCTCAATATTTGAGTACCATTTTTGGGGAAGTGTTCCTATAAAGTGGAGTGGTCAAAGATGTTGAGAGTTACATTTATTATTTATGGATGCATTGATTTTTCACATGTGGGCATTGGATTTTTTCCATACTCTGGTTTCTTGGTTGTTGATTATGAGGAATTAACTTATTTTACTACTCCATTCCTCTATAAATTGAATGTCTCTGATAGTTATTTTATGAGTTATTTTGTAGGTGGACAAGTGCTACTAGAATATTATTAGATTGAGGATATGGTTGTTGTATTGATGTAACATATTGTTTGGATTAATATTATAGACACCCAAAATTGTCCATGTCATAATATTACCTAGTCGATACATGACCTTGTAAGACATTTTGTAATATTTTATCCTAGGTCATTACATTATCCCACTTATCCCATTTATTCAACTTAATCACCTTCCCAATTAATTAATTAAATCTCATTTATTTAATTAATTCTCCCTTCACATGTCTCAAAATAATTCAAATTAAATATTTGAATTAATCCCTCACTTATTGTCACATTGCAACATGTGTCACATGACTACAAATCTTCACATGCATAAATAATTTATATAATTTTATTATTTAAATTATGAGATTTCCACTCAAATCCTATTTTTACCCTCATTCATTGTGCGTCATAAGCATCTTTTCTTTCAAAATAAATAAAAGAATTCCACTTATTTCCTCGCATCCTAATTTTAGTCTCATGTCATAGCCCACTTAATGTGAGTCATAGGCACTAAAATGAACTTTTAATCCTAGCCATACATATCTCAAATTTGACTTTTAATCTTGGCCATTGAATCAAATCAACCTTCTCCTATAAATCAAGTCTTTCACAGGCCATTTGGGGGAATCTTCTTCTAGCATCCTTACTCTGCCAAAATTTCTTTCAATCTTCTTATCTAGCTATCTATCTATTTTTCTTCTATTATCTTCATCTTATCATTATGCTACAAGAATGAGCAATCAACATATCAAATCATTCAAACCTTGAAAATCTTTCATTCTCATGCAGGTGGAGAAGAGCAATGGAGATAAATTAAATCTAGCTTGGAGATCGATTTTCTTTGCTTTCTTATTTTGATTTTCATACTAGTTTGTGCTCTATTGTGCTTGTTAGGGTTTTTCATTATAATTTGTTTATATATTTTTCTCTAATATTTTTACCCTAACTTACAAATAGAGTACTAGTGCTCTCTTTAATGGGGAAAGGTTTTGTCCATGTACATCTAGTGTCATGTGTTTGAATCTTATGATTTTATGATTTATTGTTTGTCGAATTGAACTTCTAGATTTGTGTTGATTAAGAGTTTCCATATACTTTACAATGCATGTGATCATGATAGATTCATACACACATCTAAGTGGGGGGAAATTTAATGGTAAAATTAGTATTTCCATGTCATTTCCTATTTAGTTTTGGTGGAATGTCCTCAATGTAAATACCTATTGACAAGTGACACATTCTTGTATTAGGTTTTGGATCTTGACCCAATCTATCCATCTCTATTTACCCTCCTCTACACCAATTCCCACATGCTTTTTTATTTAGTCATCACTATTTCATCATCATTTGCGCTTACTTCTATACAATCACTCCCTACCTCAAAATCACCATATTATCCCCCAAGTTTATTTTTTCACCACTTGATATTAACCTAGATCAATCGTAGGTACATATGAATGATTTCAAAATTAAAATATTTAAATTCAAATTCTAACTTTCTTAACCCCCTTTTTCTAACCATTATGAACCAACTTAACAAATGTTTGTGAAATAAAAGAAAATGGCAAGTGATCAAAATGGGGTGATTGAATATGTGATGCACCTATCTTCCTTGTTTCATTAGGAAAAAGAGATCCCCAAAGGTAGGATTGAATTTAAACCCTTAGGTGAGTCAACCCTATTGGAGATCTTGGCTATTTTCCTTTTATGACAAGACAGGGTAAATATGCCCAAAATGCACTTTGGGGAGAAAAACTAAAACTACTAAATGATCTCAATTATGAAATGTGAAATTTGAATCATCAATTTAAATCATAAAACAATCAAAAATTAAAAAAAATTGGTAGATCTAAGGGTAAGTTGACATGTACCCATCACCAAAAGTTATTGTTGAGTGTCCTCCTAGGACAAATTCACCCTAGGGCAAATGGGTCCTGCTATAGGGATCCAAAATTTGATTTCATAGTCCTCTACTCCTGGATCTGCACTCTTGATTCCTCTAGATCTCATTGTTGAAAAGTCAAAAATAAATTCTACAACTAAGATGTATCTTGACAACTTTGATAACTTTGTAAAATTTCACTTTTGATCAATCTTCAATCCTTCTTCACTTAGAAATCTACACACACAAAGAGAGGGATTTATTTTTATTTTTGGTGAATAGTAGTTTGCCTTGGTCAAACCCCGTTTTGGTAATTAAACCTTGAAATAAAATAATGATAAAAGGAAGGAACATGATGAATGAAAATTAGCTTGTTGCAACTCACCAAACCCTTTAATGGCTTCCCTTGGAGGACTAAAGTCTAACACATCTCTCTAAGGTTATATCTTGCATGAATGGCTTGATTGGATGTTTGATTTGACACTTGAATCTTGACTTCAAACTTGAAACCTACATCACAATGTTAGCTCCAAAAATATGCATGAATGCAAATAACTTTGACATGATGACCTTGATCTTGAATCCTGATATAGAAGACTAGTAAATTTTATCTTTAATGCTCTTGACTGTTGGTGTAATTAATTATTTAATTATACTTTATTAAGTTTACTTAGGTAATAATTAGTTTACTTAATTAATAAGTAAGCTTTATTTAGTTGAGCTAATTGTAGTTCAAAATTAGGTTTACCTTTAGGGTTATGCATACATTTCTTTTATAAAGAAATTCATCTCTTATAATTTAGAGGAATCCTGAATATTATTCATTTGCACATCTTCTTGCAAATTGCTCTTTCTTTTTCTGTTTCTCTCTTGTGGAAGGTATTTTTTGGTTTGCATTTCTGATCTTGGTTTCTAACATTGAAAATAATATTTTCTCTTGTGAGAGTTGCCTTAATGTTAGATAATTTTTCTTAGACTTGAGTTCATAAAAAGACCTTGTATTTATAGGTAATTCTCTATTTTCCTAACAATTAAAATTCAAAAGCCAACAATTGCAATTTGAATTTGAATCATAAAAATACCACCACAAACATATTAAAAAATGGGGTCCTAAGTCTAAGGAGGGCCCATTCCCCCAAGCGTGAATGGGTCCTAGGCCCTAAACCTATGACACACATTTTCCAAGATGTGTAACTTAATGTTTTTAATTATTTTATATAGGTCCCCCTTTCAGAAAATGAGATTAATTAGGATTTTAAATGCATTATTGGCCCAATTAGAGGATTAATTAAGTCCAATTAATTAATGGGAGGCAAACAAAGTGAGAAAATGTAAAGGAGTACATTTTTCATCACTACATTTAGCCCCTACTTTAGTGAGAGTATGAACTTTTGCTCATACTCACACTAAAGTAGACAAATAAGTGTCAAGAGGGTTCCAAGTGTATAAATGTTGATGGGATAGGATGACAAATATCAAGGATGTGGACAAGCCCCCATGATCAAGATCCCATGACAAACCAACATAAGTACAAAGGAACACACATGTACGCATGATATACATCAGCAAGAGAAGATACACAAACATACAATGCCAAAATTAATGCAAAAAGAAAAGAGAAGAAAAAAAGGGTGGATCAAGACTCAAATGTTTGTCCAATAGGTATGGATCAAGCCTTAGCTATTTTTCCAAAAAAACATTCACAAGTGGAAACCCGCTGTCCACTATGCAGACAAAATATACTCACATGAGCTATTGAAATCCGTTATCCACCAGGTGAGCTCCAAAAGGTGGTTGATGGGAAAGTCATGCCAGGTCTATAGGCTCCCATACATCACAAGGCTATCAAGTTGCATTATGCTAGACACTCATGAAAAATAAAAAAGATCCATTTGCAAGCAAGTTGTGTTATGCTTGGTGGCCATGATAAAGTTTTAAATGCAATAGGATAGGATATTCAAAGGGGTTTTTCTTAATTCATGAAAGGCCTCACTTTAGGGAACACCATGCTTAATGTCACCAAGAGATGACTAGTCGAGGATAAAAGATTCACAACTTAGGGAATGCAAGCCGTAGAATTACCACTAAGAGGAATGTCATATGCCAAGAAAGGTCATGCACTTGAAGGAAATCAAATCTAATGTCACCACCAAGAAGACACATCACATGAAGTAAGAAGACCTTACTTTGAAGAAAATAATGAGCAGGGACACATATGCCTCCACTTTAAAGAAATTGCTAAACACCATGCTGTGAGCATTTAATTTAAAGTAGAACACAATAAATACCACTACATGAGAGATTTATTCAAAAAGACCTATGTAAAACATATGTTTCCAAAATAGAGCTATGTCATGAAAGGAAGTTTCCCCCCATATGCAATCCTAAGATAACACATAAGGGATCCATGGATTTGGGGTCAGTATTATGTCTTTGCTACAATGATATAATCGAGCTCATAATCATAATCATTCCCCTAATGAATCATGGAACAATGAGAAAAAAGGAAGAATGAAACATAGAGAGTGAAAACAAAGAAAATATTTTTGGTCAACATGGAAGAGACCTAAATGTCTCAACGCCTTGCATCATCCCCAAAAGGAAAACACAAGACAAGAGAAAAGATAAAGGTGCATAACATATAGAAGAATGTAGATACAAATAGAATAATGTCATCATAGGTTCACTTACTTTGTATCCTTACACCAGCAGATTGACAAGGGTCATCCAAAGTAGGATCACAAACATATAACGACATGCCAAGCATCACGATACAAGGGATCACATTAAAAACGTACAAGATTTCATAAAGAACATGAAAATAAAATAAAGAAAAGACTAGTATGGCACATGCGAGTCAACCTATAGCAATTCATCGACATCCCAATATCATTTGTCATATGCAAAAGGTAGAAAACTAGCCAAAGGGAAAACAAGAAGTGTTGTACTAGGAGCATCACTAGGTTCAACACATGGTGAGTCACTATTTATAGGAGGATCATCACAATTGTTATCATCTAATCTCATGGAAGAGGAAAACAATAAATTTAACTCATTATGCACATCCTCATCAATCTTAGCAATATCATCATTATCACCCAAATTAATCAAAATAGGATGCCTAATGAAAATGTCCATTGAAGTTTCATGTTGTTTTTGTGGCGAAGGTGGAGAATCATCATGCTTTGTTGGAGTTAAATTTTGATCTTGATTTTATATTTTATTCTCTTCTTTTAACTTAAGATCAATAACATGACATCTATGCCTATGCTCTTTAGCATTTCTATTTCTTCTTGCATGATTTTCAAGTTGTGATTATGTAGGAGTGATTTTATCAACCATAGGTTTTTTTTCTTACCACAAAGGAGGAATGAAAGGAACCATGGAAGGTTGTTCAACCACTTTCTCTTTAGCTTTATAAACTTGTTTAATCTTATGAGGCACAATAAGACTTATATAGTTATCTCTTGGTCTTTTATAAGAAATGGGTGGAGGATTTGTCATGGATTGGTCTTGGTTACTTGGAAGGGATTTTAGTTCAATCATGGTTTCATCAATGATAGGAGGCTCAATCATGGGTTGAGGCATGTTGCTAAGGGATCATTCTTCTATGCACTTTGCCTTGAAATTTTGATAAGATTTGAAAAATAAGTCCTCATGAGGCTTAATAGGTTCCATGAGTTTAGACCAAAAGAAATCCAATGAGAAATTCCCATGGGAAGACATAGGATTAAAGCCACTATGTTGAACAGTAAACATGTCATTGCCAAATAGAAACTTTAAGCATTTATACACTACTAACGAGACACCATCCATGGAGCATAGCCATGGATAACCAAGCTTCACATAGAATTGGTTTGACGAGGGGATGATGGAAAATGATACATTCAATTTTTTTGGTCCTGTGAACCCTAATCCTACACGAGCACAAACATGGCAAACAAGCACATTATTAGATTGAAATGCAAGTTAAGACAAGGATTCCCCATGAAATTAGATTGAAACATTAACATAGGAAGAAAATGAAGAACAATACAAATGAAAGTAAATGAATCCTATTTTAATGAACAAACTATCAATCCCATGGAGGAATTGATGCCAATTATGTGTAGAAATTTTCCCTTTCCCAACTCCTTAGTAAGCTTGATGATTTAATGGAGATTGATCCACTTTTTTGATGAAGAACAAGATGATTTATTGATAAAACCCGCAATAACCTAGCTATGGTGATGAAAAATTCTCAAGAAAATGGATGAAGTTGCGCTAATGTGAAGATAATAACTTTGCATTCAAATTATGGATGAAGAATGAGAGCAAGAGTCTCTCATTTATAGATTTCAAATTGGAAGAATGAACAATATTTAAGCAATGTGGAATCATTCAACATCCAATGGCCAAGTGCCACTTGTCAAGATGTGAATGGTTGAAGGTTGAGTACATTTTGATGAAAGTGCCAATAAATGATATTAGGTGGAATTTGAATTTAGTGAAATGACTTGTTGAAGAGGGAAGAAAATGGAGTTATGGCCACTTGGCTCAAAGAAAAAGGACTTGTAAGGTGAAATAAATTCCTTGTTGGAAGGACTAAGTCCACTTGGATTTGAATTCAAATTTGAGGGAATATTCTCCTTTTATTCCATGTTGAGAGAAAATAGAGATTTAATAAATGAATTAAATATATTTTCCTGTGCAAGTGGTAAAAGCTAGAGGATGGGACATGATTTAAGATTAAATTAATCAAAGTTTAATTAATGTAATAAGGAATTAGGAGATGTGAAATTTAGACTTAAAATTATGCATTGATTTAAATCAAATTGAGAGGAAGGGTTTAATTAAATAAATGTTTTGATTTATTTAACTAAAGGGGATAATGCTAGATAAAATTAAATAAGGTTTTAATTTATTCAATTTAATTAGAGGACTTTAGAGTTTTAATTAAATAAAGTGAATTATTTAATTAAACAAAGATACATGGTTAATTAGATTAAATTGATTAATTTAATCAACAGGGGAGAATGACTTAATTAGATAAATAATAATTTATTTAATTAATGGATGAAGAGTGATGATAAGTTGAGAGTATGATTTAGGAAAAAATGATGTTAGTAATTAGGGTCAAGTGTGTCAGTCAATTTTCCATGTCTACAGGTCCTACTTTTAATGGGAGAGTGATTGAACCTATCATAGGAGAAGCAAAATCATTATGTGTTTTGATCCATGCTTTCGATTATTCGTACGAATATTGATAAAGTTCATACACAAATAAGAATTCCTCGGTGATCACATTCTTTACATACACGTGAACAATTAATATCCCATTAGTAGGCTTATCATTTATTCTTCCGATGATGTAAAGAGGACCATAAATTGAGTGTTTAATTATATCATTTTGTGAGAAAGAAATGTTAAGAGACATTTTGGTTTGGCCCTTACGAGGTTGAACATCAATGAAGCTGACCATAGTATCATATCTATTATTATCATCATTCATGTGATTATTAATGATGTAAGCTAGGCTATGAAAAATATCTATTCCTTGTTCATTATCAAGAATTTTCCTCATGTTATCTATGATAGGAACCATAGTATCAACAATGTATTCAAAACTCAAAAAGTTATGCAATTTTTCTAAGGCTTCATCCATTTTTTTTAGCTTTTCTTGAGGGACATTAGCAACCATCGTGTCAATATCAGTCACATTGGTTCTAGGTAAGGTGGTCATGGGAAATGTGGTATTGAAGCTATGGTCTACAATGGGTTGACTAGTATCAACACTATGAGTGAAAGAGTTGGAAAACTCAAGATCCACGACGAATGTATACACTAGTACAAAAACAACAATATATGATTAAAAAACTACTAAAAACTATTTATAAATGACTAAACATGGTCACATGACCATTAGTAGTTTATTTCCAGTCATTTATAACACAACCAAATTGATGACAAGCATTTTTAGTCATTTATTGGTTGTTATGATTGATTGATTTGGTATTATATTTAGTCATTAATTTAGTCATTGATTGTTGTAAACTGGTCACTTATTTAGTCATTTTTTATTCACTGATATATTTAGTCATTAATTGTTGTTAACTATTCACTTATTTAGTCATTTTTATTCACTGATTTCCGTCCATTGGTAGTGTATTTTGTCATTAATTTTAATCATCATTTTGATCAATTTGGTAATTTATTTAATTGTTTTTGTTCACCAACTAATAGTATATTGATACACTGTTTATTAATTGCATAATCATTATATTTAGTCATATTTATTCACTGATTTCTATCAATTGGTAGTATATTTAGTCAATTGGTAGTTTATTTAATTATTATTTTTCACTGCTTTCTACCTAAAAGTGCTAGAAATGAGACAATGCTTTTGAGGTTTAAACATAAAACAAATAAAAAAAAAATCATTCATTCATTTGCACATAATGAAATAGCTATTAAGAAGGCAAAATACAAAAATTTTATTGAGAAAAAGTTTTCTTACAGTAGATACAAGGCATAAATATGTGTCTTTAGTTCAAAAAGTGTGTTACAAAGTGTATTTCTCAGTGCTGTGATTGAGAAAATTGAGTTACAATTCTCTATTTATTACTTATACAACTCCAAAACATGAAATAACTACTTGAAAAATGAAGCCTAAGGGTCGTATATCTCATCCCAAGCATGGGAGAGAAAATAGGAACTAAAACTGACCAAGTTCTCATGCTTAAAAATAGGGAAACCTGTTTTACGCGCCCAACAGGTCTTCTTGCTTGACTTGGTCTCCCAAGCATAGCCATAAAGATTTTTGACAAGGCTATACTCAGTCATTAGATTTGTTAACAAGGTCACTGCCTCTTGATCCTTTCTCTTAGTATCCCCTTGATTCATGCACAATCCCTTTCATCCCATTATCACTAATTGATGCATTACTTCTTCTTCTTTGTTGCATCTCCTGACTTGGTCTACACAAATAGAACCCAACAATGCAATAAGTAAATTACCCCTTTGTAACAAAAAGCAAATAAATATTATTGTACTTTTTCTCACAATAAATTTTTTAGCTTGGAATAAAATTTCATAATTGAGAGAGAAAAAAACACTAGTGAATTGACTAACAAATTAATAATATCAAAAGCTTGCAATTTTAACTTGAATATCAGTGTGCCTAATTCATTACATCTTTTGTTGAATAGAGGAAATGTGTGAAATGGTGTGAGTTTCCAACAAGGCATACATGTAATTAAATAAAATAATTCTTGACAATTGCAATAAACTTTAAAAAGGATATCAAAATTGAGAGAAAAAGAAAGAACTGACCACTACCCGTTTCATGGAATAAATTTTTCAAAGTATGAACTTTAAAATATGACAAACACACCTGTACAAATTCCTCTCATATACCATCTTGATCTTTTAAGGCTTGGATATTTTTGCATACAACATAAGAAAACAAAAATCAAAATATCACATATACTTTTAGAATTATTTAAATAGTAAGAAATGGGTTGTTTAAAATAAAACCGATTCATGTCAAATGAATCATTAACTAAAAATTGAAAATGAACTGTATATTCTTAAGGAAAGAATTTGAGATTGAGATCTATAAATCTATGAATTCCACAACCTAAAGATAAATAGAGGAAGAAGTGAAAAGGAAGAAAAAGAACATGGTGCTTGTTAGGACTTTAAAATTTTCACCTAGCTTACATTCAATGCTTGCCAAATCCTAGTTCTAAAACTCCACTAAAAGAGCTCTAACCCTTGCACAATTCATTTCCTAAGTCCAAAATTCATATGTTATATATTTCCTAAGTCATCTTCCATCATACATGTAGGAAGAGTGTGGCATCCAAGTGTTACCACGCTCCCACGATTAACTTTTTCAAGGCCTGCGGTGTTGCAGTAGAAAATGAGTGAGGTAGAAGGGCGCTGCTATCATGTAATAAAAATGTTATAACTTTTTCAGACTATGGTAGAGGATGAGCATAAGTATTCATGGTCACCATAACCTTGCTAGGAGGAAAACAAAGGCTTGCGATAACACAATATACATCCATAATAGGAGAAAGTAGAAAACATTATGCCCTTCTTGGAGTTTATTAATACATTTATGCAAAAAAAAAAAAAAATAGACATTATATTTGAAGTATCAAGAGCATGACAAGGTTGATGTTGTGGATTATGAAGAGCTACTGGAGGTTGTAGAAATGGAATTTTATAAGTTGTTTAGCTTCTACAAGTTTTCCAAGTGATGAGATTCCTATCATTCAAGGAGAGACTGAGCAATGACATGATAGTTGGTTGAAGTCAATTTGAGAATGACCCTAGGTAGTTAGAATGACTAGACATGTGGAGAAAAAGGGAAATAATAATAGAGAGTGGTGCAAAACCACCAAGAAAAAGGGAAGCTTGTAGATAAGGACAAAGCTTCTAAAGGTTCAAATGTAGAATGCATTGTGAGGACAATCCTCATGGCTGTAGGGTAGTATCAAAGTCAAACAAATTTAAAAGACATTTTTTAGGAAGGGGCAGTCTTTAACAATTTAGGACATTTTTTTTATGAAAAACATAGTCACCTCAAGGAGACAATCCACCATGTATGCTCATGTAAGAGATTTCAAAAATGCAATAAGCTCAAGGAAGGGGTAGTGAAAGATCTTATAAAGAGCGGTTTGAAGGAGTTTGTACAGTCATCAGGCAAGACAGAGCATGAAGACAATGCACTAAGGGCAGTCAAGTCACCATGGAGAGCTTAGTATTTAAATTTTAAAAAAGAATGGCATAACATTGCAAAGTATATGATAGTGGTGATAAAGGACAATTTTTAAGGAGTACAACTTGATGATTTCATTGTCAATAGTAAAAAACCTTGAAAGTTCATGAACAATATTTTTTCTAAATGATTCCTTTATTTAATAAAAGTTATAATTAGAAATTCTAATCATCACTTAAGAGTTAAGACTTAGAACTAGTAAAAAAACCATTTCAAGTTCAACTTTATTTATTATCAAACAGGTTAAAAGACCAACTTCCACCATGCCACCATGAAACTATATATCTACATAATCCTAAATAGGTTCATCAATATCACTATTTTTTAATTCAAAAAGAAACAGTAACCATTGTTCCATATAGTCCCCTTTTAATGTGGATAACATAGTCATTGGTATTATAGTTAAAAAGGGTAAAACCATACAAGAGTCTTCAATACAATGATAAAGGATAGTCACAATCTTTTTGGATAGTCACTAACCATCATGAAAAAGAGGGCATCCCTCATGACTATAAGGTATTCCTTTAGAAGAATGAAGTGACAATCAATAGTATAGAAGTTGTTGTCTTGTATATTATTTGAAGGTTACAATGATGAGAAATATATAAGAGGACAATCCATCATGGGGCAACATTAAAAAAGAGACAATGATCATAATTTAAGAAAGGACTAATTGTAATAACAATCCAAGGATTCAATGACAATCACCTTGCATAAAATAATGAGAGTCAACTAGCAAAAGATGACTATCACAAGGAAAATGGCAATTAAAGTGTGGAAAGAATATACCAAGAGACATGACCGCAATGCTTATTGTCAATGCATAATGAAGAAAAGTCTTTGGAGGGTAGACTGCATGAAGTTTGTACAATCATAAGACACGAGGACAAAGAATGAAGACAAGGTGGCCGAGCTCATGGAACCATGCTAAGTGCAACCAACCCTATGATTGTCAATAGTTATATGCATGAAGGACAAAGTTGCTAATGAAATCAACAAAGACACCATAAGATAGGTTTGAGAAGAAAAATAAAGTGCAGACCCCTAGTAGGAAGTATGATAGTCATTATGACAGACCATAACAAGACAATCTCAACATGCATGATAATCAAGGGTGAGAGTTATTAGCTCGATATGAGATAAAGATTCATTTTAATGAGGATATAATTTCAAGGTTAATAAAGAGAGTTATGAAGAGAAAAAATGAAAGGGACAGTCACTGTCACCTTGAAATGAAGACAACACTTTCACCTTGAAATGCTAGGGAAGCCACTTCACTAAAGAAGATAATACAATCAACATATATGAAGGGGACAAACCATTAAAGTGCATGCCATAGTGATGGAACTATCATGAATAACACTCATAAGGTTTCAGACCTTTTGTGGTAGTCACCATTCAGCTAGTCAAATGAAATTAGTATTCAAAAAGAAGAGAATAAAATACATACCTAATGGAAAATCAAGAGAGCAAGGTCTTAAGGAAAGATCACAACTACATATAACGAGATTTAAGACCGTTACTTTCTATGTAAGAAATGAATAGTGCAGAGACAAGGAAAGAGCAGTGACCAAACCCTTCTTTGTGAACTTGTAGATATTCTCCTCGACTTGAAGAAGAAAAATTTAAAATATAAATAAAAGCACAAAATATTTGATGCTATCAAAGCAAACAAATATTATAGAGATGGAGTGTAGGATCAAATATTTATGCAAATGAAACAAGTAAAATCTATTTGTTTGTCTTCTTTAAAAATAAAGAATCAATGATTTAAGAGAAGGTGCAAACATTCTTGATGAAAAACGATAGTTGGCAACTGTCCTTTCTCTTGACAAGGGAATGGATTCAATTCTACACATCAGCATTAACTTTCAATGACTTGCATGGGTAGACAACACTTTAATGGTATGCATTTGTTAATCAATTTTCTTGTAACATGTCATTAAATATACCCTTTGTACGATTACACTAGAAATTCCACTTCATGTGAAATGGGCACATCAACAGGTTACCTACATAACCAAAAGTTCATAACACTCCACTACACATTACCTGCATGCCATTATGATAAGTCAACATCTACCTTTCATTTACTATGTGGACCTAACCAACATCTAGAACACACCTTTATCAACTTAAACTTCCTTTTCCTAAGTAGTTTAAGTTGTTTTAAATACAGGGATGGGTTGATTAGGGTTATTCTTTAATGATCCTGCCAATTTACAATATTCTTTTGTTCAAAAGCTGATTCTCAACATTCGTATTTATTTTATAGTTTTAGTATTGGCTACTGGGCAATGCATCCCTTATGTAAACTCTGCCATTTATCTAAAAAGCTTTATCACACAAGTTTTGATGCAACCTAGATTTGGGAAGACTAAGTTTCTTTCTAATAAATTTCTTTCATGGGCTTAGGAAACCTCAACTATCTCATCATGATAGTAAGACTTGCTATGATGGTTTCTTGACCTATTCCCTCTTTGTTTTAAACATTTTCCCATTTTGCAAAATTGCCCCTCCTTTTAGTGGAGTTTCCCATCGTAGGGCTACAATTTTTTTATTGTAGCTTGTAAATAAAGTTTTAGGGAAAATCCCCCTTTCAAATGCTAATATTTTGGGCTAAATGATTAAATATTTCTCGAAGAGGTGTTAGGGTTGATGAGCCCAGAATATGGTTATAAATTGGATATCATGTTATAAGTTTTAAAACTCTTGCTCTCTTTTTATGAATGTTTTAAACTCTATGGTTATGAACTTTTAATGTTAATGGGTAGTATTCAATGACAAGCACTCCTAAACTTGCAGCATAAATATCTTAGTATATCTATGATCATTACCCTGTTTTGACTTCCCAATTGACTGATAGGATATGTGTGATTTTTGGATAAGTAAAATGAATTGGATGTGTGTGATTAATGAGGAATGTCATGCTATTATGAGTGCATGCCTTCTTTTCCTTCTGTTGCCATGTGTTCTACAGGTTGTTGAAGCTGGTATGAACAGGTCAATGCACAGCAAAACGCGACCTCGCGGAATAAGTTGTTTCCAACGCACCATCGAAGGAGTCATTTCAAGCAAGACTTCTTTGTCCGGGTCTTTGGGAAGAAACCGAATGGATCATCAATCTAGGAAGAGTGGAGCTCTAGATTTCCTTTGAATCTGTTGTGCAGATAGACTTGCATTTATGAAGTTTGTTCCTAAGTCTCAGGCGACATTTATATCCGCGTCTTCCTCTGTTAGTTGGTTAGTTAGTTAGCTATTTCTCTTTAAATAAAGGTTCCTCCTGCACGAGTGAATGGGGTTGATTAAGAAGAGATTAGACTAGAGAGTAGAGATAGAACAAAATGTAATGAGTTTACAGTTATAATGAAAGACAAAGCTTTGTATTAAGCTTTCTTACAAGCAAACAACCATGTATGTGATTCTAAGTTATGAATAAGAAACGAATGAAGATTTGAGTTCCATTCTTGCATAATTGGTTGATGCTTGCTAAGGGGGCCCACTTAGTAAGTATCTGTAGTTAGCTATTTTATTTCTGTTATTTACCTATTAGAATTTCATTCCAGTAAGTTTTAGTGCAAGCTCAGTCTTAAACTGTTCCTGCAGCATAAGGAATCTATCCATGTGTCTGTTCCTGCAGCATAAGGCCAGTTCATGGTTTGTTTCCCAGTAATTGTTATCGTGATTCCTACTTTAGTTAAGTGATGCTTCAGTTAGTAAGACTTTATTTCATGTCCTTGCATCAGAGTTAGAATTCCTTTCAAGCATTTACTTCTAGAAATTTATGGCTAAAACCGGTTCTTAGTGCACATACAGTGCCGCTCCATTTCAAGTATATGTTCCCTAGTTTGACAAGTAAATGAACGACCATGAGAAGATGTTAGTCACCTGCTGGAATGTCCAATTCCTAGGTTAGGATTTACTGTGACTTCTATATCCTTTTGTGGGCATGACCATTTTTGACGCCATTGCTGGGGATGGTGTCAAGCTGAGAACCCGTCCTAACCATTTTTAGAAATAGTTTTAGTGTTCAAAATTTTAGAAATTCTTCATTTCAGTTAAGTCTGTTACATGCATAGAAGAAGAGACGCTCTAGGAAGATTCCTACCAAATCCTCTATTCACCAACAACGATTTTGAACCAGCTTACAATCTATTTGAGGAAGAAGGAAACCAAGATACCAATCCATTTGCTGAAGACCCACTTGCTGAATTTCCCTTTGACCTTGCCGAAGAGGAACCTCTAGAAAATCCATTTGCTTTGATACTTCATCAGACCAATATGGCACAAAATCCACCTAATGTTCCTCCTGCTTTTGAGTTCCCTATCATTGACCAGCAAGGTAATGATAACCTCAAAAATATTCCTTCCTCATTACTTCTCGAGTTCTATGCACTAGTTACTAAAGACCCAGACACTTTCCTGTTTGAGTTTGACATCCTCTGTCGAAGTTATGATTATACCACGGATCCTCATAAGCTTAAGCTATTTCCTGCCACTTTGAAAGAGGGTGCTTTAAGATGGTTCATGAGTTTGGGGAGAAATGCTGTTGATAGTTGGGCACTCATGCAAACCAAGTTTCTTGAGAAATATAAGGAATATTGCAAGAGTGGTAATAAAGGTGATGATATATTCCGAATTCAGCAGAAGGAGGATGAAAACTTGGAAGACTATGTCTCAAGGTTTTTGTTTTCCTTGAAAAAGAATTCAGACCATACTCTCAATGAAGAATCTCAGAAATTACTTTTTCTGAGGGGAATCAATGATTCATGTATTGATGCTCTGGATCTAATGGGAGGAGGCGATATAACCCAAGTGCCTTGGGGTGATATTAAGGACATATGCCGCAATTACTCTCGAGCAAGTGTTAAGAAAGGAAGAGGTTATCAGGCCACAATGGGAAAATCTTCTAATAATGGAGTTTCACAGATGGAGATTTCACACTTGCTGTCTGATTTCAAGCAAGATATCATTAATAATATGGCTACACAGTTGGATACTATGCAAGCTCGGAAGAAGCATGAGGAAGCTGAAGCAATCTTCGTCGAGTTCTATCTGCATTGCCGACAGAAGAAGCGCGACTGTAGATGCAAGATAGTGGCTAATATGGAGGCTAAGCAATTACCTACTGACTTTAGGCCAGTTGAGGGTGATGAAGACAAAGTATTCTATGTTGCACAAAGATGCCCATGGGCTCAAAGACAAGGTATACCTCAAGATCCTTTGAATTTTGGTAATTCTTACTCTAATTATAATAACCAATGGCAACCTACATATGACCCACCACCACCTTGGAATACCTCTCAATCCCAATGGCCTAGCCATTAGAGTCAACAATGGCAATCTCCTCAAGGAGGTTGGCAACAACCAAAAGGAAAATGGACTCCACCCCAAGGTAACTGGCAACAGAATCCTCAATGGAGAAGTCCTCAACAATGGCAGAACCAATCCCCAGGATTCATTCAGCCACAATAGCCACAACCTCTAGCTCTCATGCCACCTCCTGCAGCATCTCTTGCAAATACTGGCCCTCCAAAACAAACGCCTATGCCTGCTCAACCATTGCCAAATCCTAATAATAAGCAGCTACAGCAGTAGCCTATGTATTTTGTAGAAGCCAATCATTATCCAGCTTACACCTTGCATATTAATGACATCCATCTAAGATCTGGAACAACCCTTCCTACTCCACAGCCACCAGTAATTACTGAGATTCCAGATTCTGTTACTAAACAACCCGTTGATCCTCCAACCAATTTACCTATGTCAGATACTACTTCTAAAGAGCCTATCCTGCAGCATCAAGCCAAACCACCTTTTCCTCAGAGATTGCAAGATACTACACCCAAGCCTTCGGGAGAGCCTACCTTTGATATTTTGGATCAGCTAAAGAATGTACACATCCAAATCCCACTCTTCCAAGCCATAAAAGATGTCCCACTTTATGGAAAAGCCATTAAGGAAGCCTGTTTGAAGAAATCAGGAAGGAAGAAAAAAGATCCTGAAACTATCCATGTTCTTGGGAAGCTGGCAGATATTATGCTAGGAAAGGTAGTTATGCCAAAATATGCTGACCCTGGTAGTCCTGTGGTACAAATCAATATTAATGGCTAGCTGGTTAAAAATGTTTTAATTGACCTTGGTGCAGCCATCAATGTAATGACCTAGCATACTATGAAGTATTTGAATATCCTTACCATTAGGTCTACACCTACCATCCTGCAGCTTGCTGATAGTTCCACTATAACACCTGATGGTATGGTAGAAGATATTATTGTCAACCTAGAGTCTTGGGAATACCCAGCAGATTTCACCATATTGTCCACTAAGGCAACTTTAGGGGGATATCCTATTATCCTAGGTAGACCATGGTTAGCCACTACTGATGCCTTTATAGGATGTTGTTCTGGGGACATGACGATTTCTGATGGTCAGTCAACAAAGAAATTGGCCTTATACCCACCTGCTCAGCCTCAGCCAGACCTATCTAAACCAATTTGGCCAAACTTAGGAGAAGAAGCAGAAGATGTTAACTCATTGGTCCAGCTAATGATGCTCAAACTAATCCATTCTCACAACTTCAGAGTGAGAATGACTTGCTTTTCCAAATGTTGCAGTCCAAATCTGATATGAGTAGCCAATCTGTTAATGAGCAACCTTTCCTGCAGCAGCTGAGCCCTGAGAGCCTGCCATTTAAAGCCCTTGCAGTTTTTCAACATTTGCTTCCTCAAGAAATACAAACACCACCTTTGTCAGTAAATTCCATGAATGATCTTACCAAGCAAATTGAGTTGTCTCTAGGCCACTCTCTAAATATCAATAGTAAGCTGCCTCAACCTCAACAAACTACCCTAGTCACAATGCTTCAAGATCAACACAAAGCTTTTGCATGGCACTATGGGGATATGAAGGGAATAGATCCTCAGCTCTATACTCATAGGATCTACATTAAGGAGGATTGTTCACCTATTAGGCAGCCCCAAAGAAGGATAAACCCAGCACTCAGGGAAATAGTTAAAAATGAGCTCCAAAAATTGCTTGATGCTGGTTTCATCTACCCTATTTCAGACAATCAATGGGTATCTCCGCTGGTAATTGTTCCTAAAAAAATGGAAAATGGAGAGTTTGTGTAGACTACAGGGAGTTGAATATTGCAACTAAAAAGGATCACTTTCCACTGCCATTTGTTGATCAAGTGCTGGACTCATTGTCTGGTAAGAAGTATTTCTCCTTTTTGGATGGATATAGTGGGTACAACCAAATCAAGATTGCCCCTGTTGACCAGGACAAAACAATGTTTACCTATCCATGGGGGACTTTTGCTTACTTTGTCCTACCTTTTGGTCTGTGCAATGCTCCTGCCACATTTCAAAGAGCAATCATTAGTATCTTTGCTGACATCTCTAATGACTCCATGGAGATTTACATGGATGACTTCACCACATATGGAATAACCTAGAAGAAGCATTAGCAAATTTAGAAAAGGTGTTGAAATAGTGTAAGAAGCATAATTTATCCTTGAATAGTGAAAAGTGTTTCATGATGATGCAAGAAGGCATCGTTTTGGGCCATCACATCTCTCAGACTGGAATCCAAGTAGATCCTGCAAAAATTGAAGTTATTCTAACTTTTCCAGCACCTATAAAACAGAAAGATGTTAGAAGCTTCTTAGGACATGTTGGATATTATAGGAGATTTATAAAGGATTTTAGCAAAATAGCTAGTCCATTGTATGCCTTATTAACTAAGGACTCTGAATTTCACTGGACTGAGGCCTATGACAAGTCTTTCCTGTAGCTAAAGGACCTACTTACTAAAGCACTTGTTCTTCGAGGACCAAAGTGGAGTCTACCCTTTCACATACATACAGATGCATCTGATTATGCCATAGGGGCTGTGTTAGGACAGAAGGAGAATTCCATTGAGCATGCTATCTATTTCATCAGTAAGAATCTATAAGGCCTAGAATTGAATTATACTGTCACAGAGAAGGAGTTGCTAGCAGTAGTGTATGCTCTAAATAAGTTTAGGCATTATGTAACTGGCTACCAAGTGTTTGTTCACACTGACCATGCAGCAATACGGTACCTTATGAATAAACCTACCATTTCTAGAAGGTTAGCAAGGTGGCTACTGTTGTTACAAGAGTTTGATATAACGGTTATTGACAAGCCAGACAGGGCAAATGTGGTGGTTGATTTCCTGTCAAGAATTCAAACAGCTACACCTGCCACATCTGAGGTAATTGATGATACTTTTCCTGATGAACATTTATTTTATATTGCTGCTCGCACTCCATGGTATGCAGATATTGCAAACTACTTGGCAGCTAACAGGATTCCAACTCACTTCTCCCCAAAAGAAAGAAAGCTGCTAATTGAGAAGAGTTTCAACTTTTCCTGGATAGCAGATTGTTTGTTCTATACTGGTCCAGATCAAGTCATGCGTAGATGTGTGAGGGAAGATGAGACATATGACATATTGCATGCTTGTCATTGTGAGCCATGTGGTGGGAATTTTGCCTCTAAAAGAACAACAATGAAGGTGCTTAACACCGGGTATTATTGGCCCACTTTACATAAAGATGCAGAAGCATATACCAGGAAATGTGATAGATGCCAGCGAATGGGATGACCAACAAAGACGGATGAAATGTCTCTGCATCCTCAGGTGGTAGTCACCCCCTTTGATAAGTGGGGTATGGATTTTGTTGGTCTTATCGACTCGCCATCCAATGGAAAGTCCTACATTTTGGTGTGCACTGAATATGTAACCAAATGGGTGGAGGTAAAGGCAATAACACATGGAAGGGACAACAAAGTAGTTGAATTCCTGTATGAACAAATTTTTACTAGATTTGGAGTTCCAAGGGAACTCGTCACTGACCAGGGAGCTCAATTCACATCAACACTGATCACAACGTTGATGAATGATTATAAGATCAGACATAAGAAATCAAGCCCATATCACCCTCAAGCCAATGGCCAGGCAGAGGTGACTAATAAAGAGTTGGAAGCAATCCTCACCAAAACAGTGCATCTATATAAGAAGGATTGGAGTAGCCATCTTCCAGAAGCAGTTTGGGCCTACAGGACAACTTGGAAGACCACTACAAGGTTCACACCTTTTGAGCTCCTTTATGGCAAGAATGCTATGTTGTCAATCGAATTTGAACATAAAACCTTGAGGACTGCTCTGCAGCTATAGATTGATCTTTCTGAAGTGCAAAAGGAACGCCTCCTCCAATTGAATGCATTGGATGAGATGTGGAAGGCTGCCCTGCAACATATGGAAGCAGTGCAACAACAAAGGAAGAAGTGGCACGATCACCATATCAAGACAAAGTGATTTTCTGCTGGTGATTGGGCCCTACTCTATGACTCCAGATATAAAGAAAATCAGGGTAAGCTTACAATAAGGTGGCTGGGTCCATATGAAATTGAGAATGTATTTGAGAATGGTTCGATACAGTTGGCGACAATTGATCCTGTCCGCTTCAAACTATTGGTTAATGGACACCGTCTACGGTTGTACCATAAACCGGCTTCAAAATAAGAGTTCATGCAGCAGTTTGTTTCACCTACGGCCAGTGATCATCATGCAACAAAGGGCTTCGATCCTCTTCTTGCAACATCTCTTTGATTTAGGTTGAACGTCCATAATAAAGGTTTTCTTTTTATGAAAGCCACTTTCTCCATCACCATCCATCACCATCATCCATCCATTCCATTCTTCTATTCTATCTCACCCATCCACATCATCCATCTACCGTACCATATTCATTTTTGGTTTCTTTTCGAACCGTCATTTTCGGTTGTGTTGTGAGATCTACCAATATCCGCAAGCATTAATTAAAGGTATGCGATATTCTTTCTATTAGTCACATCATTCATTTATTGCAATATATCTATCATTCATTCTTGTCATTACTCCCCATACCTCGCCTATCCTTTCCCACATGTGTGGACACATGTCAAATCTTAAGTAGGGGGCGGGGATAATTTGCTATTGCCACGTTTAGTAAAGACAATTTTTATCGTACATGCCACCAAATGAATGCATGCTTTTTCTAGATCAGCAAGTTAACTGCTCAATTAAGTAGTTCCTAGAAATTATTGCATGCTACAATTGTCTTTTATATTTTTTATGGTAAAGAAAAAAGGTGAAGAAGCCGAAAAAAGAAGTAGAACAGAGAAAAGAGTTTTTAAAATATTTAGAAGAGGTTGAGATTCTATTTTTTTTAGTAGAAACATTTGAGAAAATGGGTGGTCAGCTTGTATGACATAAACTAGCGGCTCATGAAGCCTTAACACAGGACCTTCAGATAGTTCAAGCATTTAGTATATGTGGATGGTTGAACTACTTTTTGAACATCGATTCTTTTAACGACGAAGTTGCTAGTGAATTCTTAAGAACTCTCTCTAAAGGAGAAGCTATAGTATGGGGCTTAGCAGTAGTAGTCACTAAGGAACGAATTGCTGAGATAACAGGGCTTCCTGTAGCTGGAGAAAATTTTCCTTCAGGAAGGGATGCCGTCTCTGCCAGGGCAGAGTTCACATTGCCAATTGACGGACCCTTGGAAGTTTCAAAGCAAGGGTGCAAAAGGGTCTCACTGCCATATCCCTACTCGGAATATGCCTCCATTATAATTAGGTACTTAATTTGTGAAGGACACTTTTCTTACTTGCACTCCTATCATTTTAAGCTACTAAGTCATATAAGGCACGGGTTAGCTATCAATGTCCCGAAATTTCTGTTAAATCTTTTAGAACGCAGTGCTTGTGAAACTCAGAAAGGAAAAGACAATTCAATTTCCCATCATGCCCTCATAAAACTACTGACTGAACATTCCCTAAGGGACTTATCACCCATTTCCTACCCAGAAAGGGTTGCAGCCTCCTGAACCTCCAAGAACATTGCCTACACGACCCAAGAAAAAGAGAAAATGAGTAGAGTCTTCAAGTAGAGAAGCTAAACAAGAAACCCCTGCTTCTCCTGCAACACCTAGTCCTATAGCCATTATAACTGAGCCCTCTACCCGAGTTAAAACCAGGTCTGCTACAAGGAGTGAAAAAGGGAAAACCAAGATAGCCGAACCATCTAGCATTGGGCATACCCTACGAGAAAACCCTTAAATCAAGAAGCAAAAATGAGCTACCCAGCTTTCTTCTGCAGCAACACCCGATGCAACCACAATTTCATCATCCTCTCCTACTGATTCTCAAACCCCCAGACAATTTGAGAAGAGAAAAGATACCAATGAATCTCCTGCCTCACCTGCATTACCCAGGAGAACTTCTGCAAGAAAACAAAGTCAAACTACTCCACCCTCTTCTACCCAACCTGAAATAATTGTCATTTCTGAGGAATCCGAGAAACTCATTCATGAAAGTTCTCAGAGTATATCTGAGAATTTCCCACTCGGCACCTCAGAAATTCCTGATGATATACAAGAAGAAACAGGGGGAATTGGGGAAAGGCAACAAGATTGTAATAATGAGGGAAGAATGTCAAGTCTTGATGACTTGGTTGAGGCAGCTGGAAGAATTTTTAAGGAAGCATAGTCCCCTGTTGACCAGCAACAAGGGTTTGTCCTGCAACAAGAACAAGAGCAGCCAGAAACATCCCATGCAATTCCACTACCTTCTGAAACATGTCAGGAATTAGTTGTATATAAGAGACCACTGCTAAACGAATTCTTAGAACACCTTCAAGAAACTTGGAATCCTATGACACTTCAGACCTTGAGTTTTCGCCTTCTGGCTAAAACCCAAATGCAGCAGAGTCGGTGGGAGGAAGAAAAGAAGAAGTTAAAGAAAGAGATTGAAAATTAGAAATAGGAACTCCAGGAGGTGAAAGAAAAGATGAATGAAATTATGAAGGTGGCAGGGAAAATCATGGAATGTAGGCCACCGCCTAGAGTATATGCAATGTGCTTCAAAGAGTAGTTTATGTGGTTTCAGTTGATGAGGATTTCTAAAAACCTTGACCCTGTTCTTAATACTGCTAAAGAATTCTATAATGCTTATCAAATGGCACCTGACTGGCTAAGGAATTCCATGTGTGATTTTTATTTGCATGGCTTATTAATTCCTTGTGAAACTGAGTGGAATCCACTTTTGTTTATTGGTGACATAGATTTGAGATCACTGATGTCCTGGGCAGCAAATGAAATTAATTATGGGAAACAATCTGAGGACTATGAGGAGGTCGAGCGAAGAGAACCTATTCCACTAAGATCAGAAAGCACAGACCCCCAAGAATTTATGAGGGCCTGGTTTTCTATAGCATATGGTTTTTATGACCCTGCAGCAAGGGTAAGGATATTTGATCTTAGAAAACAGGTCTATGACGAGTTCAAAAGCCAACCATATTCATTATGGAAGCTTTTAGCTTCCAGAAGCAAAACAAGACGGGAAAAGCTAACAGTTGGTTTAAAGAAGTTTGAACCCCATAGTCCCTTAAACTTAAGAGCAGTTGTCAAGAGGTCAGAGAGATATATGTAGATAGGTCTTCAAAAAAGGTTTGAATTATGGTTGCCTCTGACATTTAGGCCTCCTGCCTTAATATGGCCACTGTAGCTTTATCAGGCCACAGATATCAATGAAGATAGAGAAGCCTGAAGATATGAAAGATGGCAAAACTGCAGGGGTTTCTACTATAGGTTTGGGATTGTATTATAGGGCCATGTGACTCCTACTGATTTAAGAGACACAACCAGAAAGATTAATGTTGGAGGACTAGCATTAGATAAAGTAGGGGGCAAATGATGAGCCCAGAATATGGTTATAAATTGGATATCATGTTATAAGTTTTAAAACTCTTGCTCTCTTTTTATGAATATTTTAAACTCTATGGTTATGAACTTTTAATGTTAATGGGTAGTATTCAATGACAAGCACTCCTAAACTTGCAGCATAAATATCTTAGTATATCTATGATCATTACCCTGTTTTGACTTCCCAATTGACTGATAGGATATGTGTGATTTTTGGATAAGTAAAATGAATTGGATGTGTGTGATTAATGAGGAATGTCGTGCTATTATGAGTGCATGCCTTCTTTTGCTTCTGTTGCCATGTGTTCTATAGGTTGTTGAAGCTGGTATGAACAAGTCAATGCACAGCAGAATGCGGCCTTGCAGAATAAGCCGTTTCTAGCGCACCATCGAAGGAGTCATTTCAAACAAGACTTCTTTGTCCGGGTCTTTGGGAAGAAACCGAATGGATCATCAATCTAGGAAGAGTGGCGCTCTAGATTTCCTCTGAATCTGTTGTGTGGATAGAATTGCAATTATTAAGTATGTTCCTCAGTCTCAGGCGACATTTATATCCGCGTCTTCCTCTGTTAGTTGGTTAGTTAGTTAGATGTTTCTCTTTAAATAAAGGTTCCTCTTGCGCGAGTGAACGGGGTTGATTAAGAACAGATTAGACTAGAGAGTAGAGATAGAAAAAAATGTAATGAGTTTACAGTTATAATGAAAGACAGAGCTTTGTATTAAGCTTTCTTACAAGCAAACAACCATGTATGTGATTCTGAGTTATGAATAAGAAACGGATGAAGATTTGAGTTCCATTCTTGCATAATTGGTCGATGCTTGCTAAGGGGGCCCACTTAGTAAGTATTTGTAGTTAGCTATTTGCTTTCTGTTATTTACCTGTTAGAATTTCATTCCAGTAAGTTTTAGTGCAAACTCAGTCTTAAACTGTTCCTGCAGCATAAGGAATCTATCCCTATGTCTGTTCCTGCAACATAAGGCAAGTTCATGGTTTGTTTCCCAGTAATTGTTATTGTGATTCCTACTTTAGTTAAGTGATGCTTTAGTTAGTAAGACTTTATTTCATGTCCTTGCATCAGAGTTAGAATTCCTTTCAAGCATTTACTTCTAGAAAGTTATGGCTAAAACCGGTTCTTAGTGCACATACAGTGCCGCTCCATTTCAAGTATGCGTTCCCTGGTTTGACAAGTAAATGAACAACTATGAGAAGATGTTAGTCACTTGCTGGAATGTCCAATTCCGAGGTTAGGATTTACTGTGACTTCTATATCCTTTTGTGGGCTCGACCAAGGGTTCAAATAAGTTGCAATCTTAAAAAAGAGTAAATCTACTAACATGACATGCATTCTTTGCTACATACATTGAAGACATTTAGACTGTTTCATTGGTCTATAAACAAAAGGATCTAAGTCATACCATGTACCATAGACCAAAAATATATATTGCAAATTAAGGCACTGATTTGCTTCTTCTTGCCCTTGGACTATTATTTGCTCAATTATCTACTTGCCCAATTAGCTAAAAAGCTTAGTTTTGTTCTTGTATATAACTGAGAAGATTTATTTTCTAATTTAAATTCCTTTACATTCTCAACATGAGACTAGCGGTGTTGATCATCTCCCTCCTTGATCTAAAATTCTTTCTCCTTGAGCTGGGTTACAATGTTCTTTCGTAGCCTATAAATAAGGCTTTAGGGAAAATTTCCCTCACAACTTCATATAGCCAAAGAGGAAATTCTTGAAGACTTATGACAATTCGTTGCCAAGAAATCAAAATGTAATCATCCATGTGGCCTAACTGTCTTATAGTTGATGGCTACTGGGTAATGCATCCCTTCTACAAACTCGGCCATATGGAATTGTTTACTTGTCCATTTGGCTAAAAAGCTTTATCCCATAAGTTTTAGGATGCAACCTAAATCTAGGAAGACTGTGTCTTTCTTATAAATTTATTCCTTGAGCCTTGAAACTCTCAGCTTTCTCATCATGATGTAAGACTCGCTATGAATAATACTTGACCAAATCCCTCTCAATTTAAAAAACTTTCCCTTTCTGCAAAATTGGTCCTCCTTTTCAATGGGCTTTCCCTTTGTAGGGTTATTTTAAGTAAAATCCCCTTGCAAATGCTAATACTTTGGGGTAAATGATTAAATATTTTTCAAAAAGGTGCTAGGGTTTGAAAATGTTGCAATCTTACACTACTAAAGAGAGTAAATCTACTGATATGAAAGGTATTCTTTGGCACGTTACAATACATTGAAGAAATTTAGATTGTTAACAAAAATCCATTTCATAGGTCTATGAACAAAAAGCTCTAGGTCATATCATTTAAAAGAAACCTTCACGACGAGTGTAGAATGTTCCGCTATTTTTACCTTATAATTTCCTTTTTATCTGTGTCTTTGTTCATATTCCTGTCACCATTTGTTGAAGGAACCTTAATATTTAATAAAATAAGGAAAATAAATTGGGATTAATGAATTATTGAAAGTCATGATAATTATGATTATTTTGTGTCCAAATGGCAGGAGATAGTTTGAAAAGAAGTTGAAGCTGCTACAAGAATGAGGACCTCGGGAGATTGGTGGAATGAGATTAGCAAGACTTTGTTAGTGACCGATTATTTTTGATTAAGATGTTTTTTTTTAACATTATAAGTGGCCTCCGACCTTTGTCATTTTATAAACTATTGTTTGTGAATGGCCGATAGGCCGAACGAACAAACAAACTTATTTGTTTGTTGATAATAGGATCAGTATATATATATGTGTGTACGTTGACAATTGATATAGATATACATAATAGAAATCAAACTTTGGTCATTTAAATCTATACCTTGTTAATGTAATTTGAATGAATGATAACTAGCGTGGAGTAGTTTTGTGTTCGTAAGTTTCATCATTCAATAACCAACGAAGGCAGGGCTCACTTCCTCGATTGTTGGTGATCTTTACATTAGATTTATAGGTGTGGTAATGAATGTTATGATTTCATAGTTATTTGATTAATTTCATTACTATGTTTATTTGTCCGATTCTTATCTACATAATTCATTACTGTGTTAATCTATATTTGATTCATTTAACATCTATCAGTGTGTATATTTTATTAGTCACTTATTACTAGTTATCAGTTCAGTTTTATCATGTGCCAGTAATCTATTTTCTGTTGTAGAACTATTTCTTCATGGGTTCCTGTCACACCTATGACAAGAATTTTTCCAATCAAGAATTATGTTCAAATGCAGATTACATTAGTTTGCATTCATCAACCCTTGGATTATTAATTGTAGCTCTTTGGTATATTTCCACAACATGGTTCAAAAATCCTATGTTCCCGGATTGACACTTTAGGATGAACTGAGGAAGCCATTTATAAAGATTAAATTAAACCCATTTTAAGAGTAATTTAAGACCACCGTTTATTCCAATCATTTTGGCGCCATTTCCAGGGAACGGTGTTAAAGACCTGCATTTCCAGTAAACCAAGTTAGGAGCATTGCACTAAGGAGAAATTCCACACGATAGTCAACCTCATTTGGACAACTACCCTTAGTTTTCCTTGTCATAGATCATTTAGGTGCATGAATCATAATAGGGATAGTAGAGGAAGATTTATTAGAAAAGAAAAGGGAAGTAGTTCACAACCTAAAAAACCCAAAAATAAATTAGCCCCATCCATTGAGAGTCCACAACCCGAAGAATTGCAAGATAAGTCAAAATCACCCATTGAAGGAAGTAACTCAACTCAAGAGAAATTGAAAACTAAACTGCCATCATTAGAATTACCCGAACCTGATCTTGAGAAGTGTGCTATTGAGACCACTATTGTTCAGACACCTGCAAATACCCAACCAAGCTCTTTCAAGATATTATGCAAAAAGGTTGAATTTTTTTCCAAGAGTCTTACGGGGATAAAGTTGGTCCATTTTCAGAAACCCAAGAGCCATTTAAAACTTATTTTACCCCTTGGGAATTAGAAGTCATGGATCCCAACAACAATAACAACAAAAATAAAAACAACAACAACAATCATAATAGGGCTCTGGCCAACAATAATTTGATTACCTTCGAGTTTCCAATCACACATCCTAAACAAGATGCTCCTACGTAGAATATTCCTCATTCACCTTTACCTATCTTTCGTGGTCTTTCGATGGAGGATCCTAACATGTTTTTGTTTTAATTTGATGTGTTGTGCCATAGCTATGAGTATCAAAGTGACACACAAAAACTCAAACTATTTCCAACTACATTAAAGGATGCCACCCTACGATGGCTTATTGTTAGGAAAAAATTGACTGCAGAACAAAATTTTCCTAATGTCAAAACTAAGAGGAGAAAGAGATATGCCTTTCAAATGTTTACAATTATAGTTCATTAAGATGCACATGTAAGAAATTACATAATTGAGAAATACATTCAAACACAAATGACACCAAATTTACGTGGGAAAACCCTTACAGGAGAAAAACCCACCACACCAAAGACATATCTCTTGTATTATAGTAAACGAACTTTACATACAAGTTTCAAACTCTCCTTTACAAGTGACAATTACTATAGCAGAAAATTTCCCTAATCAACCTTACACAAAACAACACTAACTCATGCTTCTTGTTTCAATATACAAATATATTCAAAAACTGATCACACATCGATCCGTTCAACCATCGAAACTCCAACCCGTTACGATTTTGGTGTGTTACCATGCACAACAAACACCATGTTCATTCTCTGCACAACCAATTCGATTCAACTTCTCCTACAAACTAACCGTCAAAACTTCTCAGGAATCCAAACGGCCTTTGTCCAAGTCAGCAACCTCCACTGAACGTCTTACACATCAAGAGTCAATAGGTCCATGTGTTTCCCCCTTCATATACTACTTTTCGTGGCTAGGGTCCACTAATAAATGCGTACACTAATTGTGAAGTTTGTGAGAATCAAAAGGGAAATTACAATATTCCAAATAAGTCTCCCAAAAATACTTAACATGACAAAACATGTTCAAAGCCTACACACCCCTCACGAGTCACTCGGGACCCACCATAAGAGGCACGATACTAGCGAACACCATGATTAAGCTGACAAGTGTCAAACGCACAATCAATTATGCTTGCTTCACAAGAGTCTGTCGGTCCTCACCACAAAGGAGCGCGGAATAGAACGAGCACCATTGGATTAAATACATCACAATCGTAGATCAAGATCACCCTAACGGATACACTATGTTGTGGTCCCCACTATCATCAAAATCCAAGTTGCTTTCTTCTGCCAACGGTCCATCGGTGTAGCCCGATGAAAAATTCCACTGATAACCCTAAGTCACACTGATACAAAACATCACATATCGGCATATCGGTGAGACAACACATTGTCACTCACTGATATGCAATCGTTTTATCGATGAATCCAAGATTCATCGCGCTACCAAAGAGAAGGAAGTACTCCATGGTATAGAGGAAAAGGCATGAACAAAAGCTAAGTTCGTCAAGTTATTAACAAAGGTTCAAGTTAGCAAATTGAGGCAGATTTTCCAACAAGATCCCACTTGACAAAGACTTATTGGCTTCATCCAAACTTCAAACTTATTGAAGATCATAGGCTTCAAGGCCCATCAAACTTGCACACCACCCGAACTTGTCCATGCTCACTAGCTTTGTCAATGCATCAAAAACATTCTTCAGAGTATCCACCTTTTCTAAACAAACCTTTCCATCCTCCACCATATCTCGAACAAAGTGATATTGCACATTGAAATGTTTCATCCTGGCATGGAAAGTTGGATTTTTTTCCAGAAAAATAGCACTCTGACTATCACAATAAATAATAATTTTCCTTGCATCAAAACCAATATCATAACACAATCTTCTAAGCCAAACAAATTCCTTACAGGCATGAGTTGTTGCCATGTACTCAACCTCCGTAGTGGAAAAAGTGACTACAGCTTGTCGCTTGCTCATCCAACTAATTGCACCACCATTCAACATGAAAGTATATCCACTGGTGGACCTTCTGCTGTCAATGTCCCCTGCCCAATCAGAATCCACATATCCACGAATGTTGAGAGTCCTCTATGATCCAATCAAATTTCCATGGTAGCACAAAGCATATTTTGAAGTGTCCCTCAGATATCTAAACACTCTTTTCAAAACATCCCAATGTGTCCTTCCTGGATTCGCCATTAATCAACTAAGAACTCCCACTGCTTGGGAAATTTTTGGCCTTGTATAGACCATTGCATACATTAAAATACCAATTGCACTAGCATAAGGCACTCTAGTCCTATCCTCCATCTCAGTCGGAGATTTTGGAAAATCTTCAATAGATAAATTCGTCCCTTGCAAAATTGGAACAACTAGTTGCTTGCAATCATTCATACCAAATCTCTCTAGAACAACATTAATATACTTACTCTGGCTAAGCCAGAGTTTTTTTATTTTTCTATCCCTAGTTATTTCCATCCCAAGAATATACCTAGCTGCACCAAGATCTTTCATTTCAAACTTTGCAGAAAACTAAGACTTTAGATCAGAAATCATTAAGTTACTATTTCCTATGAACAACATATCATCAACATAAAGGGAAATAATAAGAACCCAATCATTTTTAGTTTTGTAGTACACACAATGATCTGATTTTGATCGTACAAATCCCAATGACAAAATAATTGTGTCAAATTTTTGGTACCACATTCTAGGTGATTGTTTCAAACCATACAAAGATTTTTTCAACTTGCAAACCAGATTTTCTTTACATTTTCTCACAAAGTGCTTAGGCTGGGACATATAAATTTCTTCCTCAAGATCACCATGAAGAAATAATGTCTTCACATCCATCTGCTCAATCTCCAAATCATATGTTGTTGCAATTGATAGAAGAAATCTGATAGATGTCATCTTTGCTATAGGAGAAAAACATTCCCCATAATCAATTCCCTCTACCTGAGAATAACCCTTTGCAACCAATCTCGCTTTATACTTCTCAACACAACCATCCAGGCCAATTTTCTCTTTAAACACCCACTTGTAGCCCAAAGTCTTTCTACCTTCAGGCAATGAAATCAAATCCCAAGTATCATTTTTCCTTAATGATGCCATTTCCTCATTCATGGCTTCCAACCAGGAATATGAATCAGACATTTCAGTTGCCTCTTTTACAGTCCTAGGCTCATCTGTGTTAGTAATCAATGCATAGGCACAACTAGAATCTAGCATAGAGAATCCATACCTATCTGGTTGTTTCTTCTCACATGTAGACCTCCTCATAGACTGAGGCTAAGGTTGTGGTTCTTCTTCTTGTTTAGAACTCTCAGAGCTGCTCGAAATCTCCTCGGCTTCAGGTACACTTTCAATGTGTTCTTCCTCTTTTTCTGGAGTTAGAGGTATCTCAACATCATTCTTTTCTTCTTTTTCTTTCATCTCTGACTGCGAATCTACTGAAGAAGGTTTTAGGTCCTGGAAGATTACACTTCCTGCTATACAATACCTTCTTAGTCATAGGATTCCAAAGTTTGTATCCTTTCACACCAATTCCATACCCAATGAAGATAAATTTTCAGCTTTGTTGTCCAATTTAGATCTTTTTACATCCAACACATAAACATATGCTTCACAGTCAAAGACACGAATATGTCTGAGAGAGGGCTTCTTACCAGACCAAGCTTCCATAGGCGTTTTGTCAACAAGTGTCGACGAAGGGGAACAATTCAATAAGTAACATGTTATAACCACAACCTCAGCCCAAAACTTCTTCTCTATACCAACATTGCTCAACATACTTCTAGCCTTCTCCATCAACATCCTGTTTAACCTTTCAAAAACTCCATGTTGCTATGGAGTGTAAGGTGTTGTTTTATGCCTCTTAATCCCATGGTTTTTGCAATACCTTTCAAACTCATCAAAACAAAACTCACCACCATTGTTAGTCCTTAGACATTTTATTTTTCTTCCAGTTTGATTTTCCACAAGGTTTTTAAATTCCTTAAAACGACTGAACACTTTTGATTTAATTTTTAAGAAAAAAACAAATGCCCTTCTCGAATAATCATCAATGAAAGAAACATAATATTTAGACTTCGATAATGAAGGAACATCCAATGAACCACACACATTAGAATGAATATAATCTAGAACACTAGAAATTATAAGGATTGGAGTAAAATGAAACACATTGTTGTTTTCCATATATACAGTGTTCACAAAATTCAAATTCCAGGTTACAATCATCAAGCCCTTCTACCAAGTTTTTATTCTTCAAGGCTTTCAAACCTTTTTCACCAATGTGACCAAGCCTCTGATGCCAGAGCATAGTCCTTTTTGCTAGAATTTTAACTTCCAAGTAATTTTCTCCAATAGGAACATTTTCATTCTTCTCTTCATGAACAACCTTTTGTGACCTTACAGAGACACTATTGCATTGAACAACCAGTGTGTCTAGCATGCATAGAGTACCAATCTAGGCACCCGTAGACAACACCATTGAGCCTCTAGTCATTTTATAGCCATTGCTTGAGAACGAGACTTGCACTCCAACATCATTCAACTTGCTTACAAAAAGTAAATTTCAAGCCAGACCTAGTATATGCATTACAACATCAATTCCCTTAATTCTACTATTAGGAAACTGAATTCTAACTCTTCCATGACCAACTATCTCTAGAGATGAATCAATTTCCAGATACACCTTTCCACCATCGCATTCTTCATACTTAGTAAACCAGTCTCTATGAGATGTCATGTGAAAGGATGCTCTAGAATCAATCAACTATACATCATTTGATGCCTGAGTTGCCAAGGCTACAATGAAGGCATCTGCATCGCTCTGAGAAGAATCATTGTCGAAATAATTCTTCTTCTTCTTTTTCTCCTCTTTGCAATCCCTTCATACATGACCAGGTTGTCCATAATTCCAGTACTTCACCTTGGAATTCTTTTCAGGAGACTTTGATCTCCCTTCTAATTTTGATTTGGACTCCTTGTCCTTCTTCTTGATTTTTTCTTTCAATCTACCTCAAACAGCCAGAGCCTCCTTGGCCATCTTAGAAGACTTCCTTCTCATCTCTTTTGATAACAAAGAAGCAACCACATCTTCCATCTTGAAAGTGGTTATCGTGCTCCCAATTGCCATCACCATGTGATCCCACAAATCCAAGAAAGAACACAACAAGAGCATACAACGATCTTCTTCATCAATCTTCACACCTATAGATGTTAACTGAGCAATCAACATGTTAAAGGTGTTCAAATGATCACCAACAGATGTTCCTCCCTCCATTTTCAAAGAGTACAAACTCTTCCTCAAAAAAAACTTATTCACCAAGGACTTGCCCTGATAAATATCTCCTAGTCATTTCCATAAAGAAGATGTAGTCTTCTCTTCATGAATATTCAGAAGAACTGAATTTTCAAAAGAGAGTCTTATCGACCCTTTTTCTTTTCAATCTACAAGGTCCCAATCTTCTTGCTTCATGCCTGTAGGTTTTTTTCTAGACACAACAACCCAAATATCATGGTCAACCAATAGATCTTCTATTTTGAGTTTCCACAACTCAAAATTGCTGCCATTGAATTTCTCAATATCAATTCTTCAGACATACTTGTCGATGCCATCTCAATCTGTAATTAGACAAATTTCAAGACTTCTACAAAACTCCCACTGAACATAAATTGACACAAAAAACCAACCTACCCACAAGGATAACACAACTGGCCAAGCTCTGATACCACTTGTTAGGAAAAAATTGATTGCGGAACAAAATTTTCCTAATGTCAAAAATAAGAGGAGAAAGAGATATGCCTTTTAAACATTTACAATTACAGTTCATTAAGATGCACATGTAAGAATTTACAGAATTGAGAAATACATTCAAACACAAATGACACCAGATTTACATGGGAAAACCCTTACAGGAGAAAAACCCACCACACCAAAGAAAGATCTCTTGTAAATTACAGTAAACAAACTTTACATACAAGTTTTAGACTCTCCTTTACAGGTGATAATTACTATAGCAGAAAATTTCCCTAATCAACCTTACATAGAACAACACTAACTCATGCTTCTCGTCTCAACATACAAAGATATTCACAAACTGATCACACATCAATCCGTTCAACCATTGAACCTCCAACCCATTATGATTCTGGTGCATTACCATGCAAAACAAATGCCATGATCGATTCATTCTCTACACAACCGATTCGATTCAACTTCCCCTACAGACTAACCATCAAAACTTCTTAGGAATCCAAATGACCTCTGTCTAAGTAAGCAACCTCCATTGAATGTCTTACACATCAGTAATCAATAGGTCCATGTTTTTCCCCCTTCATATACTTCTTTTTGTGGCCAGGGTCCACCAAGACATGAGTACATTGCTTGTGAAGTTTTGGAGAATCAAAAGAGAATCTACAATATTCCCAATAAGTCTCCCGAAAAGACTTAACACGACGACATGTGTTCGAAGCCTGCACACCCCTCATGAGTCACTCGGGACCCACCACAAGAGGCCTGAGACTAGCAAACACCATGATTAACCTGACAAGTGTCAAACGCTTAGTTAATTCCACTTGCAACTTCACAAGAGTTTGCCAATCCTCACCACAAAGGAGCAAGGAAGAGAACGAGCATCATTGGATTAAACACATCACAATCATAGATCAGGATCACCTTAACCGATACACTATGTTGTGGTCCCCACTGTCGTCAGAATCCAAGTCACTTTCATCTACCAACGGTCCATCGACATAGCCCAATGAAAATTTCAACCGATAACCCCAAGTCACACTGATACAAAACCTCACATATCGGCATATCGGTGAGACAACACATTGTCACTCACTGATATGCGATCATTTTGTCAATGAAGCCAAGATTCATCATGCTACCACCAAAGAGAAGGAAGTACTCTGTGGTATAGAGAAAAAGGCATGAACACAAGCTAAGTCTGTTAAGTTCTTAACAAAGGTTCAAGCCAACAAGTTGAGGAACATCAAAATGTGGGAAGTCATGAAGGAACTATTCCTAACCAAGTACCAAGAATATTTCAAAACAAAGGAGGTTTGGGATGAAATTTTTCACATGACTCAAAAGGAAGATGAGTTCATAGAGTACTACCTTGAATGCTTTATGTTTAGTCTTCAACGGTCTCACCAACAGGGATTAACTAATAATGCTATTAAAATGTTATTTCTTAGAGGGATAAGAGATGATGTTATGGAAGCATTAAATTTAATAGGAAAAGGTAATATCTCCAAAATGGGATTTGATGATATTTGTGATATTTACAGGAACTATTCAAGGTCTCATCGTTCAGGAAGGAGCTATCCAAGTAAGCCTTATACTGTAGACAATATGACAAGTATAACAAAATGAGAAATAGGAAATTTACTTGAGGATCTTAAAACAGATTTGTTGAGTCATATGGGGAAATAGATAGACACCCTTTATACCTATAGGAAGAAAGAGGAAGCTGATAAGGCCTTGGTCGTGTTTTGTCCAATGTGTCACAAGAGACATGGTAGTGAGGATTTCCAATACAATAGGACAAACATCTCATCCTTAGAAGAAGTTAGTAGAAGTTCTACCTTGAGACCTCTTCCTGTAGGTGTGCCTGAAATGGAATATTCTGATGAACTTGTCTATTACATGGCCCCTAGGCAACTTTTTCCACCAAGAGTAATGCACCCTAACATGATGAATGATTATCTTTCCCCTAGACCTAGCCAACCCAATTCTTATCAATCAGGATGGTATGGGGGTTGGCAACAACCCCCATACCCTCAATGGATGCCACAATATCAGTATGCTTCACATCTGTGGCAATAAGCATGGAGGCCACAACCACCACAAACCTCACCATACCAACAACAACCATTTCCATCACAATCACAATTTCCACCTCCTCCTATGATCAATCCATACCAACAGTCACAACAACTTCTTTCAACCTTGCCATCATCGACCGCTCAACCCGTCAATCCAGAAAACCATCCATCACAACCACCAAGATCTACATCAATGTTGGCCTAGGCAAATCCAAACCCCAACAATAAGGTAACCTAGCCTATATATAATAATGAGGCAACATGTTACCCCACCTATCCCATAAATACATTAGAAATAGATGGATTTTAGTTGAGGTCAGGGAAGGCTCTTCAAGGGCCCACCATTATAGAAATCAATGAGGACTTAGAAATAGAGCCAGCCAAAGAACCTCCCTTTCCCAAACGATTTCAATCTGAACCAATACAAAGGGAGGATTCTCAACCTGAATTTGATTTTGTTAATGAGTTGTGCAATGTTAGCATCAAGATTCCTTTGTTGTAGGTCATCAAGGACATTCCCGTCTATACAAAAATAATTCGCAATCTATGTACTCGAAAGCAGAAAAAGAATCAAGACCCGAAGACCGTCCAAGTCATCAGACAATTGGTAGATCTTATGCTCAAAAACATAACCATTCCAAAGTACTCTAATCCAGGGAGTCCTGTCATTAAGGTAACTATTGATAAAGTAAGTATTCCTAATACCCTTGTGGATTTGGGTGTTGCAATTAATGTGATGATAAATGAAATGAAGGAAAGGCTATCATTAGAAGGATTTAGGCCTACTCCCATAGTTCTTCAAATGGTAGATAGATCTTTGGTCAAGCCTGAAGGTGTGATTGAAGATGTAATCCTTTCTATTGATTTGTGGGAATACCCAACTGACTTTGTGATTTTGCAGCCAAAAATTAAGCTGGGGGGATACCCCCTGATTTTGGGATGATCTTGGTTGGCAGTCGCAGATGCATTTATCAACTTTTGATAAGGGAACATGGTAATTTCTAATGACGAGCACAATAACAACTAACTCTATACCTTCCAGCACAACCTTTGTTGGAAACAGAGGACCCAGTTTGGATTGATAGTGACTTAGATGAGTAATTTCCAATTCTAACAATTGATAAAGCCTTAGATATGGAGGAACCTACTGAGGATAATGCTCTTATTAATTTCCTTTAGAACATGTATACATTTAATGAAATTTTTAAAAGCATGGTCCTCCATTCAGGTATAAATACCCAATGTCCTTTTGGAAATTTTCCATTGGTGGGTAGTTCACGTTTTGTTCAACACTTTATCACATTGCATCAGTTGTCTCCCCATTATTGCTTATATGGTTCAATATTATCTTCTACAAATTCAAGTGATATTCCATCCACCTTGCAAGTCTTAGCCATTGACTCACCTACACAATCAAAAGCTATGGAAATTTTTCCTAACCGCACACTTAACATTAATCCACAGTTAACCCCTAAATAAATCCAAGATCTTATCGCCATGCTCAAAACAAAAAAAGATGCATTCGCTTGGGATACCAAGATATGTGTGGCATTCATCCTAATGCCTGCACCCACCGTATCTACATTGAAGAAGGTAGTCGTCCAATTAGGCAACCACAACATCATCTCAATCCTGCTTTGCATGACATAGTTAAGGAGGAGTTACAAAAATTGTTAAATTTCGGGTTTATATATCCTATTTCAGATAGTCAGTGGGTTTCTCCTTTAGTTGTGGTTCCTAAGAAAAATGGTAAATGGAGAATTTGTGTTGATTATAGAGCATTAAATAATTCTACTAAGAAAGATCATTTTCCATTATCATTTATTGATCAAGTATTGGACACTCTTGCAGGTAAGAAGTTCTCTTTTCTGGATGGGTTCAGCAGTTACAACCAGATTCACATAGCACCAGAAGATCAAGACAAGACCACTTTCACTTGCCCTTGGGGTACCTTTGCCTATAGAGTCCTGCCATTTGGTTTATGTAATGCCCCTGTCACTTTTTAAAGGGCATTTTTGAGAATTTTTGTGGATCTTGTCAATGATTGTGTTGAGGTGTATATGGATGACTTTACTATCCATGGTAATACTTATGAATAGGCTAAAGAAAACTTAGAAAAGGTACTTAGGCGTTGCATAGATACCAACTTGTCATTGATTCGTGAAAAGTGCCATATACTTATGACCGAAGGGATAGTGCTTGGTCATTACATATCCTCTAAAGGTATTCAATTGGATCCTAAAATATCCAAATTATCCAAGACTTGCCTACACCTTCTAGCCAAAAATATGTCCGTAGTTTTCTCAGTCATGTAGGGTATTATCGAAGATTTATCCAAAATTTTAGTAAGATCGCCTCTCCCTTGTTTGCCTTGCTAGCCAAAGATGTTGCTTTCTCTTGGACACCCGAGTGTCAAGAATCCTTTGAGGCCATCAAGAAAAAACTTGTAACCACACCAATCCTTAGAGGTCCAAATTGGGAACTACAATTTCATATTCACACCGATGCCTCAGATTGTTCGATGGGAGCTGTATTTGGACAAAAAGAGACTAATCTCTTCTATTCCATCTACTGCATCAACAATAACTTCACAGGGGCTGACGTAAATTATATGGTAACTGAAAAATATTTTTTAGCTATTGTGTATGCAATCAATAAATTTTGTGATTATATTACTGGTTATAAAGTGTTTGTCCACACAAATAATTTGGCAATTCAATTTTTAATGAATAAACCTGTGGTAACCGGTAGAGTTATTAGATGGTTTCTTTTACTCCAGGAATTTGATATAACCATACTTGATAAGATTGGTCGAGAAAATATGATTATAGACTTTTTTTCTAGATTACAGAAGCTAGACAGTGAACCCACTCTAGTTGACGATGCATTTCCAGATGAGAACCTCTTTGCTATATCAGCAATGAGCCCATGATTCTCCGATATTGCAAACTATCTGGTTACATGCAAGTTCCCACCACATTTCTCTCTGAGGGAATGATGAAATCTAGTTGGACTTAGTGGACAGTACACATGGATAAATGGATTGCTCTTCCGCACCAACATTGAAAATATTATGCAGCGTTGTGTACCCGAAGATGATGTCTTTGATATACTTTGTGCATGCCATTTAGAACCATGCAAAGGAAATTTTTTTGCTCAAAGGAATCACAAGTCTACACCTTATCACCCTAAGGCCAATGGGTAGGTAGAAGTCACTAATAGAGAGATTGAGAATATTCTTACTAAGACCATTACTCTTCATAAGCATGATTGGGCTACACGACTCCCTGAAGCTGTGTGGGCCTATTGAACAATGTGGAATACCACCATTGGTCTGACCCCTTATGAACTTGTCTATGGTAAGAAGACAATCCTTCCCATTGAGTTTGAGATAAAAACTCTTCGCACTGCACTATAATTGGGTATGATTCTTTCTGACGGACAAAAGGAACACATTGATCAACTACATTCCTTAGATGAATTGCGCCAAGAAGAACTCTTTCACACTGAGGTTGTTTAGAAACAACATGCTTTATGACATGACTATCACATCCGACAACGATCATTCCAACCTAGAGATTGGGCACTCTTATATGAATCCTGCTTCTAAGATTTCAAGGGAAAGTTTCACACACGATGGATGGGACCCTATGAGATCTAGACCATATATGCTAATGGCATTGTTCGTCTCTATACAGTGGACTCTGAAAGATGATCTCTCCTTGTCAATGATCACCGCCTCAAACTATACAAGAAGCCTCTTTCCAAAGAAGCTTTCTTTTTAGAGGTGGCGCAGGAACCTACCGTTGTTCCTTTTGGCCTCCTTCAGGGTTAATCAATAAATATTTAAATCAAAAAATATTAAAAAAATAATAAAAATAATAAAAAATACAATAATAGATCCAACAATGAAAACCCTTTTTGGGTGTTGTTGGTCGGTTAATGTTCAAAAATCGATTTCCAGTGAGCATTACCCATCGAATAAAACTTATTGGTGAAAACCAATTTTTCGGCGCCACTAGGCGGTGGTAGACTGAAAACCGAGCAACCAATGGTCTATTGTCGTTAAAAAAAAAAAAAACACCACAAATAGTCTTCTTGTCATTTTTCCCGCTAGGATCTATCTTTCTTTTTGTTGTCGGTGCTTGCGTCCCTCACTCCATTCATTTTTCAAACCCCTCACCTTTCATATCATTTCCCCATTCCTGGTTGGTTTCTGCACAACTCCATTTATGATTTCACCTTTCCATTTATCATGGTTGTTTGTGGCTTACAACCAACAACCATCATTCGGCTTGCTTGCAATGACTTCCTATCCTTTTTGGTCGCAGTCACTGCTGAGTATCTCTTCTGAGCTAATTTCCTATCTTTTTCTTGCCAAAAGCCTTTGTTCCACTGTGAGGTGTTCACTTCCCATGGCGGGTCCCTTGGTTCGTTCTCATTTCTTCGTCGACCTCCGCAATTTATTTTCTTCCCACATGGTGGCTTGCTCGCTAGCTAATCCTAATTGGTCATCTTCCTACACCCGTGGATGCTCTGCTTACTTGTCATACTTCTTTCATCTCCTTTTCGGCCACTTGGTAGCATCTATCCTCTGTACCGCCACATCTCTTTCCATTATTACCACCTAGCTGTCCCTTTTAGGCAATCTTCTTTTGATGGTTGTCATCCATGTTGTACGACGTCCTGCTTATTCCATCAACTTTATTTTTGGTCACATCTTCACAAATCTTTGATCTTCGGCATACACTGTTCCATCATTTCGAGGCATGCAACATACCTGCTTCTTGTTTGAGCTTGTCTCTCCCTCGTGGTGATTGGTAATTTATTTTTCTCAGTTTTTTTCTTTCTTTTATTTTATATTTTATGTTCCTTTTGTCGAATGGCATGTTGCCCCGTGGACGGTTCAACCAATCAGTTGGGGGGAAGGGTTGTCACTATCATCATTTCTTCTGAGGGTTATCACTGTTGTTATATCCACATTAATCTCTCATTAACTATACTTGTCATCATTCCCTGCCAAGTATTCATTACTGGATTTAGCACTTGTTACTGTTAAACCGCCTTATCTAAAACCATATTTGTCCAAGTCACTGGTATTGAGCTACAATGAGTTTTTGTGAACATGGCAAGAGGTCACTGCCCGCGTCATGAGCCCATCAACCTGCAAAATTTAAAATTGCATGCCGAAGCATACACAGAATTTCAGAAGGCCCATTGGGATGTTTATTTCAAATGACTAAGAGGGTTTGATGAGAGAGTTGCACTAGAATTCGCCCATAATTTTCACAACCAGAAGGCTATTGTTTGAGGGCTGGATATTACGGTTACCATGGAAACCATTGCCGAATTTTTTGGAATTCCTTTGAATGGAGAACAATATTTTCCCAACAAGTCCAAGCAGTCTATAGATTTACAACCAACACAAAAGAAATTCTTGCAGATGGGCTAATTTGTGGAAATGGTTTCAAAGTAGGGTACCAAATTGCAATCTTTACTAGGACATTGGAAGGAAGTCGCCAAGTACATTATTCATTATATTACTTGTGAAGGAAGGTTTCAATATGTTTTTGCCCAACATTTCAAATTAATGTTGCATTTACGACAAGGGTTGTTGATCAATATTCCATATTTTCTATATCGGGCCCTGCAACAAATGTCTAAAATAGTGAGAAGTGGTAAACCCCATTGTTTGTCTCACCATGGTTTGATAAAACTTCTGGTAGTTTGAGAATTTAAGTTATTGTCTCCTCTCGATGATTGGGACTCATTTGTCCATTCTCAGGACGGTGAGGGTACTGGACCCTTTGAGGAAGAGGAATCTTCCGCAGAGGATTCCTCTGAAGACAATTATTTGAATGAAGATTTTGTCTCTGATGAGATGCCTAAGAAAGCTAGTGAAAAGAAAAATAAGGGAAGCCCTGGAAAATACTCTGTACAAAACCAAAAACCTGGAAGAAGAATGACTCGAAATGCCACAAGGCAAGATGCATCAAAATCCAACAAGCCAAAACCCTCTCCTCCAAATGAGAAGGGCCATGAGAAAAAGAAATCCTTAGAACCACCACTCACTAGTCAATCTAGTGACAAGAATGGAAAACAAAAGTTGGGTGCTTCAACCAAATCAGATAACCTAGCCCAGGTAGCTGGTAGTGTATTGGGTTATGAGGAAATAGAAGTCTTGTCTGAAGTAACGGGGAAATGAGGGAAATTTCACAGAGAATTCAATAGGGAAAAACACCGGAAGGAAAAAGAACAAGAATCCAGACAACAAGCTAGTGAGTCTCCAAAAGATTCACCTATTACTAACCTAGAAAATGAGCCAACCAAAAATCAACCGGAGCAAACAGAGGATGCTAGGGTTATGACACCGCCATAAGTGAATCAGGAACAAGAAATTGAAAAAGTAGTGACTCCAGAGATAGAAGCCTAGGTTCCAGAGGAACCAATGGACAATGTTGACAATAATCCTCAAATACAGGTCTTGACAGAGGAGATTGTCCATGAAGTAGGACAAGAGAAGCCAGAGCATGATACACCATCTGCCTCTAACCCACATGAGGATGAAAAGACAAATGAATTGATTGGTGATGTGAATGCAAGTTTTTAGACCGAAAGCCCTGAAGCTGAAGAGGAATTTGAGTGGGAAGGTCCTCCAAGTGTAACAAAAAAATAATTTCAGGATCTAAAAACTTAATTGGCTAAAGTACAGACAAAAAACTAGACCTTACATGGGTTGTTACAAGAAGATCATTCCACTTTCAATTCCCAAGAAAAAGAGATAGGTGAACTCATAGTTGAACTTAATAGAGTAACAACTTCTCAAATATCTATTTAGGAACACAAACAAAAGGTTCAGGCAATGCAACAACAATGGATCGATGAGTTCAAAGGCACCTTACAGAAACTCACAGCTCTACTGGGTTCGTAATCTTTGCATGAGGACATGCAAAATGTCCAGTTGGGGGAAATGATGAGTGTAGAATGTTCCACTATTTTTACCTTATAATTTCCTTTTTATCTATGTCTTTGTCCATATTCTTGTCACCATTTTCTGAAGGAACCTTAATATTTAATAAAATAAGGAAAATAAATTGGGATTAATGAATTACTGAAAGTCATGATAATTCTGATTGTTTTGTGTCCAAGTGGTAGGAGATAGTTCGAAAGGAAGTTGAAGCTGCTACAAGCATGAGGACCTTGGGAGATCGGTGGAATGAAATTAGCAAGACTTTGTTAATGACCAGTTATTTTTTATTAAGATGTTTTGTTTTAACGTTATAAGTGGTCTGCGGTCTTTTTTCATTTTATAAACTCTTGTTTGTGAGTGGTCGATAGGCCGAACGAACAAAAAAACTTATTTGTTTGTTAATAATTTGTTTGGTATATATATGTGTGTGTATGCTGAAAACTGATATGGATATACATAATAGAAATCAGACTTTGGCGATTTAAATCTATACCCTCTTACTATAATTTGAATGAATGATAACTAGTGTGGAGTAGTTTTGTGTTCTTGAGTTTCATCATTTAATAACCGGCGAAGGAAAGACCCACTTCCTCGATTGTTGGTGATCTTTACATTAGATTTATGTGTGTGGTAATGTATGTTATGATTTCATAGTTATTTGATTAATTTGATTATTGTGTTTATTTTTCTGATTCTTATCTGCATAATTCATTACTATGTTAATCTGTATTGATTCACTTAATACTTGTTAGTGTGATCTTTATTGATTCATTTAATATCTATCAGCGTGTATATTTTATCAGCCACTTATTACCAATAGTAAGAATAGTTAAATGTTGATTAAGAAAGTTATTATGAGCTAAGAAGTTGAATAGTCAATTAATGATGAAAGTATATTTGCATTCAATAGTTTAACTTTGATTATGTCATGTTATTTTAAGATAAATTTTCATTCTGCTATATAGATTTTCAGTTTAGTTTTGTCATGTGCTAGTAATCTATTTTCTATTGCAGAACTATTTCTTCACGGGTTCCTGTCACACCTGTGACAGGAAGTCTGCCAATCAAGAATTCTGTTCAAATGCAGATTGCATTAGTTTTCATTCATCAACCCTTGGTTTATTAATTTATTCTCTTTGGTATATTGCCACAACACGGTTCAAAAAGCCTACGTTCTCGGATTGACACTTTAAGATGGACTGAGGAAGCCATTTCTAAAGATTAAATTAAACCCATTTTAAGAGTAATTTAAGACCACAGTTTATTCCAATCACTTCATAGACCAAAAAGACAAATTACACATTAAGGCACTGATTTTCTACCATCTTTTTAGGACAAATCCCCCTCACAACTTCATAGTGTTAAAGAGATTAAATCTATTGATTTGGCATACATTTTCACAAAAAGATACCATAATAAAATCCCCACATCATTGGTTATTGAATCCACTGCAAAAAGATCTATTATTTAAAGGAATCCCTTGAAAAAATACACTGAACATTAAGAAATTGCTATCATCTAGAAATGTATTTGCATAACTTCGAAAAGACTACACCAAATCCATCTTGTAAACACTCATTCAAGATATTATATGGTTAAAAGATCAAAACCCAAATTATACAAGTATCCATGCTATATAATTAAAACTTATGTTTGGTATAGGGCAATATAGTGTTGTATTAAAATATAATAACATTATCCAGATAGTGTCTATGTGAAAAATGCCCTCGATTATGCGTAGGGTTGCATTTTCATAACATAATATTGGAAGGTTTTCCGAGGATTCTAGAATAAGCCTATTGAAACCCTAATTATTGGAACTCGAATGCTGACCCAAGGCATGTAGTTTGCATAATGCTAGAACTTTTACATGACATTTTAAACAAAAACCCTTACATTTGGAAGCTTTATAGGGCTTCTCAATATATGCTTAAAAAATACCAAAATACAAGAAGAATTTTGCACTGATTCATACTATATTACCGATATCCTTGTGTTCTAAAGTTGTACTTGCCAAAGAAGTCCTCTATTCTCCATCAAACGTCTGCAAAAAGGCTTGAGATTAAAACCCTAATCCTCTTCATACATGACAAACTCGTTCATTAATGAGCATCTCGCGAGAAGAAGATGAAGGATTTTTTGTACTAAAGATATTAGTTCGAGCTTATATTCCTTTGTGAGGCTCTTGAATCTCAAACTAATGAAAGGACATTAGAGGAAATATTTTCATCCCGCCAATAACTTATCAATTGTAGCAATGGAGAGGAAATGATTAGCATCCCGCCAATAACTTTTTAATTCAATTTTTTTTTAATTACCCACTTTAATACCAGTGACTAATTATTTAGTCATTTTTATTTGTGTGACTAATTATTTAGTTGTGTTTTTTATTTGACGATCAAATTAGTCATTTATTTAGTCATTTATAGTTGTGTTGCAAAATTAAGTAGAATTTAGTCATTTTTAGTTGTCATGACTAAAATTATTAGTCATGTTGTCATTTATTTGAAAAAAATCTACTAGTGGTAGTAGCACGGGATAGCATGACTCTCAAACTATGTCTCACTAAATTATTGGCAATAGGACACTAGGTTGTGAAGCTTACACAACTTTCACCAAACCTAAGTGCACCCAAAATTGAGAAAGGGCACTATGCAAATGCAATGAACATCCAAAAGTATGAATCTCAATTCAAGTATGTAAAAAGATTTTGAAATTTTCAGATTTGAAACAAGATAATTTATTGATTGCTATGCAAAAACCTAAAAATGGTGTCCTCTTTAATGCCATTTTGATTTCAAATAGTGCACTCAATTTGACCAATTGAACTTAATGCAAGAAAGTACATTATTTTTTGATTTTTTGAAACTGAAACATAGAGTTAACAGCAAAATAAAAAAAATAAAACAAAGACAAATTGATACCCAAAATTTTGAAAAGACACCTGTACAGGGACTAATTCTCCCTAGGATGAATGAGTCCTAGGTAAGGATCTAAAAAATCAAAGTTTGAATTTCTTGCTTAATGTTTGAATTCCCAGTTTCAAATTGTAGAATGTGGTTTCAGTGACAGAATTTTCCAGATTTAGGTGTCCTAATGCAAATGAAATTAATGGAAAATGATGAACAAAGTGACACTTTTTGAAATTCAATTTTGAATAAATTTGTTGATGTAAATGACTGAAAATACACTAATATGCAAGTACTATGCAAAATCAATGTAATATGCACGCAATTTTTTGGATTTTTTCAGATTTTAAACAATGCAAAATAAAAATTTAAAACCCTAAATGAGATGTAAACTAATACAATATTGGCAACCCTAAATGGAATGCAAACTAATACAAATCCTAGATCTAGGGTTTTAATGAACTCCAAATCAGAAAGTTTATAGTGCAAGAATGTCGGGTTCACCAAAATGAAATAAAAGAAAATGGAAGGTGATCAAAATTGGGTTCAATTGAATATGTGATGCACCTATCTTCCTTATTTCATTAGGAAAAAGAGAACCCCAAAGGTAGGATTGAATTTCAACCCTTAGGTGAGTCAACCCTATTGGAGATCTTGGCTATTTTCCTTTTATGACAAGACGGGGTAAATATTCCTTAAATGTACTTTGGGGAGAAAAAAAAAATACTAAATGATCTCAATTATGCAATGTGAAACTTGAATCGTCAATTTAAAGCATAAAACAATCAGAAACAACAAACTTCCAATAGATATGAGAAGGGTAAGTTGATGTGTACTAATCACCAAAAGTTATTGTTGAGTGTTCTCCTAGGATAAATTTTCCCTAGGGCGAATGGGTCGTGCTACAGGGATCCAAAATTTGATTCCACAGTCCTCTGCTCTTGGATTTGCACTCTTGATTCCTCTGGATCTCATTGTCCAAAGGTCAAAAAAAAAATTGCAAGTAAGATTTTGTGTCTTGACAACTTTAATGACAACTTTGCAAAGATTTTGTGTCTTGACAACTTTAATGACAACTTTGCAAAGATTTTGTGTCTTGACAACTTTAATGACAACTTTGCAAAATTGCACTTTTGATCAATCTTCAATCCTTCTTCACCCATAAATTTGCACATACAAATAGAGGAAGAATTTGTTTGTTTTTGGTGAATAAAGGTTTGCCTTGGTCAAACCCTATTTTGGTAATTAAACCTTGAAATGAAATGATGATAAAAGGAAGGAATGATGAATGAAAATTAACTTGTTGCAACTCACTAAACCTTTTAATGACTGCCCTTGGAGGATTGAAGTCTAACACATCTCTCCAAGGATTAGATCTTGCATGAATGGATTGATTGGATGCTTGATTTGACACTTGAATCTTGACTTGAAACTTGAAACCTACATCACAATGTTAGCTCCAAAAACATGCATGAATGCAAATAAATTTGACATGATGACCTTGACCTTGAATGCACCTAACAATAATATTTTCTCTTGTGAAAGTTTCCTTAATGTTAGATAATTTTTCTTAGACTTGAATTGATAAAAAGACCTTGTATTTATAGGTCATTCTCTAATTTCTCGATAATCAAAATTCAAAATCCAACAATTACAATTTGAATTTGAATCATAAAAATACTGCCAAAAACATATTAAAAATGGGGTTCTAAGTCTATGGAGGACCCTAGGTCCTAAACCTAGGACACCCATTTTCCAAGATGTGTAATTTAATGTTTGCAATTGTTTAATACAAGTTCCCCTTTCTGAAAACGAGATTAATTAGGCTTTTAAATGCATAATTGGGCCAATTAGAGGCTTAATTAAGTCCAATTAATTAAGGGGAGGCAAACAAAGTGAGAAAATGTAAAGGAGTACATTTTTCGTCACTGCAGTTTGTATGATACATATAATGTGTCATTAATAAATGCTAGATTTGGAGAGGTAATGAATATTTAAAAATAAATAAATTCTAAAGGGACAAAAGAATCGCATCTACATATAATTAATCTATATGTTGGTGAATGTTGTCTTCAATATATTTCTCATTTCTATTAACACGACTTGCCAAAGGGGTTTGACCTAGGAAAACTTAATGTTTTGAGTCAACAAACTCCTAAAAAGTGTCCTTGGGCACGATCTAGACACATTTATCTATCAAAAAGGCAAAGGTAGGCATGTTTTCAATCACACATTCTACTAGTTCAAATTTGTATAGTATGGATTGAATCCAAGCAATAAATCAAATTAGGATTGAACTCGTGGTACTCAAAATTGATTTGTCAACTTCTAAGAACAACCCAATTCAAATTTTGTCGTTACTATTCGAATATATATATATATGATTTCCAAAATTCTATTACATAATCTATTATAACTCTAAATTAAATTAATTACTTATCATATTTATTAAATCTAATAAAAAATATTTTTATTTCTTAATTATAAAAACAATAACGACACACACTATTGTCTATCCAACCCGAAGAATGTATCTTTGACCGCATTTATTAATTAATTGAAAATCATAATATAACAGATTTTTAATTTTCAATTAATTAATAAATACGATCAAAAGTGCATTCTCGGGGCTGGATAGACGTTTTCCCCCACACACGTGATATAATGGTTCTAGTTTGAGAAATTACGAATGATTAACAATATCTATGATGATAAGATGCTCAACCTTTCATTGCTAATATATGAACACGCACATAGAATGGTTCCAGTTTGAAAATTTATGAATGATTAACAATATCTATGATAATAAGATGCCCAACCTTTCATTACTAACCTATGGTTATAGTTATAGCATATGTCCTTTTCTAACTGGAAGAGGAATATTTCTTTTTATTATTAGTAGTCTAAGTCACAGGTCTAGTATAAGTTGTTCTTCATGGAAACTTGTGCAAACAAATTGTACGCTGCATAATTCCTTCTTTTAAAAAAAAAGTTTGTTCCTTGTGCATTTTTTATTTAGAAAAGTCAAGAGAATATAGAAATAAGGCAGCTTAAAATACACTAAAGCTACATAAATTCATTCAAATGTTCCTTAATACTAAATGATTTACAAAAGCTGCAATGATTCGGAGCTCTTTTTGTCTGTATTGAAAGGGGCAATCACCACTTGGAAGTGGCAAGCAATGTACCATAACAAACAGCTCAGTAAGATTCTTTTCAAACAAAATTTTGGTTAGTACTATTCGTACCTTAAAGGTTAAAGAAGGCCATCCATAAAAAATCATGGTTTGTGGCATTGTTATTATCATGCAATAATGCTCATATTATTACAGTTCAATAATGATAATACATAAGACAAGTGCCTGACTATTTCTTGGTGCTCAAGTAAACAGTGGCTCCATTACTATAAAGTTGCATGGCAACTATAACTTGATGTAGAAAAAGCATAACATGGCAATGTATAACAACAATAGCAAAAGACATAAAAAACCTAATCATATGCATACATGCAACGTGCATGTCATTGTAAAACAATGGTGGTACACTTACCCTTGTCCTTTAGCCAGGAATATTAGGTAAAACAGTAACAATGGTTCTCATTTTTTATTTATTTTCTAAAAGGTTTTTGCATGGTGTAGTTAAATCTGTCATTTATCAGACTTTACCATACAAGAATAGGAAATTGCAATTCCATTGAAAGTGATTGGAGTGAATTTGGATCTCTGCAACAAAGCTTAGCAGTGGATATCTGGGGCTCAAGACTCATTAACTTACTTCTTGGCTTATATTACACTCTTCACAGTACAAAAAAATCAGGGAGATCTCCTTGGGATCAAATTACTGCACCTCCAGCCTTTAGTATAGAAGCTATATGTATTGTTTTTTAATTTTCTTACATTCTGTTGGTGCTGCTGTCTCAATATTGATAAATACATGGAAGAAAGAAAAAATGATCATGGGTTCTTGGGTCTTGGTGTGAATTTTTTTATTTTTTCATGAACTTGCATGGGAAAGGAATTGCTTATTGGGTTGGGTCCGGAATGAACTTCATGTAGATCCCTAGGCCGTTTTGTCATTGATTGTCTTCTAGAATGCTTGGAAGCTGCAATCTGGGATGATAAAGCTCCTGGAACCTGATTGGAAAAGGAAAGAAACATGAAGTTATATATACGAAGACAGAAAAAGAATAGGTTGAATGAACAGTTAGATAACCTTCAAATCTGGCCTAGTGCTAAAGTTTTTGTAATTTGCAATCAACAGCTGGATAAGAAGACAGAGGAATACAGCTTAATTCTTATTGATACTTACGAGTGACCAGACTCCATTAATGGAACTGGGTAAAAAGAATATACCAAAGAAACTAAAGAGAGAATTACAGATATCAAATCTTGGGCGAGAGAAGAAGGCATGCAAAGATACAAAAAGAAAGAGCATAGAAGTAAATAGAGAAAGAAAAGTCTCTCTTAACGTAGTAGGCTACATGAATTGTATTGTCTGGGATCAGCTTAACAAAATTGCCTTCAAAATGGTCTATTGGATGAATTGGCTGTGCAGATTGCATAAGTGCAAGTGTAACCCTATGAGAAAATATAACAAGAGTGTAATCATGTAGTGTAATCTATATTTTCTCCTTCAGCTCTCTTTCATCTTGATGATGGATCACGTAGTGTGATTCGAATCATTAATGACAAAAAATAGTGACACAAAATCATATTCAAACAATAAGATGGATTGTGGAAACTTGATTTCTTTAAAGAATGTTATCTTTAAACATTTGAGGCTAAATATAGATTTCATAAGCTGTAAGGTTCAGGATTAGCTTAATTGGCATGTACAATCATCTTGTCCAAAAGTTTGAAATCCAAATGGATGAACTGGGTCTATAGCTTAAACAAGATTCTCCTAAACAACATTGGTATGCAAATATAATACAAAGAAGTTTCCCAAGTATGGGAAAATGATAATAGAATGATTGCTCTTCGGTCCACTTTTCCTATCTGAGATCAGACGCAGTTCTAATACACCAGAGGCACTTTAATCTACTCATAGACAGCTAATTGGGTTGCCAGCACTTTAGATCTACATTAACACAAAGAATCAATACCATAACAGAATCCTCAGTAAATAGTTCTTGGGCATTTTACCTGCACTTTTTGAAGTGGGTATCCTTCCATTTCTTGTAAAACCAATGTGTTTTCTTTCCCTGAAAAGAGAGGAGATCATATGCTAAGTCCTATAGTTTTCTTGTTTTCCTAGCCATCAAACACGCTTGAGAACTATATATACCCCATAATGAAAGTGCAAAGAAATCATTGGTTTTCTAACATGATATGAAAAAGAATAAAAAATAATACCTCTGGGTCTGCGAGCAGAGGCTGAAGGCTCTAAAAGCAATGCAAGGGACAAGAACATAATCACAGTGGTGCAGGAGATGATCTTTCTGCAATAACAATGCTCTGGAGGCATGTTGGCCATCATGACTCAAAACTCTGAATCCTTCCAACACCGACAAACCAAGACCCAGAATGTGCTCAGATAATGTATAAGAATGCCTCCACCAAATTACCTCAGAGTTTGAGTCTAAAGCTGCTTCTATGACTATGTGCTAAAAGAATTCTGTAATATTAATTATTTGGAGATCAAAGAACTCTAATTAAATGGAGATTGTAGATAGACATATGAAGAATGCAGACAGGCCAGAACTATGATGGGACATGTTGCAGACAAATATAGAATAACTGTATGGGCTCTTGGAGACAAACAACAGTATTAAAAGTCAGCGATAAGTATGCTAATTCCAAACCCAACGTTAATGTTTAGGTGCTGAAACTTTTGAGTCATCGTGAAGAAAAGTGTCCTGTGCATACAACAAATCTTCGATTTTTGTGGAAATGAGAGTTCTTTCGGTGGGGAATTGATTCTACCCAAATGCCTCATTGTGTACTATGCATTTCTTATACACAAGGGCTACCTCATCATTTTGCTGCCATTATCCACAAGTTATGTCCTAGAAAGGAGTGAATGAGATCACTACAAGCCAAATTACTTATCTAGTATTTTATTTTCCTCACACATATGTAATGTTGTTATGAGACTGAGACAGTTTAATATTTAAAACTTCTATTGCCCTATGATTACACCTTATTTTGGAATTTTTTTATCCTATGGATTGTGATCAGCTTTTGAATTGGAACAATTTCAACCAAAAGTTTTATGCCACTTACCCAACATAACTTTGACTGTCATAAAGAAATCTATATGAAATCCAGAATCATAGCTGGAAGATATTTCCCCCCCCTACTTTGCATGTGACTGTAGGTCTACAATATTTTATATTAGACTAGGTTGAGCTGTAAGAGCTTGAGGCTAGTATGATGTCTTTGTCATTAGGTTTGCTTTTTCATTATATTTGGCTTTTCTTTTGTTTTTATAAATTAAATGTGTGATAGTCAAAATGACTAGACCATAACAAATCCAAAACAATAAATTTATAAAAGATTTTGTGGCCATACAGACATATTATTAAAAAAGTTAAAGGTGCCAAAGTCCAATCTGTAGTACAAAATGCCTCCCCACTTTTATAGAATGTTTTGAAACTGTGAATATCATATTCACATGAATAACGTATCAAAATCTGATATCTAGATATAAAATGCAGCCCTGTTCTCTTTTATTATTGTTTTACTGGTTTTTGAGAGAGAGAGGATGTATTGGTTATCTAAGCCCAACAATTCTTGAACAGTGAAAATAGGATACACTTAACCTATGCAATCAATCATCTCTGGAATAGTTGAGCTTGGTTAAACAATGTTTGGAACTCAGATCTATGGCCCAAAGTCCCAATCTTATTTACTTAGATATCTTGGCATTGTTCAATTTGTTGCTTTCCTAAGTCTATTTGGTCAAGCTGGTGGTGATGTGATGACATGACAGTGACAAAATTACAGAGACTGTGAAAAGCACTCAGCTTAATTGGCCCAAGAATGTACACCCATTTCCAATCTTTAATTGGATATGGGAAAAGACTCCACCCTTATTTCATTGATACTGTATTAGAACCACATAAACAAATTTTCATTTTTGATAAGAGATGTATATATTTAAAAATGGTCATTGCAAAACCTCTTAATTAACTAAATATGAATTATTTAATTAATATTCAAAAAATCATCTACATGTAAATAAATTTAATTATTTATTTATATCGTTTATTTTTCTAATTCTTCTAGTTTAATTAAATAAATAAATTTATTTAATTATTGTTATCTTCTTCTTAATTAAATAAAATAAATTTCATAATTTATTTTAATTATCATATTATTTTAAGTTTGAATGTTTAAAATCAAATAATGGAATATTCCTCTAAATACTTTCTTCATCTCACATTTAAATAAATTTAATTACACACATTTTTCATCTCTCACATAATTAAATATTATTTATTTAATTATGGAAGCTTTTAAAATCCATGTCACATGAAATTAAATAAATTTATTTATTTAATTGAGAATTTATTTTCAACTTTCAACCAACTTTCATGAATGAAATAACAAATGACAATTTGTCTCCATTTTTGAATGATGATGGTTTTATGGGTTGAAAACATTTTTCCGTCTTTCTCTCAACCTTCCACATTTCTTTCAACTTCCAGAATCTCTCACCGTTCATCTTGACAGGTTCGAATTTGACCATTGATCTTTGTCAACTGGATTCTTGCCTTCAAAAATCTATAAATATAGCCCTTTAGTGAGTAGATTTTCATCCTAGATTTTATGAATTTAGCGTAGTTACTATAGTTGCATTCGAAATCAGCATTCAAGCATAGCATTTCAAGTTCATAGCATTTTAGTTTCATATCATAGCTTAAATCATTTAGCAATTGGCATGCATGTTGCATTAAATCGTTCTCTAAGTTGTCATTATGTCAAAGTTGTTGCATACACCAACTGAGAGCTAACAACTTACAACAGATCCTCAAAGATAGAGGACAATGGAACGCTTTTGAAGGAGTTGTTGTTTAGGGTTTGTTTTAATTTTAATTAGTTTCCTTTGATTTAATGTTTCATTGGTGTGTTAGTTTAACTTATTAGTCGTTCCACATATTCTCACACACATTTTTGGCACCCACCATGGGACCTTGCCCCATTTTTAATCTTTTTATTGCAGATTTTCTGACAGGTGACAGGCTGGAGCTATGGTTTAGCGCATATGAGCCGCAGTTTAGCACATACAAGTTGCGTTTTAACGCATATGAGGTATGTTTTAGCGCTTTGATGACCTTTTTTAATGCATTTGTTAGTTCTTTTAGCACATTTACTAACTGTTTTAGTGCATCCCTGAAGCGTATTTTTTAATTGTTTTAGCACATTTACTAGTTCTTTTAGCGCATAAAGGGAGTGTAAAAATAAATCCTAATTTCAACGCCATCTGTAGACAAAGATTTTTCTTTTCTACCTAAAGTAAAAGTGAAGCAATCTTAGGATAGACACTTAAATCTAGAATTAATCAATCCTAGGATAGTCATCAAACATTATTTTATCTTGGTTAAAATGAATCCAATGCTTGTCGTGAAGCAACATCTTCACTTAGTGTAGAAAATTGTCATTTGAATTTAAAACTAAACCATTTATTTGTTATGATTGTTGGGTAATAGGTTTATGCTCTCCCCTTTACTAGGTGACCAAAACACCAGACTTACCTTTTTCATTTTATGCATTTCATATTTTATTAAATCCTTTAGAAGGCTTGCCATAGTGGGAAAAATTACTCACCCTACAGGAACGACCTAAGTGTGAACAACCAAAGCCAGGCTTTCCAACCCACTCTAATCAAAAGTGAATTTTGGGGAAACCCATATTCAACGGAAGTGAGCAAGATAACCATCCCAAAAATCTTTGTTCTAAAGATTGGGAGGTCTCTTGAGGGAGTTTATCTATTGTCGCGTTGAACGGATACCTTTACTATAAACCATAGTGTAGAAAGCCAACCGTGTCAGTATCCAAACATCATAATAATCACGATGCAAGGGGAGGGAAGAATCTGCCCCCAAGACACTCACCATATAATTGTCACAGATTGTTTGTTCAAGGGATCGAGAAATCTAACTTTGAGTACGCACTTGGAAAAGACAAAAACATAGGCGTCATTTAGGGGGTGACACAGCTGTGTGAGTCGACACAATTTTAAAATGTGGGTTGTGGTTGCTATGATGACCTTTTTGACAAATAAGAGTGAGTCTGTCTGAAGTGCTTATTTTGTTCAATACACATGAAAATCTCAAGAACATACACTCTTTGTTTAGATTTTTAAGATTTGCAAAACAACTGTTTTCTACTATATGTCGTGTTTTTCCAAATTTAAATCAGATAAATATCATCCAAAAACATCAAACTGTCAAAACATGTATGTCTCAGTGTAGTAATTGGATATTTTAGCGCATCCCTGGTCTATTTAGTGCATCTGTGCTCTGTTTTAGCGCATTTGTGCTTTATTTCAACACATCTGTGCTCTGTTCAACGCATTTATGCTCCATTTTAGCACATTTGTTCTCTATTTCAACGCATTCATGCTATGTTTTAGCGCATATGTGCTTTGTTTTAGCGCATACCTACAACATTCCAGTGCATAGATTGGATATTTTAGTGGATCTATGTTTTGAACCTGGGTAATTTTTCTAACACCCGAAAATTCATCATTTAGTCTAATCTTTCTCTATGCTCAGGGTTTGGAAGTCTGCAACTTTTGCTAAGAAGTCCCTAGAGAAGAAGATTAGGAAGCCAAAGAAGTCACTCAATTATAAGAAGCTATTGAAAAGGAGAAATTTTTTATACCAAAGTAAAAAAAAATTGCTTGAACACAAAAAAATTATTCATCGATATCACGACTTTGTTAGAAGTTTCATTGATGATTTTTCCTTAGAGCCATTATATTCATGAGCTTTCTTTCAAAGAAGAGCTCTTTTTCAAAGGCATAATCATAGTCAGATTATTTTTTCCTCTTTTATCCCCAACCGACAATTTTGTACTCTAATCGTCCCAATCAAGTTCTGCAATAGAGAGCTTAGGGGCATTAGGCATTTATCAAAAATCCTTATTTTTACAAAACTACGATCAAACCTCACAAAGTGCAACATCATCTTTATTTTTTATTTTTACTTTAATTCCCACAATAGGATCATCATCCTTTCAACCAGGGAATCACGAGCTAAAGATTAGAAATTTCTTGTCATATCAATAGAATCTTCATTCTATTTCGACTTGGATATCCATCAAAATTGCATTATTTCATCTTTTGATCAAGGTTAGTTGAAATTGGGCAAAAGCTTATGCTTGTTGTCACAAGATCTAGAAAGCACATAGAAGGAGACAAAAGGGAAAGTACATTAAGCAACATGGGTGATACAAGCAATAGTGGTGATAAGGAAGAAAATCCTTTTCACAAACTTCGCACTGGGAATAATCTGAATAATGATGAGATAACAGAAGAAATGCTTCAAGAAGTAGAATAGGATCCTCAATTTCATACTCTCATGGATAGAGTTTTGGAACGAAACAAAGAAAGACATTTCCTTTCATTGGCCAATCAAGGAGCTAAGTTACCTGTTGATTTTGACACAGAAGGGATTAGAGAGGATCTTGAGGCCCCCCTTAATGATTTTCGTGATCTTACTCAACAGATAAGAGCATTACAAGGGAAAATAAAGGAAATACAAGGGGGTACAACAAAGAAATATGTTTTGGGAAGATATCTACCCATATCCATTTGACAGGAGTCTTAGCATGATTCATTTTCCAAAACATTATGAGATCCCAAAGTTTGATAGGTATAATGGGAAAATGGATCCCATTGATCATACGACGGATTTCTGAAATATGAGCTTAGAATTCGCTCATGAAGATACCTACCTAATGCGATTATTTCCACAAAGTCTGGGTGGACAATCCATGGAGTGGATTTCTAAGATCACTCCCCCCGTCAGAACATTTGAGGAGTTAATAAATAAGTTCATATCGCAATACTCCTAAAATATACAACATCAGATAACCATGCTTGATTTATGTAGAGTAAAACGAAAGATTGGGGAACCCTTCACCACATTCTTACAAAGGTGGAGAAGGTTGTTTGCAAGATATTCCCATCCTGTTCCTAAAAAGGAAAAGATGGAATTTTTTATCGACAGTTTGAATCGAGAGATGAGTTATAGGCTAAATATTCATTGTCCTCAATCGTTTGATTGAAAATGCAATTACCATTGAAGGAGCCTTGGTCAAGCGTGGAGTTTTAAAGCTTGATAAAGAAAGTCCAAATTCGTACAATAACAACAACAATAGCAACAATAACGACAAGTCACGATTTTGGACTCGAAATAAAAATGTTGTGAATGATGGGGTGGTAGATGCTAATAACGTGAATGCGAAGCCTACCATTCTTAATGTATCAGGTTTCCAACGCACCAATAATGTTGTAAATTCTAGTAACCAAAGTAATAATTCCAACCAAGGAAATGTGACCAACAATCGCGGTAATAATCTTGGCAATAATCAAAATTTAAATGTGCCTAGATCTCAATTTTTCTTGAATTGACGAATTTTTACTCCCTTGGGCCAGTCTTTGGAATCAATTCTTAAAGAACTGTTGAATCAAAATACTATCACATTGCCACCACAAAGAGATAATGAGCCTCGAGTTAAACCACCATCGTGGAATGACTCATACTATTGTGATTATCATAGATGCAAAGGTCATAAGACAAGTAATTGCCAAGGGTTAAAGAACCTTGTTCAGGATTTGATTGATAACCGTACCATAATGGTTGAGGGACATAATTCCAATGAAGATCATCAAGCATTCAAGGATCCTCTCCCCAATTATTAGAAAGGGGAATCTTTGGGTGAAAAAGGCAAGAATGTGAATCATTTCTACAACACCATCATCAATCATATTTACACCGCCGATCAACAATTCAATTCTATTAGGATCAAAGGAAAGCAAGAATATTGAGAGGTCAATGCTACAACAAGGGGACAAGCCAAAATAATTTTAAAAGGAAGTTCATCTAAGTCGGCGATTCCCCCTCCAAGTCAATACAATTTGGTTGATCGACTGCGAAAAACATCGGCCCAAATTTCTATCTTGGAGCTGCTCAAAATATCACCAACACATAAGGACATTCTGGAAAAGGCACTCGTTGACACAATTGTCTCCTAATCTAGATATCAATAAATTTCAAGCAATGGTGGGACACTTTTCCTCACCCACATGTTTATCCTTTGCTAAAAAGGATGATTCCTCCATGACCCATCCCCATAATTCATCACTTTATCTAGAGGTCATGGTTCATAAAGCCCGAATCAAACGTGTTTTAATAGATGGGAGAGCTAGATTAAACATTTGTACTTTGAAATTGGTCCTTGCTTTGGGATATTTAGAGGAATCTATAGATCCATGAAGGAAAATTACAATCAAAGCATATGATGATAAGGAAAGAGCTTCCAAAGGCCTCATCATGCTACCAATCAGAGTGGGACCTATTGTGAAGAATACCTTTTGCCAGGTTCTAGATCAGGATTTATCCTATAACATACTCTTGGGTCACCCATGGATCCATGAGATGCAAGCAGTTTCATCCACTTATCATCAATGCTTGAAGTTTCCATATGATAGATAAGAAGTAACAATACCAGCGGACCATATTAGCAGTCAGACTTGTTCTAACCTTAGAGTAACTCAAGACACATTTGTCCCACATAATAGAGAGGATCTGAACATTTCTACTTCTAAACATAGTGAACAAGCAAGGGAAATGATAAGGAATTTTGACACCAAGCTAAAATTAAAATATAATGGGGTGGGAGAATATTCTTTATGTCTCTCTAATCTACCTGTGTCTCCAAGATCCCATGGTCAACCGTCAACATCCATACAAAAGGCTACAACAACTTCAACACCAAGCACACAAGCTTCAGTTCCCATCACCAAGTTTGATGAAAGATTTATCATGGAAGATACTCAAGAAAGTGAAACAAAATATGGGGCTATCCTTGATTGGCTCTATAAATATGAAGATGAATTAGTCCAACATGTCAAGTTACCCACTAAGCAATATGGAAAGGGTTATACAATAATGCAATAAATGGGTTATGAAGGAAATGGCCCTATAGGCAAAAGAAAAGAAGGTATTGTTGAACCTATCTGACTAAAAAAAATGCACCCAAAAGATAAAACTGGGTTACGATATGGTGAAGATGCAAAGGAAGAAACAGTACAAAGAAAATCCAATGAGGAGTTAGCTGAAACAATTCTTAGAATACAAGAAAACAATTATGACATTGAGTCCAATGAATATGAATGGGACACCATTTTTTATGATAAATTATGGAGGGACAAACAGGTGGATGTTGTACAAAAATATACACCCACGCTCACACAAGGGGAAAGCTCAAGGCCTCCACTTGACTACATCCTACTAAGCGACCATGACTCAAGTAATGATGATCCGATTCAAAGCGAGATGGATTATCAATAGGAGGATACCATCATAGATCTTCCCCATAATGAGAATGATAATAGTATCATGACCTCAACCGCCAGTGACCTTACCCAACCTGACGATCCATTTACCTCGATCCATCCCAAACTCATTGATTGGGAACAAATTGCACCAATTGATATCCCAACTTTTCCCGATGATGAAACCATTGTAAACTTTCTTTGTTCATCCAACTCGGAAACAGGTTCCACCAGTGAATTACAAGATCAAATTCTCATACAGGAAAGTGCCAAGTTTCTCAACTACAAAATTAACAATATAAAAAAAGGATCTAATGGTGAAAAGCTAACAAAGGCAGTATTAGATCATGAAAAGAGAAAAATAAAAAGCGTATCCGACAGTGAAAACCTTTCAAAGGCATTGGAAGATGGGAAACTTGACACTCTTCCTGAGCACTATCAGGAAAGATCTTCTATTTTGATAGAACCAACAGAAGAACTTAATATAGGTACTACAAAACAGCCCAAAGTCTTGCAACTTGTTGCATCCTTGACAGAGGAAGAGATCCCAAAATTCATAGAATTCCTAAAGGGCAATCAAATCAATTTTGCATGGTCATACACAAATATTCCTGGATTAGATCCAAATCTCATCATGCATCATTTATCTATCATGCTCGAGGAAAAACTTGTGAAGCAGAAACTCAGAAAAATGCACCCACATGTTGCATTACTAGTCAAATATGAGTTAAAGAAACTATTAGATGTAGGATTCATTTGGTCTATAGACTATGCGAAATGGATCTCCAATATTGTACCTATATCAAAGCCAAATGGACGAATCAGAATTTGTACAAATTTTAGGGATTTAAATAAAGCATGTCCAAAAGATGATTTCCCTCTACCAAACATAGATATGATTGTAGATTTGACTGTTGGACATGCTATGTATTTAGTAATGGATGGATTTTCTGGATATAACCAGATAAAGATTGCACCTAAAGATCAAGATAAAACAGCGTTCACATGTTCTTGGGGTACATATTGTTGGAATGTAATGTCGTTTGGACTCAAAAATGCAGGAGCTACATACCAACGGGCAATGACTACAATTTTTCATGACATGATGCACACATTCATGGAGGATTATGTAGATGATCTCTTAGCCAAATCAAACACAAGGGAAGGACATTTAGCTATCTTATCTAAAAAAATTGTCAGAATGGAAAGATTTAAAGTCAGACTTAATCCTAAGAAATGCATCTTTGGGGTGAAATCTAGAAAGCTTCTAGGTTATATTGTGTCAAAAAAGGGAATTGAGGTGGATCTTACTAAGGTACAAGAAATCCTCGATATGCCACCACCAAGGAACATTAGTCAACTACACTCATTACAAGGACGTTTGCAATCCATCATGAGATTCATTGCACAACTGGTAGATAAGAGTTTACCATTCACTCATCTCTTACATAAGAATGTTCCATTTAAATGGGAAGACGGGTGTGAAGCAACATTTGATCAGATAAAGCATTATCTAATGAGTCCATCAATGTTGATTCCACCAGTGCAAGGTGAACCACTCATATTGTATATTTCTACTACAAAAGTGTCCTTGGGAGCATTATTGACACAGGAAGACAAAACAGGAAAGGAGCGAGCAATATATTACATCAACAGAACATTGACAAGCCATGAGCTAAATTACTCTTTCATTGAAAAATCTTGTTTTTAAGTAGTGTTTACTTCTCAAAATTTATGACACTATATGCTAGCTCATACAATAAAACTCATGGCTAAGATTGATCCTTTTAAATATCTTCTAAGTAAGGCAACCCTAACTGGTAGATTGGCTAAATGGTCATGATCCTAAGTGAGTTTGGCATTCATTATGTGGATTGGAAGGTCATCAAAGGATAGGTCATAGTGGATCAGTTGGCAAAGGCACCAATGCAAGTAGAACATCCAATACACATTGATTTTCCTGGCGTTGATGTTTTCACAGCAACCACTAAACAATCATGGGCACTTTATTTTGATGGCTCCTACACTCAACATGGATCAAGGGCAGTAATTCTTTTCATCACACCTCAAGGACATACAATTCCAAAATATTATCGGTTGATGTTTCCTTGTACAAATAACATAGATGAGTATGAAGCACTGTTAATTGGAATGAGAATTGCATTAGACTGGAGAATCACATAACTGCAAGTTTTCGTGATTCACAACTTGTCATAAATCAAATAAATGATGAATATCAAACTAAATATGATAAGTCAATGCCTTACAAAAACATGGTGGACGATTTCAAGAAATACTTTGTTGATATCAAGTTCACGCAAATTCCACGTACTGACAATAAGGTTGCAAATGCCATGGCTACAATTGCATCACTACTCCAATTGTCAGAGAACCAAGCACGATACAATTTCCTGGTGGAACAATTATTTTCTCCTACTTATGATAATCCAGAAACCCAAATCATTTGTCACTTAACTGGTTATGATTCTCCCTTGTATGGCCAAATCTACACTTATCTAAAAGATACCATTTTTCCCTTAGATTTGTCTAGGAATCAGAAAAGGAATTTCATATGCCAATCTTCTCATTACACCATAATTGTTGGCATCTTATATCGACGTGGTCTTGATGGTACCCTCCTACGATATCTTGAACGCGACGAATCAGAGAAGGCCTTACAAGAGGTTCATGGTGGTATTTGTGGGACTCACTCAAGTGGACTAAACTTGGCTAAGAAACTTGTTAGAATGGGTTACTATTGGCCGACCATGGAAAAAGAATCATTCATCTTTGTGAAAATGTTCAAATTTTCAAATTCATGGGAATCTCATTCACGCTCCTGCTCAAGAATTACAACCCTTCACCACAACATGGCCTTTCGCTCAGTGGGGATTGGATCTACTCGACAAGATACACCCATCATCATCAAATGGACACAAGTTCATTATCAAGACCACTGAGTACTTTACTAAGTGGATTGAGGTTGTTCCTTTAACAACTGTTACCGACAAACAAATTCCATCCTTCATTTTGAACTATATCATATGTCGGTATGGTATTCCCAACTCTATTATCACATATAATGGAAGACCTTTTATCAAGATATTGATGAACTCTGTGAAAGATTTCACATCCAACATAGGTTCTCTACGCCTTATTATCCACAGGGAAATGGCCAAGCAGAGGCTTCAAACAAAATTTTTTTGAAGATTCTAAAGAAAACAATGAATGATGTCGGTCATGATTGGCATGTCCAATTAAATCTAGCCTTGTGGGCATACATAACCAGCATTCACACACCAACAAGTGCCACCCTGTATGCTTTGGTTTATGGAGCAGAAGCCATTTTTCAATTGGAAGTTGAAATTCCCTCACTTTGACTATCATTGAAGGGGCTCATAAATGATGAGGATTACAGAGTATCAAGACTACAAGAGCTGGAACTCCTTGATGAGCGGCAGCAAAGTGCAGTTAATCATTTAAAGGGTTATCAACAAGTTATGTCCTGTAGTTACAATCACAGAGTCAAACCAAAAAATTTTCAAGTAGGTGACTTAGTCCTCAAAGAAAACCCTCATAATCAGCAAGATCGGGAAAAGAAGGGCAAGTTCGTGCCCAATTGGTTGGGTCCATTCGTCATTATTGCAATGTATGGATCAGAGGCATATCAGTTATCAATGCTAGAAGGGGACCTGATTGAAGATCCGACCAACAACATCCACCTGAAGAAGTTCTATGTTTGAAAAACATCAAAATCAGTATAAAAAGTCTTGGAAAAAATATCAAAAATAGTGAAAAAAGTCATGAAAAAAAAACAAAATACAAAAAAATCAAAAAGAGAAAAATACAAAAAAAAAAAGAAAAATCAAAAGAAAACAAATTGTTGCCTTGATGAAAACCTACCAAATAGGCATCTTGGTAACAACAAAAAAATCATAAAATCATAAAAAGTGCAATAAAAACAAATGGTGAAAACTTGGCAAATAGGAATTGTTTGTGATTTGGTTGGCTCTCCCATCTGTTAAGATACATTTTTCATTATTCATATCTATTTTTCATCAGCATCACAGGCATGCGTGGCCATCATATTTGCATCATGCGCCCAACATTTCCTTGAAACGACAAGGATTTCATCATGGCTTGATGATTAGTGTTATCCTTAGCATTAGGTTGTGTCTTATTAGGAGTCGGAGTGCGAGGTCATTGGGGGCAGTCGGCTTTTGAACCTTTTTGGTAGACAAACGAAAACATGTGTCAAGTATCAGAATATCATAACAACAAACAAAATGTCCAATCAAACTAGGTCAAAACAGTTGTCAGACAGGAGACTGAACAAATTGGATGATCTTAATCTAAATTAAAATGAATGAAAAACTTAAAGCATAAGTTGATTTTTTTTTAGACATTCGATGACATCATATCTCTGGAGTGGTTCAATGATGTACTAAACTAGAATCACAAGGAAGGAATATGATTTTTTGATTGTTGTATGTAAGATAATCACTAGTATTGTGCAAGTTTGTCACGAGACATAGTGACATTTTGGGATTTGCATAAGAAAATGGTTAAATTTTGTTTGTTTATGCAAACAATACTCAAGTCATCTTGGTTCAATTATACCTCGATGCTTGTATTAACTTGCTATATCAAACATCATGAAAGTTATACTCAGGTCATCTTGGTTCAATTATACCTCGATGCTTGTATTAACTTGCTATATCAAACATCATGAAAGTTGTACTCAGGTCATCATCAGTGCTAACATCCCCATTGATGCTTGTACTAACTTTCAACATATCAAAAGGCTCGATGATGAAAATTAAGCGTAGAATTGGTTTACAAAATGACAACAATGAAATGGTTCATTTGGCATTTTAGGATTGCATGATTCATTTAGATTGCATTTATTTTTGTTTTTATGGTTGTATGATAGATTTTTGGAGGTTGGAAATAATACATATCTCTTTTTAAGACATCAATTGAGTACACTTGGACATTTATTACATCTCATTTCATTATCATTTTATTATTTCATCATATCATTCACATTTTATATATCATCATTTAGGTTATCATGATCATTTTCACATCAATTACATTGTGCATTTCTATTTATTGACTTTCATATCATTTTCATTATCATATCATTTTTGATATCATAATCATTATTCATATCACATTTTCATCATATCATTTGCATATTAGTATTTCCATATACATCATTTCATATCATTTTCATAATCAATTTACATCAAACATCATTTGCATAATCATACATTGAGAAAAAGAAAAGTGCATTCATTGCATTCATTACATACATACTCCATACATCATGTAGAACCATCAAATCATTCACATTGCATCATCATATTAAACTCTAGAAAATCATTTCATTTGCAGGTTCATCCAACCATAAATCATCATCATAATTCATATCATATGCATCCATTATCATATCATCATCCATAAACATGCATAATCATAAACAACATAACATATAGAAATGAAAATGCATACATAACCATTCATCATAAAATCATCAAAGACACATGCATATCAAAAATCACCACTGCATTTCATAATCTCATCAAAAAAAATGTTCATGGGTACAAGGATATCAAATGTCTAAACAAGATATATAAAGTACAAAAAAAGGGTTGTATACATAATCATAACTGAGGGGTATCTGGATGGGGATCATGACTATTGTTACCTCTGGAGGTGGTAGGTCTCTTTGGATCTCTACCGCCTGAAGCACCTATCTCTTGTCTGGCAGGTTGTGGCACTCCCAGTATGACTGCGTGAATGGGTACCTGATTGGGTGCCTAACTACGTATAGGCTATCCTCTGCTTAGGGGTTACTGCCTCAAAGTATCTCATCCTGTAATACTCTACTTGGTGGGCAGTCTCCAATCCCTCTACAATAACCTCTCCAATGGAGGTACTCTCAACTAATCTCAGGATTCTCTTTGCTACCCCCTCTGCTTGTACACACCGCTCTCTGAAACTATCTCACTCTGTAGTAAGTTGTGTTATCTATATATGTATCTCGCTAATGGTAGCATGTGCCTATGCTAGTTGGCTTTGAAGAGCCTAGACCCGTGCCTAAAGTTTGTCAATTTTTCCCTCTGATGGAGCCCTGATAGTAATGTGTGGTGTTGAAGTACTCAGTTGCTCCACCACTCTAGCAGTACAAGGCCTAGTCCTGAAGTGTACATTGAAGAACACTCTCCCTCCACCACCTTTTCCATCCTATCATCATCATCATTAGAGTTGTCATCATCCTCCTCCTCATCAACATCCATGGCCACCCCACCTATATCCTCCTCTCTTCCATGTGGTTTCTCTACATGTGCCCTTGCCTCTACCTTTGCTTGTGGTTGTTGTCGTGCTCATTGTAAGACTGGTCCACCTAATAGTAGGGTAGGCTCATCTGGACTAGTCAATCTAGGGAATGGATGAGTATAAAAATATGCAGCATAATCATCAGTCATATGTGCATCTATCACCTCTGGATGGATATCCCAAAACTCTGGTTGTAGCTCAGTGTGATCTGCTCTAGCTGCCTCAAGTGTGATGAAGGGACCCCACTCTGCAACATCCTCTCGATGTTTGGCATAGTGAGCCACACCCTGCGGCAACATCTGAACTTTCCCATACTATTTGAGTACCCGCATAACCAGAAATCACTCAATGATAAATGGGGTATGACCAATCAAGTATCTAGTAATGCCACAATAGGGGAGCTCTATGTCATCCTCATCCCATGCCTCACAGTCAACATAGGGTCTCCAGATGACTATATCCATGTCATCTAACACACACCACCAGTACTCTAACTTGCCCAACATAAGATGGACAAGGGGATCTGTATAAGCATACACATATGGATGGCCAAGCGAACAATCTCTCCGTACAATAGGGTGGATAATGATGATGTGCTCCCATGCCCAAATCTGTAGAAGCACAACTCTGGAAGATATACTCTTCCCATCTGTATATACCACCTAATGAAGATCGTGGTATAGATGGGAAAGCATGCAAGATCCCCATGTATATCTAGTCTAATGAAGGATCATGTCCTCCAATATCCAACCCTAACCTACCGATAGTCCCTTTGACCTGTGATCAAGACAAAGGAAGCCACCAATGAAACCTGCCAATACTGACGGAAGTGGTGCATAACCCTCTACCATATCTCTCCAAGCAATCTCATAACCACCAGCATGTGGATCCTAGAAGACTCGTTGCAAAGCATATGTACCTCCAATCTCCTTGTGATCATAAATCACAAGTGCGCCAACTATAGGGACGCCTAAAATCCTATACACATCCTTTGGTGTAACAGTGATCTCTCCAATCAGCAAGTGAAAATTATTATGCTCACTATGTCATCTCTCGGCTAACGTAGTCAATAGTGCCCTGTTGACCCTATACTGAGGGATCCTAAGGAGGGAACCCAACCCACATCTAACAATGACCCCAATCTCTAGCTAGGTCAATCTGGGAATCATCTCCCATGTATGAGGAAACCTCTCTCTAATCTGGAGGATTTTAAAATCCTCCTATAACATCAATTTAGCAATCAAATTAGATCATCAGCAAGGAACATCAATCAATCAGGAAATCATATAATCATATCAAGCAAGAAAATCTATCATTACTATTTGTTTTTCATCAAGCATGGAAACAAATTTAGCAGCCAATCGACTCAAAATCAACACCTATACTATTTGTTTTTCAATTCAGAAAGAAAATTTATCATAATCAACATCTTACTATTTTTTTCAAGCACGAAGACAAATTTATCAGATCATCACCGAAATCAAGTTAATCTATCCTTGATGCTACTCAAAATCATCAAATCAGTTGTCTAATATAGCAACAATCATCAAGCAAACATCAAATCAATCTCAAAATTTCAAATTTAGTAAAAATTCATGGATGCACTAAAACAATCTTTCAATGTGCTAAATTAGTCAATGCGCTACTTTATCCATGGATGCACTAAAATAGAGAACCAAAGCGTTAAACTGTCAATGCGCTATTCTATCAGGGGTATGTGCTAAATTATCTAGCCTATGCACTATTCGAGAATCACATGCATGTGGTTTTCACCTATGTGTGAATCTATCTATCGTATGCGCTATTCTAGTCTATGTGCTAGCCTGTTTCATCGATGCGCTAATTTGAGTGCACTAATCTACGGCTCATGTGCGCTAAATCAAATTTTTGAAAAATTGAAAAATCCACGCAAAATTTTTTAAAAAAATCACAAAGGAGGATCGTGCAATCTTACCTGAGGTCTGTAAGCTACTGGTCTTTGATGACGGTGGACTCGCTCGAATCAGTGGCGCTCGTAGTGGATCGGCATCTCGAAATTCTCTCTTAGAGCTTTGAAAATCATAAAAGGCTACTGTTCAAATGACAATGACTTTTTACCTTTTCCACCTTTTAAGGGGGTAAATAAGGTAGGGTTATTTTTATTTTTACCATATGGAGCACTATTTTGGGAGATAAATTGACGAATCTCCTTCAAAATCATTTCAAATATTTGAATCATCATCAGTATCATTCATCAATGCAATTTATCTCCCGAGGGGGCATATAGCATCATCAATCAATTTTTCAAAGTCAAGGGAAAAATTTCAAAATCTGAATTTTTCTTTGAAGCAATGTGTAAAACACATCACTTCAAAGAGGGGAAAAATGTATACATCTAAAAATGGTCATTGCAAAACCTGTTAATTAATTAAATATGAATTATTTAATTAATATTCTAAAATTCATCTACATATAAATAAATTTAATTATTTATTTATATCGTTCATTTTTCTAATTCTTCTAGTTTAATTAAATAAATTTATTTAATTATTCTTATCTTCTTCTTAATTAAATTAAATAAATTTCATAATTTATTTTAATTATCATATTATTCTAAGTTTGAATGTTTAAAATCAAATAATGGAATATTCCTCCAAACACCTTCTTCATCTCACATTCAAATTAAATATTGTAAATATTTAATACACACCTTTTTCATCTCTCACATAATTAAATATTATTTATTTAATTATGGAAGCTTCTAGAATCCATGTCACATGAAATTAAATAAATGTATTTATTTAATTTATCCTCAACTTTCAACCAACTTTCATAAATGAAATGACAAATGGCAGTTTGTCTCCATTTTTGAATGAGGATGGTTTTGTTGGTTGAAAACATTCTTCCACCTTTCTCTCAACCTTCCACATTTCTCTCAACCTCTAGAATCTCTCACCATTCATCTTGATAGGTTCGAATTTGACTGTTGATCTTTGCCAACTAGATTCTTGCCTCAAAAAATCTATAAATACAGCCCTTTAGTAAGTAGATTTCATCCTAGATTTTGTGAATTTAGCGCAATTACTATAGTTGCATTTTAAATCAGCATTCAAGCATAGAATTTCAAGTTCATAACATTTTAGTTTCATATCATAGATTAAATCATTTAGCAATGGGCATGCATGTTGCATAAACTCATTCTCTAAGTTGTCATTCTGCCAAAGTTGTTGCATAAACCAACTAAGAGCCAATAACTTACAACAGATCCTTGGAGATAGAGGACAATGGAACACTTTTGAAGGAGCTATTGTTTAGGGTTTGTTTTACTTTTAATTAGTTTCCTTTGATTTAATGTTTCATTGGTGTGTTATTTTAACTTATTATTTGTTCCACATTTTCTCACACACAAGAGAAAATCAATTGTAGTAATCAAGCATCATATTCTATTAAATATCCAAGATAATTGGCATCACTCATCTAACCAAGTGCAAGGATCAGTGTTTCTGATGAGGATAAGGAGCTAAGTGCAAGGAGATTGGATTTATGTCAGGAAGTAAAAATTTTGTGAGCTGTTTGTTTGGAATTTAATAAATGAGATAAAAGAATTAAAACATTTTAATTAGATTTTCTAATATATTTTTTAAAATTTGTCTTAAAATATAAAAAATCATTTTATTTGTCATTTTATTGGATAATAGATATAAACAATAATATTGTTTTACATAAGGTATAAAAGTACCTAATAAAATAAAAAAAGCCTTACATTGATAGCTCTAACAATAGTAAAACTTTTTCCTCCACTCATTCTTTAATCCACCTATTTGATTTAGTTGAGAGGTATTTTTCATAGGCCTTAAGAGGCATATATTTTTGGTTGCTCCTTCACCTTTGTAGCATTATAGTAGGAGCTTGTTAATAATGTTGTGCACTATTTTGTGGTCTCTTGTTTTTCACTATAAATTTTAATGGGAGACCTTTTTCATAGTTCTCTATGTAAAAAGTGTATTCCTTTTAGCCGCTCTTTACCTCTATAATATCAAATACTTCAATCAATATTGGTCATACTCAAAATTAAACAAAATGAATATTTCTCATACCCTAATTATATCAAATATATTTTATTGTTGTAAATTCAATGTTAAAAAATTCAATCAATGCTGTGCATATCAAAAACAAAATAAAATAATCTTGCTAGAAGTCGACAACATGAAGTTTTAAAAAATAGGAGGCTTGGGGAAGTTGTAGCCTCATTTGCGGTAGAGGATGAGGACATGAATGAAGCAAAAGACGATGATTCAAATGGTGCTTGGACTGATTTTGAGGATAATAAGTTGTTGGACCTCAAGAGGCCTGTTCAAGAGCTTTTGTATCCTAATTTAGGGTTGGAGGTTATGAAAAACATTTTGGGGCTTTGGATTTGTTTCTTGGTGTAGTGAACAAGGATTCATTGTAGGGTTTTAAATGAGGTTTTCTCACACGTATTTTCTCATCATCGAAAGTGTCCCTTATTTTCTTGCAGATCTTGTCATTCGCTTTGTTGTTTTAGATGAGGAGTTGGTGAAAATTTTGGCTATGGGTAAGCAGGTAGTAGTAAGGATATGTATTCTCCTATTTCTTCCAATGTTGATGAGTTGTTGAGCTTGGTGAATAAAATCTCCTCTTCTCTTGCTCATTCACCAATATTGAGGCATTTTTTGGGGTTGTATTTGACTACTACAATAAATTTACCAAGGCCCAAATCGCCCATTGTAATCCTATTATGGTTGCAAAGGGTAGTGATTGGGTGTTGAAGATTCTTGATTTCCTTGTGGAAAAATCTTTGACCAATCTAAAAATTCACTAGTAGGTAATTTTTTAGGGTTTGGACCCAACATTGATTTTTTTCAGAGGTTGGGCTAAGATAAAATAGACTTTTCAAGGATCCATAAATATCTCGATACTTGCAAAGGGTTTCTCATTTATTATTTTTTTCCCTCCATGAAGATTGTATGTGTACTCTCTTAAGGGGGGCATGGTTTTTGGGTAATTTTGGCCTCTTCCTTAAGAGGTGGCATATGGACTTTGATACAGAGTAAAAGTCTATTAAAAAAGTCCCATTTTGGATGGGACTTCCTCATTTACCACTCAAATATTGGGATGAAGATATTTGTATAAGAATCGCTAGCTCTTTTCATTGGCTCATTATTGTTGACAATGTGACAAAATGAAAAAAATAGTTATTATTTGCAAGGTTCCATGTTAATGTGGATGTGGAGAAGGTACTTCCTTCTATAATTACATTATCCTCTAAGTTGAAAAAAATAGTTATTATTTGCAAGGTTCTATGTTAATGTGGATGTGGAGAAGGTACTTCCTTCTATAATTACATTATCCTCTAAGTTGAGATATTGGGTGAAATAAATCAAATATGAGGACTCTTTGTTTTTTGTAATCATTTCTTCATGGCTAGCCATGCCTCTCATGGGTTTAGGGTTGAAAATCGTCTTTTTCTACAGGAGGATGGATTTGTTCCATCAAAGGTTAGCCTAGAATCCCTCGATAGAGAGGAAAATGCATCTCTTATTGATAAGACATTTTTTAAAACACCATTCTTGGTTTTTTTTCTCCTATGCAAAGATATGTGAAGGAGTTTGGTTAGTGATTGTTTCCTGGAGGGGTATGCCTAAATAGGGCCAACCCATCTTGTTGGGGTCAACAATATAAGGACTCAAACAAGGAAAATAGGAAGATAATTCAATGTGAGGAGAGCTCTATGGTCCACCCTCTCCCCTTAGATTCATGTCCTAGAATCAAAGAGAATCATGGTTTAATAGAAGCTAAGGATATGGTTGTTGGTAGGTTACATAGTTCCCTAATGAATTTTAGCTTCAAGCTACCTTGAGAAGTGAGTTCTATAGATATTTTTTGGATTTAATTATTTCAATTTTTAATTCTCTTGATAGAGGAATATTTTTGGTTTTTTCCTATTTTGTTGTGTCGTTGATGTTAGCTCCATGTGGATGCCTTTTTATTATCTTTTGGATTTCTATCTTGTCTCTTTTGTGCTCTATACAAGGGTGAGGCCCTTTCAAAATCCCTTGCTCTAGTTCATAGCTCTAAAAAAATATGTTTACCTTAATAAAACCAAATATTTATTATAACCCATGACATATTTAGCATTTTATATATCGGAAAAGATATATTATACAAAATCTTATTGATAATAATACAAATTTAATGTAAAGATTTACATTAATTTTCTTTGTTTTTTATTCATATGATCATAAGAATGACGAATGATTTTGAAAAAATGAGTTTTCTACGTATCCTACAATCATCATAGTTTAAGAGAATAATTTTGTTTGAGACATTATGTGAAACAAGTAATATTCCTTATCTAACTTTTATTTATATATTTTACTATCATCTCTAGTAAAAGAGTTTTTTTTATCAACATATTTCAAGCTTGGTTTAGATCTAGCATTGTTAATTTTCTACATTTTCCATATTAATAGAAGAAATTGATGATATTTATCAACTTGTATTAAACTCTAGAGATTCTTGAAAATATTTCTCTTACTTTTAATAATAGATTTTTCTCTTATAGTTTATCCATTATCATGTGTGCTTGTATTTGTGAATGGGGTTGCATTCATATCTGTTAATTTATTTTTCTAAAAAAAAATTCAGAAATTTTTCAACAAAATAAAATATTTTATTTTTTTAAAATCGTACCCTGTCATAATGACGCTTGGGGGGTCGTACGGCTCTTCGGGCAAAATTTTTTTTGCCTCACCGGATGACTTGCTCCAAAATGGACGAATGGACAGTCAATCTTAGGGTTTTTGGCCCTTTTGGACAGGATGGCAGGTTCAAATTTGACCCAAAATGCTCCAAAAATGCAACTACCTTTTGGATCTGGCAACCACAATGCAGCTTCAAACCCTCATAGATTTGGCCTCATATGTCCGATTTGGATGAAACAAAAGGCAAAATCGACTTTCTCGAACCTTTCGGACGCAATGGTGAGCTTAGATTTTCACTAGCAAGCTCTGATATAAACCTACAATAAAGAGCCAAAAATGGAACCTCCCCAAATCTGGTACCTCTCTTAAGAAATAGACTCTCCAATGGTACCCAACCCGTTCTGATCCCATGTTAGAATTGGCTATGGATGCCAAGATCTATGGACCAAATGGAAAGCACAAGAAGAGAGAAAATAATGTGACAAGAATAAATTGTATTCAATGTCAATGATATGATTCAAAATGTGTGTACATGTAGTAGAGACCCCTTGGTTATATAGCCAAGGTGAGAACATAGGAGTGCATAAGATTATGACAAGTGTCGTAATCTTATGACATGAGACAACAATGAAAAGCTATCACTCCACCTAAAGTGGAAAGGTGATAATGTGATAACCACCACAAATAGTGGATCTCCCACAAAAGGTGGAAACCTAATCACATGATATGTCCATGAAAGGTGGAGGTGATAAAGTAATAAGAAGATAAGTCCACCAAAGGTGGAAATTCTCCAACAACTCCTATGTGGTCCCTAAGTAAACTTAACTAAGGTGTAATTATGACCTAGGACAAGGTACAAAACATTTAATTACACCAACAATATCTACATGTAGATTGAAATTCATGGGTTAGGTAATTATGAGGTTCCTATGGTATATTGTTAAGAAATATAAAATTATTTAATAAAGTGGACTATATTCATATAAAATTATTTTTTTCTTTGCCTATTACTAATAAGATGTTATGATTTTGTGAGTTATATGCTTTCTATCATAATATTTTAACCTAGATTTTTATAATTCTTTATAATACACAAGGTAAGACCTAATCAATGGCCATGCATATATTACCAATAAAAATAAGGTAAAATTTGGAAATGAGAAGAACAATGTATTTGTTCTCCTTACTCATAATTGATTTTTTTTAAGGAAAAACTCTATACATATTTAATTGGTAATGACAAAAAGGTTTTATTCATAGTGTTTATCAAAATTTATATGTTGAAAGATTTATTTAATGTTGTATATGTAAAATCTCATTTCTAAATATAGACAAAATATTTATATCAAAAGATTAATTGTTGTACTCTGAATCTATATCTAATAATTTTGTAACTTTTTTATTAAACTATTTCATTTGTATTGTATATACTTATTTTAATATAATTATAATTTTATTTATTTTTTATTCATGATGACATCTTTATGGTCATTTTCATGCTTACTCTTTCTCTTCCTCATTAGACTCATGCATTTCTATTTGAAACTCACAACATATGATATGATAGTTGACCCTCTTTATGATGATGTTGTTGTGGACCTTTTTCCATTGTAATAATTGATCTATTCATACTCCTTTTATCTCTTCATTTCATTCATAATACTATTCATTTTTTTCATATTCACAAATATTTAAAACATTACAAGAAAGGAAGAAATGTTTATTTGAACAAGGTATGTCAAGTAGTGCATTGTGTGAATAATGAGATTACTCCTATTACAAATATTTATTTTTTTATCATAAGTTAGTTGTTTACAACAAAAGTGCTAATATAGTTAATTTTAATTGCATATTTTTTGAAGGAGATCAAGCCAACAAATGAGTAAACTATCTAGTAGTACTTGTATAGAATGGTTAGAACTAATAGTGACAAATAAATTAGATTATAGGATGATGGATAAATTTCTCAAGTAACTAAAATATCAATATATTAGGGAAAAATCAAGTAATTTTATATCTGACCATTATTCCTATGAAGTTAAAACATCAAATGAAGTAAGGGAGATATATAGGTGTTATAAAATATTCAAATGGATGTATAATGTAAATATTTATGGCCACAAGCATAACCAATGGCAATGGATAGGGACCTTTGATACAATATATGTTTCCTATTATTATGATAAGGTTATCATATCCATGAAAGGAATCAACATAATAACCAATTTATTATACATCACTTTAGAGGTATGCAATTCCATTTCCAACTAGGATATTATTCCCCTATCCACTTCTATTCTGCCTCCAAATTATATACCATCTCTATATTCCATCTTATATTGAAGTCTGAAGACTTAGGGAAAATCAAACATGGAAGTGAAAACTTGCACCTCAATATCCTAAAATCCAAACATTCTATAAATTTGGGGAAATAAAAAGGTGTTATAAAATGTCTATGGGGTCAAAATGCTACAAAAATTAGGGACCCAAACTCCAAGCAACATCAATGGATTGGAAAATTTGATATAGTAGAAGAGGATTCTTATGCTTATGATATTTTTTCATATCAATGAGAGGCATCAGGGTAATTAGAAATCTGGAATCCATATGAATTTAGATCCATGTAAGTTCCTTTCCAACCAACCTATTGTTCCCTTCCCTTCTTTAGTGTCTTGCTCCAAATTTCACATAAATTATATGTTGAGAATTTGGGCTTAATCAATGAACACATTTATTTTTGGGTTAAAAAGAACACAACTTGAACAATGAACTTTTAGGCTTAAAATCTATCACATCTCTTTTGGTTCAATTAAATGAATTGTTTTCTTTGTTCTTCATGCTTGGAAATTTGAATATGTATCATCTCCCCTCATTCCTAGTATGATCTTGGGTGAAGAGAAACATCTTGTACTTTGTATATGTTCCATTTGTTACCCAAGGTTTTTCCATGTATCCTCTCCCCTTGCGCTTTGTGCGATCTTGGGTGAAGATAAATAACATTTCCTTCTTTTTTCTTTTGAGTAGGAGGCTTACCTGGAGACACATCCTAATGGAGAACTTAAGGGTTCGACCACAAGTGACGTTTAGGGGCATACTATAGAAATTGGTTGAGAGCGAAAGATGTAGGTCAAACCATGCATGTAGTGCTATGGACTTGCATTATGAGTCTACAATTTTTTGGTTCTCAAAGGCGATGTTCGATAGGCTGGTGTTGTTCACCTAATACCCACTAAAAACCTATGTTGTAGAGGCCTAATACTTTTTGAACCTCGATAATTTTGATGCAAGGGATGTGGATCGTACCCTGAAGTTACTCACCATGCACATTCTTAAGTAGAGGTAGAGTCTTTCTAGATTGCTAGAAATAGCCTTTCAAGAAGAGGAAGAAGTTGTTCCTATGGCGTTTATCGATGACCCTGTGTCACTAGAAGCCTACTACCTGATTTTGTAGAGAGAATATTTTGGGATAATTAAAACGATTCCATGATTGTATCTTATTTAAGTGTTTACCCCTTAAATGGGAGGTGGGCCCGAGATTACTTTGACAAACTTGATCTACTCTCAGAAATAGGTTGTGCAATTTGATGTGTTTTCATGTTGAGGCCAAGTAACACATGCAAATCACTTGATTACCCTATTGAGTCAGTTCACATGTACTTTTTGTTTCTTAATTTGAAAAATCAAACAAGTTAGGTAAACTAGAAATTTTAAAGATCCCCTAAGTAGACCAACGCATTTTCTTGATAGTGTGATGCTTTTGCATAAATTGATGCTTTCATTTTTGTCAAAATGACACTTTTTTTAAAATATCAGCTCTTTTTCACATATCAACACATTTTCTAGGGAAACAAAAATTTGGAAAACGACGCTTTTGTATGAACAATTTGACACTTTTGTTTAAATTTCAATGCTTCTACCAAATACTAATGCTTTCGTAGAAGAATAGTGCAATGCTTTAGCATGATAGTCCAACACTTTTTTATGATTGGATCAAGCAACAAACACTTTTTAAACAAAACTAATTATATTCTGGTTCTAAAACATCAAGTACATCTACAACAAAGTTAAACTAAGATAAAACCAACTATGGCTCACTTATAGAAATCATCAAACAACACAATGTCCATGCTTTTCAACATCTTGATCTTATCAAAACTCACTTGTGCTACTTGATTCAAAAACATACAAAGAAAACTTATGCTCATTATTGTTTTTATTAAAAAAAAATTGAGTATCAAACATCGACACATCATACAAGAGTTCCTTATCAAAATCACTTGGTCTTGTCAAAAAAAATTCCTAGGTTTTCAAAATGGATCAAAATCAACATTAAAACATTCCACTTCACATAAAAACTTGAAATTTTTGATAATAAACCCCTTAGACTAACTTTTCATCACATCAACTAGTTTAGCTCTATATTTAGAAACAAATCTATTTCTAGGCATTTATTTGAATTTGTATACATATTTTTGGACAATTTTACCTTGAATTCGCAAATCTACTCTCAAGGTTTACAAGTTCATAAACATCATCATCAAAAACACATAAATCAAAATTGATTCTAGGTTATGGTCAAAAAATTGAAAGTTTCATATCATTCACCTCTTCACAATATCATACATCAATGGTCCAAAACCTATTAGGGGGTATTTATTAAAGAAACTTGAATCAACCAAGGAATTCAAATAATATTATTCGCAACACACAACTCCTAGGTTTGATATTCATTTTATGGTTACAAAAAGATCACAACACAAGAAAAACATGGATTTAAACCCTAGTGGTTCAAACATACCCATCACAGCAAGTACTAGTCAACCTATCTCCAAACAAACCCCATGAATTTTCCACCAAAGAGTTAATTGAAATAGATACAAATGTTCACAAGAGATGATATTGTGTAAAAACCCCATGAATTACCACCGAAGAGTTAATTGAAACACAACAAGACCCTAGGGTTCATCAAAACATACACACAATGTTTATCTTAAACCCTACTCAACATATGCTCACACTTGCACAACAAGGAACAAAATTTCCCTCTACTTTTGATGTAAACACACTTAGGTAACAACCCTTGTCAAATGTTGCATCCATGGGTCAACCTTCTCAAAAAATGGTTCAATCTTATCAAAATACATATTTGATACACAAAATCATTCAATCTATGCCACAAACATATTCATTAGATGTGCTAAACTAACCTACAACTACTAGAGTGGATGAAACTAATCTTACAAGTCAATATGGAAATCCTCTAGGTCGAGGTAATTATACAAATGTGGGCATTCAAAATTATAACACCAATGTTACACCCATATTCCATGTTATTCCTAGCACACAAGGTTCACAACTCATATTACATCAACCTCAAGGTTCACAGCTCATATCACAACAACCTCAAGGTATTCAACCACATCAAGGTTATCAACACATACCCCAAAAACCACAAGGTCCTCAAAGTCAAATCCAACCACCTCAAGGTTCTCAAAACTTACCTCAACAACCACAAGGTCCTCAAAGTCAAATCCAACTACCTCAAGGTGTTCAACCACCTCAAGGATCACAACATGTATCACAACCTAAAGGTGTTCAACCACCTCAAGGTTCTCAAAACATACCTCAAAAGCCACAAGGTCCTCAAGTGTCACAATATTTAGGATCTCAAAACCAAGGTATTCAATACACATCACAACATCAACCAATGTCCTACAATCCATTGTCACAAAATCAGGGAAATCTTCAACCTATGTCCCAACATAAATTGGTACCTAATCAAGGATCACAACAAATATTTTAAAATAAAATGGGTTCACAAAATCATGTGGTTTCCCCACACATCAAATATTTCAAGGTCTTAAATCACAACAACATCAAACATCCCAACATCAAGGAAAATTTTCCCCTCATCAAAATCAAAATCTGAAAAATCATGTGTCACAAATCAAAACTTAGTCCCACAACAACATCAATACCAAGATTTTCAAAATAAAAAACAAAAAATTCATCCATCACAACATACTCATAATACCATTCCAGAAAATCAATACATCACATTGAATCCAAACATTCCACCTTCACAACACATCATTCCATCACCCCCAACGACAATAAGCTTGGCAAACCCAACAACAAGATTTACAAGCACAACAATCTCAACAAGCCTTGCATGCACAACAAGCTTTTCCAGCTCAACAACAATATGCAACAACAAAAATTACTTGTACAACAACAATCAAGCTTACAATATAATCATCAACAACAATATTTTCCTAGTTCTCAACAAAATGTCACAAATCAAAATTTATATGTAGCATATGGTACACCGCCATCATCATCACCTCAAAATCCACAATATCAAACCAATTCACAATTCACACCATATAACACATATAACAACACACCATCATATCAAAATCCAATTTACAATTCATCTACTATGCTGAAATTCAACACATATTATCCACCATTGAACAATCATGCAGATAGCATATCTTCACAAATCAAGACACCCACATAGAAAATCCAAGATATTCAAGTAGTGAAAACCAAAAATTCATACACAATTCAAGACTTGTGTCCCTAACCATTTGATCGTAATATAATAATGGTACTATTCCCTCCAAGATTTGAGATACCTAAATTTAACAAGTACAAAGGGTGTGGTAATCCAGAGGAGCACATTAGGGATATTTATGTGGCATACATGGAAGTAGAATAAAACAATTCATACTTGATGTATCTCTTCCCAAGAAGTTTGGGAGGCCAAACTATAGAATGGTTCTCACACCTACCTCCAAGATTCAAGACATTCCAAGAGATAATGGATCAATTTGTAGCACATTTCTCTTACAATCTTGATATGGATTTAGGCTTGGAGGAACTTTATACCCTTAAAAAAAAAAGAGAGAATCATTTACATCATTCTTACAACTACATCTAAGAAAGAAAATGTAAATGGCCAATAACAGAAAAGCAACAAGTAGAGATAATTACTAGAAATGTAGAAACTATTCTAGCCTTCCAATTGAAGATGCAATGTGTGTCAACATATGAGGAACTAATATCTAAGGTCATTAAAATTGAAAGATCCCTCATCGCACAAGGAGCAACACAAATATTAAAAGACAATTGTCCATCGTCTAGTTCTAGTGGCAAACCCTGTATATGGGCCAAAAATAAGAATGTTACCATGGTGTAGTTGATGCAAAGGTTGTGATAAGTTCACCACAAGTGAATACACAACAACAAAACACACAACCACCAAAAAATCAACAAACGATCAACAATGTGAACCCCCCAAGAGGACCGCCACCTCAAAATAACTATCCTCAATGACATAAATACACACCCTTGGGGGAACCTATCGAAGTAGTATTACAGAAGTTGATACTGTGAATGCTTCACCTAGACCTGCTCAAACATGAACAAACAAACAATCATTAGTCAATAACCAAATGTAAACCAAGCATTCCCTATGAAATTCTTTGAACATATGAATAATGGAAACAAATCAAAATATCAAATAAATCACAAATGAAACACAATTCTAATGCTCAAACCAGCACTCCATAGGGGGATTGATGCTCCTTTGATGTGGAAAGAAGCCCTTTCCCAATCCCTTGATAAGCTTTGGATGGATGTGTGATGTACAAAATTTCAATAACCTAGCTATGATTGAGAAATTCTATGCATATGTCTATAGTGCTCTTACTCTTACTTGTGGATGATATTGTGGATAATGACTTTGCATGAGATTGTGGATCCTCATTCAATAGAGAAGGCCTCTATTTATAAGTAAGAAGGGTTGAAGATTGAATAATGGGGAGAATGTGGAGTTAAAATTTGGACCAATGGCATGGTGCCATTTGTCAACATGCTAATGAATCTTAGAGGAGATGTTCTCACACATGTGTGAGCACATCTTGGGAGATGGGATGTGTAAGAGGAATGAATGCTAAGAGGTGGCTTGTGTAAGAGGAGGTGTAAGAGCCTTCAATGCAAAGGTGGTTCAAAAAAGAGGACATGTAAGAGCCTTCAATGCAAAGCTGGCTCAAAAAAGAGGACAAAAGTTCTTTGGGAGGGAAAAGTAAGTGGGTGGAATATTCGAATGAATATGCCATTTTGAATTAAAATAGAGTAATTAGTAAATCAAATAAGTTTATTTACATGTGCAACTTGGTTAGTTGACCAAGGTTGACTTACCCTAGGGTGGAGTTAAAAGCTAGAGGAATGGGAGATTAGTTCTAGGAGTTAATTAATTTAGGATTAATTAACTTAGGTGAAATTAGTTAATTTAATAAAATGAGAGGGTGTTAGAACTTTAGGATTTCAATTAAATAAATTGATTTATTTAATTAAAGGAAGAACATTAGGATTTTAATTAAATATACTGGTTTATTTAATTAAAGTAGGAACATTAGGATTGGAGATGATGAAATAATCTGATAAAGTTCATTATCTGATTTACGAGGGAAATTTAATAAATTCAATTAATTAAATAAATATTATTCAATTAATTGGTTAGTGTGGAAGTGATTAAGGAAGAATCAGTGTTAGTTGATCAGGATATTTTGAGTGTCTACAGATACAATCAAATCTCATAACGCTCCCCGATTACAAGAATTGTCAAGAACCTCAAGTAAAACCTCCATGGTATAAAGTTGAGGATCTTTGTGACTTTCATAAAATCAAGGGACACAAAACATCCAATTAATTTCATTCAAGATCTCATTGATAATGGAGAAGTACGTGTGGACCAACAACCTAGAAATCAAGACCTTAAGATATACAAGAGCCCGATGTTGGATGATAGAAAGGGAAATAATAACAATAAATGGAATAACTATCACAAATTTGGTCATGTCTACAACAATATTGTAGGGGCTTGTGATCATCATATATTAGTCACTACTACCAAAGGAGCTAGTGCGGAGTGTGGAGTCACCACATGTAGATGAAAATTTACCATCCAAGGAGTACCATCACAACCTAGAACCCCATTGAAGTCAAACCCCACTAATTATAGCCTCTTGGATCAATTGAAAAATTCCCCTGCCCAAATCTCTATCTTAGAGTTATTGAAAATATCTCCTTCACACAAGGACATCCTAGAGAAAGCTTTGTCTTCATCATCTGTACCAAATGATCTCGACACTGAACAATTTCAAGCTATGGTTGGACACATAATCTCCCCCATCTCCTCACAATTTTTGAGCATGACCTCCCAATGCAACCATCATATAATCGTGCTTTACATCTTGAGGTCTACATCCACAAAATAAAGTCAAAAGAGTCTTGGTATATGGAGGTGTTGGCCTTAGCATTTCTACCCTTCAGTTGATCAAGAACTTGGGATATTCATTAGGGTGTTATTGAGAAGCTAAAAGGTGTTACTATTAGAGCCTATGATGATAATGAATGGAGTTCTAAAGGAACGATCAAAATCCCTATCCAAGTAGGACCCACAATTGGAGAAGCCACTTTCCAAGTCCTTGACCTTGACCTACCATACAAGATACTTCTTGATCATCCATGGATCCATGACATGCAAGCCATAGCTTCAGCCTACCATCAATGCATCAATTTTTCCTATGAAGAAAGGGAAATCACAATCCATGGTCATCCATAACCTTTTTACTATTGAAAAATTATAGAAAAGAAGTATTATAGGGTCCCAAAAGTTCCTAAGAATGATGAAGTACCAATACCCTCCTCTTTTTTGACCCATCTACCTTACCTTCCACCTCTACAACAAAGACACCTATATTGTAGAACATCCCTGAGATCAAAGCAGTTATGAAAGATAATGGTTGTGGAGACTACAACCTAAAAGATTCTTTTTTAGTTAGATAAATTCCTCTTTCTCCTAGATCCTGTGGGAAAGCTCAACCTACTAACAAGGCAAAAAATACAATCAAGATGGCATCTACCACCTTCATAAAATGGGGAGATTTGAATAAAGAAGTAATTGGTGAGGATACTACATCAGAATGGCTATATCAAGATGAGAAACCAAAGCCTCCTCTTCAAATGGATGATGAAAACAAAGGACTTCAACTGATGAAGAGCATGGGATACAACAAGAATGAAAATATTGGTCAAAATAATAATGGTTTTCTAGAACCTCTTGCTCTTGAGAAACGGCCTAGAAATCTTGGTCTTGGATTCACCATGAGCAAAGTTACCCTTCTTGGCATGAGTCCTTTTATTAAGGGAGTCGAATCTTCCTCTTGGTTAACTACTTCATGTAATAATACCATCGATGAATTTCCCCTTGACATCACATACCTATTTGAGGATACTTGCATTTTCATGATCACTACCACATCCTTCACCTCCACTAGCCAAGTCATTGGATTGAGACTCATCTATCCCCAACTTATAAATTGGGACCAAAAAGGACTGTTGATTCTTGATTCTTTAAAAAATGATGAAGCTATCTCTAAATTTATGGGGCTCTAAGACCACATACCATTTGGAGATCACAAAGTAGGTTTTGATATTGAATTGGATACACAAGCATACTATGGAGAAACAATTGAATCTATCAGTCACAAAATTAAACATATGAAAATCACATCTCGGTCTCCAAGTGAAAACCACAAGATGGCACTTTCTGATCACAAAACCGTAAAAATAAAGGATGTATTTGATGGTGAAAACATCTTTGAGGCTCCTAAGGATGAGGGATTCAATCTACCTAGTAGTGCAATACATCAAGAGAAATCAGCAATGCTTGTCAAAAAATCTAATCCAATCAATGTGGGAACAAAGGAGGCACCACAAATCACCTTTTATATGGAATCCCTCCTTGATGAAGAACAAAAAAACTTGGCAACATTCCTGAAAGAATGAAAGGTAAATTTTTCTTGGTCCTATGTAGACATGACTGACCTTCACACATCAATATTTATTCACCATCTTACGGTTTGTCCTCAAGCTAAACCTGTGAAGCAAAAGTTAAGAAAAATGCATCCACAAATAGCATTATTGGTCAAGGTATAGTGAAGAGGCTTCTTGACATGGGATTCATATGGCTGATTGATTATCCAGAGTGGGTTTCCAACCTAGTACTAGTTTCAAAACCCACTAGAGGCATCAAGATATGCATGGATTTTAGAGATTTAAATAAGGCATGTCCCAAGGATGATTTTCATCTACATAATATTGACATCATTATGGATCTGACAGTTAGCCATGAAATGATTTTGCTCATGGATGGATTATCAGGGTACAATCAGATTATGGTAGCCAAAGAAGATCACTATAAGATAAAATTTACATGCCCATGGGGAACATATTGTTGGAATGTGATGCCATTTGGTCTTAAGAACGTTGGAATAATTTAACAGAGACAATGACCTTGATTTTTCATGACATGATTCACAAGACTCTAGGGATTATGTAGATGACATATTGGTTAAATCATTGACAAGGAAGGGACATCTAGATGTGCTAGGACCAATTTTTTTAGACTTGAGAATTATCAAGTACGGTATAATCCTAAGAAGTGTATCATTGGAGTCACTACAGGTTAAATTTTGGGATAAATTATATCACAAAGGGGAATTGAAGTGGACCCTACTAAAATCAAGGCAATCATGGACATGTAGGCACCAAAAAATCTCAAGCAACTTCGTAGCTTACAAGGAAAACTCCAATCTATTAGAAGATTTATTGCACAATTAGTAGAAAAGTGCCATCCTTTTACTCATCTCCTCCACAAGGGTGTAGCCTACAAATGGGATTCAAATTGTGAACAAGCATTTCAATAACTAAAATATTATCTATCAAGGCCACCTGTCCTTATGCCACCAATAGCGGATAAACCCTTGATTCTTTACATCTCAGCTACTTCATCAACCATAGGTGCTCTTCTTGCTCAGTATGATGAAATGGGAAAGGGGGGAGTTGTTTACTATATCAGTAGAATCTTGGTTGGATATGAGCTAAACTATTAACCCATTGAAAAATATTTCCTAGTAGTGGGTTCACTTCCCAAAAGCTAACGTAGTACATGCTCTCTCACCAAGTAAAGCTCATCTCTAAGGTGGATCCATTGAAGTATATGTTATCCAAAGCTACTCTTACATGATGTATGGCCAAGTGGGTAATGATCCTCAAAAAATTTGACACAGAGTATGTAGATCAAAAGGCTATCAAGGGGAAAATTATCATGGATAACCTAGTAGAGTCACATATCTATACAGAGAATCCTTTGGTGTTTGAATTTCCCAATGATTCAATATTTATCCTTAGCATGAAAGAGTAGTGGAAGCTATATTTTGGTGGTTCATACACACAACATGGATCTAGAGCAGGTATCCTTTTCATCACCCCACAAGGTGATTGCATCCCTAATCCATACAGGTTAGCTTTCCCATGTACTAATAACATAGCTAAGTATGAGGCCCTCATCACAGGATTGAGAATCACAGTACAATGGAAAATTCAAGAGCTAAAATTTTATGGAGATTCTCAGTTGATCATGAACTAGGTTAATGATGACTACCAGACCAAGGATGACAAGTTGATTCCTTACAAGAATATGGTGGAAATTCTCAAGGATTATTTCATTGACATAATATTTGAGTAGATACCTAGGATCAATAATCGAGCAAAAAATGTTATAGCTACTATTGGTTCCATGCTAGATATGCCTCACAAAAAGTTGAAATGTGAGTTCCTCATTGAGAAGCTTCTCGTACCAACTTTCGATATCCTCGAATCCAAATTCATGTGTGAAATTTTTGGTCTTGGTTCCCCATGGTATCATGACATATTCACTTACCTAAATAGAGGTATCCTCCCATCTGACCTTATTTCAAACCTTAGAAAGACTTTTATCAGAAGAGCATCCCAATTTTCCCTTTTAGGTGATACCCTTTACCAACGAATTTTTGAAGGAATGTTACTACGATGTCTTAACCAAGAGGAAGCTTTAACTATGTTAAGAGAAGTGCACAAAGGCATTTGTGGGTTGCATTTGAGTGGTATAATCTTGGCCAAGAAATTTTTGAGGATGGATATTGTTGGCCTACCATGGAACAGGAAGCAAATAAGTTTGTCAAGAAATTTTTGCAATGTCAATAGCATGGAGATCTCATTCATGCACCTCTCAAGAGCTTAGGCCTATCACTACACCTTGGAATTTCTCATAGTGGAGACTCGACCTCATAGGTAAAATCACCCCCACCTCATCTAATGGTCATAAATTTATCATCACAGCCACTGAGTACTTTACAAAGTGGATTGAAGCAATACCAATGACCTATATCATAGGAAAGTAGATATCCAAATTTAACCTAAATTATCTCTTCTATCACTATGGTGTTCCTCAAGTCCTTATCATAGACAATGGAAACCCCTTCAAGAACTAGGATTTTCGTGAGCTATGTCAAAGATTTAATATCAAGCACTGTTTTTCCACTCCTTACTACCCCTGAGGAAACAATCAAGCTAAGGATTCTAATAAATCTATCCTAAATATCATTAAAAATATATTCAATGAAGTTGGTCTTGACTGGCATATCTAGTTGAACCTTTCCTTGTGGGCTTATCAAACCAATATCCATATGCTTATAGATTCTATACCCTACTCCCTAGTTTATGGAACTAAAATAATCCTACCTATTGAGTTCAAGATCCCATCACTAAGAGTGTCATTGCAACATCTCATCACTGATGAAGAATATAGTGTCTAGATTGAATGAGCTAGAGATGTTGGATGAACGTCATCTTGAAACATTGAATCATCTACAAGTCTATCAGAACTGACTTAGAATTAGTTACAACAATAATATCAAAGGTCGATGGTTCCAGGTGGAGATCTTGTCTTGAAAGAAAATCAAAATCAACATGTTAGGTTATAACAACAAAGGGAAGTTTAAACCTAACTGGTTAAGACCAGTCATTGGCACAACTAGCTATGGTTTTGGAGCTTATCAACTATCAACCCTTGAAGGATAACCCTTGCAGGAGCCCATCAATAGAACACATCTCAAAAAAAATTATGCCTAGCTCCTAAAGGGTATAAATCCAAAAATTCAAAAAAATCATAAAAGCAATAAAACCCAAAAAAATAGAAAAAAGATTAAAAAAAAAAAAGAATAGAAAAATCATCCTCTAGTGAAAACCACTTCAGTGGCGCTTTGGGAAAGTACCTTGGTGAAAACCTGGCAAACAGGCACCTTGGGTAAATAAGCACCATCTCTCGTCTACCATTGGATCTTTCTCTTATCCTGCATTCTTTGTTCATCGCATCCATCCTCTATCCTATTTATTCCTCCATCCATTTGCATTTGTATCATAGTTGGGTATTGAGTATCATGTTCCCCTTTAGTACTACTTGGCACACTCATAAGGTCAATTTTTCCTACCTATATTGAGGTATTCTATCACATCACACTATGGGCATCTTCTCATACTCACATCGGATTGGGTTATATATTCCATTAAGGTTATTCTCAAAAATCCCAAAAACCAATAGCAATGAGGTTGGCCAAGATAATCAAACTTGAAGCTAAGTAGAAGAATGACTATGGTTAATACAGTATATAGCATGCTATTTTTTTATATATATGCTTATAGTATTCTATACAATATATAGGTCTAGTTGTACAAGCTATTAAAATCGATCATCTACAGCTCCAAAAAAATTGTTTTTTGTAACAAAATGAACTGATATTTTCCAAATCTGAATGTATATAGTTATCAAAATATGAATAATATAAAAAAAATCCCAAAAACATTTCCAAAATCAAAAAAATCTCAAAAACATTCAAAACATCATCAAAAATCTCAAAAACATTCAAAACATCGTTAAAATTTTAAAAACATTCAAAGCATCATCAAAAATCTCAAAAACATCCAAAACATTTTTAAAGTTCAAAATCCAAAAAACATCTAAAACATTTGTAAAGTTCAAAATCCAAAAACATCAAAAAGTTGTAAAGTTCAAAATCCAAAAAAATCAAAATATTTGTAAAGGTCAAAAGATCCAAAAACATCTAAATCATTTTGAAATCCCTAAACAGGTCTAAAATATCAAAAAGTCAAAAAAATACTTGTTTAACTACATTGTCTTTGCACTTACATAGGCAAGGCCATCATTGATGAGCCCCTGAGGCATTAGGTCAGTCTTTAGGATTATGTCATAATAAACTAACAATCCATCAATGTTCATATATCATCAATAAATGGTCGCTTGTCAAAAGTCAATTGAACTACGGTGTATTTACACTTACGTAGGCAAGGCCATCATCGATGAGACCTTGAGGAATTAGGTCAATTCCCTTTGTTTTTGTTCTTGGTCTAACCTTGGAAAACACAAAAACATTTGGAAAACTCGAAAATCAAAACATTCAAATTGCATTCATAAATAAACCAAAACAACCTCAAATAAATTCAAAAATTAAACATTCACATAATCTCAAAATTTCAAAAACAACCTCAAAACATTTCAAAATATCAAAAACATTGAAAAATTTGGAAAACAAAATCACCCATCCCATTTCTCTTTTACCCGCAATAAACTTCCATCCCTAATAAATCAATTGTCATTTTCAACCTTTGACAACACAAATGGAAACAAGTGTAGCAATCAATAAGGCATAAAATTTAAAGTGTAAAAGTCTTAAGTATTGATCATAGATAAACATGTTGGTTAACATTTGTATCAATGGCCTATCAAACAATTAGTTAAACATCCAAGAACATGTCCTAGTATACATATTTCCTACAATGGACATCATCATTGGAAATCACCTTAATCACATCACTTTGGCAAGAGGTATGAATAACATTGACTTTTTGTTCATTTTGATCTTTTCTTATGATTTATCTTATTGGTCTATTCCCATGATCTCTCGATAATTTCTATCAAAAAAGATTTAGAGAGAAAGGAATGGGGCATTCCTCATTTCTTTCATTTATTGTGCTTATTGGATATTCTTGTAATACAACCTTGGTGAATACTTGCCTTGTGTGTGTGTGTGTGTGTGGATAGTCTCAAGTAAAAAAATGGCTAGGACATATCAGGTTCTTCATACCTTTTGTGTGTTAGTCTCCTTACTTTGATGGCTTCATTCTTTCACATGATGAAATAAGGTTTTCATATGTCAGGTATGAATAAGGATGCTCTTATCTATTTGCAGATTCAAAGTCCATTGCATTAAATAAAATGTCATCTTGGTTTTCAATGCCTTGATGCATCGTGTCTATTTTCTATATCAAAAATAAGGAATGCTATGATGAATTCAGCCTAATCTGAGAAGCAAAGCAGTATCATCTATCCTATCTCATCACATATCTAATAAAGTCTCGAATAATCATAGATTTTTTGGACTTTTGAATCAATCACAAAAGTAAAGGTTAGTCAATATCCATCTCATTATTCTACTTCTATCCATATTGTTCTTCAATATCTACTAACATTTCTATCCAAGTATTGAATATGTGTGATATACATCAAAAATATACATGAGGTTATCCATAGTCGATGACTGCCTATGCATCATAAAATCTATCTACAGTAAACATCTAAGCTTTCTAAGAATTATTTTTTGTCCTCTTTGCAGCCGAACCAATCCCATATCTTTGTCGTAAGCTCGACCTAAAAATTATAATTTACGCTTGATCTCTCAAGGGGGCAGCATACCAACATTTATTCCTTCCACTGGGGGCACAGTGAGGCATCTAGAAAAATCATGAATTTTGATCTAAACAACAATGTTGATCTGAGAGGCATCAATTCTTTGAACCAATGTAGCAAGTACCTCACTTCAAAGAGGGGAAAATTTTAGACACTTAAATTTGTCATAGTTTGTATCGCACATCTAATTTGATTTGATAACACTATTTCATCTGATTCAATTATTCTCATCTATTTAATTAAATAATCCTGATTGTTTAATTGAATTCATCATTTTCTTCTATTAATCGAGTAATCAATATTATTGGATTAATTCACCTCCTTCATGCTAATTTTCATCATATTTGATTGAATAATATGAGTTATTTAATTAAATCTTTTAATCCTTCTCAATTGATTAAATAATCTTAATTATTTAATTAAATGTCATTAATTCCTCCTTTTAATCAAATGGTCTAATTGTTTAGTTAAAATCTTAAATTCCCCCGCCTTGCACAATTACAATTTCCCACTCAAAGGAATATTCTCATAGAATATTCTTCCAATTCAAATTCAAACATTTCCCTCCCACATGGAAATATCTTGCACATGCTCCTAATTTTAAGAATTTGTGTTTGTTGAAATCAATTGCAACCCTTTATTAAATTTATCAACCTATATCAATATTCAATCTCATCCATGGATTTGATCTTCAATCCATGCCATCCTCTCACATTCATTTATATCCATTGATTAGCTAAATTAATCTTGGCCATTAATTCATCCAGTTTGCCTATAAATACTTCTCATTTCCATGAATAAATCATCCACCAAGTTTGAGCACCCTTATCCTACAAAAATTCATATCCATCTTCATCAATTGAGAGAAATTTTGTGGTTCAACCTCCATTATCACTCAAATCGAGGTTGTTTTGGTTTTTTATGAAAGCTATTTGAATGTTTTGATTTTCAAATTTTCTAAATATTTTTGTGTTTTTCAAGGTTAGACCAAGAACAAGACCTAAAGGGGACTAACATAATGCCTCAGGGGCTCATCGATGATGGCCTTGCCTATATAAGCACAGAGACAATGTAGTTCAACAAGTATTTTTTTTTACTTTTTGATGTTTTAGACATGTTTAGGGGTTTTGATATGATTTGGATATTTTTGGAGATCTGAAATTTACAAATGTTTTGATGTTTTTGGATTTTGAACTTTACAAATGTTTTGGATGTTTTTGGATTTTGAACTTTACAAATGTTTTGGATGATTTTTGGATTTTTGATGATGTTTTGAATGTTTTGATATTTTAAAGATTTTGCAAATGTTTTGGGATTTTTGAGGATTTTTCGAATGTTTTTGGATTTTGATGATGTTTTGAATGCTTTTGGATTTTTGCAATGTTTTGAATGTTTTGGGGATTTTTGAGAATAACCTTAAGGGAATATACAAGAACCTAATCTGATGTAAGTATAAGAAGATGCCCCCACAATGATGTGATAGACTACCTCGATATAGGCAGGACAAACTGACCTTAGGAGTATTCCAAGTAGTATTGAAGGGGAACATAATACTTACTCAATACCCAGCTATGATATGGATGTGAATGGATAAATGAATAAATAGGATGGAGAATGGATGTGATGGACGAAGAATGTAGGATAATCCGAGGAGCCAATGGTAGATGGGAGATGATTCTTATTTACACAAGGTGCATGTTTTCCAGGTTTTCACCAAGGTACTTGCCCAAAGCGCCACCAAAGTGATTTTCACTAGAGCACAATTTTTCTCTTTACTCTTTTGATCCTTTTTCTATTTTTTTAATTTTATTTCTTTTTTTAATTTTTTTTGAATCTATCAATCTATACCCTTTAGGAACTAGGCATAAAATTTTTGAGATGTGTGTTATTGATGGGATCCTACAAGGGTTCTCCTTCAGGGGTTGATATTTGATAAGTTCTTGAACCATAGCTAGTCATGAAAATGAATGGTCCTAACCAGTTAGGTTCAAACTTCCCTTTGTTGTTCTAATCTAACACGTTCTTCTAATTATATTTTAAGATAAGGTCTCCCACTTGTAAGTACCTACCTTTTATATTCTTGTTGTAGCTCCTTCTAAGTCAGTTTTGATAGGCTTGTAGATGATTTGATGCTTCAAGATGACGTTTATCCAGTAGCTCTAGCTCGTTCAGTTTAGACACTTTGTATTCTTCATCAGTAATGAGATGTTGTAATGACACTCTTAGTGATGGGAGCTCGACCTCAATAGGTAGAATGGCTTTAGTTCCATGAACTAGTAATTAGGGTGTAACACTTGTTGGCATGCAAATACTGGTTTGATAGGCCCATAATGTAGGGTTTAACTTAAGATTCCAATCACATCCAACTTCATTGATTATCTTTTTAAGAATCTTTAGGATAGTTTTGTTAGAAGCCTCACTTTGACCATTTCCTTGGGGGTGGTAAAGAGTGGGAAAGTGGTGTTGGATATTAAATCTTTGACATAGCTCATGGACATCCTGGTTCTTGAAGGGTGTTTCATTGTTTGTGATAAGGGATTGAGGAACATCATAACAATAGATGAGATAATTTAGGATGAATTTGGATATCTGCTTTCCTATGATATAGGTCATTGGTATCACTTCAATCCACTTTTTAAAGTACTCAGTGCTTGTGATGATAAATTTATGATCATTGGATGAGGTGGGGTGATTTTTCCTATGAGGTCGAGTACCCATAGATAAATTCCAAGGTGTAGTGATAGGCCTAAGCTCTTGAGATAGTGTATGAATGAGATCTCCATGTTGTCATTGCATACACTTCTTGAAAAACTCATTTGCTTCATGTTCCATGGTAGGCCAATAATATTGTATCCTCAACAATTTATCGACAAATGTTATACCACTCAAATGCAATGCAAAAATTCCTTCGTGCACATCTTTTAATGTAGTTGAAGCTTCCTCTTGGTTAAGACATCACAATAATATTCCTTTGAGACTTCATTGGTAAAGGACATCACTAAAAGGACAAATTGAGATACTCTTTTGATAAAAGTATTTTTAAGGTTCGAAGTAAGTTCATATAGGAGGATACCTATATGTGGTTAAGTGAATATGTCATGATACCATGGGGAACTGAGACCAACAATTTCACACATGAATTTGGATTCAAGGATATTGAAAGCTAGTATGAGAAGCTGCTTAATGAGGAACTCATATTTCAAACTATTGTGAGGCATATCTAGAAAGGACCCAATAGTAGCCATAGTATATGTTGCTCGAATGTTGATCCTAGGTATCTATTCAAATCTTATGTCAATTAAATAATCTTTGAGGTTTTCCACCACCTTCTTATAGGTCATCATCTTTTCATCCTTAGTCTGATCGTTAGCATTAACCTGATTCACGATCAACTGATAATCTCCATAGACTTTTAACTCTTGGATTTTCCATTGTACCATAATTCTTAACCCTATGATGAGGGAATCATACTCATCTGTGTTTAATGCAGGAGCATCCAATGGTGTAGGGAAATCTTCCATCACCTAAAAAAAAAAAAAAACTTATTTTCTTTAGTTGTTTTGAGTCCCATGATGGCACTTAAGGGGTGTAAGACAGTCAGAAGTCAGAAAAGGAAAAAAAATAGTAACTTACTATTTTTAGTAAGTCATCCTAAATGGGCTCGTATGGACCTGAAAATTTACCCCAAGGAGCGTGACTGAAAAATATTTTTGATGGTGAAAGAATCGTCTCAATACCCTGCACGGTTTGGGAGATATTAAAGTTTTTATCTTGAGAAATTTCTCCAATGCAGCTTCAAATTCAAATATGAAAACCTTAGAGGCCCCGAAATAGCTCAAAAAGTTGACAAACCGATCTATGATGGGTTCAAAGTTGTAGATCTCTTCAAGAGCTTTCCAAGGATATGTTATAATAGAAAATCGGACACCCGGATCAAAATTTATTGCCCCATGAAGTTGCCCCACTAAAAAGTCAATTTCATTAAAATATCTTCCTAGGCAAGAAATCAAATGGCGGGATTTTTGGCACCAAAACAAAAGGGAAAGTTACACTTTCTAGAAAATTTTAAGGTGGTTATTGGGTAAATTAAAAAGGGTTAAGTGGGGGTTGTAGAAGGTGGATCCAATAGTGTAGATAGTGGCTCCGAATAATATAATTTTGTCTTTAGAGTTGATTTTATTGTAATGAATCAATTCCATGAGGTTGTAGCATTGTAAGTTTTGAATCTATAATTTCATTTTCTGAAAATAATTGAAAGTGAGTTATTATTTTGTCTTGCATCTATTGTGTTGGTATTACTTTTGTGATTTGTGAGGGTTTCAGGTGGTTTGGCCCTCATCAAGTGGTATCAGAGCGGGTTTTCTTGAGTGTGTAAATAGATTGCCGAACGTGAGGCACTTTACACCAGGACTTGTGGTTGTGGGTTTCTAAGAAAAGTGATCAGAATGCCTCCACGAAGAAACCGTGGTGGTGGAAGAAATGTTGTTGTACTAGAAAAGGGTTTTAGAGCCCTGTAGAGACAAGTTCAAGCATTGTAGGAGGAGCTATGTTGAGGGTTTGAGCCAAGAAGAGGAGATGAAAGTGAAGATGAAGCTGAAAATGAGGAACAGTTTGAAGAAGAATAATATGCAGTAGATCTAGAGAAATTTGGATTATTAAAGGTCATCTTTAAGATTGAGAAAAGGCCAAAGATCAAAGTTTCTACATTTTCTAGAAATCTTAACCCAAAAGAGTTGATTGATTGGATCAACAATATGGAGTACTTTGAGTATGAGGAGGTGGAAGATCCTAAGAGGGTCAAATTTTCAAAGACCAAGCTAAAGGTTCATGTGAATATTTGGTGGAAAGAGTTACAACTAGAAAGAAATCAAAGAGGAAAAGAGAAAATAACAAGATGGGATCGTATGGTGGAAAAATTAAAAAGATAGTTCATTCCTATAGATTATGAGCTAGATTTGTTGAATAAGATGCAAGGTTTGAAACAAGTGGGAAAATCCGTCAAGTAGTATACAGAATAATTCTACCATGTCTTGATTAGAATAGGCCATTCTGAGGCCAATAAGGTGAAAGTTTCTCATTAAATAAATGGGTTGAAGCTGAGTATTCAAGAAGATTTGGGTTTGGTAAGAATGTCTACCATTGAAGATGCATATCAGATTGCTTTGAAGGTAGAAGAAAAGTTGAATAGAAGATTTGAAAGTAAGCCAAGAGGTGAGGGCCATGGTGGAAAGACTAGTGGATGGTCATATGGAGATCGAAATGAAGATCAAAATAAGGGTGAAGGATCCAGTAGCAGCCAAAACCAAAAATGAGATAACACCTACCATCCTTATGATTAGAATAGTGGAGACCAAAGAGGAAGAGGAAGATTTGGATGAGGACCAAGAAGAGGAGGCTTTCGTGGAACCTGTTTCCAGTGCAGAGAAGAAGGACATAGAACCTATGACTATCCTCAACATCAAGGAAGGACAAATAGAAGACCTGAGGGTAATGCATGAGTTTCACATGTAGATGAAGATGTTGAGTTTTCACACTCTAAGGATGCAAAAAGAGGAGAGGTTCTTGTTACTAGAAGAACCTTGTTGAATGAGAAGGAACCAACTCAAAGGAAGATTTTTTTGCACCAGATGTAAGTGTGAAGGTAAAGTTTGTAATTTTATTATTGATGGAGGTAGTACTAATAACCTTTTTCATAAGAGATGGTTAGTAAGTTGTGGTTGGAGAGAATGCATCCAAATCCATACTAGATTTCTTGGTTGCAGAAGGACCATAAAGCTTTGGTAAATGAATAATGTCTGGTAAAGTTCAAGATTGGAAACTACCATGATGAGGTATTATGTGATATTATGCCTATGGATGTTTGTCATATGTTGTTAGGCAATCCATGGCAGTTTGATCGGTGAGCAGTACATGATGGGCATGCCAACACCTATTCTTTGATAAAGGATGGATTTCGTCATAAGTTGAAGCCCTTGAAAGAGCTAGAGGAAAATTTATGTAGTAATGCGAGAATTTGTTTGGTTGATGGAAGAAAGTTCCTAGAAGGTATGAGGCATGAGCATATGTTTTTTTCATAGATCCCTAGAGTTGACAAAGAAGATACTAATGAGGTACATGTAGAGGTTTCAGATATGTTGAATGAGTTTCAAGATATTGTTTTTGATAATTTACTTGAAGGTTTGCCTCCATTAAGAAAGATTATTCATCAAATGGACCTAATTCTTGGAGCTAGTTTGTTGAATAAGGCAGCCCATCGAATGACTCCAATAGAGAATGAAGAGTTGAACAAACAAGTGCAAGAGTTGTTACAGAAGGGATTTATTTGATAAATTTTGAGTCCATGTGTAGTACCTTTAGTACTAGCACCAAAGAAAGATGGAGAAGGTAGGATGTGTACAGACTTCCGAGCTATCAACAAGATTACTATCAAGTATAGATTTCCCTTGCCAAGGATGGATGATATTATGGATTGTTTGAGTGGACCTGAATACTTCAAAAAGATAGATTTGAAGAGTGGATATCACCAAATTTGGATTAGAGAAGGAGATGAATGGAAGACAACCTTCAAAACCAAGGAGGGCTTGTATGAGTGGTTAGTCATTCCTTTGGGCTAACTAATGCACCAAGCACATTTATGCGGCTTATGAATGAGGTATTGAAAGAATTTTTAGGAAAATTTGTTGTTGTCTTTTTGGATGATATTCCGATTTTCAGTAAAACATTGGAGGAGCACCTGATGCATATACGAAGAGTTTTTGAGAAGCTAAGGGAGGAGAAGTTGATTAATTTGAAGAAATGTAGTTTTGTGAAGAGGGAGTTGGTGTATCTAGAATTTTTTCTCTCAACAGAGGGTCTTAAAATGGATTCATAGAAGGTGAGAGATATCATTAAATGGCCTACCCCAAGGAGTGTTACAAAGGTAAGATCATTTCATGGTCTAGCAAGTTTTTATAGAAAGTTTATTAAGAATATTAGTAGTATTTGTGTACCTCTAACTGAAGCAATGAGAGGATAGAAAGGATTTTAAATAGATTGTAGGAGCAACAACAAGTTTTGATATGTTGAAAAATAAAGTCACAAAGCAACCTATTTTGGCACTTCCATATTTCAATAAGGTCTTTTAGGTAGATTGTGATGCTAGTGGCACTGCCATAGGAGTTGTTTTGAGTCAAGAAGGTAAGCATGTTGCCTATTTTAGTGAGAAGTTGAACAATTATAAGACGAAATACTCTATCTATGATCATTAGTTTTATGCTATAATTCAAGCTTTGAAGAAATGGAGACACTATTTATTTCTAAAAGAATTTTTTTTATATAATTATCACCAGGCTTTGCAGTATCTCAATAGTCAAGGACAGATAAACCAAAGGCACTTAAAATGGGTTAATTTTTTGCAGAGTTATACTTTTGTTTTGAAGCATAGGAGGGGAAGGTTAGATAGAGTTGCAGATGCCTTGAGTAGAAGGAAAATTTTGTTGATAGAGATGACTATAGAATTTTTTGGGTTCAATGAACTCAAGATTTTGTATCCTGAAGATCCAGACTTTGCAGAAGCTTGGAAGGCTTGTTTGGAAACTATTATATTGGATAGGACAAGATGGTTGGATTTCTTAATCCAAGATGGGATGTTGTTTAGAGTAAGCTAGTTTTGCATTCCTAGGAGTTCTATGAGAGATAATATAATCAAGGAAAATCACAATGGAGGATTGGCTTGAAATTTTGGTCAAGATAAGACCATTGCTCTTGTTAGAGAGAATTATTACTGACCATAGTTACAACAAGATGTGAATAAGTTTGTACAAATTTGTAGAGTATGTCAAATTGTGAAAGGAAAAATTCAATATATTGGATTGTATCAGCCATTACCTGTACTTGAGAGGCCATGGGAGGAAATTAGAATGGATTTTGTTCTTGGCTTACCAAGGACACAACGAGGGAATGATTCCATATTTGTGGTGGTGGATAGATTTTCAAAGATGGAACTTTTCATTTTGTGTCATAAGACCAATGATGTTATTCATGTTACAGAGTTGTTTTTCAAAGAGGTGGTGAGACTACATGGTCTAGCAAAGAGTATAGTTTTAGACAAAGATACCAAAAATTTTGGTTATTTTTGGAGGACATTATGGAAGAAGTTGAAGACAAATTTGAAGTTTATATCTACACACCGTCCACAAACTGATGGAAAAACATATGTGGTGAATAGGATTTTGGGTAACCTGCTAAGATGCTTAGTAGGAGATAATCCCAAGGGGTGGGATTTGATAATACCATAGGCAAAAATTTCTTACAACAATTTTTTCAATAGGAGCATTGGTAAATCACCATTCCAGATTGTGTATGGGAGTAGTTTGAGACTAGTGTTGAGGCTGAAGATTTTGTTGAGCACCTGAAGAATTTACATGAAGAGGTGAAGAAAAATATAAATAAGATGATATCACAATATAAGGCTAAGGTAGATCAAAAAAGGAGGTATAAAGAGTTCCAGGTGGGAGATGGAGTCATGGTCCATTTGTGAAAGGAGAGGTTTCCATTTGGTGCATACAACAAGTTAAAGATGAAGAATTTTGGACCATGCAAGATCCTAAAGAAGCATGATTCGAGAAATGGATATGAGGTAGAGTTGCCTGATGAAATTCACATTTCACCTATGTTTAACATTTCAGATTTAACAAAATATCATGAAGAAAGAATTGATGAAGAAACAATAGAAGCACAGTGGAATATTCTAGCACCTACTTCAGAAAAGGAGGAGATAAAAGAAATTTCGAATAGTCGTGTGGGTAGAAGCACAAGAAATAGGAAATATGCAAAGTACTTGGTGAAATGGATAGGAAGGCTTGTTGAAGATTCATCGTGGTTGTTTGAGGCCGAGGTTAACCATCTTGGTTTCCCTCTAACTCTTGAGAAGTAATAGGGTCACTTTTTAAATTACCCTTGGTGTCTGATGCAGGAGCATCTAGTGGTGTAGGGCAATCTTGTATCACCCAAAAAAAATTTTTTTTTTTCTTATTTTCTTTAGTTTTTTTGAGTCCCATGGTGACACTTAAGGGGTGGAAGACACTCAAAAGTCAGAAAAGGTGAAAACATTCACTTACTATTTTTAGTAAGTTGACCTAAACGAACTTGTATGGACCTGAAAATTTACCCCAAGGAGTGTAATTAAAAAATAATTTTGATGGTGAAAGAATCGTCTCAATACCCTACATGGTTTTGGAGATATTAAATTTTTCGTCCCAAGAAATTTGTACAATGTAGCTTCAAATTCAAATATGAAAACCTTAGAGGCCTCGAAATAGCTCAAAAATTTGACAAACCGATCTCTGATGGGTTAGATGTTGTAGATCTCTTTCAGAGCTTTCTAACGATATGTTATAATAGAAAATCAGACACCCGGATCAAAAGTTATGGACTCGTGAAGTTGCCCCACTAAAAAGTGAATTTCATCAAAATATCTTCCTAGGCAAGAAATCATGTGGCGAGACTTTTGGCACCAAAACAAAAGGGAAAGTTACACTTTCTAGAACATTCTAGGGCAGTTATTGGGTAAATTAAAAAGGGTTAAGTGGGGGTTGTAGAAGGTGGCTCCATTAGTGTAGATTGTGGCTATGAATAATATATTTTTGTTTTCAAAGTTGATTTTGTTGTAATGAATCAAGCCCATGAGGCTGTAGCATTGTAAGTTCTGAATCTATAATTTCTTTTTCTGAAAATAATTGAAAGTGAGTTATTTTTTGTCTCGCATATTTTGTGTTGGTATCTATTGTTGTCATTTGTGAGGGTTTCAAGTGGTTTGTCCCTCATTAATGTTATTAGTACATGGAAAGGCTAACCTGTATGACTTAGGGATACAATCACCTTGTGGGGTGATCAAAAGGATACCTAGTCCAAATCCATGTTGTATGTATGAACTGTCAAAATATAACTTCCACCACTCTATTGTGCTAAGGATAAAAATTGATTCATCTAGAAATTCAGACACCAAAGGATTCTTTGCATAGATATGTGACTCTACTAGTAGATCTATGATAAATTTCCCCTCGATAGCCTTTCAATCCACATACTCTATGTAAAATTCCATGAGGATCATTACCCACTTGTCCATATGTCTTGTAAGAGTAGCTTTGGATAACAAATACTTCAATGGATCCACCTTAGAGACAAGATTTACTTTATGAGAGAGTGTGTAGTGTCTTATTTTTTAGGAAGAAAACACCACTACTAGGCAATATTTTTAGTGGGTGAATATTTTAGCTCTTATCTAACCAAGGTTTTGCTAAATAGTAAATAGATCTATCCTTTCTCATTTCATCATGCTAAGCAAGAAGAGCACCTACGGCTGCTAAAGTAGTTGAGATGTAAAGAATCAAGGGTTTATCCCTTATTGGTGGCATAAGATAGGTGGTATTGCTAAATAATATTTCAGTTGTTGAAATGCTTGTTCACAATTTGAATCCCTTTTTTAGGATACACCCTTGTGGAGGAGATGAGTAAAAGGATGACACTTTTTCACTAATTATGCAATAAATATTCTAGTAGATTGGAGTTTTCCTTGTAAGTTGTGGAGTTGCTTGAGATTTTGTGGTAGTTGCATGTCCATGATTACCTTGAATTTAGTAGGGTCCACTTCAATTGCCCTTCATGATACAATGTATCCTAAAAATTTACTCGTAGTGACTCCAAAGACGTGCTTCTTAGGATTCAACCATACCTGATATTTCTCAATTCTATCAAAAATTGGTCCTAGCACATTCAGATGTCCCTTGTAAATTATTTATCCAAGATGTCATCTACATAATCCTCTAGAGTCTTATGAATCATGTCATGAAAAATCAAGGTCATTTCTCTTTGATAAGTTACTTTAGCGTTCTTAAGACCAAATAGCATCACATTCCAACAATATGTTCCCCATGGTAATGTAAATGTTGTCTTATGTTGATCTTCTTTGGCTATCATAATCTAATTGTATCTTGAGAATTCATCCATGAGAGAAAACATTTCATGTCCAACTGTCAAATCCATAATGATGTCAATATTAGGTAGAGGAAAATCATCCTTAGGGCATGCCTTATTCAAATCTCTAAAATACATGCATATCCTAATGCCCCCAGTGGGTTTTGAAACTAGTACCAGGTTAATCAATTAGTCGTATGAATCCCACGTCAAGAAGCTTATGCAACTCCACCTTGACTAATAATGTTATTTGTGGATGCATTTTCCTTAACTTTTGCTTCACGGGTTTAGCTTGAGGATGAATCGCAAGATGGTGAACAACTATTGATGTGTGAAGGTTGGGCATGTTTGCATAGGACCAAGAAAATTTTACCTTTCACTCTTTCAAAAATGTTGCCAAGTTTTTCTATTCTTCATCAAGGAGATATTTTGCATAAAAGGTGATTTGTGGTGCCTCTATTCCCACATTAACTGGACTATATTTTTCAACAAGCACTATTTATTTCTCTTAATGTATTCTACTACTAGGTAGATTGAATCCCTCATCCTTAGGCACCTCAAAGAGGTTTTCACCATCAGATACGTCCTTTATTTTTATTATTTTGCAATCAAAAAGTGTCATAGTGTGGTTTTCACTTGGAGATCGAGATATGATTTCCATATGTTCAATATTGTGACTAAGAGATTCAATCATTTCCCCATAGTATGCTTGTGTATCCATCTCAATATCAAAACCTGCTTTGTGATCTCCAAATGGTATGCGATCTTGGAGCCTCATAAATTTGGAAATAGCCTCATCATTTTTCAAATAAACTAGAATAAGTGGTCCTCATTGGTAATAGTTTATGAGTTGGGGATAGATGAGTCACAATTAAATTATTTGGCTAGTGGAAGTGAAGGATGTGGTAGTGATCATGAAAATGAAAGTATCCTCAAATAGGTACATGATGTCAAGGGTAAATTCATTGATAGTATCATTACATGATGTAGTTAACCAAGAGGAAGATTCAACTCCCTTAAAAGAAGCACCCTTGCCAAGAAGGGTCACTTTTCTCATGATGAATCCAAGACCAAGATTTCTAGGTTGTTTCTCAAGAGCAAGAGGTTCTAGCGAACCATTATTATTTTGACCAAGATTTTCATTCTTATTGTATCCCATGCTCTTCTTTAGTTGAATTCATTTATTGTCATAATCCATTGGAAGAGGAGGCTTTGGTTTCTCATCTTGATATATCCATTCTTATGTATTATCCTCACTAATGACTTCTTCATTCAAATCTCCCCATTTTGTGAAGGTGGTAGATTTTATCTTGACTGTCTTTATTGCCTTGTCATTAGGTTGAGGTCTCCCATAGGATCTAGGAGAAAGAGGAAGTTCTCCAACTACAAAATAATCTCTTAGGTTGGTTTCCCCACAACTATTGTCTTTGATAACTACTTTGATCTCAGGGATGTTTTGCAACATAGGTGTCTTTGATTTATACATTGAAGGTAAGGTAGATGGGTCAACAAAAGAGGAGGTTATTGGTACTTCATCATTATTAGGAACTTGTGGGACCCTATAATACTTATCTTCTAGATTCTTGCAATAATAAAAAGGTTTTGGATCATCATGGATTGTTATTTCCCTATCTTTATAGGGAAATTTGATGCATTGATGGTAGGTTGAAGCTTTGGCTTGCATGGCATGGATTCATATATGACCAAGAAGTATATTGTACAGTAGGTCAAGGTCAAGGACTTGGCACTTAGTGGTTTATGCAATTATGGGTCCTACTTGGATAGGGATTTTGATCGTTCCATCATAACTTCGTTCATTATCATCATAGGCTCTAATGGTAACACCTTTTTCCTTCTCAATAACATCCTCTAAATAGCCCAAGTTCTTAATCAACTAAAGGGTACAAATGTTAAGGCCAACACCTCCATCTACCAAGACTCTTTTCACTTTATTTTTATGAATGTAGACCTCAAGATGTAAAGCACGATTATGTGATGGTTGTGTTGGGAGGTCATGCTCAAAAATGTGAAGAGATGGGGGAAGGTGATGTGTCCAACCATAGCTTGAAATTGTTTAGTATCAAGATCATTAGGTATAGATGATGAATACTAAGCTTTCTCTAGGATTTCCTTGTGTGCAGGAGAAATTTTCAATAACTCTAAGATAGATATTTAGGTAGGGCTCTTTTTCAATTGGTCTGAGAGGCTATAATCTATCAGATTTGAGTTCAATGGGGTTCTAGTGTGTGATAGTGCTCCTTGGATGGTAACTTTTCCTCTACATGTCATGACTCCACACTTTGTACTAGGTCCTTTGATAGTAATGACCGATATATGATGATCACAAGCCCCTACAACATTGTTGTAGACATGACCAACTCTGTGATAGTTATTCCCTTTGTCATTATTATTTCCCTTGCTGTGATCTGACATTGGGGTCTTGTATATCTTAAGGTCTTGATTTCCAAGTTATTTATCCACACTTACTTCTCCATTATCAATGAGATCTTGAATAACGTTTTTCAGCTTCATACAATTGGATGTTTTATGTTCCTTGGTTTTGTGAAAGTCACAAAGATCCTCATCTTTATACCATGGAGGTTTTACTTGAGGTTCTTGATAATTCTTGTAATCAAGGAGCATGATGAGATTTGATTGTATCAACTTCTTTAATACTTCGTTGATATATTCCCCCAAGGGTGTGCATTTACGTTGTTGAGGATAGTTGTTTCGAGGTGGTATTCCTCTTTGGGGGTTTACATTGTTGATCATCTATTTGTTTGGTGGTTTTGTGTTTTTTTGTTGTGTATTCACTTGTGGTGGAGCACTTATCACAACCTTCACATCAACTATGACATCATTATTAATGTTCTTATTTTTGGCCCATATACGAGGTTTATCACTAGAACTAAGCGATGGACGGTTATCTTTGTATATTTGTGTTTCTCCTTGTGTGATGAGGGATCTTTTGATGTTAATTCCCTTGGATATTAGTTTTTTATATGTTGACACACATTGCATCTTCAATTGGAAGGCTAGATTAGTTTCTACACTTCCAACAATGATCTATACTTGTTTCTTTTTTGGTATTGGTTATTTATATTTGCTTGCTCTATGTCTCCATCATTGTAAGAATGATGCAAATGCTTCTCCCTTGTTTTTTTTAAGGGTATAGAGTTCCTCCAAGATTACATATGTATCAAGATTTTAGGAGAAATGTGATACAAATTGATCTATTATCTCTTGGAATTTCTTGATTCTGATAGATAGGTGTGAGAACCATTCTATAGCTTGGCCTCCCAAACTTCTTGGGAAGAGATGCATCAAGTATGAATTACTATATGCTACTTCCATGTATGCCACATAAAATTCCCTAATGTTCTCCTCTAGATTACCACGCCCTTTGTACTTATCAAATTTAAGCATCTCATATCCTAGAGGGAATGGTACCATTGCAATATTGCAATCAAAGAGGTAGGGACACAAATCTTGCACTATGTATGACTTTTTTCTTTTCCCTACTTGAATATCTTAGAATTTATATGTGAGTTTCTTGATTTTTGAAGATATGTCATCTATAGGATTGTTCAATGGTGGAGCATATGTGTTCAATTGTAGATGGTGGATGAATTAAAAAGCACATTTTGATATGATGGTGTGTTGTTATCTGTGTGATATGGTGTGGATTGTGGATTGGTTTGATATTATGGATTTTAAGGTGATGATGGTGGTGGTGTACCATATGCTCCATATGAATTTTGATTTGCAACATTTTGTTGAGAACTAGCATATTTTTGTTGTTGTTGATTGTATTTCAAGCCTTTTTGTTGTTGTACAAGCAATTTTTGTTGAGCTTGCAAAGCTTGTTGTGCTTGTAAATCTTGTTGTTATGCAATAGCTTGTTGTTGGGCTTGCCAAGATTTTTGACGTTGGGGTGATGAAATGATGTGTTGTGAAGATGGGATTTTTTGATTCAATGTGATGCATTGATTTTGTGGAATATGGTGATTTTTTGGAATATGGAGATTTTGTGGAATACTATTTTGAGTATGTTGTGATGGATGAATGTTTTGATTTTGATTTTTAAAATCTTAGTATTGGTGTTGTTGTGGGACTAAGTTCATTTTTTTTGACACATGATTTTGCAAATTCTGATTTGGTATATTTTGATTTTGATGAGGGGAACTTGTCCATGATATTGGGATGTTTGATGTTGTTGTGATATAAGACCTTGCAATATTTGATGGTCTGGGGGAACCACATGATTTTGTGAACCCAATTGATTTTGAAATATTTGTTTTGATCCTTGATTTGGTACCAATTGATGTTGGGACATGGGTTGAAGATTGCCTTGATTTTGTGACAATGGATTGTAGGACATTGGTTTATGTTGTGATGTGTATTGAATACCTTGGTTTTGAGATCCTAAATATTGTAATACCTTTGGACCTTGTGGTTGTTGAGGTATATTTTGAGAACCTTGAGGTGGTTGAACACCTTGAGGCTATTGTGATATGTGTTGTGACCCTTGAGGTGGTTGAATACCTTGAAGTGGTTGAATTTGACTTTGAAGACCTTGTGATGTATGCTAACTTTGTGGTTGTTGAGGTATGTGTTGAGAACCATGAGGTGGTTGAATACCTTGAGTTTGTTGTGATACATGTTGTAGACACATAAAAATGGCCTTGACTCACAAACCACATTTTAATACATCTTATCATGCTTCGTCTCAACATAATTAAAATATTAATTATGTTTTATAGTTCAATGTCAACTATTAATTAAATAATTCTTAATTATTTAATTAATTCACATCTTTTATTCCTCATAGTTATTTAAATAAATAAATTACATTTATTATTTAAATACGTCGCTAATTACTTATGTCACTCTATAATTAAATAAATTCCTAAATTTATTTAATTATTATTAGTCTATTACTTTCTCCTGATTATTTAAATAAATAAACTTTATTTATTTATTCATTTATTCATTTATTTAATACGTCATTAATTATTTATGTTTGCTCATAATTAAATAAATTCCTATTATTTATTTAATTATTATCCTCTCCAACTTTCTTTCTAATTTTAAATAAAATCATTTATTTAAAATTACCCACTTTCTAATTTTCCTCCACAATTAAATAATTTTAATAATTAATTGTCTTATTGATTTTCTTTCTAAATTTAAATAAAAGTATTTTATTTAAATTAGCAATTTCCCTTTTTCCAAGTAAATAATTTTAAATTATTATTATTTACTGTCACATGAATTCACCATTTTGGAATTAATTTAAAATATTAATTTCAAAATAGCATTTCTCTCCACAAAGTAAGTTATTTCTAAAATAACTTGATTTTCTAACTCATCCTTTTTCTACTTGCTAATTCTCATCTCAATGTCACATCTATTCTCCATCCTTGATTTAATTTCTTAAATTAAATCTCATTCACTCAATTTGAATTTAGCCCTAAAGTTGCCCTAACCCTAATTAAGGGGTTGTTGTTTTGAATCTTGACCACAGATGTTAGGGCATTTCTTAATCTTTGATCTCATTCGTCCATCCAAAATTGCATTTTCTATAAAATGCCAATTTTGTCCTCATTTTGGGATCTCTCATAGACATCTTGAATATCTCTTAATCTTTTAATCTTTTAATCTCTTGCATTCTCTTGAGTTTTAACATAGTCTTGTTTTTGTCATTTAGCTACTTAGATCATTGCATGTAGGATTTATTTTCTCTTGTACAAGTACTTAAATCCTTCAAAACTTGCTTAGGGCTAGTCCATAGTATAGAGTTGCTCATCAAAATCTAAGGGCACTTCATTATTTCAGCAAACTAGAAGGTGCAATGGAAGTCAGACATGGAGGATGAAGGACTAGGTGAGATCATTTCATTTATTCCTTTGTTTATTCCTTCGCTTTTCATTGTCTATTGTGGATTGATATAATATTGCATGTGTGAGTTGCTAACATCTAATCTTGTAGGAAAAATCCATAGTTACACATGTGACCCTTGAGGTTCATGTGAAATGAGTTGTGAACCTTGTGTACTACGAATAGCATGAAATTTGGGTAGAATATTGGTGTTAGCATTTTGAATGCCCACATTCATATAATTCTATGAACCTTCAAGATTTACATGTTGACTTGTGAGATTAGTTGCATCCACTCTAGTAGTTGTAGATTTTCTTGGTACATGTAATGAAGATATTTGTGGCATAGATTGAATGATGATATGTACCAAAGGTGCATTTTGAGAAGATTGACCCATGAATGCAACGTTTGACAAGGGATGTTCCCTATGTGTTTTTACATGAAAATTAGAGGGAAGTTTTGATCCTTGTTGTGCAAGTGTGAGCATATATTGAGTAGGGTTTAAGCTCAACATTGTGTTTATGATTTTATGAACCCTAGGGTCTTGTTGCATTTCAAGTAACTCTTTGGAAATAAATTCATGGGGGTTTTTCCATAATATCATCTATTTGAACATTTGTCTCTTGTGATAGTTGTGATGGTGGTGGAGTGGAATATCCTCTAGGATTGAAATTGGGCATCCCAAAGGTTCACTAGTACTTGTTGTGATGGGTATGTTTGAACCACTAGGGTTTAACTCCATGTTTTTCTTGTGTTGTGATCTTGTTGTAACCATAAACTATGTATCAACCCTAGGAGCTGTGTTTTGTGAGTGATATTGTTTGAATTCCTTGGTTGATTCAAATTTCTCTAAAAAATACCCCCTAATAAGTTTTGGACCAATGATGTATGATTTTGTGAAGAGGTGAATGATGTGAAACTTTCAATTTTTTGACCATAACCTAGACTCAAGTTTGATTTATGTGTTTTTGATGATGATGTTTATGAACTTGTAAACCTTGAGAGTAGAATTGTGACTTCAAGGTAAACTTGTCCAAAAATATGTGTACTAATTCAAATAAATGCATAGAAATAGATTGTTTCTAAATATAGAGCTAAACTAGTTGATGTGATGAAAACTTATTCTATGGGGTTTATTGTCAAAAATTTCAAGCTGTTATGAGAAGTGGAGTGTTGTAATGTTGATGTTGATTAATATAGAAAACCTAGGAGATATTTTTGACAAGACCAAGTGATTTTGATAAAGAACTCTTGTATGATGTGTCAATGTTTGATACTCAAAATTTGTTTTAATAAAAATAATAATGAGCATATGTTTCCTTGCTTGTTTGTTTTTGAATCAAGTAACACAAGTGAGTTTTGATAAGATCAAGATGTTGAAAATCATGGACATTATGTTGTTTGATGAGTGTTATAAGTGAGCCATAGCTGGTTTTGTCTCAATTTAACTTTGTTGTAGATGTACTTGATGTTTTAGAAGCAAAATACAATCAATTTTTTTTTAAATTGTTTGATATTTCATTCAATTATGAAAAAGTGTTGGAATATCATGCAAAAGTATTGCACTGTTGTTCTACAAAATCATCAATATTTGGAAAAAGTGCTAATTTTTGAACAAAAGCATCACAATGGTCAGACAAAAGCGTCATTTAAATTTTTGTTTCCTTGGAAAATGTGCCAATATGTGCAAAAATGTTGGTGTTCAAATAGAAGCACTATTTTGACAAAAATAAAAGCATTGGTTTGTTTAAAAGCACCGCACTATCAAGCAAATACATTGATCTGCTCAAGGGATCTTTAAAATGTCTATTTTACCTTATTTGTTTCATTTTTAAAATAGACAAACATGGAATATAGCATGTGAACTGACTCAATAGGGTACTCAAGTGATTTATGTGTGTTACTTGGTCTCAACATGAAAACACGTAAAATTGCACAACATATTTAGTGAGTAGATCAGGTTTGTGAAAGTAATCTCAAGCCCACCTCCCATTTATGGGGTAAACACTTAAATAATATAGGATCATGGAACCATTTTAATTGTCCCAAAATCTTCTCTCTACAAAAGTAGGTAGTAGGCTTCTAGTGACACAGGGTCATTGATAAATGTCATAGGCACACCTTCTTCCTCTTCTTGAAAGGCTATTTCTAGCAATCTAGAAAGACTCTACCTCTACTTAAGAAAGTACATGGTGAGTAACTTTAGGGTATGTTTTGCATCCCTTGCACCAAAATTATTGATGTTAAAAAAGTCTTAGGCCTCTGCAACATAGGTTTTTAGTGGGTATTAGGTGAACATCACTGACCTCTCGAACATCGCCTATGAGAACCAAAAAAAATTAGTCTCGTAATGCAAATTTGAACCACTACATGCACGGTTTGACCTACAGCTTTTGCTCTCAACCAATCTCTATAGCACGCCCCTAAACATCGCTTGAGGTCAAACCCTTGAGTTCTTCGTTAGGATGTGTCTCAAGGAAAGGCTCCTACATAAAATTAAAAAGGAGATGTTATTTCTCTTCACCCAAGATCGCATGAAGTGCAAGGGGAGAGGATACATAGAAAAACCCTGGGTAACAAATGGAACATGCAAAGTCCAAGATGTTTCTCTTCACCCAAGATCACACTAGGTGCGAATATCCTCTCCAACTTTCCAAGCATGGAGAACAAAGAAAACAATTCATTTTAATTACACCAAAAGAGTTGTGATAGATTTTAAGCCTGCCTGTTCATTATTCAACTTGTGTGTTCATTTTATGCCCAAATGAGATGTCTTCTTTTTAACCCAAAAACAAATGTGTGTTAATTGATTAAGCCCAAATTGAAATGTGAGATTGTGGAGTTCATTCATAAAACACCAAACTAAAGTGTGATTTAAATTACATGTAAATAAAATCTTTCAGGTCATCCTTCACATAAGTGTTTAAAGAACACTTTAAGAATCTTGAAAAGATGAATCCATTTAGTGTTGATAAAAACTTGCTTTAATGCTCTAATATGATCTTGAAAGAAAGGTTAGCCTAAACCAACAAACAAAAATCAGAAACCAATGATGGTTAGAAACAAATCAAATTGAAAATTCAAACTAAACCTTAAAATTTACCTCTTTGATTTACCTACAAAAGCACTGGACTATTGAGCTGCAAAAGCACGGTTGTTAGAACAAAAGCGTTGATATTTGAACAAAACTGTTGGACCGCCTTGTTACATAAGCACGGCTATTTATAGAAGCGTTGGACTTTTGAGTTCAAAAAGCACGAACATTTGCAAATGTGTGGCTCTGTACCTATGATAAAAAATCAAGCATTAGTAAACAAAAGTGTGACTAATTGCAAAGGTGTGGCCATTTATAAAAGCATGGGTTTGGTAAATTCATATGGGTTGCTTTGCTTCAAATCTTGTAATTTTTGAAAAACTCACAAGAAAATTAGAAAATTAGGTGGAAGGGTCCCACCAGGCATGCCAAATTGTGAACATGAATATAAACCAAGTTAAACATAATTGAGTTAAACAAGTAAATCAATTGTTTAGCCTAAATAACTCAAGTTCCCAATGAAATTCTTGAAATGTTAACTAAGAAGCCATTAAACATGAAATAATCAAGCAATTATGAAATGACAACCTATTTAACACTTGCAAACCTCATCTCATTGGGGGATTAGTATCGATTTGATGTGTAAGGACCAACTCTTTCATAACCCCATTGATGCAAAGCTTCAAGATGAGTGATAATGGAGGTTGAACCACAAATTTTCTCTCAATTGATGAAGATGAATATGAATTTCTGCAGTATGTGTAATCAAATTCTTTGGGGATGATTTATTCATGGAAATGAGAAGTATTTATAGGAAAATTGGATGAATTAATGGCCAAGATTAAATTAGCTAATCAATGGATAGAAATGAATGTGAGAGGATGGCATGGATTGAAGATCAAATCTATGGATGAGATTGAAGATTGACATGGATTGATAAATTTAATCAAGGGTTGAAATTGATTTTAACAAACACAAATCCTTTAAATTAGGAGCATGTGCAAGATATTTCCATTTGGGAGGGAAATTTTTGAATTTGAATTGGAAGGAATATTCTATGAGAATATTCCTTTGAGGAGTGGGAAATTACTCAATTAAATAATTAAAAAAATATTTAATTATGCAAGGTGGGGGAATTTTAGATTTTAATTAAATAATTAGATCATTTAATTAAAAGGAGGAATTAATGATATTTAATTAAACAAATAATATTATTTAATCAAATGAGAAGAATTAAAGTATTTAATTAAATAATTCACATTATTCAATCAAATAGGATGAAAATTAGCATGAAAGAAGTGAATTAATCCAATTATATTGATTACCCGATTAATAGAAGAAAATGATGAATTCAATTAAATAGTCGAGAATGATCGAATTAGGATGAAATGGTCTTAGTAAATCAAATCAAATGTGTGATACGGACTTGGAAAATTTTAAGTGTCTACAATTTCATACCTTGTCAAAAGTGTAATGATGCTTCCTATGCAGCAGATTTGTTTTTCAAAGAGATAGTTCAGTTTCATGGCTTGCTAAAGAGTATTTTTCCAAATCGAGACACTCAGTTTGTTGGAAATTTTTGGCATACTTTGTGGAAGAAAATGAGAACACAATTGGGATATAGTTCAACTTATCATCCTCAAACTGGTGGTCAAACAAAGGTTTTGAATCAAGGTTTTATTGAGGTGTTTGGTAGGTGACAAACCCAATCAATGGGATTTGATATTGGCATGGGTAGAGTTTACTTATTAAAATTCAATCAATAGGAGTACTAGAAGGATTCCATTTTATATTGTGTATGGATATATTCCCCGTGGATTTGATGAGTTGAGGGATGATTCAAATTTGGGAAGGAAGATTGCAATTGTAGAGGACTTTGCGGAGTATATTCATGATCTACATAAAGAGGTGAAGGAGAATTTGGAGAGGAGTACTATTAAATATAAGGAGTATGTTGGTGCACATGGAAGAGTAAAATAATTTCAGGTTGGTGACTTGGTGATGACTCATTTGAGGAAAGAAAGGTTCCCGCAAGGAACATATAATAAGTTGAAGTGCAAAAAGATAGGCTCGTGAAAGATTGTGTGGAAATTTTCATCAAATGCATATGAGGTTGAGATTCTAATTGGCATTGATATTTCCCCAATATTCAATGTTGCTAATTTATATTCATATCGTGAAGAGGAAAACCTTGATTCTACTCACTCACATGATGCACTCGAATGGATACACCAATTTCCAGAGAAGAGGTTTGAGGAAGTGGATCAAATCATTGATTCACATATTATGAAGAGGAGAAGGGGAAAGGAGTATTAGGAATGTTTGGTCCCTTGGAATAATTATGTAAATGATGAGGCTTTTTGGGTCAACACTTTATACTTAGTGAAATTTGGGATTCTAATTTTGAATTTGCCAAAATATTCATGAGTTACATACTCATGGAACATTTCACCTACCTATTGTGTTTGATGTTGGAGCATCCCAGGTGATCACCAATCCACATCAATAAATTTGTTTTAGTTTAATTTTTATTTTATTTTTGGCTTGGGAATGAATTCTAGTTTTATGTTTCTGGTGGCATATTGTAGCAACATTCTTGTCATTTTCAATTGACAAAATGCCTCATTTTAATTTCTATTGTCAATTCAATCATTTTACAATTAAATGGTGAATAAATTTTGAATATTTTTAAAATTATTTCTCCACACAAGACACAACCTAGAGTTTTGTGAGTGCCCAGAGGATAATGGAAACCAATGCCAATTGAGGATATCGTTTTCTTTTGAAGGTTGTTATGAGAAAATTTAAAATAATTATTTGAGGATATGAAGTGGTGTGTAGACTAAAGAAAAAGTATTAACAATAAAAATGAATAAAAAACGGAAGAATGACATAAGACATGGCTAGGAAAAATTCCATTGACATGTATCCAAAGGGGTTTGTACCATAGCAATAAAGTGAGTAATTGAAAATACAAATTAAAAAAAAAACTAAATAGAGTACATGGGGGGAGAATTCGATTTGCTATAGTTGACATTTTAATCAAAAACATTCAAATTTTGCAACGCCTTGACTCTAAAAAGGAAAATTTAAAGTTAAGAATTAAAAAAGGAGGGAATGACATGGAACTGAAGGAATACAAAGAGGCAAATTTAAGGTCAAAAAAAAGAGGAATGCAAAGGGGGTCATGTGGATTGAGAAGGACAAATGACATGGCATAAAAAGAAAGAGGAAGTGAAGGTATAAGAAATCCAATCTATATGGATATTAAAATATCCAGAATTAAAAGACACTACTCATGAACTAAAATAAACTACAAATTTAATAAGAAAAGAGGAGATTATCCGAATTGTTGTTGATAAGTGTTTTTGCATTGCATAACACAGATAAAACACAAGTTCTTTATCTCTCTTGAAAGAAAACTTTCCTCAAAAATATTTGGAAAATAGCCCTAAGTCTTCGGATGTCAGGTCTTGACTTGTAAAGACAACTAAGTGTTTGATGCGATATGTTGGTTTCATAAAGGGCATTTATAGTTCAACAAAATACTAGAAGCTTTAAACTCAAACAAGGGTTTTGTGAAATCTTAAAATTAATACAAACCGTAATTTTAATCTCCTAATCTACAATCTAAAAATGATTTTATCATCAAATATGGAAATTTTGTGATTCTTTCTTTCTTAAAACTAACCCAAATTTATAAAAAAAGATCAAAAGATATAAGGTTTAGAGAGATCCTATTCTAACACCTAAGGACAATCACAACAATGGCTAATATTTCTGGTAGACAGATCCCTCAAAACCAATTCCTACTTAACCAAGGATTAACCCACAATATCATAGAAACAGTGCAATCTTCAAAGGAATCTAAAGATCTTCAGACTACAAACATTCAAACACATACCCAGATTTGGCATATAATGAATAAACATTCATAGTTGAACCATTGCATAAAAAGGGATCAAACTAACCATACAATGTAACATAGAATCAACATATTACAAATGGTATGAACCAGAGATCTATCAAATACCTTCAATACTTTGCCATTTTTAAAATTGAACTGAAACTAATAACATGAAATAAAACTAGAAATAGGAACCATGCAATATTATGAAGCAACAAAGAATTGAACACCAAAATCCAATATCTTATCCTTGTATTAACTCCAAAATATGTTTACAAAAATTTAAAAACCCCCCTTTAAAATGAGGAAGAACCTCATATTTGTAGAGTTTCCATACAACATAGGTCGGCTAAAGTTAAATTAAATATGGGTGCCCTACTCTAGGTTGGCCAAAATAAGTCAGCCTTATCATATTTTAAATACATTTACAAATTTTAAATATAAAACATTTTGGCATAGGTGTCTGAGGTAGCTAGCTCCTTTTTGCAAAATTAAATAATAGGCACAAAAATTTATGTTGGGTGTCCCCCTTTTACACCTTCTTACATTTGTTGCTTCCTTATGAATCCTTGGAACCTATGAAAAATGGCATTCAACTCCTCCATATTGGGCATGGGAATTATCTAGAGCCTATAGGATATAGTTGTCAGCTCAACTTCATATCTTGTTACTAAATTTGACCAATCTTGCTGAGATTCCTAGAATCTGTGCATGAAACTAATGTACATGGTTGCATCTTCCAAATGATTCCTAGTAATTACTCCATTGACAACATGAGTAAAGATATCCTTCCACCATTATTTAAATATATCAATCTTGACATATTCTTTGGTAATATTTTTACCAGTCATAGATTCTAGAAATAAAATATAGCCTCCAAAAATTTCATTCATGTCTTTCTCCATATTTTCACACTCAATCAATGCCTTATCCATCACTTCTCTTTTAAACTAAAAATAATGCACCTAGGACTGAGGAACACCTACCTTATTAGTAGCAATTATTTTGTCTTCTATCAAAACTTCTTATGGTATATCAATAACATGTTCAACCTCACCACATTTTTATCATCAGTAGCTTTACAGGCTATCATTATTTGTTGTAACTTATCAGAACAAACTAAGAATCTTTCATAAAATTGTACTAGCTCTGGCAACATAGAAATACCTTTATCAAAAACTCTTGTAATCTACTTCTGAGATACCTGGGTTGAAGACTTCATTTTCCCTAACACATCAATGGCCTCTTTAGAGAGTACTTTTAGTTGTACCAATGGACTTGTATGTGTTTGGAGTGGATTCACTAAATGTTTCATATAATTTTTTAATTATTCCACTTGTGCCTTGAGTTGTTCTTTAGCTTTCACTTACTTTTCCATCCTATACACAATGGTCTATACGAATTCCCTTAGTTCATAAACTTCATGATTTTTAAAAGTAGGACACAAGTTTATTATTGTCACATTGTAATCTTCGAGAGAAATTTATCCCTTCTCTTTATTCATAGAAAGGGCAGAAATGTGCACAACCCAGTTATTTAAATCATCCCTAACAATTTTTGAATATATTTTTTCCTTCTTCCTTTCCTCAGGCTTATTCATTGAGGCCAAAAAATCATCCCAGTTGGGAGCTACTACTTCTACTTTTGGCTTAATCTTTAAGTTTTCCTTAAGCCATTCAAGTGTAGTGGACTTCTCCACATTTGTGTTCCCTCCTTTTTGTTTATATACTTTCTGTACTTGGGCACTTTTCCCTTTATCTTCTTATTTCTATTTTTATTCTTCTTCTTGATGATCCTCATGGGTTTAATGTTGTTTTTTTTTTTCCATCTTGAGATTGTTTTTTATTCTCATCACCTATATTTTCAACATTCACCTCGGGAAAATGTTCTTTGGAAGCATCTTCAAATGTACCCTTTTCCTTTTTAGCAGTAACCTCAAGGATTGGTGGAATTGAATCCATAGGTTGTTCATCTACTAGCTACTTCATAATAGACTCTTCTTGGTGCAATTCTTCATCTTTATGTTGCTCAAGAGTTTCTTATATAGTTGTTTCCATAGCAGCAGACTCTTTCTTTGTAGATTCTTTCAGTTTTTTTGCAATCTTGTCCAAATTATCCAAGTTGGGGAATTGAATTCCATTCCTTGGAGAGGCTTTCCTTTGATACACCATTTGGGGATTATCCCCAAAACTTTCAACATTGATGGCTTCATCCTTAAAACTCCCTTTTGCTCCTCCAGCAAGTGCTTCTTCAAATGGGTCGTCAAAAGGAATCTCATCTTATTCAATTATTTTCTCTTTTTTAGGTGGGGGAGTTGGATCAGCTGAGGAGTCTTTATATCTTCCCCTTGTAATATTTCTTCATTTGGGTGGCTCCTTATCAGATTCCTTTATTGGTTTCCTCTTTTTACTTGTGGGATTCCTTTCTTCAACATCATTTTCTTGTTTCTTTCATTTGGCCCTTTTTATTATCAATAGTTTTTCTTCATCTTCAAATTCTTCTTCTTCTTCACTTCCCCGAACCTCTACTCCTTGGTCTTGTTCTCCCTTAGAATATTGGCATTCCAAGTCACCCATTAAATCATAGGTGAACCTCACTCCATCATCCTTTAGTTCCATTACTTTTTATTAGCCCAAATTTGTGTATACCTTAACATGGGGGAGGTAATTTCATTTAACTGTGTTACTTCTTCCTCAGCCCAGCCAATTGGAGGAATTGGTTTGTTAGTAGTATTTCCATGTAGTCATGGTACTAAATTAGATTCCCATCATCTTCCACCTGATCTAGGATTTCAAAAATCCTGTATAATCTTATCATTTCAATAGGTAACCTAAAAACATTCCTCTTAAAGACCTCAAACTCATCTCTACAATTGGCCCAGTAATCCTTGATGTGAGGTTTATGCATGTAGGATCTATTTGCAGCTTTTCTTGTAATCCCCTATGGATCAAATTTCCTCCTCACTATGTGTGTCTGAAGATGGAAGAATTCCATCTCAACTTCTAATTTTGAGCACTAATGAATGTAGAATAGGCTTCCCATCCATCCATTTCCAATGGGAACTCACCTCTCATGCCAGTCTAGTGCATTCCTTTCAATAATTTATCAAAGGCAGCCAACTGTCTAGTCACTTCCAGCATTGCCATCTTATTAGTTGGATACCTTGGCAATTTGTAGGGCCTGAGTGGACACCAATGAATCTTGATATATGAAAATTTATAAAACTATATGAACCAAGAGCAATATTTCTTCACTAACTCCATTGAGTTAGGTGACAAACTAATGTGCAAATCCTCTTGTAAGGTTCTAGTAACATACATAGAAAATCCATCATTCACTCTCTTATAATGAGAGGTGCTAGACAAGTGCAATTGTGGATAGCACTCATATTCTTTTTGCTCTTTGGGCCCATTTCCCATTGTTCCTTCACATGTCATTCCTCTGAACTTGAGTTATCTTGCAAGCATATAAACAACATAGGAAGTCATGGTAAATTTCCTCGTCTTCTCTAGTTTCAACTGTTTGTCAATATTATTACTAATCAATCTTGACCAGTGGAAGTTGGCTCCTTTATCAAACTCACCAATGACATAGAACATCCAGTCTTCAAATTGGGTAGATTTCTCAAGTCCCATGACTCTACTCAAGATTTTTATCATGTCCTCATATTCATCATAGAAATCAATTGTGTGTAACACCTTAGGTAGCTTCAAGAAATGTTGCCTTAGCTTGCTTATCCATTTGGATTTGATGATCTCCAATGCCTAATTAGGATTATCTACATAAAATTTCTTAGCCTCCTCCAAATCAAAAATTGTTAGCCTTGAATATGATGGAATTTGAAAGGCTTCAACTATGGCTGACTTCTTTCCTTTGCTCGCCTTTCCTAATTGCTTTCTTGTTCCATCCTTGTTGGTCTTAGTTTGCTTTTGTTATCAAGACATCATAATTACTTGAAAAGGGGAGGACAAGCATGGGAAGGATGAAAAAATCTCCCATAAGATCCTAATCATATTCAAATCATTGTGAATTTATGAGAAAAATAATTGCATCCCTTTATAATTGTATAATATATACCCTAAAAACCACATGCTTAAAATCCCATGATAAAATCATCAAATACATGCTTTGGAAAATAGTTCGGGGATTTGGGGTCCTTATGAAATTTATGGATTTTAATCCATTCATAAATCACTGAAGAGTTATACATTTACCTTTGTTTTGCACAAAATCCAAGTGTTTTCGCTCATTTCAAAGAGGGGGAAAATCCCCAAAATAGATTATCTCAAACATTTCAAGGCACCAAGAAATTTCTGAAAGACGCATTTTTAACTCAATGATTGCAATGAATTCAGGGTTTAGGTGGATTCTTAGATTACAATGATCTTTAAAAAAATTAATAGTGAAGGTAAATTCATGAGACACTAGTTTCAACGAAACCCATATGACTTAGGCAAGCCTCAACAAAAATAACATCAAGTATTTCAAGCAATCATGAAATTCACGAAACATGTATTTTAATGTATTTTAACTTAGATCACCTTTTAACTACTTTGGGTATTTGAAAAATTTATGGATTTCAATTTTCTTTGAAATGTTTCATAATAATAAAAAATCTTTGAAGGCATTAATTTAGCAAAGGTGACTAGTGACTTTGAAAGGTTTCATTGAAACTTGATGCATCTTGGGGGTTTCATGAGGTTGTGAAATCTATGAGATAGACTCTCTTAACTCAAAAGAGAATAGGTGTTGATTGCTACTTTGGTGTTTCAGGGATCTTAGGGAATTTAAAAGGAAATGAAAACATTTCATGAAGGCATGGATTCCCCGTAACATGAAATTACTCGAGACCCAAAATAATTCCTTTTGTTAATGTATTATATAATTGATTTTAAGTCTCATGACTTCTAGAGCCCCATGAAATGCATGCAATAACATAAAATTTCATGGTGAAGAATCATTCAACAAAATTCTCATTTATCATTGTTGGACCATTCAAATACAAACCTCAGGATTTCAAAGATTTAGGATTTCTTGGATGTTGATTAACCCTAGGTTCTCTGCCATGAACCCTCACGTAATAGCTAAGCCACCTTACACAAAGCAACCTTAATGTCAAGATTTTAATGACAAGTGCAAAAAGTTTTGCAATCAATTTAACACTAAAGTTATTTTTAGAGCATAGTCATACTAATTTGGCAATTACGTCCCTTCAATTCAAATGCAAGGAGTAATAATCTGCATATGCATAACGTCAAACCCTAATTTGTAATTTTCCAATAAATACAAAGGGTTTAACTCTATCAAAGTGATCCCAAACTAATATATACATCAACAAATGTGCACTCATATCATTTCACTATGAAGAGGGTTCCCAAACCCTTTCCTAGCTTCAATTTTAGATTCAATGCCAATATTTAAATACGTTGAATTCACCATAGTATAAGCATGAAACCATTAAAATCAAATAGTCAAAACTGGAATATAAGCACAAATTCAAACCAAAAATATCTATTAATCCCAGTCCATGAAATCAACGTGACAATGCACAAAATATTGAAAAGTCCAAACAAAATGTTCTCGACTCATGAAATAGTTCTCTCTATCCATTGCATTCTAACCTGTGTCATGTAGAACATGCAACCCATACCGAAATTCAAAGAAACCCTACATGATACAAAGCTTGAAATGCACAAAAGTGAGAGGGATTTCATTTAAATAGAGGATGCAAGCAGGTCCACTAACCTTTGAGATGGATAAATGAATGGATGAACCTAAAATCAGCTAGCAATCAACCCCAATCTCTTTAAATCACATTTGAACCAAGAAAATTCACAAGTTCAGCCTGCTATAATGGATACCCTAGCTTGTTTGTGCTCTCAAATATAATTTTCAAAACTAAGAATGGTGAAATGAGTGAGGAATAGGTGAGTTTTGATGTTCACATATTCCCATTAATTCCTACTGACAAGTTGAGCCATCACATCAATCAATCGCTTACTTTATTTTTTTCCCCTTTGAAACACCTTTTGGAGAACCCGACAAACAATGAAGTTTGGGGATTTTGAAGAGGAGAGAATTCTATGAAACAAATAGGCTTCGCTAATTTTGATCCTATGGGAAATCCGTGAAAAACTCACCTTCGTTGAATCATTGGGCACATGAAATCCATGAAACTCGCAAAATCCCAAGACTCAACCCAATTAAACATGAAATTTTCTATGTAAAGGATTTATAGGCAATGATGAACCCAATAGATTGTTGTAAATAGTATTTCATCTCCCAATTTGGATTAACTTCATAATAAACTTAAGGGGGTGACAAGATCAAAATTTTAAGAGCCTATCCCTTAAGGAGAAAAGGTGAAAAACAAACTAAAGCAAGACAATAAAGAGGGGATCCCCTTTTTGAATGAGGTGTGTGTGAAAGGCACAAAAAATGGCGACTCTAATGGGGAAATGTTCTTGAAATTTTCAAGGATAAAAATTAATTTGAAATAATAGAATCTCTAGTCAATCTTCCAAGTTGAGGTTCAGAAAAAGAAAACTCACTCAAAAGAGAAGTGAAATCATTAGTTGAGTCAACCCACACCCAAATAAATCATCAGTTGTGTGTGCATCATGAGTTCATGTCAACTCTTGAGAAGTATGAAGCAACCAACATTCTGATGTGATAAGCTACATAATTATTCCAACTCCAAAAGTAACTTGAACATTGCATCGCTACCAATCAGGCATCTATAGTCCCAAAGAGGTTATCATTGTAATTCCCATGAATATTGCTCTATTTCTAGCTAGGTGTGTGTAGACCTAATAGAGTTATTCACATACCCAAAAGTCATAATTTGAATATACTTTTGATTCTTATTTTTCTTCTGATTTTTTTCTTTTTTTATTTTCTATTGACTCATAAGCATTGAAGATCTCATGGGTTTGGGAATTATAGTGGTCACTGAAGTGGATTTTACTTTCTTCACTTATCACAACTTCTTGATAATAAAACAAAAATTTCAAGAGATTTACTTAAGTGTATAGAAGGGTGATGATCAAATAGTGTCTGTGAATAGACTCAAACAATGATTTCTTTCTAAGTCAAGAGATAGTTATATTTGCAAAGGTCAACTACAAAAGATAACTTAGACTCCAGGATGACTTATGAACATTTGTGAAATAAATAGACATGAAAATCTAGCAATGCTACCTTCTGAATGTACCATGAATATCCACTTAGTCAAAAAATAGAAACCAACTCTTACCCGAAGCAAAAGCAAACTAAAGAAAACTGGCCTATGACAAACCACCTAAACCTACCATGTACAAAGGTCTGAGCTGAAACAACTCAAGCCTGGAAATGGTGCTTAAGATACTACCCATTGACGGGCAATAGGACATCCTCACTTGTGAGGGTCTTCAAACGATATGCATTGTCCCCAAGTATCTCAGAAATCTAAAAAGGGCCAAGCCAGAGCTTGTCAAATTTTCCATGTTCCCCTTTCTTCTCATGTGTCTTATACTAATACAAGACTAAATCATAAATCTTGAATGCTTTGACTCTAGCATTTCAGTCGAACCAGCACTTTACAACTCCCTAATGTTTGGAAAAATTATCAATAGCTTCATCATGTTTCTCTTCTAGATAAAGGAGTTGGGCCAGATGAGACTCTAACCTTCCCCCTTCATCATAATATTCATTAATAAACTACATGGTGGGTAGTTTTAGAAGGAAAAGTAAAATAGGTTCATGACCATAAACCAGATGATATAGTGAGGTACCAAGGGTGGCCTTCTTGTGATTTCTATCTACCCAAAGGGAAAACTTAAGGTGAGTATGCTAATCCTTAGGGTTTTTGTCTAACAGTTTATAGATGATAGTCAAAATATTTTATTTGTAGACTCAACTAAACCATTCCCCTAAGGATAATAATTGGATGCAAACTTCAATACAATACCATAATCAAATGCCCGGCCAAAAAAATTTAACGAAGAAAATCTAGGGCCATTATCACAAACTAATACAAAAGGACATCCAAAACAAGTGACAATATTTTCCTCAAGAAATTTAATCACCACTTCAATTGTGCATTGTTTACAAGCTATTTCTTTTTTCCATCAATTATAACAATCAATCATGGTTAGAGTATACCTATGGCCCGCAGAAGACGATGAATTTATCATACCAATAAAGTTGAGCCCCCATTGTGTGAGTGGGCATACCTCAGCAACTGGTTGTAATGGAATAGGATTGTACTTCTCTTTGTTCACAATGATCTGGCATGTATGGTGAGTACAAACATGTGTGTGTGTCATGGAATAATGTGGGCCAATAATACTCGGCCCTCAATATTTGATGTGTTGTTGAAGGTCTTGAACCATGACCCATTCTAAATTTTTCATGAAAATATTTTAACACCATTTATGCTTCTTGTTTGCTTATGCATCTTAAGTAAATACCTTCATGATTTCTCTTATACAATATTTCTCCCTTTAGCATAAAAATATTTCTCTTTAGGTGCAAATCACATCTATACTATGTTCAAATGTGGTGGGAAAATCTTACTTAGCAAATAATATATGATTTCATCATACTAGTTGTTAAGAGATACATCTTCAAGATTATACTGTTGTGCCTCAAGCCCTGGGTCTATTTTTTCCAATGTTATGTTTTAATGCTTGTCCCCAAAATAATTTAAACAAGTTGTATTTCCAAGTCAAACTCCTACAACATCATCACCCACTTCCCTTTGTATTCTCCTAGATCACTCTGCATTAGCAATATTTTAACAACTAGATCTAGTACAATAGAAAACACCTTGCTCCTTAGAATATAATGTTGGAACTTCTTGACAACCCACACTAATGTGCAAGCCTTCTTTTCCACACTTAGATATCATAATTCTACATCTTTGAGAGGGGTTCTCATAAAGGCTATCGAATGCTCATCCCCTTGCTCCTTCTTCTAAGTTAGCATGGTTGCACATGAGTGATCTGATGCAAATAATTATATATAGAATGGTTGTGTATAATATAGACTCACCAAAATAGGGGCATCCACAATTTCTTGCTTTATTTCTTCAAATGCACACTTTTCCTCTAGTTTCCAATTGATCTTCACATCTTGCTTGAGCATAGCATTCAATGCTTTAACAATTTCAGTGAACCCAGTAATAAATTTGCAGACAAAATTGATCTTACCAAAGTAGGACTTGAGTTCCTTCTTTTTGGAAAGAGGCTGAATTTTCATAATTTCTTGTACTCTTTTAGGGTCAATAGATATACCTTGTTATGAAATGACATGACACAAAATTTTACCTTTTGTAACTCCAAAAATGCATTTCTTTAGATTAAGTGAAATTCCAAATTCTCTACATCTTTGAAACACTTTGCACAGGTCGGATATGTGGTCCTCCCTATTATTTGAGAAAAATTTCAAACATCCATAGAAATGATAATACACTTACCAACCACCTCTTTGAAAGTGATATCCATTGCACACTGAAAAATTGGTCTAGCATTGACTATCCCAAAATGCATGCACCTATAAGAAAATGTACCCCACTTGGTGGTAAATAGAGTCTTCAATCTATCTTCATACACAATTATGACTTGATTATATCTAGTGTATCCATCTAAGAATGGCATCATCTATGATGCATTAACTATTTGTAACATTTCATCTAGTGAGGGCAGTAGATAGTTATCTTTTTTGATGCTCTATTGAGATTTCAGAAATTTACACATAGATGAATCCCTCCATTTTTCTTTCGGATAGGCACCAAGTTAGCCACCCATGTTGAAATTCATATAGGAAATATGACTCATTGTCACTGCCTAAAGTGCTTGGCATTAGGCTTGATAGGAATTGTGTGTGTAATTATTGAAGTATCATATGTCTTTAGATCCTCATAACTCCAAGATATCACATCATGATATATATGTAGGGCTTTGATTATCCCATTCATTTCAACCTTAGTACAGAATCTACCAATGAAGACACTCCTCGGATCCTCATTTATACCCATATTGTAAGTGTTGCATTTAGTTGCTATTGATTCCTCTTTAGCACACCGATCCATTTGTCGCAGCATGTCCATATCAAAAATTCATTCCAATTGCACCATGCCTCTTTAGATCGTCTTTGTCTTCAAATTGACTACTCCTTCTAGGTCCAAATCTACTTCTTCTGGCTCAATTCCATCAATAATTTGTGTTGCAAACACATCTAAACTGGTAATGAAATCCAATATGTTTTTATCATCCTCGAACACCTAGAAATTTGTAATATTGTTTGGTGTTGAAGGTGTATGAGTGAGCTCAACTATGAACTTCTTTAAGCTTGACAAGGGGAGTGGTTGCAAAGTACTTGTTGCCTGAGCTAATGCATCAGAAGTGTCATTCTTAGACATGGGCATTAATTGGATATTGAAGGTGTCAAAACCTTCTATCGGATCCCACACGCAATTTCTATAGCTTGTTAATATTTTATCATGACAAGTGTATTGCTTTCAAACTTGTTTCACCACCAATTCAGAATCTCTAAAAAATTGCAAAACTTTGGCCTTCTTTTGAACTTCTATCAGTAATCCATGTACTAAAGCCTCATATTTAGCAATATTATTCGTATAGTGAAACTATAACCTATGTGTTGCAAAGAATTTTTTACCGTTTGGATTGATCAACTCGAAACTAGCCCCGACCCTTGTTTTTGATCTAGAACCATCAAACGTCAACACCCAAATTTTAGTTTTGTCATCCCTTCTTGATACTACCTTTTCTACTTTTGATGTCTCTTTTTTGTAGGATGTTTTTTGTTGCATTGGTTATTTCTTTGTATTATCCTTAGAATCATCAACATTTTTTTGAAAACCTAGAATACTAAGGGGCGTGAATCAGTATTCTCTAAAACCACTTAAACATTGAACACATTCATTCCACATAACATATTCAATTTTTAGTAGGAAAGGAAAGCATGAAATCAACCACTAAAAGCATATAACACATGAACACAAAAATTTTACGTGGAAAACCCAAAAAGGGAAAAACCACAGTGAGGATTATCTCACAATATATTATAACTAATTACAACATCTTATAGAAATGCTCACTACAGGTGGACTCACTATCCTAGTGGAATCACTACCCAAAGAATGAAATAAATATAGAAGGAAAGGGGTGGCTCACTTCCAAGATTTGAACTACTATAATTGCATCTACAATATGTAGGAATTACAATTCCACTAAATCTCAATATACTAAGTTTACACACTTCATACTGTTCTACTCCAACACTTTTCTCTACTTTTTTTTGCATTCACATAACATTCACACAATTTCCATCAATAACACTTGTATTTTTCTATAGTCATCCTCCACCACCAAAAAATTCTTATACGTATACCCATTACATCCGCAAACTCTTACAACATCAATTAGGTTGGCCTAATTAGATGTATCATGCAAAATAATAACTTTTCAACCCAAAACATAATTCACGCCATAATAAAAACTTATAATGGCCCCAAATAGGTTGGAATGGACCTATAATATCCCACATAACACATCAACACTCATTTAAACTTTGTGTACCCTTAAAAAATTAGGTCGACACCATTGGAGACCTAACATCAAAATAAGCCAACTGATCATCCTCAAAAAAACACATGGACCTCCAAACTTCATGTCACTTGGAACTTAGATGCTACTAACACCTATAAATACATCCAAAAATCCACAAGACCAGATATTATTCTTCAATAAAGTGTGGACTTAGAAAAACATGTACTCTGCACTAACAAACACTTCACTAGAAAACCTAATATTCTATTACTCATAACTTCTGCACTAGAGGGCCAAAAGGCATGAAGCTTTGGATTTAGAGTCCTCTAACATCCAAAAAAAATTCCTTAGAACCATAGATCAAAATTCTTTAAGCCAGACCAATGTGAACCAAAAACATGATGCTTTGTACATTGAAAACTGTGTTTTAAAACTTAGCCAATTATTCAACTCAATTGTCTACACCAGATCAAAAATTCTTGCATTTATGCACTGGATTATCATTCTCATACACACTCATGCTTCCCTAATCGATCTGCACATAAATATTCATATCAAACCATAATGTTGACATCAATGACAACATTGTATTTGCATATTTTAAATTGATGGTCATGTTGCCAACAAGCATATTAATGACAAACTTCCAACAATCTCCCCCTTTTTCATTGATGGAAACATGCAAAATTCTTCCCAAATCTTCTCCCCCTTTGACATGAAGGGCAAAGGGTGCACACAAATGTTTTGAACTTTGTTCCCCTTTGACATCACTCATATATATTTTCTTATATATTATCAACAAACTCTTTACCAAATTAAATATACACTCCCCCTGACTGACATATACATGTATGAATGAGAGTAACAAGACTTCAAAAACTTGACCAACTCCCCTAATAGATCTATCCATCAGACCAAATCAAAATTGGCACTAATATACTATCTTCTAACTTCTACATATATACAATGAAGTCTGAATATGAAATCTAAAATGGATAAAAATGGAAGAAATGTGCATAGATCAACTAGAAGAATTACCTGCAATTTTGCAAGGTGTGCCTCTCAAACATTCTTTTTTTTGTCCCATTTCTTCTTGGCTATGCCAGGCATACGTCTCTAATATTTAAACTCCATGAGGATTTCTTCCTCATCATCTGAAGTATTGGGTATTGGATTCATCCTAGTTGTCTTCTCCACATTTGTTAGAGAATTGGATACAAATGTATACTTTGCATTTAATAGCTCTCTAAGATGTCCAAATTGCAATATTATCTTTTCCCTTTGTTTTTGTAGCTGGAAGAATTGTTCATGTAGGTTTTCAATTCATAACCTTGTGCTCCCATCTGCATCATATGCCAGATCATAGGCACCAGATGCCTTATCAATCTGGAACTCAATGGATTCCATTTCTTCCTTAATACGTTTTTTGGAACTGGGCCATTTTAGGAAAAATTGAAATAAAAACTTAGCTTTCATAACACAATTTTACACATTTTTAAGGTTTTCCTAAAATTTGTTATGTGTAGTAGCACATATCTTTGTTGTGTCCAACCTTTTGTCATTCATATTTTTATCAATCTCCTTCTCTAGTTTCTCCTTCATCCCACTAGAATACTCTTTGAATGAATCAAGTAAAAGCTTCAAATTTTCCATACCGGACAATGAATCATTAATGCTTACACTTGGTATACTCTCCTGCAACACCTTCACTGCTTCATCAATAAGGTTTGTGCTCTCCTGATGTGTTTGTAGGATTTATTTTTGGACAGAAGCATGGAATGCATTGCTTAACTATAATTTATGAAAAGGAGATATCCCATCCACATCGTCCTTCCCTTGTTGCATTAAAAGTTGTAGTAGTTGGGAAAACATAATAGGTTGGAATTGGAGCTGCATATTCAACAAGTTCTTCAATGAATCTCTGGAGGTACTAGAAGATTAACCTACTATCTTCACATTTTCTTCTACATCTTTCTTTTTCAAATCCTCTTTCTTGTCACCAATGTTTCTTTCTACTTTTTCTTCATTACTCTTAACAGCATTGTCAAGCTCTTCCTCATCCTTTTTTTCAACATTAACTGATTGATCCTTGTTATCCAAAGGCATATTTATCTCAGGTTTGTCGTGTATTGCTTCTTCAACATTCCTTTCAAGTTTCAGAGGAAGGGATTTATGTCATGTAGGTGCATCCTCCTTCTATGACATTTCAACATTCTTTTTAGCAGTAATATTTTATCCTACCAAAGGAGCATCACCAATAATACCTTTTTCTACAGTATTCTCTTCCACATTCGGAAGGGTGTCATTCTGCACATTTACCTCTTTTATTTCATGCTCATGTTAAGCATATTCATATTGTGCTTCTTTTGTTACATTAACTTCTAAAGTAGGCATATCATCATGCACTTGCTCTTCTCTGTCTGTACCCATGCCTAAATCCTTTGCCAAATTGGCAACCTTCTCCATAATTTCTTTTTGGAGCCTCTCAATATCATTATGATCTATGCTCATGAGGGTAGTTACTCTTTTCTTGGTTTAGAAATCCTTATTGTATAACTAAACCAATGTAGCTTTATTTTCATTAGATAATTTGGAACTAACCTTTTCAAAAGAAAAAGATCTCAACTTTGTTTCTTCATCAATGGCTTCTTGTCTTCTAGCATATAATACTTTCTTCAATTCTTTAGGCAACTGACTTTCTATGTTCTTCATGTTGAACTTGAATGCAACTATATAATTGATAATTTCTTCTTCTATTGTTTCCTTATCAGTATTATCCATAGTGGTATACAATGCAACAGTCTCCTCTAACATTTCAAGCTCTACAATTCCATTGAACAAAGCATTTAACCTCATAAGACTATGCTTACTTACTAAAGTCTTCTTTTTATTTTTCTTGTCTTTTGGTCACTTCTCTATTTTCTTCTCCCTCGTGTGAATCGTAAATCTACTTATTTATTTTTCTACTTCTTCATCATCGTTTGTATCCACAATATCAATTTTCACCTACTTTGCACTTGTTTCTCCTTGTGATGCTTCAGATTTCCTTTTTCAGTCCAAGTGTGGTCCCTCTTCTTCTTCCTCCTCATCATCAACATTTAATCACAAGTAATTTTCTCTTGTTTCTTTTGTCTTTACTCGTATCCTTTGAGGATTTCCTTATTTCTTTGTTGAGGTTATCTTTTCCTTCATAGGCATACTTTGTTGCTTTGTTGGAGTGGTCTTTTCTTTCACAAGGGAACTTGTCTATTTTTTCTGACTACTTAGCTCCTTTCTCTTTGTTCCACTGGTTGATGGCATAGTCCTGAAGGAATTGGAGGAAACCAAAGAGGTGGTAGCAATCATACCATATCTCCTAACACTAGATGAACCTTCCTTGGATTTCTCTACTTGTTCCTTTATAAGGCTCGTTGCCTCTACAAAATGTGCAATGATTTTCTCAACTATTTTTTCTATCTATTTTTGCATTTGATCCATATGCACCTTCATGGACTTCTCTTTGTAGGTGCCATACCTCTCCTTAGAGGTTTATTTAGGTTTTCTTAGCATAAAGTCTATTAAACCAGTAACTTCTTCCTTTGTTATCTCATATGTCATCTCTAGGATCCAAATTGTCCTAAGCTCAACATCTTGTATAAAGCAACAATATTTTCTTACCAAGAAGGTGATGTCATTCTTGTACTTTTTCACCATGCTCTGAGGAATCCTTTCTATGGCCTACATGTTTTTTTTGAAAGGTTTTGAAATCTCCCCATAATACTTCATGTGCATCCACATCACCTAACCTCCTTAGGTGGTCTCTAATCTGATGTGCCATAGGTTTGTCCTTCAACCATGCTATATTCTTAGTTCCTAGAACCTCATTTAAGAAGTAAAATAGTAAACAAATTATCAAAGTACCAAACTTGAAAGGGTACTTTGAGTCCTTAGTCTTATGTAGGCTTTCAATCAATTGTGCTCTCAATAACTCACACAAATCATAATTTTCACCCTTCCCAACCATCTCATAGGTAGTATTAATGGTAGTTGTAGACATTGAATTCTCTCTATTAGTGAATTATATCTTATATCCGATCACCATTGAGGCATATACTTAACCGTCAATTTTTTTCTCTTTTATCATCAAGGATCTTTTGTCATACTTTGCACTAGTTTAACTCCATCACCACTTCATTCTTCACTAATTTGAGCAATAGAACTATTTTGGTTGAACATAAACACCTAACAACCCTAATTTCCTCTTTGTTGATCAAGTGAGTTATATCAATCTAGATGAATCTATCATGGATTCTACTCAGGGCATACCTTACTAACACTCATTGTGGCAAAAGATAGGGAAATAGTTCCACACATTGAGCTTCTTTTCTAATAAAATTTTGAATTTTGATTTCAGCTCAAATTCATCTCTAGTGAGTTCATTATCCCACATATCACCCAGTTTAGAGTGATCATATTCTTCCAATTTTGCATGTATGTATATCCTTACATCTTTTATGTGCAAAAAATCATATGGAATTATGTGAAAACACTTCGTCTGAATCATCCACCAAGGAATTATTAGGATGTCATTTGAATTTAGGACGGGGACGATCCACTACCTCCACTACTTTTGGTGTATACATTTTACAATACTTCAAAACACTTATGAAAACTTAAGGTAAGATAGAAGTCTGTAAATACCTTTTGATCACTTTTTGATTAGGGTTTTGTGTGTAAGAATTTTTGAAATGCTTCACCTCGCTCTTTCACTGCTCTTCTCTCCTCAAATTATCATTTGAAAATGAATTATATTGAATATGAAATCACTTATAAACCTTTTTGAATTGACCTAATTCACATTGAATGCACTTTTTGAAAAGCTGGTAAAATCCCTAACTGAATGCACAGTCAACTTCAAATGCTCCACAAACTTCCACAACTCAATATTTTCCACTAGTTCTTTCTCCAATAGGTTAACCATGTCAACTTACACTTATTCCAATGTGTTGAAGCATCAGCACCATTTCTCTAGCAGGGGATAAAGTATCTTTTTGTAATGCTCCCCCTAAGCCAAGGCTTTCTACTTAGTTTCTAGAGGAAACATCTACACCAAATGTTCGTACAAACTCACACTTAGTCTTACTATCTTCCTTATTTCTCAAAATATTGTCCATCTTTTTCTTCATCTCTACTAGATTGGCCTTTTTCACCAAATCATTCTTCTTTATCAGATTATTCTTCTTCACCTTCTTACTTTTGCAAAATTTGGAAATGTGTCTTGGTCTATTGCAATTGTAACAAGTGACAGCATTTTAAACAAGCTTACTTCCACCCATTATGGATCTACATTGATTAGCTTTATGGCCAAATCCATTGCATGCATAACAGTAGCCATTGAAAGATTGAAACCTCATACCATTGTTATAGCCATTCATTATTTGACTTTTGCATTCACTAGCCTTATGACCAAATCTTTTGTATGTAAAATATTGACATTCTTATTCATTTTGCTTCTACATTCCACAGCCTTTTGTCCAAACTTATTGCACGAATAGCATAAACTATTAAAATTTATGTACCTATGTGCACTTTATTGTCTGATAGGTGGTCTTTTGAAGTCTTTCCTTTGATTCCAGACCTACTTGCCATTTATCTTCTTGTCCTCAATCTTCTTTTGTTCATTGTTCTTCTTTTCAACACTTGGTGTTTGATCTGCTTTTGAACTTTCTCCTTTTTCAAATCCTAATCCACCTTTGTCTTTTAAGTTCTTCTAGTTTTCAATCATTTCATCAAGCATTGTAGAGCTCATCTTGAATTTTTCTTCTTGATTCTTCACTTTTTCCATATTTGATCTCAAGGTTACAACTTCTTCAAGTTTTGAACATTCTTCAAATTTTCTTTTCATCTTAGCATTCAAGAATTCTTCAACTCTTTTTCCTTATTCTACTTATGCTTTCAGATAGGTAATTATTTCATTTGCTTGTTTAAACTACTCATTAAAATCCTTATGTCTTTCTCTGAATTTCTTGATTTGTTCTCTCAATTTTCTAATGCATTCATCTACTTGCTTGATATTTTCCTTCAGATCTTTGTTCCCATTTTTAGTCCTTTACAGATCTTCAAGGGCTATTTTGAGTTCTCCATTCATCTCAACCATGCAATCTTCCTCAATGAATCCAATAGTAGGAATTTATTTCAAAGGAGTATGATATCTTCTAAGAGCCATGTGTTCAATCTCCAAGACCTTCCTCAAGCAGTTAAGCTTCTTTCAAGGAACCAAGATCTGATACCAATTGTTGAAAACCCAGAATACTGAGAGGGGAGTGAATTTTTATTCTTTGAAACCACTGAAATATTTAAACATCCATTCCACATAGCATATTGAATTTATAGTAGGAAATTAAATCATGAACAACCATCAAAATCACATAACATATTAACACCATATTTTTATGTGGAAAACCCAAAAATAGAAAAACCACGGTGACGATTAGCTCATAATATATTATAACCAGTTACAACATATTACAAAAATGCTCGCTATTGGTGGACTCATTGTCCTAGTGAACTTACTACCCATAGAATAGTGAACTTACTATCCATAGAATGAAAGAAAGGTAAAAGGAAATGGGTGGCTCACTTCCAAGATTTAAACTACTACAATTGCATCTACAATATGTAGGAATTACAGTTCCATTGAAGCTCAATATACTAAGTTTACACACTTCATAATCTAACACTCTACTCTACTCTACATGCACATCACATTCACACAATTCACATCAACAACACTTTTATTTCACTACAATTATCCTCCAACACCAAAAGATCTTATAATTATGCCCATTACATCTGAAAACTCTTGCAATATCAATTAGGTCAACCTAATTAGATGTATCATGCAAAATAATAACTTGGCCCAAAACATACTTCATGCCACAATAAAAATTTATAATGAACCCAGATTTATCACCATGGACCTATAATAGCTCCCACATAACGCATCACCACTCATTTAAACTCCACATACCCTTAAACATATTAGGCTAGCACCGTTGGAGACTTAACATCAAAATAAGCCAACTGATCATCCTCAAACCAACACACGAACCTCCAAACTTCATGCCACTTGGAACTTAGATGCTACTGACACCTGTAAATACTTCCACAAATCTGCAAGACTAGATATTATTCTGCAGTGAAGTGCAAACTTAGCAAAACATGTGCTCTGCACTGGAAAACACTATCACTGGAAAACTTTTTATTTTATTACTCATAACTTCTACACCAGAGGGCCAAAAGGCATGAAGCTCTGGATTTAGACTCCTTTGAAATCCAAAAAAAAACCTTAGAACCGTAGATCAAAATTCTTCAAGTTGGACCAATGCAAACTAGAAAATTGATGCTCTGTACACTGAAAAATATGTTTTGACACAGCCAATTCTTCAACTCAACTATCTGCACGAGATCAAAAATTCTTGTATCTATGCACTAGGTTATTATTCTCATACACAATCATGCCTCCCCAATCGGTCTACACATCATTCTTCATATTAAACAACAATGTTGACATCAATGCAACATTGTATCTAAATATTGTACATCCATGGTCATGTTGCCAAAAATCATATCAATGAAAAACTTCCAACATATTTAACTACTCAATTTTATCTTATCAATCATAGTTTGACATAAGAAGCATTAAAATTCAAAGTGTGACACTTCGTGAAAGCTACATCAACTTGGCAATAATAAATCATCAAAATTTATGCAATTTCCCAAAACTGACCTGATCACTGACACATTTGGCAACAAATTCCTGAAATCCTTCAAATATGTTGGCTTCATCATTGGATGAGTCTTCATTGATATCGATACAATATTATTTTGTTAATAAGTGTTGTCATTGATTTCAACCCTATTTTTGTTGTCATTGATGTCAAGATGTGTTATTGAAGTATGTACATACCCTGAAGTTAGTTGTTGCTTAAGTAGATATGTATTGAGGCATGTCTGCAAGGTAGTATAAGGAAGAATGGTGATCTAAGTATGGTGTGGAGGATGAAACTCATATCCTAATGTATCTACGATATGTCTACCTTGATATCATTATGGGTTCATGTACCACATGTAGAAGATTATAAAGCACTAATTATATATACCCTAAGACACTAATTGTGTATCATGTCCTTTTGGTCTACATCCATCCACTATGCAAGATTTTGTCTTGTGGTTAAAATGTAATGATAGCCATGTTATGTAGATATTATATCCAGGAAATCAAGTCTTCGCACTTTTCACAGTCAGTGTTATAATTGTCAGTGTTACAATTTGTGCCCTAACAATGTAATGCAATGATAAAGGTTGGATGGAATGCTTCACATTCCTCCAGAGATGTAGGTTGGGTCTTACAAATTTGAGGGCATGATCAATAGTGATCAATACACATTATCTGATAGTATCAAGTGTGTTGGAGATCCACAAGCTTAATCTTAAATTAACAGTGTGTTACAATTGATTCAGAATTCTCTGTTTCTATAATTTTAGTAAGCTTCTTCAGCTACATCAGCATTTAATGATCAAATCCTTTTGGAAGAGGTTGTATGGATATTTGAGATTACCTACATTATTCATATCTTGATATGCATGGTGTTTTTGGTATCTCCTCGATGATTTGAAGTCAAGCAGTAACAATATTGATGTTACTTATACTAATTGGGCTGACATGACTTGTTTTCCTCATTTGTGATTGACCCTGATTAGTTAATATTATTTTGGAGAATGTGTGGAAATTCCTCTAGGCCTCAACATAGCATGTGTTGATCCACAATCAAATTTCCTTCACTATGGAAACATTTTGATGTCGAGCTATGCAAGATCATTTGTTACATCTAGCCATTATCTTGGAGCCGACCTAAATAGAAGTTTTGAATTGTTTTGGATGATATTTATAGAAGAAAAAAATATTTGTGATGTGTGATGGATAATTTGGATGTGAATTAAAAAATATATTCAACATGAAGTGTGTGAAATTTGTGTGAACATGTAAATATGTGAAAAGAGAACTAGAAATATCAACATAAGTCAGATGCCTCATCTGCAATAGTTCAAGTCTTAATTTTCTTATCATATTGTTCATGTACCTTGCTCTGAGATAGTGGGTCTCATTAGGTCCTTTGTATCTTGCCTCTAAATTTGTCTCTACTTCAATGTGTGCAAGTCTATAGGCAGTGAGCCTAAAAATACATTGTTAAACCTTTTAAGCACTGAGATTTTGTATTGTGAGTTAACTCTCGCCATGGTTTTTCCCTTATTAGGTTTTCCAGGTAAAAATCCTAGTGTTATGGTGTAGTGCATGTTTTCCTTTCTATTTCTTTCGATTCATGTGATGTGATGTGTTATCTACAATGAGAATATTTTTATTTTAATATATGTTCATTCACCCCCTCTCAACATTGCTTTGTTCAATAATTGGTATCAGATCTAAGTGCCTTGAATAAACCTAAAAACTAAGGTATATCCTGCACTTGAACACATGGGTTTTGCAGCAAAGATAAATAATATGTTCATCACATAATCAGAATTTATGGAACTTGAAGGCTAGGATATCAATTCGGAAGAATGTGAATTGACTTTGAAATGTGAAATAAGGTCTGCTCTAGGGAATCTTTTTGAATCAAGGCTACAAAATTGTTGGATATTTTGGTTGTGTTGATGATATGTGGTTTTCATTGATGTCAACACTATTAGCATTGATGATTTTGAAGGTTGTATATGTCAAGGATATTGAGAAAATTATAATAAATATGTTGAACATTGTTTGTGAAGCTGTGAAGTTCAACATGGTGGAAAACTCAATATGTTGCTCTTCAGGTGTTGCACTTTAAATGGTTTGCTTCCAAGCCCATCTAGTTTCTACTCTAAAAGTTTCAAAGGTGCGCATCAAGATTTGTGTAAGTTGTGTATTTTTGTGTTCCTACAGTTATTTTGTTATTGTAGTTGATGTTTCTAGAACAATAGAATGTGATTCTAGTAATTTCAGTTGTTGTATATTCTCGTGCGATGTTTTTTTATATTTCTAGATCGTGCTTTATCCTTGTTGCACGTCTACATTGATTGGTGTGATCGTGATCGAAGGGTTTTTCGTTGTGTGTTCGGGTTTTCATGTTCTTGGTCGACATGGTGGTTGTAGCGTGTTGCGGATCCTCGTGGATTAATATTTTAATGTTTTGTGTGTTTGAGGAAATTTTCTTAGGTCTTCATTGACTGACTTCAGCTAGTGCACATTGAGATTTGTTCAAGAATTGGGTCGACAGTTTGTAATGTATTTATTCTTTTATTTTAGGCTGATAGAGTTGTTGATGTAATTCCATGTAGCAGATATATAAGAGCAATTGTTTCCTCATTTTGAAGTTTGATCAATGTATGTATGATAAGTGCGAATGTGAAATGTGTGAATAAAGATCAGATCATTTGATTGCACAGTAGAGTGTGAAGAAGATTGAGTGAAGTGTGAAGAAGTGTTTTTGTGCCTAACCGAAACTGTCATCAAGCTTTTGTAAAAGATAATTTCTCAGTTCAACCTCTTCAGATGGATTTAATCTAAATGTTTTTGTAAAGCATTGAGCCTTCCCATCTAAGCAGTGAGCTCTAGGCAATGTGCCTGAATTCATGTGCATTCCTTATTCATTTTTCATTATACTTTTAATAGGGTATAATCTTGTGGACTAACATCCACTGTGGTTTTTCCCCTAACAAGGTTTCCACGTATAAAATCTTGGTTTTCTTGTGTTTCTGATGTGTTTTTGATTCATGATTTCACTACTAATTATTAGATCTAAGATTAAAGGTTAATAAGGATAAATAAGTGTTAAATTATGTGACAACTGATTCACCCCCCGCTCTCAATTGTCTATTCTTATTCTTCCAACAATTGGTATCAAAGCGGGTTCCTCTAAAGAAGTTTAATCACTTGAGGTGATCTGAGATGGAATCATACAAGAAGGATAGTCCTAGATTTGATGGAACAAACTACTCTCTATGAAAAGATAGAATGGAGTGTCATTTGAAGTGCATTGGTGATCCCCTCTAGAAGATTACAAAGAACATATATATTATTCCTTAGAATGGTCCCTCTACTCTTAATGAGATCAAAAAATTTGAAACAAATATCAGGGCTATAGAATCATTATTGAGTGCTTTGATTGATTTAGAGATGAAAAATGCAATGGGTCTGAAAAGAGCATAGGAGATCTGGAAGAAGTTGGAGACATTGTATGAAGGAGATGAACAAGTGAAAGTTGCTAAGCTACAAAGTCTGAAAGGCAAGTGGGAAAACTTAAAAATGAGTGAAGATGAAAACATTATTTCTTTCATGCAAAAAGTGAATGAACTAGTGATGGGTATTAGGTGTGCCGGTGGAATCTTGGATGAAGAAGAGATTGTGGCTAAAGTGCTCAGATCATTGTCTACTTCTTACAAAAAAAAATCTCATGCTATTGAAGAACTCAGGATAGTAACAAATGTGACAAGAGACATGATGATTGGTAAACTTGATGCCTTTGAATTGAGTGAATTTGGTGAATCTACTCCTAAGACAAAATTTGCATTCAAGGCTACTATATCTGGAAGAAACCAATAGAGATATGATCCGAGAGAAATTTCTAGAAAGACATTCAAGTATGAAGATGAGATGAAATAGATTGAAGATGAAGAAGGATAGTTAGAAGAGTTGGAAGCATTGATTGTGAAAAGAGAATCCAGAGGACAAGGTAAGTATAAAGGAAAGTTGCATATTAAATGTTTCTCTTGCAATAAGATAGGTCATTTTGCATCAAGGTGTCTTGAAAGAGTTCCTAGGTTCAAACCTATCAAGCCTAGATTTCAAAAGAAATGTTATTATACTGAAGAAGGTGTTACTGATGATGAATCTGATAAAGAAAATGGAAATGAAGATGGATGGGTATTCATTTATATCAAGGAAAATGGTATGGTGTCCACTGAATCTACTAGTGATAAGAATATTGAGAAATATCTTGCAGCCAAAATTGAAGAAAATGATGAATGGGTGATTGACAATGGATGCTCACATCATATGACTGGTGACAAAAGAAATTTCATAAGCTTGGATAAGTATGACAGTGGTGTTGTAAGATTTGGAGATAACAATGTTGGTATGATTTGTGGCAGAGGCACTATTTCTCTTGGTGGTAAATATAATATTGATGATGTCCTTTATGTTGAAGGATTGAAGAATAACCTATTGAGTGTTGGATAGATGGTAGAAAAGGGATACAATCTTCAGTTCAAAGATGGTAAGTATGGGATACTGGTAAGTTCTCAAAATGTAATTGCTTCAGGTACAAAGATAAGAAGTAATATTTTTCACCTAAGTGTTGCTAGTGAAAGTTGTTTAATTGCTCAAGTTGATGTAAGTTGGTTATGGAATAGGAGGATGTGTCATGTGAATTTTGATAACATTGTCAAAGTAAGCTCCACTCAAGCAGTTAGAGATCTTCCTAAGCTAGTGAAGCCTACTAACACCATATGCAAGGAATGTTAGATGGGAAAGTGGACTAGAATTTCTTTTCAGAGAAAATAGCATCACTCTAATGGAGTACTGGAGTTGGTGCATACTGATCTATGTGGTCCCTCCAAAATCAGAAGTCTACAAGGAGAAATGTACTTTATGTTACTTATTGATGATTACTCTAGGATTATATGGGTTGCTTTCTTGAGAGAAAAACATGAAGCATTAGAAAATTTCAAAAGTTTCAAATCTATGGCTAAGAATGAGATAGGATTGAAGATCAAGTGCCTAAGGTCAGATAGAGGTGGTGAATTCACTTCCCGAGAGTTCAATTCTTTCTGTGAAGAGCATGGAATCAAAATACAGTTATCTGCTCCTCGAAACCCTCAACGGAATGGATTTTTTGAGAGAAAGAACAAAATAATTCTAGATTTTTCTAGAACTATGATGTTGGAAGGTAATGTTGCTCATATCTACTAGAGAGAAGTTGTAAGTACTACTGTATATATTATCAATCGGGTAAATTTCAATGGTAATTATGGTAAGACTCCTTTTGAGTTGTGGTTTGGTTATAAGCCTACTGTTAACTATTTCAAAATCTTTGGAAGTATATGTTATATCAAGAGAGATGAAGATATTAGAAAGTTTGATGCTAGGAGTGATGAAGGAATCTTTTTGGGTTACTCTACTAAGAGCAAGGCCTACCGGTGTTATAATAGAAGATTAAGGAAAATGGTTGAAAGTGAAAATGTCAGAGTTGATGAAGACACTGCTAGATCATCCAGATACTGTGGATATGATTTAGAGGACCAACAAGATAGTATTGATAATGGAAAGAATTCTCAGACACAGAATCAAGTTCAAATCATTCTGGTGAATCAAGAGAATCAAGAAGGAGAAGCTAGTCGAAGTGCAAAAGAAAGAACAAAAGAACCAGAATTTTGAGAGAATCCTAAATTTTTGAGGTATGTAAAGCTAAATCATTCTAAAAATTAGATTATATGAGATAAGAACAAAGGTGTGAATACTAGAAGAAGAATTGCAGAAGAGTATTGTCTGATTTCCAAGACTGAGCCCAACAATGTCAATGAAGCATGTAAAGATGAATATTGGATGGAAGCAATGCAGGAAGAACTAATGCAGATAGAGAAATATGATACATTGATTCTTGTTCCCAAACCTCAAGATAAAAATGTGATTGGAACCAAATGGGTCTTTCGGAATAAGTTGAATGAACAACGTGAAGTGGTCAGGATTAAAGAAAGACTAGTATGTAAAGGGTACTCATAGATGGAAGGTATTGATTTTGAAGAAACCTTTGCCCCTATTGCTATAATTGAAGTTTTAAGATTATTTCTTGCTTATGTTTCTTTTAAGAACTACAAATTCTATCAAATGGATCTAAAGTCAACATTTCTAAATGGTGAGCTAGAAGAAGTATATGTTGAGCAACTAGATGGATTTTGACTGACTGATAAAGAAGATATGGTTTTTTGATTGAAGAAAGCACTGTATGGACTCAAACAAGCCTCTAGAGCCTGGTATGCTAGATTGGATAAATACTTGTTGAAGCTTGGATTCAATAAAGGTACTAGTGATAGTAATCTATATTTTAAGATGTATCAGGATAAAGAGTTGATTATTAAAGTCTTTGTTGATGACATCATTTTTTAGGGTGATGATGACTTATGTGTGAAGTTTGTTGATGAAATGAAAAGTGAATTTGAGATGTCAATGATTGGAGAGTTGAAATTCTTTTGTAGGATTGCAAATTACTCAATTAGATGATGGAATCTTTATATCTCAGTCCAAATATGTAAGAGGATTACTAAAAATTTTGGCATGGAAGACTCAAAGCCAATTGCTACACCCATGGTAACTGGATACAAATTAACATAGAATGATCATTCTCCTAAAGAAAATCAAACAAGATACAGATCGATGATCGATGGATTACTCTATTTGACTTAGACCAAACCTAACATCATGAATGTTGTATGTATGGTTGCTAGATATCAAGTTGATCCAAAGGAATCCCATGTGAGTGTTGTGAAGAAAATTTTTAGATACCTGAAAGGGACAGTTTACTTTGGTCTTTGGTATCCTAAAGATGGTGATCTTACCTTGAGTACCTTTACTGATGCAGATTGGGTAGGAGATGTGGATGACAGAAAAAGTACTAGTGGTGGTGCATTTTTCTTGGGGAAGAAATTGGTATCTTGGTTAAGTAAAAATAAAAATTCCATTTCCTTATCTATTGTTAAGGCAGAATATATTGCTGCTACAAAAAATTGCACTCAAGTAATATGGATGAAGCAGATGTTGAGAGATATCAGAATTGAGTATAATGAGCCTATTGCTATATTTTGTGATAATTCAAGTGCCATAAACATTTCTAAGAATCTGGTGTTGCATTCAAAGAAAAAACATATATCTATCAAATATCACTTTTTGAGAGACAAAGTGAGTGATAAAGAAGTCAGGCTGGATTATGTGCCTACAAAAGAATAGATTGCAAACATCTTTACTAATTCCTTACCTAAGGATACTTTTGAGTATCTCAGAGGGAAGTTAGGGGTGATTTCCCCTCCTAATCTGAACTAATATGCAAGTCTTTGCATCAATCTATGCATTCATAGACATATTTTGTTTTGGATTCATGTTGTGGTGGCTACTACTCAGGGGGAGTAGCCAGATGATTCAAATATGTGGTTCAGAGCTTGTGTACCTTTTCCATTGATGTCAAAGTGGGAGAAGAGTAATGTTAAAAACTTTTGTAGAAGAAAGGGAGAGAAGAGTAATAAGAACTAAGGGGGAGAAGATGGAAGAGTAATGTAAGGAGGAGAAGAATAGTTTGAGAAGATTTAGTTGTGTTGATGGTATTTTTCACATCATGTGTTGCCATCAATTCCAAAGGGGGAGATTGTTGGATGTTATGGTTGTTTTTCTGATATGTGGTTTTCATTAATGTCAACACTATTAGCATTGATGATTTTGAAGGTTGTATATGTCGAGGATATTGAGAAAATTATAATAAATATGTTGAAGGTTGTCTATGAAGCTATGAAGTTCAGCGTGGTGGAAAATTCAGTATGTTTCTATTTAGGTGTTGCGCTTTAAAGGGTTTTTTGCTAAGCCTATCTAGTTTATACTCTAGAAGTTTCAGAGGTGCACATCAAGATTTGTGCAAGTTGTGTGTTTATGTGTTCCTACAGTTATTTTGTTACTGTAGTTGATGTTTCTAGAAGAAGAGAATATGATTTTGGTAATTTCATTTGTTGTGTATGCCCATGCGATGTTTTTTGATGTGTCTAGATCATGCTCTATCCTTGTTGCATGTTCGTATTGATTGGTGTGATCGTGATCGGAGATTTTTCTGTTGTGTGTTCAAGTTTTCACGTTCTTGGCCGACGTGGTGGTTGTAGTATGTTGTGGATCCTCATGGATTAATCTTTTAATGTTTGGCATGTTCGAGGAAGTTTTTTTAGGTCTTCATTATGTTGTGACCAACTTCGGTTTGTGTGCATTGAGATTTGTTCAAGAATTGGGCCGACAGTTTGTAATTCATTTATTCTTTTATTTTAGGCCGACAAATTTATTGATGCAATTCCATGTAGCGGATATATAAGAGTGATTGTTTCCTCATTTTGAAGTGTGATCAATGTATGTATGAGAAGTGTGAATGTGAAATGTGTGAATAAAGATCAGATCATTTGATTACATATTAGAGTGTGAAAAATATTGAGCGAAGTGTGAAGAAGTGTTTTTGTGCCTAATTGGAACTATCATCAGGATTTTGTAGAAGGTAGTTTCTCAGTTCAACCTCTTCTGATGGATTTAATCTAAATGTTTTTGTAAGGCAGATAGCCTTCTCATTTGAGCAGTGAGCTCTAGGCAATGTGCCTAAATGCATATGCATTCTTTACTCATTTTTCATTATACTTCTAATAGGGTATAATCTTGTGGACTAACATCCACCATGGTTTTTCCCCTAACAAGGTTTCCACGTATAAAATCTTGGTGTTCTTGTGTTTCTAATGTGTTGTTAATTCATTCTTTCACTGCTAATTATCAGATCTGGGATTAAAGGTTAATAAGGATAAATAAGAGTTAAATTTTGTGACAATTGATTCACCCTCTCGCTTGTCTATGTTTTCCAACAAAAAAATCAAATATGAATGTATGCTAGAAAAATCAAAAGAGACAATTGACAAATTGAAATCAAAGGCAAAAGAATCGAAATAATAAGTTAGCAAACTAAAATCTCAAATAGAAGAAGGAAGTAAATTCAAGGAAGCAGAAGTTGTGATCTCTAACTTAAAATTTAAGATTAAGGAAGGAAAAAGGATTGAAGACTGTTTGATTACCAAGCTTCTAGATAAAGTTGTTGAATGTTCAAAACTTGAGGAAAAATTTGTCACTATAAGAAAAGAACATGAAAAGGAAAAGGAGAAAATTGATAAATGTATAACACTAAAAGGGGGTTCTAAAATTCTTGATGAAATGATTAACTATCAAAAACCCTCTAAAGAGAAATATGGGCTTGGCTTTGAAAAGGGGAAAATTCCAATGTTCAAGGCATATATACATATGTATGATAATTTCAAGGTAGAAGGAAAATATAAAAAAAATGAGACATCCTCTGGAGGTGCAAAGACAAATCAAGATAGCAAGAAAGAAGGTGATTTCACACTTATCTGGAAAAAGAAAATGAATTTTAGAAAGTCTACCCAAACTAATCCTATCAGGTTCAAAGGTAACTACTATGCATGCAACAAATTTGGTCATAAGGTAGTTGAGTAAAAAATTGAGATAAGTCTAAATTCTCTTAGGCCTCCAAGGTACAATGGTATGAACTCTCAATAATTTAATAGTCACTATTATTCTTTCAATAGATTTGGACACAAGACTAATGAATGTATAAGTAAGGTGATAAGGAAAAATCATGTTATGACCTCTCAATATTTTTATGGTTATTATTATACATGCAAAAAAATTGGTCATAAAGTTGTTGAGTGTAGATCGGATGTGAGAAGTAGCAATTATGCTTCACAAGCTAGTATCATCTACTTTAATTACAACAGACAAGGACATGTTGCAATATTTTACAAAGGAAATAATGTAAGGTCTTCTACTCTTCAAATTAATCCTATCATTAGTTAGCAAAAGAAACAAATGAACAAGTTTTAGAAAAATAAGGAAGAATGTGAATCTATACCTCAGCTTGGTGCAAATGGTTTTTCTTGTAACTAAAGAGAGAATACTAAAAACGAGAAAAATAGGTGAAGGGTATCAATGTGGGGTATGATGGACCTATTCTTCATCAATTCATTAGGAAATGAGATCCATGCAATAAAATTATTATCAACCCTTATGTGAATCAAGTCAAAGTGTGAATCTATAGATTTCCTTTTTGTGTCGGGACAGGGGTCTTGGTCAAAAATCACTTTAGGGAGAAAAACTAAAAAATTGTAAATCAACTCCAAAATGCAATCCAACACTTGGAATAGAAAGATTAAACTCAATACTGATAGAACTAGAAAACAAAATGTAGATCAAATAAGGGCAGAAGCATGTGTACCAATCACCAAAATTCAGTTTCTGAAGATGATCTAGGACTCATTCGCCCAAGGGCGAATGGGTCTTGAGTTAGAGTTTTTCTACAACCTTTGGGAGCCTCTACTATAGATATGAATCTTCCAATTTATCCAAGTTTTAGGTTTGAAAAGCCACATAAATTTTGTAAGTGAGTTTCTATGAGATGACAACTTTTGCAACTTTGACAACTTCTTCAATTTTTCTCTTCAAAGGATCTTCAATATTTCTTCCACCTAAATCTGCAATCTTAAATCAAGAGGGATTTTTTTTTTGTTTTTGGTGAATGGAGGTTTTCCTTGGTCAAACCCCTTTTTGGTAATCAAACCTTGAAATCAAATGAAACATGAAAAAGGGAATGAAGAATGAACAAAGCAATGTTACCACTCAACAAACCCTTGCATAAATCTTGGAATGTAAATCTGCAACTTGATTGAAATGGATTCAATGGATGTAGATCTTGAACCTTTAATATTGACTTGAAATTGTGCTTTGAATGCTTGAATGGATCACGAAACCTGCATCACCATATTAGCTCCAATAACATGCATGGTGCAAGAAGAATTTGACATGACAATTGGATCTTGATTTCTTCAATAAAACTACAATAAATCTACTCTTAAATATCATCAACTTTGCTATACACTTCAAAATTTCTAGGTGAAACATAGTGAAATGATCTTATATTTATAGATATTTATCCTCAATTTCTCTAAATTCAAATATCACAAGCCAAAATTTGAATATAGATTTGAAAACATCAAAATACTACCAAAAACATAATTCAAATTTAGATCCTAAGTCTAAGGGAGGACCTATGTGTGAATGGGTCCTAGGTCCCTAAACCTAGGACACACATTGCTCAAGGTAAAATGTTATGTTAAGGAATTAATGAGTGTCAGGTTTCCTCTTCAGAAAATGCAATTAAATAGGCTTGGTAAATGAATTAAAGGGTCAATTAAGGCAAATTAAGCTCAATTAATTAAAGGATCCCTAAATAAGTGTGAAAGTGTAAAGGGGTACACTTTACAACACTAAAATAAGGCACAATTAAGTCCAAATTTATTAGGAGGGCCCAAAAAAGTGATAAAATGTAAAGGGATACATTTTTCATCACTACAAATACCAACTTAGAGGGAGTTGCAATTGCAAAACTTATCATACCCCTAAAATACTTGACATCTTGGAATCTTCAGCATATTGATATGAACTTGATTGGTCATGTTTCTACAGAAAATACTCTCCCTACGAAGGGGTCCTAAAGACTTAGTGTGAGGTATATTTAGCTCTTTTTGATCAAATTTATTTCATTCAAACCATCTCAAGTGAGCGCAAGAGCTAAGGAAGTGGAGAAAGTGTTCAACAAGTTTTATGCAAACCTTAACAATAGTGTTCAAAGGTATCTCTTTGGTTTTTACTTGTAAAACTCTGGCTATAGTTAGATCTATCATGAATAATCATGTTGTCATCGATGTTGTGGATAGACCTATATATGTCAATTATGACCGATAAGGAAGGTGCTTTCTCTCATGTTCCAATTTGTGTGATCCACTCTAAAGATACATGCATCTACATTATTTCATCGCTAAATGAATACAATCATCTGAAGATAATAGAGTTTAGGTTCAATAATCTCCTAGGTGATGAATTTCAGCTCAAACTAGAATATATGAATATCGAATTGAAAGGGTTGGATGTATGGAAGAATTTTCCCTACTTTGGATATGAATATGACTAGATTATATTTTCTCTAAGTCAAATTCATGAGGATTATTTTTGGATTTATCAACCTCATCTCATCACAAAAGAAGCTATCGGGGTTGTGACTGGATTATGCTCCATTGGATCGATACCTATACTAAAATCTATCAAGAATGAAGAAGTCATGAGGCTCACCAAAGCTAAATTTGATAAAAGGTCTCTCACTATGAATGACATATTCAACCCAGTTGTCTAGTATGCAATGATGGAGTTGCATTTAAGATATACTACTCAAACAAAGAAGGATCAACTACAAACACCACCATCTATATTTCTCTTCAGATGTTAAAGGAAGGAAAATATTATGATTTATACAAACTCTTGTAGCAATAACTGTTGGAAAATTTGCACAAAACCAAGGAAACTTGCTACAACTTCCGGTATGGTACCTTGATCATTTGTCTTATGTTCTACTTCATGAAAGAAATGCCTAGTTTTAAGAATATGTTGTAGAAAAAATTATATTCCTGTTGCACACCAAATAAAGGATCATATGCATAGTTTTTCGGACACCACTCATTGCACCACAATATTTTGGGGTTTCTTTAAAAACTTCTAGAGTGAAATACAAAAGAGAGATAGAATTCCCTCAAGTGCTTAGAGAAATTAAAAAATGAAATCACCTTTATGGTCAACAAAGATAATTGTTTCATGGAAGTAGTCAAACCAAGGACTTCATGGATTTTACCACTGCCTTATAAAATTCTTGAAGAAAATTGGATTCCCTATGCTAACATTCTGCTCAGCAAACCTAGGGATCCTTATGTTGGAAGGTTTGGTACATATGATGAAATAACCAACAAACAAATTAAGGAGAGGGAAAAAGAAAAGGCAAAGAAGAATGTAGGAAAGATGGTTTCTAAGCTGAAAAAGATGTTTAGGACTCCTAAAGGTTCTGCAGAAGCATCCCATGCCACTATTTATATGCCAACACCTAAAAGAACAAGTAGATCTAGTTCTACAACTACCACTGCTTCCAAACTTACTCGAACTCCTCCTAGCAAAAAAAGGGTTGCTACTAATATTCCAATAAAGACTAAAACTATAGAAAGAAAGAATCCAAGACCTAAACATAAAGTATCAAGAGAAAATTTTACTCCAGTAAATTTTTAGATGCATAGAACAACTGGGAAGGGGGTGAATCGGTTATACATTAAAACAATTAAACCCCCATCAACATTCAAACCCTTAACATGCATTAGTTGAATGTAAACATATGAAACAACAATGCAAACACATCCAAACATATAAGAAAATAAAATTTATGTGGAAAACCTAAGAAAGGAAAAACCATAGTGAGGATTAGCTCACATATATATGAACAACAATACCAAATACAATTAGGCTCACTGCCAAGGGCTCAATTCCTAGAAGAAGAAAGGATCACTACCAAAAGGACTCAATATTTGAAATAAATAATGATATAAGAAGATTGTTACAAATATATTCATTATCTCAAGACAATAGGATAAATCGACCACTACAACTTTACACCATCTACAACCTTCATCTCACTGCCTCCAATAACTTCAAGCACACTAAAAATGTAGACACCTTCTACTCACTCAATTTAGAGTCATAAGCATTAATTTTAGACTCAGATCACTACACTTAGTCAAATTTGCATATTTTTCACAACTTCTATAGATCCACACACATCTCCAAAAATTAACCTTGCTTTTATACCATCCACAACCTAAGAAATCTCAATTAGGTCAGCCTTAATGAAACATATGCATCTAAATATGAAACACCAAAATAAGTCAACACTAAACACCTACATAGTGGAAATAAGTGAAGGAAAACCATGCCAAAGGTTAACTAGGAACCAAATCTACATCAACACATTTCTCAACACTTTCACAAATAACAAACATCCTCCACAATTAGCGCTAGCATTCCAAGTTGGCCAAACCTACACTAACACTAACAAGCGACCATAAACATGCCTCTCTAGGTCTGGAAAGATCTCATGGATAACATAGCAACACTCCACATCATCCAATAATATTCCAAATCATCATAATATTCAATAATATTGCTACAACTATCTAAAACTAAAGAACACTTTCATTCTACACAACTAGACACACTGGCATAGGCATACAACTTAGTAACCAACCTTGTGAAACACCTTAGCACCTGAAACCTCAAGGGAAGGAAGTTATAGATAATATAAGCATGTTCCCAAATATGTAAGATAAGAAACCTCGCTACAGATAAATGCAGAGAAATCTCATTTCTCCCATAAAACCTTTTGCATAGATAGACAAGCTATCAAACATAACTTTTACTGCAAAACAATCTAGAACTTGAAACTCTAGATATAACACCTCTAATCATCACGTCCAAACCATACAAGCATATCTTCGACCATGAATAAGTGTGGAGCACAATAATGAAAACACCTTTGTCACACTGCACACTCTTTTATTCAATTTTCTCAAAAGAACTTGGAAACCAAGTGAACTTGTTGCAACTACAACTCTTATCCATTAAGATATCAATGACAACACTAATGATAACACCACAACACAACACTAGAAATCTCCAACAATCTCTATACTATTTACATCAATGACCAACTATTGACATCAATGACAACACCAACAACATACTTGCAACAATATCCCCATTTGTCATTGATGGTAACACAACTCTAAAAAGCCATCAATCAACAAACATAACTCTACATTAAGCAACACTCCCCTTACTGGGGTACACTTCACTCTCTCCCTTTACCTATGTTCTTCAAACACCATTATCTTTGTAATCTCTCCCCCTATCTGAGGAGTTCTTCAACCATCACTCTCTCCCCTTTTGACATCAATTGCAAAGGGAAACATCTTTCCCTTTGAAAACACTTGCATATAATTTATCTTTTCTGCTCTCCCCCATTGACAACACTCCAAAGGGAAACACCTACAAACAACTCTCTCTTTTTCTCCACTGCACTCACTTTTCTAAACTCTCCCCCATAGGGGCACAAACTATGCTCTATCTAACTACAACAACTAACAATACCACTACCTACTCCCCCTGAGAGGTAGCCTACAACATTAGTGTAACATGTCGATTGTTCTATATAGTAACTTTCCTATGTTTTAACCTCAAGTAAAATTTTCAAGCATCTAGCCATTATGAGCAATAAAATAAATTCCTTCCATATAAAGGATAACATGCACATTTGAAATAAACATCTTTCAAAACTTTCCCCATTGCATTATATCAAAGTATTACAACTTTCCAATATATTGATAACATAGAAAATAATTGATGATAACATTTATCTTGTACAATCTTTCCATAGTCATGGATACAAATTACACATACAAGGCTCCATTGAGCTTTCTAGAAAAATATGTATGAATGGTCCAGGTATCCTCCATCAAATCTTGGTTGCCAACTGATGAGGAGAAGCATCACTCAAGTGCTTTTCCGCCAACCTTGGACTAATTGTGGTCCCTCACACATCTATCAAAATGATAGATGGCCCTACCCTTCAACGAAGAGATTGGTTTGGTAACCTCATAATAATATGACCTTTTCTAAGCTTGTTGGTGTGTCCTAAACATTTCTAGATCTGTCATACAATGGCTACAACCTACACATATGACAATCCATGTCTAGTACGTAAATTTGGAACACAATAAACTAACAATGTAAACAGCGGCAACTTACACTACTTTGGCCAAATTATTTATCACCCAAAATTATGGAGTGGTCGTCACACGCTCACCCACCTTCCTACCTCGATTTTTTTTTTACCATTCATAACTTATGCATAGGCTATCCCCTTCACTAGAATATCCCAACCCCAAGAATAACTATTACCTCTATGTTTAAATAAAAATCCTCTACTAAGTAAATCATAGTAACTCTAAGACACAACTAATTTAAACATTAGCTATGTAAGGTATATCCCTAATATACTATTTATTCTCATTGTATCCACCCATTCCTTAATATGGAATATGTACAAACACCTCCAGCAATATAAAACTTTATACCAAGTAAAACAAGCTTCCTTTCACTTTCACAAAAGAATAGAATAATATTTCCCTAATAAGCAATTTAACTAATTTCCCATACAAAACAAAAAAAATCGCACATTCTTTCCAAACAAAGTATAAAAGAGTAGGAATCAACATGCTTGTTTATGCAATGCTCCAATTGATCGATCTAGTTTCCCAACACAACCTTCCCAAATCAGTAAGCAACTCCCAAATATCTTTCTCCCACTTTACCAAAGACTCCCTCTCAAAATTCTCTCTCAATTCTCTCAAACTCTCTCACTATTCTCTCAAAAACTCTCTCACAACTCAAGAAATTAGAATATATCAACTCAGAAAATTATAGAAAAATATAGATATGAGTCCCTATTGTGGTAGATAAATCCTCTATTTATACACAAATATCGACAACTAAAAGCTAGAAACAAGGTATTAGGAATGACACTTCTCGGCTCAAATGATTCGACTCAGCAAGGTTAAGAAAAGGTGGCAGCTTAATGCGATGCACAATAAACACATACACAGCCATGGTGAATGATTCGCACTTCTCAAATGAATGGAAAGTAAGATAATAAAAAATGCAAGGTAATTTTCTTCTACAAGTCGACTTATTTGGCCAACTACATACTTGACCATCTACCATATCCATAATGCTTCAAAATTTGGAATTCATATTGTAAATCAGACTTCCAATTGATTCATGCTTCTCACAGGTTGGCACCATATTATTTCCTACATGTCCTATTCTTTTGGCTTATATTTGCAATAACCAAGTCAAAGTTCATGTTTGTAGGTATTCATCTATTTTTCCTTTGCATTGACTTAGTCTTTGGCAGCTTACTTACACGTTGGTTGGCATAAGAAACCATGTGCTTAACTTTAGCACTGCCATAATTCATTAAAATTAACACTTTAAATGCTTCTATATTACCAATTTTTATGTGTTGATATATATGTTATTCTCATATCTATTGTTGTGCGCAATACTTAGATTTTGCTATGTTTAGAATGCTATGCGCTATATTGATAATGTTGTTATAGAAATTATTATTATATATAATATATATAACATATATATATGCATAATGAATTAACATGTATATAAGTATATATATGTATGTATACATACATAATTTACAAGTTTATAGAGTTGTATTATTTGGTATACGAATACACATATGTATTCTTATATTTCATATATAATAATGTATGCATATATACATATATATACATATATATACATATGTATATGTATATTTATACATATATATGTATATATACATATACATATGTATATATATACGTATATATATGTATATACTTGTATGGATGTTTCCATTACGTCAATACATACACATATATTAATATATATATATATGTGTGTGTGTGTGTGTGTGTGTATAAGCGTATACTATATATATATCATACTTTGATATTTAAACACATATCTACATAATCATATTGATCAACATGTATACATGGTATGTATATATATGTCACCTTGTTCGATCGATATTCCCGTGCATATGGATAATCCATCCATGAGCATATGTTGATATGTCTATCTACGTATAGTCATGCGCATAATTACTCATGTGTATGATTTTATCATTGACACATACATATATACATATATATACACTTTTATGTATGTATATCCTATTGATTAAATAGAAACACATAAAGAAGAAATCACACATCACAAAGAGAATCAACATTGTAAACCCCTAAACAAGAATTTTCACAAATAAAAGCACAAGCAAGACTAAAGGTAACTTACTATTTCCCAAACTATTATCCCGACTTGACCAAACTATAAGTGTGTCTGTGAAAGCTCAGTTTAGTTCTTTATCAAAGGTTACCAAACCAAGTTCTTCTCCCTGAGTGATACTTCCCCTCTCTTCAAGAGGCTTATTTTAATTCTTGCATCCAACTTAGTACATTGCAATAGTAGTCAAATGAAAACAATACATTTATTTGCATCAAATATTTCACACAGAATTATTCCATAACATCAAATTAAATCATTTATTCTTCATTTTTCCAAAACACATAAAACATAAATACACTCATTTAAAGCATTTTCACCCAACTAGGTAAAAGTAAATAAGTAATAGCACTACGGGGTGTAACAATCATTCCAAGGCCAGGAATGTATCTTGAAATGCTTCTCAGACATATGCACACACTTATGCATCTAGTTGAAAGAATGAGGGGCAATAACCCCTAACTTCTGGAGGAGATACTCAAAAGTACCTTTAGAAAGAGCCTTTGTGAACATATCTACAACCTGATCCTTGGTGGGTACATACTCCAACTTCACCTCATTCTCTGTAAATTTCTCTCTTAAGAAGTGGCACTAGATTGAGATATATTTTGCTCTTGAATGCATTACTAGATTCTTTGAAATATTGATTACACTTGTATTATTACGTAAGAGAGAAATAGGTTCATCATATGATACTCTAATATCCTTCAATGTTTGTTTCATCCACAACTCCTGTGTACAGCATGATGATGTTGTAATATATTATCCCTTTGTAGAAGATAATGATACTGGATTTTGGTTCTTACTTAACCATAAAACCAATTTGCTTCCAAGAAAGAAAGCACCACCACTTGTATTTCTTCTATCATTTTTTCATCCTACCCAATTTGCATCTATATATACACTAAAGGAGAAGTCAATATCCTTTAGATGCCATAACCCATAGTTTGGAGTGCCCTTCAAATATCTAAATATTGTCTTCACTACTACAACATGAGATTATCTAGGATCTTCTTGAAATCTAGCCACAAGACAAACTGAATGCATGATATCTGGTCTAGTAGTAGTTAGATATAACAGTCCACCAATCATTGATTTTTACTTGCTCTAATCTGTCTTAGGAGATTCATCATTTTTTCTCAATTTGCAACCAATAACCGTAGGAGTAAATATTGATTTAGAGTCATTCATTCCAAACTTCTTCAACATTTCTTTGACATACTTTGATTGTGAAATAAAAATACCTTTCTTTACTTGACTGGTTTGTATCCCAAGGAATAAATTTATCTCCCCAAACATTGACATCTCAAATTCCTTTTGCATCCCTTTTGCAAACCTCTTTCACATACCTTCATTTCCTCCAAAGATAATGTCATCCCCATACACTACCACAATCATGATTTGTTTTGCTTCAACCTTGAAGTAAAGGTTGCTATCTGTAATACCTTTCATGAATCCTTGCAGGAACAATTACTTATCCAATCTTGCATACCAAGCTCTAGGATCTTGCTTGAGTCCATACAATTATTTCTTCAATCTATAGACTGTATCAACATCATCTGATAACTGAAATCCTTTTGCTTGTTCAATGTACACATCTTATTCTAACTCACCATTCAAGAATGCAGACTTCACGTCCATCTGATATACCTTGAAGTTTTTATGTGTTGCAAGAGCCAAAAACATTCTAATCGCTTCCATTCTTGCCACCGGATTAAATTTCTCCTCAAAATTTATTCCTTCTACTTGTGAGTAGCCCTCACACACAAGTCTAGCCTTGTTTCTAATAAATTTTCCATCCCCATTCAGTGTGTTCCTAAAAACCCACTTAGTTCCTATCACATTCTTATTTGTTGGTCTTAGGACCAATTCCCAAGTTTGATTCTTCTCAATCTATTCCAACTCTTCTTTCATAGCCTTGATCCAATTCTCATCTTTGCATGCTGCAATTACTGTTTTAGGTTTTACCTCTGAAAGTAAATAAAATTTTACCTATTCCTCTATCATATCTACTTTTATCCTTTTCAACATACCTTTTCTCTTATCTCTAATGATTTAATTTTTAGAATGATTCATCTACACATACTTAGGACTCTTAGGGATCTTTTTGGAGCTTCTTCCTCTTCAACTGTCATCTCTTTTCCCTTTTCTTTATCCTTTGTTTCTTCACTACAAGGGGATTCATCATATTCATATCCTTCTATCAGTATATAACGCTGCAGTGGTTCTTCATCCACCTTAATACTTGCACTCTCAACAATTTTCTTTATCCTTTTATTAGAGCACCAGTAGGCCTTGCTTCTTGTAGAGTATCCAAGGAAGATTCCTTCATCAAATCTTGCATCAAATTTTCCTATTTTATCTTCATCTCTTCTAATATAGAATTTGCTTCCAAAAACTCTGAAATATTTCATGGTAGGAGGTTTACCATACCATAACTCATAGGGATTTTTTGAACTGTTCACTCTTGCTTGAACTCTATTAAGAATGTAGACTGCAATATGAATTACTTCTCTCCACAAACAAAAATCAAGCAAAAGGAAGAATATCCAATAGAAATTGATGTGAAATCCCAAAATATGATTTTCAATTGAAAATGAAGCCTCCTAAACTAGATAGACCTTCTCTAAATAGCAGTATGTCTAGGTAATCAAGAAAATGTCACAAATTACAAAAACTTAATGGATTGTACCTGGGGCTAAATATGAAAAAAAAAGTGCATGGATAGAATGATAGAGCTCTTTATCACCTTCATAATGTCACTAGAATCTCCAAAACTCGACAATCTAGCAAAACGATGCTAGCTCGAGAGTCAAAAAGAAAGAACTGACTTCAATTGGCAATAATTTGTACCTACAACAAAATCTAGAAAAATAGTTTGCACCATTGTGAAGTACATGGAACCATATTTTGTCAATATCTCGTTTGCAAAATTTCAATGTTGTGGTGAAAAGTTATGGCAAAATGAACAAAGGCCTATATCAGGCACTCTGTAGACTAAATAGGAGCAAAAAATAAGCCTTGGGGCTTAAGCAGTTGGTCCACAATATGACCATGGGCTATCTGGGCGAAAAATAAAAAAGTTGCCATCGCGGTGTTACTGCTTTCACTTGGTGTGCTAGTAGCGGTTAAGTGCTCGGCGCTAAAGAACCACGGCACGACGCGAGTCTAAGAAAATTGGTAGTCAAAAAAGTGAGCATGGGCTAACAAAGGAAGGTACAGGGCAGTGAAGGGAATGAATACACTAACGAGACCTTAATACAGCCTACCATAACTAATGAATGGGCCGACATTTCAATAAAGTGCCCTACAAAAAATGAATTCCTCTACCAAAAATCTTTGCTGCAAAACTTTTTAAAAAAGCCACCAATAAAATAATTATACGTAGAGATTAATAAAACCTTGACAAAAGAAACTTTGTTGTAGAATATTCATATCAACCCCACAAATAATAATATTTCACCCAAGACTTTAGAAATTGCCCGATAATATTTTTCTACCTTTAAATTATATAATAATATTTGCCTCAAAAAAAATTCTTTTATCAATGGGGGGAAAATATTTTAACACAGATTGTATGATATGTACAGTACGGATGCCTGACATTATGCAAGAAAAAACCTTTGATTGCCTTTGGGTCAAAGTATCAAAATTTGACAATTTGATAGGCATTTAAGGGGTTTTTGGACCTCTTGAATGCAATGGTGGGGTCATATTTGACCCAATGTGCTTCATAAATCAACTACCTCCTAGATGATGATAACTAGCCTGTAATAAAAACCCTTCAACCTACAATTAAAATCTCCTCGATTCAACTCTCCAATTCAAGATGGACTTTGCAATGCCTATGCTCTAATACCATGCTAAAAATATTGATAAATAATGAACCCAAATGAAGTTGCACACTCTTCAAAGGATCAAACCATGAAAGACACCATCAACAAGAAAGTGTTGCAGCATGAGCATGAAGACAGATGATTGATCAAATGATGATATTGAATTGATCTAGAATATGTACAAAGGTACAAGCACCTTGTATATATAGGTAAGGTGAGATAAGATGACGTAGGATAACTACCCTTGATAGAAACATTAAATTCCTAATGCATAAGATAATACATAGGAAAACTATTAAATGCCTAGATAATTAGAAGTAAATAATGAGACATGGCCCCATTATAACTAGCTTTTGGAAATGACAACTAGGACTAACTTAACTCCTAAGTAAAATTATTTATGTGAATGGGTCCTCACATATGAATATTTAGGAAATAACCCCATTCACACCAATATTCTCCTTGTATTAACTCCAAGATACATTTACAACAATTCCAAGATCCCCCTTTAAAATGAGGAAGAACCTCATATTTATAGAGTTTCCATACAACATAGGTTGGCCAAAATTAAATTAAATTCAGGCTCCCTACTCTAGGTCGGCCAAAATAAATCGGCCTTATCATATTTTAAATGACTTTACAAAATTTAAAAAACAATTTGGCACAAATCCTTAGGCATCTGAGTTGGCATGGATCCTTTTTGCAAAATTAAATAAATAGGCACAAAATTTTATGTTGGGTTGCCCTTGACACCTTCTTCCATTTGTTTCTTCCTTGAGAATCCTTGGAACCTATGAAAAATGGCATTCAAATCCTCTATACTTGGCATGGGAATTATCTAGAGCCTATAGGATATAGCTTCTAGCTCAGCTTCATATTTTTTTACTAGCTTTGACCAATCCTGCTAAGATTCCTAGAATTTGTGCATGAAACTGATGTGCATGGTTGCATCTTCCAAATGATTCTCAATAATTACTCCATCGACAACATGAGTAAAGATATCCTTCCACCATTATTTTAATATATCAATCTTGACATATTTTATAGTAATATTTTTACCAGTCATAGCTTCCAAAATTAAATACAATCTCCAAAAATTTCATTTACATTTTTCTCCAGTCTTCGCACTCAATCAATGTTGTATCCATCACTTCTCTTTTAAACTAGAAAGAATGCACCCAGGACTGAGGATCACCTACCTTATCAACAACAATTATTTTTTCTTCTATCAAAACTTCCTGTGGGATATCAATTAACATGTTCAACCTCACCATATTTTTATCATTAATACCTTTGCAGGATGTCATTATTTGTTGTACCTCATCAGATTAAATTGGGCATATTTCATAGAACTATACCAACTCAACCAACATAGGAATACCTTTATCAAAAGCAACTATAATCCACTTCTAAGAGACCTAGGTTAAAGACCTCATTTTTCCTAACTCATCAATGACCTCTTTAGAGAGCGATTTTGGCTATACTGATGGACCTACATCTATTTGGAGTAGAATCACTAAATATTTAATATAATTTTGTAATTCTTCCACTTGTGCCTTGAGTTGTTCTTTGGCTTTCACTTCCTTTTCCAGCCTTTGCATAATGGTCTCCACGAATTCCCTTAGTTCATGAACTTCCTTCTTTTTTGAAGTATGAGCCAAGTTTATTATTGTCACATTATAATCTTCGAGAGCAATGTCTCCCTTCTCTTTATTCACAGCAGGGGTGGCAATGTGCACAACCCGATTATTTGAATCATCCCTAATAATTTTTGAATATTTTTTCACCTTATTCCTTTCCTTAGGCTTATTAATTGATGCCAAAAAATCATCCTAGTTGGGAGCTAATAATTCTACTATTGGCTTAATCTTTAAGTTTTCCTTAAGCCATTCAAGTGTAGTGGACCTCTCCACATTTGTGCCCCCTTCTTGTTGTTTATCTTCTTGCTCTACTTGGAAACTTTTCCATTTATCTTCTTCTTTATTCTTATGTTCTTCTTGATGATCCTCATGGGTTTCTTCTTGTTGTTTCCCATATTGAGGTTGGTTTGATTCTCATCACCTATATTTTCAACATTCACCTCAATAAAATTCCTTTGGAAGCATCTTCAAATGTACCCTTTTCCTTTTTCGCAATAACCTCGGGGATTGGTGGAGTTGAATCCACAAGTTGTTCATCTATTGGCTACTTCATAGCAGCCCCTTATTGGTGTATTTCTTCATCTTTATGTTGCTCAATAGTTTCTTTTGTAGTTTTTTCCTTAGTATCAGACTCTTTCTTTGCAGCTTCTTCCAATTGTTCTGCAATCTTATCCAAATTCTCCAATTTGGGAAATAAAATTCCATTCCTTAGAGAGGCTTTCCTTTGATACACCATTTGGAGCTTATCCCTAGAACTTTCAACATTGATGAATTCATCCTTATAACTCCCTTCTGATCCTACAACAAGTGCTTATTCTTCTTTTTTTGGGTGGCTCCTCAGCAGATGCCTTTATTGGTTTCCTTTTTTTACCTATGGGCTTCCTTTCTTCAACATCAATTTTTTGTTTATTTCCTTTGGCCATTTTGATTATCAATGGTTTTTCTTCTTCTTCTTCACTTCCATGAACCTCTACTCCTTATTCTTGTTCTCCCTTAGAAGATTAGGATTCCAAGTCACCCATAAAATCATAGGTGAACCTGACCCCATCAACCTTTAGTTCCATTATTTTGTGATTAGCCCGAAGCTTTGTATACCTTAACATAGGGGAGGTAAATTAATTTAACTTTGTTACTTCTTCCTCAGCTCATTCAATTGGAGGAATTGGTTTGTTATCTATCTCCATGTAGTCATGGTATTGAATTAGATTCTCATCATCTTCCACCTAATTCGAGATTTCAACAGGCATGTATAATCTTATCATTTTAATAGGAAGCCTCAAAAATTTCCTCTTGAAGACCTCAAACTCATCTCTGCAATTGGCTAAGTAATCTTCCATGTGAGGTTTATTCATATAGGATCTATTTGCATCTTTTCTTGCAATCCCCTATGGATCAAATTTCCTCCTCATTGTGTGTTTGAAGATGGAAGAATTTCATCTCGACTTCTAAATTTTTAGCACTAATGAATGTAAGACAAGCTTCCCATCCATAAATTTCCAATGGGAACTCACCTCCCATGCCAGTCTTATTTATTCCTTTCAATAATTAATCAAAGACAACTAAGTGCTTGGTCACTTCCTGCATTACCAACTTATTAGTTGGATACCTTGGAAATCTGTAAGGCCTGAATGGACACCCATGGATCTTGATATACAAAAATTTCTAAAATTGTATGAACCATAAGCCATATTTCTTCACTAACTCCATTGATTCAGGTGATAATCTAATGTGCAAGGCCTCCTACAAGGTTCCAGTAATACACATAGAAAATACATCATTCACCCTCTTATAATGAGAGGTGTTGGACAAGTGAAATTACGGATAGCACTCATACAATTTTAGATCTTTGGGCCCATTTCCCATTGTTCCTTTACATGTCAGACCTCTAAACTTGAATTTTCTTGCAAGCATATAAACAACATAGGAGGTCATGGTAAATTTCCTATTCTTCTCTACTTCTTTCAACTATTTGTCAATATTATTACCAGTCAATATTGACCAGTGGAAGTTGGTTCCTTTGTCGATATCACCAATGACATAGAACATTCAGTCTTCAAATTGGGTAGCTTGTTCTAGTCCCATGACTCTACTCAAGAGTTATCATGTCCCCATATTCATCATAGAAATCACTTCTATGTAGCACCTTAGGTAGCTTCAAGAAATGTTGCCTTGGATTACTTATCCATTTGGAGTTAATACAAAGGCTTTAGCTATGGCTTCCTTAGTGATATTGGTCATAATTCTCCCTTGTGGACCAATAACCCTCCTTTCATCAAATTTGTAATGTTTTTCACATTCAACAATTATCTCTAGACATTACATTGTTGGTGGGAATCCTGCAACTTGGACCAATCTATTTTTAACCATTTTCCTTGCTAGCTCAAAAGGATTTGAACTAGTCATCCTCTTCTTGAACTCTTCGAGGTCGATATGACCCAAGTTTGTATCTCCTACATTGCCCAATATGAAGAAATTTTAGTCTCTAGCATCACACCTTTGAATTCATACTTCATCTTTTCTACCCTAGATAGCTTCTCCTCACCCTGAGGTGACTTATTTCCTTTCTCCACCTTTCCTGCTTGCTTGCTTGTTTAAGCCCTACTAGTCTCAGTCTACATCTGTTAGAAATACATCATAATTACTTGAAAAGGGGAGGACAATTATGGAAAGGATGAATAAATCTCCCATAAGATCCTAATCATATTCAAATCATTGTAAATTTATGAGAAAAATATACCCTAAAAAACCACATGCTTAAAATCCCATGATGAAATTATTAAATACATGCTTTGGAAAATAGTTTGGGGATTTGGGGTCCTTATAAAATTTGGGGATTTCAAACCATTTGGAAATGACCAAAGAGTTATGTATTTACCTTTTTTTTGCACAAAATCCAAGTGTTTTCACTTGTTTCAAAGAGGGATGAAATCCTTGAAAATAGATTATCTCGAACATTTCAAGGCACCAAGAAATTCCAAATGATTGCAAGGAGTTCAAACTTTAGGTAGGTTTTTGGATTATAGCGATCTTTGAAAAATTTCATAGTGAAGGGAAATCCACGAGACACTAGTTTCAACAAAATTCTAATGACTCACAAAAACCTCAGTAAAAATAACATCGAGTATTTCAAGAAATCATGAAATTCATGAAACATGCATTTTAACTTAGATCACCTTTTAACTACTTTGAGTATTTAAAAACTTCATAGATTTCAAGTTTCTTTGAAATATTTTATAATAAGAAAAAATCTATGAAGGCATTAATTTAGCGAAGGTGGCCTATGACTTTAAAAGGTTTCATTGAAACTTGATGCAACTCATGGATTTTACAAGGTCGTGAAATCTATGAGATTAAATCTCTTAACTCGAAAGATACTAGGTTTTGATTACCTATATTATTCATATCTTGATCCACATATACATTGCATCAAACCATAATTTGTGATTTTTTGATAAATGCAAAGGGTTTAACTCTATCAAAGTGATCCCAAACTAATATAGACATCAACAGACATGCACTCATATCATTTCACTATAAAGAGGGCATCCAAACCCTATCCCAACTTCAATTGTAGATTTAATGTCAATCTTTAAATGTGTTGAAATCACCACAATATAAGCATGAAACCATTAAAATCAAATAGTCCAAACTAGCATTATAAGCATAAATTTAAACCAGAAATACCGATGAATCTCAATCCATGAAATCAATGTGACAATGTACAAAATATCAAAAATTCCAAACAAAATGGTCCTGAATCATGGAATATTTCTCTTTATCCAATGCATTCTAACATGTGATGTGTAGAACATGCAATCCACACCTAAATTCAAAGAAACCCTTCACGATACAAAGCTTGAAATTAAAAAATTGAGAGGGATTCCATTTAAATCAAGGGTGCAAGAAGCTCCACTAACCTTTGAGTTGGATAAACGAATGGATGAACCTAAAATCAGCTAGAAATTGACCCCAATCTCTCAAAATCATGTTTAAACTAAGAAAATTCATAGTTTCATCCCATTATAATGGATGCCCTAGCTCGTCTATGCTCTCAAATTTGGTTTGAAAAAGTGAGAATGGTGAAATGAGTGAGGAATAGGCAAGTTTTAATGTTCTCATACTCCCATTAATTCCCACTAACGAGTTGAGCCATCACATCTAAAATGAATAAAAATAGGGGCCTTCTTCTACCTATATTGAAATGGGGTGATTGAATATGTGATGCACCTATCTTCCTTATTTCATTAGGAAATGAGATCCCCCAAAGGTAGGATTGACTTTCAACCCTAGGTGAGTCAAACCTATTGGAGATCTTGCAAATTTCCTTATGACAAGATCGGGTAAAATCTACCTAAACAACACTTTGGGGAGAAAAACTAAAAATAGTAAATGAACTCAATTATGCTATATGAAACTTCAATCATTAATTTAAAGCATAACAAAAATAGAAACAACAAACTTCCAGCAAATCTAAAAAGGGTAAGTTGATGTGTACCAGTCACCAAAAGTTGTTGTTGAGTGTCCTCTTGGGATGGATTCTCCCTAGGATGAATGGGTCCTACTATAGGGATCCAAAATCCGATTTCACAGTCCTTTGCTCCTAGATATACACTCCTGATTCCTCTAGATTCCACTGTCGAAAAGTTAGAAATAAATTCTATAAGTAATATTTTATGGCTTGACAACTTTGCAAAGTTTCACTTTTGATCAATCTCCAATCCTTCTTCACCTACAAATCTTCACATACAAAGAGAGGTAAAAATTGTTTGTTTTTGGTGAATGGGGGTTTGCCTCGGTCAAACCCTGTTTTGGTAATTAAACCTTGATATAAAATAAAACATGAATAGAAGGAATAATGAATGAACACTAGCTTTTTGCAACTCACCAAACCCTTGAATGGAGATCCTTTGAGGATTGAAGTCTAACAAATCTCTCCAAGGTCTTGATCTTGCATTAAATGGCTTGATTGGATGTTGATCTTGATGCTTGAATTTTGACTTGAATGCTTGAAACCTACATCACAATGTTAGCTCCAAAAACATGCATAGATGAAAATAACTTTGACAAGATGCTTGAGATCTTGAATGTTGTTGTAGAAGAAGAATAAATCTGCTCTTTAACACCTTTGACAATAATATTTGCTATAGGAATTAATCTCTTGAAAATTCTAAAATTTGAATTGATAAAAGGACCTTGTATTTATAGATAATTTTCTAATTTCCCAAAAATTAAACATCAAAGGCCAACAATTGCAATTTGAATTTGAATCATAAAAATGCCTCCAAAAACAAATTAAAAATTGAGATCCTCGACTTAAGGATGACCCATTCGCCCTTGGGAAAATGGGTCCTAGGACCTAAATTCAAGACACTCAACTTCCAAGGCAATTTAATTAATGTTGCAATTGTTTAATACAAGTTTCCCTTTCAAAAAATTGGACTAATTAGGCTTTTAAATGCATAATTCGGTCAATTAGAGGTTTAATTAAGTCCAATTAAATTAAGGGACCCAAACATAGTGTGAAAAATGTAAAGGGGTACATTTTTCTACACTACAAAATCAATCAATCACTTTAAATTTTTTCCCATTTGAAACACCTTTCGAAGAATTCGACAAACAAATGAAATTTAGGGATTTTGAAGAGGAGAGAATTCTGCAAAACTGAATAGGCTTCACTAATTTTAGACCTATGTGAAATCCATAAAAGACTCACCTTCATTGAATCCTTGGGCACATGAAATTCGTGAAATTTGCAAATCCCAAGATTAAACCTAGTTAATCATGAAATTTTCTACGTAAAGGATTTATAGACAATGATGGAACCACTGGATTGTTGTAAAAAGTATTTAATCTCCCAATTTGGATAAACTTAGGGGGGGTGACAAGATCAAAATTTCAAGAGCCTATCTCTTAAGGAGAAAGGGTGAAAAATAGCCTAAAGAAATATGAGAAAAGAAGGGGTCCTCGTTTCAAATGAGGTGTGTGTAGGGCACAACAATAGTGAAGGGGAAATAAATGTAATGCATTTGTAGAGAGGACTCTATATAATTGAACCTAAAAATAGAAATTAAAAGTTACAATTAATTTCAATTTGTTGATTGTAATGGTCTGTAACTAGAATGATGTAGGATTTAAATAAAATTGATTGAATTATTTTAATTTGTTATCCTATTAAAATTGTTCAGTTTTGATAAAATGAGTAGTTGAATTTCAATTAGGATTTTAATTCAATTTTCTGGTAAGGTTGATATATTTTTTGCTACATCATAGTCTCTATGGCTAAAACACACATGTTGTGTAGTAGAAAATATAGTCCCTACATTAGAAATTAGATAGTTCTTGATAGACTTTTGTAGCAACTAATAATCACATGAAACCGACCCATGGTAGCTATATTTAAGTTGAAGTTCAACACTCTAATAAAATCCTAACAACTGTAGATGATTTATAGAATAAAATATATTGAAATATTCATATAAGACACTTATAAACCTTATTATCCACACATTTTATGATGTTATTTTGTAGCAATTGATATTTTGAATTTAAGAAACTTATAATAAGTTTGTAACAACATGAAGATATTTATAAAATATTTTTACTAAAGGATGAAATAAAAATAAACCTTAAATATTTATGTAGCACTCCTTTAATAAGTGAGTTAACAAGACATTTAGAAATCAAGAAACGCACAAAAATTAAAGAAAAATAAAAAATGAAAGATACAATTTTTTTTGGTGATGTGGGATTGCTTATGAACCGAGATGCACCTACATTAAGTAGGAATTTTTGAGCATGTGTTCATAAAATGGATTTGAGTGGTGAAACCACCCTTCCAAATAGAAGACTATTTGCAAAAAACTCCATTATTATCACAAGTAAATTAAAAAAATCTTCTTTCACCTCTTTATCACTTAGCTAGAAAATTTACCATCCTCCTTCACCAAGTTTGGTCATTAATCTCCTTCCTCTTGTAGAATTATGTCCACCATAGTTTTACCTCCAAAAGATTATCCTCTTTCTTTCTCTCAATGGTTTCAACCCACCTCTAAATGTCTACCTCCACCAAATAATTATTTCCTTATCTTCTCTTATGGGGTTTAACCCATCAGTATCTATCCATATCCACCAAATAATTATTTATCCTTCCCTCATTTTGTGGGATTTAATCCACCATTTTCATCCTACTCCACCTAAATAATCAACTTGGTGCAGTCAAGATTGGGAGTTTTAATTAAAAAATACCCAATCTTGCAGGATACACAATTATCCACACACACTTACATCAAAACGGCATACTATAATAAATAAATAAATTATTAATTTATAGGTTGAATATATCAATAATCAACTTGCATTACGAAAAAACTCAAATATAGCTATTACAATAGCTCCTCCATTTCTCTCACAATGAAGCTTCTTATTCCCTTCTTACAATCCCATCTAACCATTCATTGTTCTAAAATATTTTTCCATATTTGCTAAATATAATTATAATCCTCTTTCTACTATCACCACTTCCCCTTCACATGTATCAGCATCAATACATTTGTGAAAATAAAAAGTTTCTAGTATTATCTCTTCACCAACTTCTTCATTCTCTTTTTAAAAATAAGGGGTGAATTTTTTTATTCAAGATAAAGCTAAAAAGTAGAACAAAAGAACCAGATGACAATAGTCATCGAAAAAATACACCACCACCAAAATCCAAATAGTATGCATGCAAAGAATACCTAGTAAACAACCCAATCTATAAAAGAAGCTATCCAACCCTAACACGAGGCTAAACAGTTTGATCCTCATGGAGATACCTAAGAAAAGCATTACATTTATGCTAATCTAGTTGTCTCCATTCCACCACATTTCATGCCCCCTTCCTTTTGAGGGCCACTTAATTAAGCAGTCGGCAACCTTGTTCCATTCCTTAGGGATATGAACAAATGAAATAGATTCAAAGTTTGAAGCAAGATGGGGAACTTTATTCACAATTAAATTCAATATCCATGAAGAATCTAGAAAATCTCTCTTATTAAACAAAGAGACCAAAATAATGGAATTTGTTTTATAAATCACTTTCCTCCAACCCAACTCATAGGCTTTCTTTATAGCCTTGTGAATAGCTCTAGCCTCCATCTAATTATTAGAATGCACTCCCATATCAATGGAATATAAAAACTAAATAGATCCCCTACTATCACGACCAAATCCTTCAATCCCCGCATCTCTAGGGCTTCCTCAACCAGATCCATTAGTATTAATTTTGAAAAAATCTTCAAGAGGAGGACACCACTTTCCCAATCGATCCACCTTCTTAGAAGGTTTCTATCTATTTCCCAAATTCACCTAAGGGTCAAGGGGGGAAGAGAGCTCGAGGGGAGTATAAATATGCACATCTAATGATGACATAGACTCAGACCCTAGGTCAAATATAGATTCAATAGTTTCTTTAAGAATACTCATCACCTTGTATCAGATCTATAGAGCCACCCACTAACACTCTTGGAAGATGTGTTGATTTCTCTCCAACCAAACCTTCCAAATAATGATGAAAGGGCCCAACTCCCAAGCTACCACCAAAAAGGAAGCATAAGCTAGAGGAGGCCCCAAGTTCTCCCAAAGGTCATGCAAAGACAAAGCATACCTAAACGGTCTCCTCTAGATCTTCCACCAAAATCTCCCAATTTCTAAGGAAAATGTACACTAAAAAAAGATGATTAGTACTTTCTCCATTGCACCCACAAAAAAAAGAGATGACCCATAGAAACCTCTTTTCCTAATATTTTCCCAAGTGAGGCATTTGTTGTGATTCAACAACCATAAGAACATATTGCACTTAGGCCACCCATCCTTATTCTAGATGTGTTTCCACAAGGGTGCACTCTCAAATTACCATGCTAAGACTCCAAAGTAGCATACCCCTAAGCAATTTATTAGATACCCTTAGACTCATGTTCCCAAGAAAGAAAATCATTGTCATCTGAAGAACAATAAGGTTGCTCCACAAGAATAGAGGTCAAAGTATCACACTCTTCTTGGGAACCATCTTCATGCCAACTTTTGATATTTTGCCACTGATATACCAAAGAGTATCCCAAAGAGGAATAACATTTGAACCTATCCACACTATCCCACCCAACAACCTCAAAAATCTCACTTAAAGGATGGAGATGGGGAAAATAAGAGAGAACAAAAGGATGGCCATACTAAGAGTTAGTCCAAAAAAGAGCTCGCTCACCTTTCTGAATAATCCAAAAGAAGCCATCCTTAATGAGAGTCAAACCCCTTGTAATAGTTTTCTAAATCATAGATCCCTTACCTATCAATTCCATTTGTGGAATATCCTCATTAGAAACTCCTCATAATTATTTATGATTCAGAACTTGAGCCCAAGGCTACTCTAAAAATTTACACCACCTCCAATATAATTTTGTAGCCAAAACTTGATTGTTTAGCTTCAACTACCTAAGTCCAAGGCCACCATTATCCTTTTGTTTACAAACCCGGTCCCAACTCACCAAACTCTATTTCTGATTGTCAATATTTCCTTCCCACAAAAAAATTTTGGCGAGAGAGTAAAACTCCTTGAGTACACTCTTGGGAGAAAAAATCACTCTGAACCTATATAGAGGGGGAGCCTATAATATGGACACAATAATCACCCTACTAGTAAAGGATAACCATCTAAAGGTCCAGTGGTTGAACTTAGACCAAAATTTATCCAAGATCTTTTTCCAAACACTCTTCTTCAAGGTACTAGCACAAAGGGGAATCCCTAAATAATCCATGGGAATTTTTCCAATCTAAAAGTAAAGAATGTTGGCAATTCTATTCTAGATAAAAAAAGAGAGTATTGAAGAAATATTAGACATTCCTTCATTGATATATTGACCAAATGCAAATAGGTACACATCCAGAGTTTTCTTAAAGTTAACTGCCTCCTCAATTCTAGCCAAGCCCATGAGAGCAGTATCATCAACAAATTGGAGATGAGACTGTGCATCCAAACCACATGTCCAACTCCAACCATGGATGAGACCCAATTCCTTATGTTGTTCCAACAACTTCCTAAGACCCTCAATCATTAAGATGAATAGATAAAGGGATAATGGATCCCCTTTCATGAGTCCCTAAGAATTATAAAAGGTAGGCAAGGAATTCTTCTTCATACTCTTAATCATTATCTTGCATACCAATAAGTTTATCTTGATGCATTTGTTGTACACTACTTCCATATTTGTTATGTTGGACTTAAATATGACAAGATTAACACCGATATCCTCATGTATAAAATCATGTAACTTATCTCAAAATCCTCAAGCTCCATCTCCATTTCTCCTACTACTTGTACCATCCTAGGGTGCAATTCTTGATCATATTCTTATGCATTCAACTATGCTTCATCCATCAATATCATCATGTCCTCTAAAGGATGTGTAAATGTTACACTCTTCTCATTCATTACAACACCAAAAAATAAATTAACATAAATAATATTAATAAAATTCAAAAAAAATCTTAACTTTCTCCTTTCTTTTTTATTTACTCTTTCACCCACAAAAATTTCAGATTTTATTTAACACACCGAAATACTAAGAGGGGGTAAATCAGTATTCTATCAAATCTCAAACCCTCCAGAAAAAAACAAAAAACAAAAACAAAACAAAAAAAAACATGAAGATAAAGACAATGCACAACACAACAAAACACTAGATATACGTGGAAAACCCCACAGGGAAAAAACCACGTTGAGAAAAGATGTTAGGAGCTACCATCCTAATCTAGCCTCACAAGATGAACAACATTTACAATTTTTTGTAGGGCTACAAACTAAGGAAGCTACAACTCCCTAATTATAGTTTTAGGGTCACTCCCAAGGAAGCTACAACTCCCTCATTTGAGCACACACTCAAGAATGATTATAGAACGATAGTCCTTCCACTATCTGAAATTGACAATTAAGCTCAATCTATTTTGATGATTGCAATTCTACTTTGTCACTTCTTCAAGTATCTTCTCATCTTCCTACTAGCTCACTACTTTTATCAAACAAGAATCAATTTCCTTCGGCTCATTGCCTCTAGAAAATAGTTAAGAAAACTTCTTCAAATGCCTTCTATCACAAGGATATGATCGAAATGAAACCAAACAAGATCAACAACAACTTCTCTTTCTCTTTTAGTCACTTACACAATCATCATAATTTTCTTGCATCCTTTAACACCCTAGATCAATTTCGTTTACCATTTATACATGGTATTACATTGATTACATTTCACATGTCAACCTACAATAAAAAATATTGTATCTATGAGTTGGCTAGAGATAAAACAAACAACATGAAATGTGTAGAGGTCGAGACCCAAAAGATTACATGCAACACCAGGAAGAGGAAATCACCTTAAAGATTTGAACACATGCTTAACCTAGTCCCAAAATATTATTCACAACTTATATCTTCTATTTCATCATCAGCATGCTTTGCAAATATAAATTAGGCCGTCCATAAACAAGAAAACATGAAATGTGTAGCATTTCGGCCTTCACATCCATTGGTGGTACACAAGAATGATAAAACATTAATTACATCTCTTCCAAATGAGTTGGTGTGACCCATACAACATCTTAAATCAATCCTTAAGCTCTGCTCAATCTTGAATTAGTGGCACACCTCATCAACATACCTTAGTCGGCCTCAATAAAAAGCATAACTTCACAAAATGACTTGAAAAAATTGTGCAGTACTAGAAATGAGAAAGGTCTTTATACACTTCATACCTTAGACACAATGAGACATGTGGAGTGTCTACACAAAATCATACTACTTAATTTCACAACATTTTGCTTGTGTAAGTATTCACACATGTTCTGATGAAGATTAAACATCCAGAACTAGCTATATCAATTTGACACTTCGAAAGTTAAACTTGTAGAGCACCAAATGACTCAAAACTTCAATGTAACATAGTTTAAACATCACTAAGTATGTCCTTAGAACCACTTGCCCAAAAATTCATGTGTGGTGAAAATTGGAGCATTCCAACAAGCCTTCTAAGCTACTTTGCATTGCCTTAACATAGTCTAATACTCTGTCACTTCTAAATTTCTCTACATAAGGATTATTGACATGAAACTTTGGATATAACTGTTTGATTTTTTTTGGGGATTTTGCACATCCTGTTGTGCCCTTTTTATTCTCACTATGATATAAAGTGCCATGGGGTGTTGATGCTTTCCTTTGGTTTTCCATCACACCTTTGTCAAGTGAGTGTCCCTTACATGACAATAGTGAATCCCAATGATTCTTTCCTCATGCATGTGTGCCTTAGTTTGCACACCCTTTTATTTGTAGGTTGTTTCTCCTACATGCACTTCTTGGTTTCACACAGTTTCAGTATACCTATCATGGCTCTCCCTTTTCAACATTATGGGGGGGTTTCTACTATTGACTTGCTAATGCTTCCTTGGTTTCACAGTATGATTGATCTACGTATCTAGTTCTTGTTCCTATGTACTTCTATATGCAACGTACATCCACAGTTGGTTACATGCATTTCAGTGAGATGGAGCACCTACCATATGGGCATTCTTGCATTCCTATTTTTTGGAGGTGACCTTCCATTTTCATTTGATCAAAGACTATTGGTACCTATATTTTTTACTTTCACTTTTTCATGCATGTTAAGTAGTATCATTAGGGTCACTCATGTAGATTCATGTATCATTTTTATCTTAGAATTTTATATGTTTTCCTTTGTTTTCCATCTGGTTTGAAAAGTGACATTAGGGACACTCATGCAGATGATTGTTTCTCTCTTGATCAGTGTTCTTTATAAGTAATTTGGTACTTTTATTTTCTACTTGCATCTTTCATGTTGAGTAGTGTTGTTGGGGGAACTCATATAGATTATTGTCTTCTTGATCATGACATTTGTATCTTCAAGTTTTATATGTTTTGCCTTTGTTTTCCATCAGATTCGAGTAGTGTCCTTGGGGGAACTAATGCAAATTCTTGTTATCTTTATCATGATCATCATTTGTTTTAGAGGAGGTTCTTCATTTCAACACCATATCAGTCATCTTTCGACAATAGTCTATAGCTTCTTTGTGCTTCAATAATGTTCTACATGTTCCTCTTTTTTGGGACATTGTTTTTGGTTGGAAGCTTCTTAGTCCTTCACACCTTGATTTGGAAACTTTTTCAATCCTTAATTCGCCTTCTTTCTTTTGGAGAAGAGTTGTTCCCATGTGGATTTCCCTTTTTCTTAAATTTTGAGAGATATTTTGTTTGTACATGGGTACCTCACCAGGCCTTGTTGGTCGGGACCCATCATGCATTCTTTTTTAGGGTTTTTATCTACTTCCTAAGTTCATATTAAGGGGGGTGTTAGAGTAATCATGAATTAGCTAATAATGATTTAATCTTTAATTGATTATTAGTCTAGTTTATTCTTATGCACTTAAGCTAAAATTAGGATTGCTTTATTCAATTAATTAAGTGTTTTTATATGTTAACTGTAGTGATCTATTATTAGATCATTTTGTCTCATTGCATGTGATGTTGACACTTGTCCTAATCTAACCCCTTTACCATTTGGAGTTGCTCCTGTATAGTAATCAACCCTCATTGTATTATCTCTCGAACTCTCAATATTTGAGGAATTTTGTTTTCCTTTAAGATTCTTGAGGTTCTTCTATAACTTTTTCTTGTTGAGGAATATTGCACATATTGTTTGCAAATTTCTTGCATGGAAGGTGTCTTTGTTTGTTGTTTGATTTTGTGGTCATGTTTTTCAAAATGATATAAAGTTCATTTTTTATTCACACATCATAATCAAAACATGAGCCACAAGATCAAACAACGAACAAAGACACCTTCCACATAAGAGATCTACAAACAATATGTGCAATATTCCTCAACAAGAAATATACACCAGAATGGCACTTTATCTCAGTGCATCTATAAAAGAGAATGTGAATGAAAAAAATGTCTACAATTCTCAAATAGGATAGAATACTAGAAATAAATAGAACAAAAAAAAATGGTTCATCCCATGCAAACAAGTTTCCAAGAGCTAAGACATCTAAGTAATTCGCCAATGTGAAAACAAAAAAACTTAAATAAAATATGCTTGGAGAAAAATATGGAAAAAGCGCATGGATAGCTATAAAGATCTCTAAAATATGGTTTCAATGTCACTAGAATCACAAAAATAAGATAAACAGGTCAAAATTTATGAGCTCAGGACTAAAACAACACCTTTGACTTCAATAGGTTGTAGAATATACTAGCAGCAAAACAGGTGATGAAACCCACACCACTGAAAATTTGGTCGAACTATTTTTTGACGATATCTTGTTTGCCAAAAAATGATTTAGTACGCCCAAGTTATTGCCAAAAGAAAAATATATTTCTCCCTGAAGGCTAAACAAGGGGACTTGGGGGCCCTTATCAGCATTTGTACTGTTGAGGTCAGCAAAATATTTTGCAAATATTCCTTGTTCGCTAGAAAAAAATTTGAGCCCTAGGAAAAAAATGATCATTGAAAAAGGTGAATAAGTCGACAAAAAATATATGTCGGTGCTAGTAGACTATGAGAAACATATTTCATCAGTCGAGAAAGGTTGTGGTCACCAAAATTTGGAAATGGTCAATAAAAGTGTAAAGGTGCTTGAAAACAAAATTGAGGCCGAAAAGTAATAGCCACCAGATGATAGTTTTAAGACCACCACCAGTGACCTTAAGCTACTAGCAGGGTATGGGGTGGGGCCCGCAAGCTTGCCATGGCAGGTACCTACATTACCCTCTCCCCATAAATGTACCTAATAAAAACAATCCACCTCCCTTTTTGATTTGTTTAAACCTACGCTTTAATATAAAAAAAATCTTATTTTTTTGTAAATTTCATAAAAAGAAATTTAAAACCAAAAATGTTGACCTTTTTATTTTTCTTGCCTTTTTCGATATGTGTGCACAGGGTCGTACAGACCCCTATACAAACAAAATTGCCTCAAAAGCTCCTGATGCCAAAATAGGGAGAATTTATAGTCGAAATTCATCAAATGAGCCTCCTGAATCCAACAGTGAGGTCCTTTTCACACCAAAATGCATCGAAAACACAACTACCCTCCAGATTTGGAAAAACACAACCACTTCAAATCCTTGTAGATTTGAGCTCAAGAATCCAAATCAGGCCAAAAAATATCCATATCTAACTTTATCGATAGCTCTAAACCCAATGGAAGACTCTATTTTGGTATCAAATGCACCAAAAATTCTCCCACCTCCGAAATTTACAAAAAAAAGCAAAGGGGATTCAGATCTAAACCCTGTTACCCTTGATTAAAAAAATCTCATAAATCGAGAAGGGGTTGGTGCAGGAGAACTCATCTAGTTTTATCTAATCAAGATGTTAAGGGATAGGTTGTTTAGGATTTTTTGGTCTTTTGGTATGCCAATAAGGTCAAGTTGACCATTAGATTGTATTAGGAAGATTATTTTGTGGGACAATGTTGAAATGTTGTCAATAATGCTCAAACAGTGCAAAGCATGTAATCAAGGGTTTTTGAAGGGTTTAGTGATTCAAGTCTTATATTATGCTAAATAAGGTCTAAAAATACCATTCATGATGTATTTGGAGGGTTTTAGAGTCATTTAGGTCAATATGCAAAAAGTTGCAAAAAAGTGTAAGTTGTCAAAGCAAGTTTTTGTAAAAATGCAACTTAGTGGGAATATGAAGGGTCTTAAGAATTTGAAAAGTAGTTAGGGGAGTTTTTCAGTTAGAAATTGGAGGGAAAATTTATAAAATAATAGAAAGGCTCGAGCAATGTGTGTTAGGAGTTTGTATTGAAGATTTCCCTTTTAATAAACATCACAATTTATGCAAAATCATTGTTTTCTGAACTTTTCTTATCTAGTATGGCCCGTACAGTCAGGAATATGCTTTGAATTTCATTGTATTTCATAGAATAATGTCTTAAATCTTATTTGAATCTAGTTTGAGTTTTTTACATTAATATTTGAGGGAGTTTTTTGTATTCTTTTGAAACTGCACTGTTATCTCTATATTTGGGGTTGAAAGTCAATTAAAATGGTAGTTTGACCCATTCCACTCACTGTCCTCACTATATCTCATGGAATGGGTCCAAAAATCTTTAATTTAGGTGTTTCCATGGTTTGGTAGGCAGTGGAGTTGTGTGGTTCGAAGTTGGGTAAGGCCCTAGGGCTAAACAAAGTGATTTTCATGTGAGAATGGTGTGTCAAATTAGTGTTTTGAAAAAATAGTGAAGAGGTTGTCAAAGTAATGGTTTTGTGAGTTTTTGAAGAGTACCTAAAAGGTGTTTGCTGCATTCGATGTGTCAGTAAATTCTAGGTGATGTGGGTTTCAATAAACCCTTGGTATTTGGCTTGAAAATGAGGGTTTTGGAAAACAGTGTTCTAACAGGCTTGGATTTGAGAAATGATGTTGGTTTTTGATGTTTTGAGATACAATTTATCATTTTTTGTTGAGTTGGAGTGACAAGGCGGTGTTTAGGAGGGACCTCCTTTGTAAATTTGAGCTTTTTGGGTGTCTTAGAAACAGGGACAGTCCATTGGATCTCAGATTTGGTTCAAAAAAACCTATTGAAAACTATTGGAGTATTGTGTTGGGTTTTGTGGAGAGTCTAAATAGGTATTTTTTAGGCCTTTATATGGCCTTCTCTGAGGATATTGTGCAAATTTGGGTTTGGGGGCTACAAGCCTTTAGGTGGGTATTTGGAATAAGTTGACTTTGTAAGAGAATCTTAATCTTGTTAGATGCCTCTTAAATTCCATATGAAAGGTCTTAATCTCTTGGTGTAGTTGGAAACCTCCCTTGCTTGCATCAATTGGTATCAGAGCATACGGAATAGATCTGCATAATTTGAAAGGTTGCAGATAGAAGTTGAAGAGTTACAAGGAAATATGCCTCCAAAGGCCAGTGTGATGGCAAAGGAAATCAAGGAATTGAAAGAGTAGTTGTTGCAAAAGGAAAGGCTCTATAAAGAGTCTCAAGAAGCCACCTTAGCAAGGATAGCGGTTCTAGAGAAGAACCAGAGAAGAGGAATGGTGAATGAAGACCAGAGTGATAAAGAAGATGAAGGGGAAGAAGGAAACCCTCTAGTTGGATTCCAGAATGATGAAGATGATTTAGACCCTAATGAAAATAGAATGATCAAGATGCTAAAGGCTATAAAATGTGACGACACTCCAAAGGTGAAGGTTGAAGTACCCATGTACAGAGGTAAGATGGATAGTGAAGAGATTTTGGCTTGGATTGATGCCTTAGATAATTTCTTTGAGTTTGAAGACATAGAGGACAATAAAAATGTGAAATATGCAAAGACAAAGTTGAAGGGGCCGACCCTCACATGGTGGAACTTTATTCAAGAAGATAGGTTCAAGAAAGGTAAGTCCAAAATAAGTTCTTGGGATAGGATGGTAGCAAAAGTAAAGGCTCAATTTTTACTAGCAGATTATGCCATACAAAATTTTATGAAATTGCAAGAATTGAAGCAAAGGGAGCTAGATGTGATGTCTTATACTGAGGAATTTCATAGGTTATGCATTAGAGCAGGTCATAATGAAGATGAGGTTGAAAGAGTGGTCAAGTATTTGAGTGACTTGAGATTGAGCATAAGAGATTAAATTAGTTTGAACCCTCCTAAGATAGTGGAAGAATGTTTCCAAATGGCAGTAAGGCCAAAAGATAGAATCAAGAGAAGGCAAGAAAGACAAGGAAGGGGCAGAGCTAACATGAATAGATGAAGAGGAACAAGGCAAACTAATGAAGAACAAGAGATTACAAGCAAGGGTAAAGAACAGGAACCTAAATCAAGAGGTGGATGGAGAGGTGGAAGAACAAGCTTTAGGCAGAGGAGAGATTTTAATGAGTTTTCGGGTAGATGTTACAAGTGTGGTGAGTTTGGTCACCGTTTCTTCAAGTGTCCAGATAAGTTTGGAACCACACCAAGTGGAGGAGAAAAGAACAATGAAAGGAGAGATCAGATTGTTCAAGAAAAAGATGAATGTGAGAGTTCAAATTCAAATACTCTACGTGATACACCTAAAGTTGGAGATGCTCTAATGGTGAGAAGAACCATGTCGAAGAACTCTAAAGACAAAGAACCATTGAAAAGAAAGAGTCTCTTCATAACAACATGTAAGTCAAAGAATAAGGTATGTAAAGTTTTTGTTGATTCAGGGTTTACAGAAAATATGGTTGCTAGTGAAATCGTAGAAAAGTTATATTTGAAGAATTTTCCTCATGAAAACCCCTACATGATTCCATGGCTCAATGATGATCAATCCATTCTTGTGAATGAGCAAGAAAAAGTTGAATTTAGTATTGGTGGTTATAGAGATCAGATTGTGTGTGATGTTGTGCCCATGAGTTGTCATATTTTGCTTGGGAGGCCTTGGCAATATGAAAAAAGGGTCATATATGATTATAGGAGAAATTGTTATTTGATTGAACATAAAGGTAGAAGTTTTTCACTCACCCCATTATAGGATGACCAATCTGATACAACAAAGGTAATTGTGTTTGGTATGATGACACTTGTGAAAAAGGAAAATGGTAAGTGTGAAGACATTCCCATGATGGGGAAAGAAAAAATAGAGCATAAGGAGGTAAAAACAAAGCATTTGGAGTGTGTTTCAGAATTGAAATATGAAGGCAACATGTTGATCCCACAAACAAGCCCAAAAAAGGCTAATGTGCAGATGCAGGTGGAGGGTAAGAGTGTTGACACCATCCTTGTGGGGACTGTAAGTTGTTCTATAACAGTGAACAAGGTTGGAGGGCAATTTGACATTGTCAAGACAAAATCATCTAAGTTTGGTAGACATTGCAAGAACAAGGCAGAGGTGCAACAAGGTAAAGGTATGGGTGGTGAATTTTTTTGTGCAAGTTTGAAGACAGCAAGGACACCTCTTTCAGGTGTAGACAGAGTTAAGGAACATGGAGCAGGACTATTGGGGGAAGACAAATTGAAGCAAAGAGAGGATAGAGAAAATTCTAGGAAAAGGACAGTATATACACCACCATGGATAAGAATGCTAGTTGAGAAAGCCTATGGAGGATATGAAGTTGGTAAAAAGAAGACAAGAACAAGTTGTTATTTTCATTCATGGGGCATGAATCTTTTAAGCCTGGGTGCATGGTGGAGGAGCACTCGTCTAGTTTTATTTGATCAAGATGTTGAGGGATAGGTTTTTTAGGAGTTTTTGGTCTTTTGGTATGCCAATAAGGTCAAGTTGACCATTAGATTGTATTAGGAAGATTATTTTGTGGGACAATGTTGAAATGTTGTCAATAATGCTCAAACAGTGCAAATCACGTAATCAATGGTTTTTGAAGGGTTTAGTGAGTCAAGTCTTAGATTATGCTAAATAAGGTCTAAAGAGACCATTCATGATGTATTTGGGGGGTTTTAGAGTCATTTGGGTCAATATGCAAAAAGTTGCGAAAAAAGTTTAAAGTGGTCAAAGCAAGTTTTTTGTAAAAATGCAACTTAGTGGGAATATGAAGGGCCTTAAAAATTAGAAAATTAGTTAGGGTCATTTTTCAGTTATAAAATGGAGGGAAAATATATAAAATATTACAAGGGATCGAGCAATGTGTGGTAGGATTTTGTATTGAAGATTTCCCATTAATAAACATCATAATTTTTGCAAAAATCACTATTTTCTAAACTTTTCTTATTATGTACAACTCGTATAGTCAGGAATATGCTTTGAATTTCATTGTATGTAATAGAGGCATGTCTTAAGTCTCAATTGAATCTAGTTTGAGTGTTTTTCTTTAAGATTCGAGGGAGTTCTTTGTAATATTTCTAAAACTGCACTATTATATCTATATTTGGGATTCAAGGTCAATTCAAATGGCAGTTTGACCCATTCCACTCACTTTCCTCACTATATCTCATGGAACGGGTCCAAAACTCTTTAATTTAGGTGTTTCCATGGTTTGGTAGGCAGTGGATTTGTGTGGTTCAAAGTTGGGTAAGGCCCTAGGGCTAAACAAAGTGCTTTTCATGTGAGAATGGTGTATCAAAGTAGTGTTTTGACAAAATAGTGAAGAGGTTGTCACAGTAATGGTTTTATGAGTTTTTGTAGAGTACCTAAAAGGTTTTCGATGCATTGGATGTGTCAATAAAGTCTGGGTGATGTGGGTTTCAATAAACCCTTAGTATTTTTCTTGAAAGTGAGGGTTTTGGGAAACAACATTCTAACAGGCTTGAATTTGAGAAATTATGTTAGTTTTTTATGTTTTGAGACACAATTTATCACTATTTGTTGAGTTGGAGTGACAGGGTGGTGTTTAGGAGGGACCTCCTTTGTAAGTTTGGGCTTTTTGGGTGTCCTAAAAATAGGGACAATCCATTGGATCTCAGATTTGGTTCAAAGAAACCTATTGAAAACTATTGGAGTATTGTGTTGGGTTTTGTGGAGAGTCTAAATAGGTATTTTTCAGGCCTTTGTACGGCCTTCTTTGAGAGATATTGTGAAAATTTGGGTTTCGGTGCTACAAGCCTTTAGGTGGGTGTTTGGAATAAGTTGAATTTGTAAGAGCATCTTAATCTTGTTAGATGCCTCTTAAAGTCTATGTGAAAGGTCTTAATCTCTTGGTGTAGTTGGAAACCTCCCTTGCATGAAGGGTTCACTAAATCGATGCTCTCATACCATGTTATACTTGTGAAAAACATGAGCCACAGGATCAAACAAAGAACAAAGACACCTTCCATGCAAGAGATTTGCAAACAATATGTAATACCCCTCCGTTTTGCTTTCTAGACTGGACAATGTGTCCTTGTTTTGTTTTGTTTGCTTTGATATGTTCTGGATATTCAGATACCTTATTACGTGTGTTTTTTGTTAGTACTTTGACTATGGTACTCAGTTACTATTTGATCGCTATCAGTAAAGCGATGTGCATGTCATATTTTGATGTGATGGTATTTTATTCTGATGTTATCATTATGGCATGTTTTGAATTAGCATAAGTGGATATTTGAATTAATGTTGTATTATGCTTTGGATTAAATTATTATGTTAGATTTGTCAGTTAGTTACATTGTATTGGTGAAGGGGATGGTATCGCATCACTCGCTTGCGAGCGCCCTGCGATTCCAAGATTTTCTCTTCATGATGTGTCTTGATTATGACATATATATGTATGTGGATATACTCTTTGTTCGCGGGTTGACAGGTACAGGACATCAACTCCACCTAGTTTCACAGGTTTGAGTGTGTCCATTGCCCAACGGTATTCGATTGAGAGATAGTAGCTAGGTTTTTTGTGCCAAGTCATCACCTTATTCATAGTGTGTCATCGGGTTTTAGTCTGGTTCAGTGGTTTTAATATTGTTCTATTTGTCTTGATTCTATTTAAATTGTAAGTTAGAAAAACGTAAATAAATGGCTTTATGTATTTAAGTTGTTTATTAAATTTATCTAGTTTTATGTTGGAAATGTTATTTAATAAATAAAATAATTTAATCTTGGATTAGATTCATTTTATTGAATTGAATAAATTAATTAGATTGAATTAAGATATTCATTTTGAAATTAATAGATATTTTGTTGAAATTGGAAAATTGGAAAAATGTTTTAATTTGCAATTGTTTTGAGAAAATTGAATGGAAAATGAAATTAGAAGATATTTTTTGTTTTCTGTTTTCAAAAATTTATGAGGGTGGTTGCATAGATATTTTGGGATATTTTTCTCTATTATTGGGATTTTTGAATGAGTTTTCAACAAGGATGAGAAATTGAAAATAGAGGAGAGGAAAGAATTTTTGTTGTTTGTGGGTTTTTGATTGAAGTTGTGGAAATTGTTGAGTTGAAGTTGGAATCAAAGCAAGAACCTGTGCACCATCTGGATCTTCTAAAACTCAAGAAATACCAAGTTCATGCTTTTAAATTTAGTTGTTTTTGAAATTATATTTATATATGTTTTGTTGTTGAAAAACATTTAAATCTTCTGTTTGATTTGCAAAACAAACCCAGTTTAATTCTTGTTTCAAAAATTGGAAGAAAACCTCTGTTTTGAAATGAATTGTTTCAAAAGAAAAATGAGATTTTTGGTTGTAAATGGTTGTTCCTATTTTTTTTCTCAATTTGTTTTGTAAATACAGTTATGGAAATGTAATATATATATATATATATATATATATACTGACATATATATATATATACATATTTTCTTACATATTGCATTTTAGTAGGGTTATGCTGGCAATTTTTTGGGGAAAAGCCAAAAGGTGGATAAAAAAATCTACAAGGTTTTTTAAACCCTTTATTTTTTATTTTTTTTTAAATTAATTAAAAAAAATTTGGAGGGTTTGGGGGAGGTCACTAGGGGCTCACCCCCACCGCACCCACATGGGAGGTGCATGGGGGGAGTCGCGCCCAGCGCGACCCCCGCAACCCACTCACTGCCCGGCATGGTGGTTGTTTACACAGTCATCACCACCATCGTCGGTGGGTGGCTATGTTGTGCACAGCACCACCGGAGATGGTGGTCAACTGTGTACACAGCCATCGCCACCACCAGCGGTGCCTACCCTATCCATGCCCAGCTCGTCGTCGCCTGCAAAATTCGCAGTCATTGCCCAGCTCGCCCATCCTTATGCACATGGCCCAAGGCAGCCATGGCTCAACCCTAAGGGTTGGCACGGGGCCCAAGGCCTTATGGGATGTTTCAAAAAAAAATATTAAAAAAAATATTTTTATTTTGTTATTTTAATATATATATTAATATTATTTTACATTATAATATTAACTATTAATATGTATTAATGGTTAATGTTATATTATATAATAATATAATATTATATATTTATGTTTCATATAATTAAATAGATATATATATATATATATATATATATATATATATATATATATATATATATATATATAAATTAATTGCATAGTTATATATATATTATATGTATATGTATTTAAGTTATGTTTTGTCTTAAAGCCATGATTAAGTCAAATTGAGAAATTTGAAAACATGATAACTTTAGTAAATCATTGTTTTATTTTAAAATATTATTTTTGAAGGAGAAGTAATTTTGATGTAAATAATATAATTTTAAGACAAGTTATTTTCTTTAAAATAGTTATAAGGAAAAGAGGAAGCAATAATTGATTATATCAATGAATTTTGATTTGTATGATTAACTAGTTAATTTATCATTATTTAAATGCAAGTAGGGAAATTAAATAATTAGTGTTAATTTCTCCCTTATCTAAAAAAAATGTATTTTTAATTCAATTTTATTGATGCAATAAATTACTGATTGTTATTGAGGAAATAGATTTAGTAAATCCAAAGTAGATTTAATTCATGTCTTCTTGTTCGTCTTGATTGTGCACTGTTTCTATTTCCGTTTGGGGGAAATTGTGTGGTAAAGGTTAATAAGTCTTCCAGTTGGGGTTTCAGTTATGTGGGTTGTCGTATGATGTTTGTCAACCTGTTGTGAATTCCTAGGGTAGTGCATGGTGTCTAGTCAGCGTTTAACCCGGTTTCCATGAACAAGGATGTTTTGTGCCTCCTGAAGAAGGAGTGGGTTAGGTGATTTGTGACTCCTTGTAAGGAGTGGCTTTGTTATGTTTGTACCTTCAATGTTGGAGTGAGTTTCTTTTTAGGTTTTCTCCTAGAGTTGGAGTGGTTGTAATATCTATTTTGTACGCACTTGGGTTCCCTTGGCAATTGGTTTGATTGTGTGTTGTCAAGTAGAAGAGTGGCTTCTGTTAGGCGTCAGAGCCCAAAGAGGTAAACTAGATAACCTTCGGAGGTGGTTTAATCAAGTGATAACTAAAACAATACTTAGAAGGTTAGGACTAACTTCTCACTAATCAAGATAATTTTGCCTCACTCATAGACACAAGGGCTCGTTTAGACTTGGGATGAGTGGGAAGTCCTGGAAAGGCAAGGTCATCTATCTTGTTTGTACGAAAGGTATTTGATTCCGCATGAGTGAGTATGGGGGTCAAGATTCGGTTGAGGCCACCAGGATAACCCTTAGTGGGAGTCAGAGCCTATGAAGATTCCCAGAGGTAATCCCATGTCGATCTGTGTGATGACACTTTTTCTAAGAGAATAGTTGGTATTTGATTTTGTGTGTACGGTTCTCTTAACATACTTGATCTGTTTTATATCTGTAAGCAATGTGACCATGTTAGAGTTTTACTTGTGTTGTATTGGTGTTGTACTTGTGTTGTACATGTGATTGGTTGAGTCAGTATGAGTCAGCCTGTGTCTAGAGGTAGATGGTCTTGGCTAGGATTCCTTGTTACTATCTCCTAGCACAGGGGGTGGGCCTTTGGGATCCACTTGGTTGGGTGGTGTGCACCTTACTCCATTGGGTTTTCTTCTTGTTTGTGTTAATTATATTTGCAGTTGGAGAGCTTGTGGGATCCAATTACTCTTAATGCTTTATTCATTTCAGTTAATCTTGTAATTTATTACCCCTCATTTGTTATCGAGGTGGAAATTTGTAATTTGTAATCATGCTCATTAGATCTACCTCATTCGGGGAATGAGAGATGTAATCTCCTTATTATATCATTGTACTTTGGGATCTCATGGTATCTCGTATGCTTTGATGTAATTTATCATGTATGGAATGTATGTATTTCTAAATTATTTAGTAAATGAATGATGGTTCAATTCATGTTTTTTGTTGAGGTTCTAAATAACCTCTGTCTCATAACCTTAGAGGTTGTTGGCATTGGGAAGTGAACTTTCATGTTAATTGTACTTTGAAAAAAAAATTAGTTCGTTTAAGTAGTTATTTGCAACTTCCTCTAGGGTTGCGTGGCAGGGTGTTACACAATATGTGCAATATTCCTCAACAAGAAAAATCTATAGAAGAACCTCAAGAATCTTGAAGGAAAACAAAATTCCACAAAGGTTGAGAGTTTGAGAGATAATACAATGAGGTTTTAGTGCTATATAGGAGCAACCCTAAATGGTAAAGGGATTAGATCAAGACAAGTTTAAACATCACATGTGATGAGAGAAAATGATCTAATAATAGCTCACTATAGTTAACATATAAAAACACTTAGCTAACTAAATAAAGCAATCCTAAGTTTAGCTTAAGGGCATGAGAATAAATTAGACTAATAATCAATTAAAGAGTAATTAATTATTGGCTAACAATTAAAGGGTTGATAATATAGCACTCAACCCTAAATTGTAAAGGTATTAGATCAGGAAAAGTGTCAACATCACATGCGATGAGACAAAATGATCTAATAATAGCTCACTGCAGTTAACATAGAAAAACACTTAGTTAACTAAATAAAGCAATCCTAAGTTTAGCTTAAGTGCATGAGAATAAATTAGACTAATAATCAATTAAAGAGTAATTAATTATTAGCTAATGCATGATTACTCTAACAATAACACCTTCACATCCCAATGAACTTAACTTTTGATTTGCACAACCATATCTTCAATTACGAAGATATGTAGATCCAACCTTTACACCTTTGAGAACATCCTCATAGAATCAACACAGTCTTCAAATTTCCACCCTCAAAAATGCCTTTTCGATAACTCAAATGATTTGAAACTTGGATCACACATGCCTTGACACAACAAAAATCTATCCTCCAAACTGCATGAGAAAAAAAGCATCAATAGAGAAATGTGGAGCATTTCTCAGAGACTCTGGCAACCAAACAACCAGACTACAACACTCTTCATATAAATTTTGACACCAATGGCAACCAAACTACAACATATTCATGCTTCAAATTTTCTACTTCATTCTCCTCCTTTCCAATAATTTGTTGCTCCACCTTAGCCAACTCCTTCATTTCCTTCATATGATAAATCTTTGTTGTTCTTGCCTCCTTATTTACAATAAATTCATCTTTAGAGGAAATAAACAATTACTTAATACCCCTCATCACTTAAGTAAAATTTGATCTCCTATATCTTCCTTGTCAAACAGGGGATCTACAAAAACCACATTCACAACTACTACATCTACATTCACCATATTTTAATTAAATATATATTTTATAATTTCTACTCTTACATCCACATTCTCATTGGCTATTATTTTTGTAACACTTTTTCCTTCTTCTATTGCAATAATTTTTACTCTTAGCTCCTCTTTTTTTGCAACTTTCTTTCCTTAATCAATTTTATTTGCAACACTATGCTTACTTGTTTCCTCATTCATCAACAACTTCGTGGATGATTTAGCTATAATATTCTTCTTATATTCTTTAACGAGCCTTCTTTAGGTTCAACAACATTCATTTCCACATCTTCCTCTACCACATTGTTCTCTTACTCATTATCTTCTTGCATGAAGATTTAGTATTCCTTATCTTTTTATTTTCTTTCTTCTATTCTTTTTTATTAATTAAGTATAGAAAGGGCCTTGATCCCATAACTAAATACATAAACATCTTAAACAAAGAGAGAGAGCACAAGGGCATGTAGGCCCAATAGAACAACAACACTAAAGAAAACAAAAATAATAGATAAGTAGCAAGTAGACACCAAAGCTAAATTAACAAGTAGACACCAAAGCTAAATTAATAGATAATGTTCTAGTTTACAATTAGAGAGTTTAGAGACTCATCTCATGATTCCTTCTCCTTATTTTTTAGCTCTCTTTATTCTTTTCCTCATCACTCTAAGAATATTTGTCCTTATCCCTTTTCTTTTACTATTTATTTATTTTGGATTGTCCTGAAATAGTCCCCATGACCACATTTTTCAAAATAATTGTTGTTATTTTTATAATTTTGGTGATTGTAGTTTCCATCCATTTTATCTTCTCCTAGTTGTTGTCAACTTCAATCTTCTTTTCAACTCTTGCACTTGGTTCCATAATTTGGTAAGATTTGCATTTTCTTACCCATAAAATCCTACTCCATGTCAGGAAAATCCATCCTTTCCTCCTCCCTTTCTTTATCCTCCTCAAACCCCAGATAGATGGGAGAAATATTATCAATTTCAAGAAACTTAGTTTCCTCAGCATCAACTTGCTCATTTTATTTTGTCATTTCTTCCTTTTTTTCTTCATTATCCTCCTATTCTCCATATTACTCTTGAGATTCCTCCTCGGAGTTGTTTAGAGAAGAGTCTTCACCCGACTCATCTAATTTATGGGGAAGAAATTATTCATCGTCATTACCCCATCCATCAATATCAGCCAAGATTTGCTTACCCATAATATTTTTTGTGTTATTAGAAACCAAGGCTTTATCCAACCTAGTGGATCTTCTACCACCAAGAAAAATGGAACAACTCAGTACCACCAGTCTTTGTATTTTTCTTCACTCTTTGTGTCAAAAATATATATCATCTCCCTAATTTCAAAAAGATTAGGGTTTCTCAAGCATTTTTTTCTTATTGACATTGTTAGTTTTAACTTCCATCTATTCAAGGAAAAAAACCTTTCATTTTTTGGGTGGGGTCACAAGAAGTATCTCATGTAGAGAAGATGGATTATTGGCATCCATCGAAGCTTTACCCTTTTTACCCCGTATGCTACGGTTTCCCTTATTTTGGTTGCCTAGTGAGGGGGGGAACTTATGTTTTCAAGAAGTTTAATTTAAGAATTTATCTTAATAAATGGGTTTGGTATGGGGGTCATGGAGAGGAAATATTTATAAAGCTCCATTATAAGGCCCTAATATAAGGAGGTATAGGCTTGTTAAATTATACATTTATCTATAGAAGATAACAGGTGGAAAGGTAGATAAATTTTCTTCCCATGCCTAATTTGATTGAGAATAGGGAAGTGGTAGCCATGGACCATCTTAAACCTACAATCAAGAGTAAGATATTTCATTACATAGATACTTAACAAGGCCCACAGAGATGACAACTTCTCTTAGCTATACCCATTTTGAAACTTTTTCCATTTCTCCCTGCCCACAAAAAAGGTATTTGTAAACATTTTATATTTTCCTTTACTATGCTTCTCCACTCTTAATCTATTGAAATTTAGGCTCATAGCTTTCACAATCAACTCATCTATGAATTTAAAGTGGATTCCACCAATCATTACTTCTCCTTGGGACCAAGAATTGAAAAACTTAGAAGTAAGCTTGTCGCTGTACCTTTTTATAGCCAGAAAAAAGGGAGTACAACCCTCATTTTCAAATAACTCCCAAATCTCTAAATTTTTCCTAAGGGCTTCACATGAAATAGGCTCATTTCACATACATAGGCCTCCCATTTTACCTTTTATATCAAATCTCTTACTACCCCCACTGAAATCTCTCCTTATAACTTCAATAGAACCAACTGAGCTCAAATTCGTGTATCTCCTTGTAAAAGATTGCAACCTTTTGTGATGCACTCAAGGGAGGTCCTACAATAATAATCAACACAAAACAACAATCTTCAAGTTACAAATCTCAAAACTCTTAACTTTCCTCCAAATCAGCCTATCTCCTTGTAGCATTGGGAACCCACTCAATCAGGTGTAACTACCCAATGTCTTTCTTCCTAACCAATACCTTAACCAATTCAAGGACCCATTTCAGTGGTCAAAAACATATCAACCAACCACTACTGGTTACTTTGGGACAACTTCACTAAACCAAGCCTTTTCGCCTTTTAGGACTCAAATAACCCAACAATCCCTCTTTTACAAAGAGACTTATCTCTAAAATTTCCCGAATCCTCTGAAACCTTAGGTAAGAAATCCTTACATGTCAAAACCCAAGAAATCACAATTAGTTCTCAAAAATTAACTCAACCAAGTGCCAAACTCAAAAACCCTCACTTATAGCCACAAATCTAGGGTTTTATGGGAAATCCCATTACCAATCTCCACACAACCTTACCAATACCTTAAAAAAGTCTAAAAACCCCTACACAAGCTTAATAAAACCTAAAACAATGCTTCCCCAACATAATTTAGACTTTAGCATATCACAACCTCACCATTTCAAGAGAAATTCACATTTTTCATCATTGGGGCATCATGCCCAACTCAATACCCGACCTCCCCTGCACTCTCAAAGCTTGTAACCACCTAACTTTGCAAGAAAAATCCCATTCCACCTAGTTACATCAATCACAGATGGTGGAATGGGCTTTCATTTCATTATTTGAACCACAAACCCTTAAAACAGGGTAACCGGATCAGACACAAAATTTGAGATAAAACGCCTCAAAGCTAATATAAATCACTCAAACCAACTGCAAATACCAGTTAACACATTCCTTCAATTAATTCCACATATTTCAAAGCAAAATACCCTTGTACGGGATCTTACAAGTCTGCACAAGAAGGGAAAATACATAAAACATAGAAAATCACTAAAAATCAGGGATATCCTTTATTTAATTTTCTTCCAATCTCTCCAAATCAACCCCATACAAGATTTTACATCACATATATAGTTTTTCCATTTCAAACTGACTTTATAAGTTCCTAAAACTGACTTTTCAAATCTTATGACCGTTTATCTTCCTCTAATCTGCTCTTTTGCAACTTTATTATTGACAACTTGCCAAAAATGCAATTTTTTCAATGTCAAATAATTTGACCACCCTAAACACCTAAAATGACTCAAAATTAACTAAATGCATAAAATAATGATCCCATAGACCTTAATTTAATACAAAATCTCAAAAACTTCTAAAACTTAGACCTCAAAAATTTAAAAGAACTAAACTTGTTTGGTGGTGCTCCTACACCATACACCCCAACTTGAAGCTTTTACAAGTCTCTTGGAAAAATAAGTGTCACTTGTCCTCCTTTATATCATTTTTCAAGTTCCTTTGGCTCTTCACTATCTTTGGAAATTTTGTATTCACTTGTTCTTTTCTCCAACTATTCTTCCTGAACTGTGGGGTGCCTTTCCGCTTTTCCACCTTCAAGTCTTGATGTCACATCTCCATGCATATTTGAACTCTGCCCTTCATCCTCTACCATTACTTTCCTCATCTCCTCATGCTTCATACACTGTCTATCAGTCCTCTCAAATGCACCTTTGTTACTTTCAGTCCCTTTATCATCTGTACTCTTACCTTTTGTTGGTTGACAGATTTGTCGCTTCAATTAATACTTCTAGGCCTACACGAGTGACAATCTGGCCAATAGTTGAGTCACTTGCGATGGTAATCATAAATGCTCTCTTCTTATTTTGCAAGGCGTAGCTACCTTCGAAAAATATGCAATGAATAAAATGTGAAGTATGCTTTTAACTAGAAAGCAGGAAAGGTAACTAACAAATACCCATAGACATGAAAGAAGGTGCGAAAAGATGATTTAGCAGGAAAGACAATAACATAAAGTCTGCTCATTCCATAACCATCGATAATGTTCAGGGAGAGAGAGAAAAATGAATCCTTCCAACAAATGATATACGCTGAATTCAAAGCTTCAAAATTAAATACATACATAATCGAATTAAACAGAATAACATTGAAAAGTAATTACCATAGAACAAAGTTCATGTAATCAAAGCAAAAAAATTATAAATTCAAAGACTTTAAAATATTCCCTTAATCTTTTCAATGCCAAAAATACGAGTTCACAGACTCAACCTTCCTGTACAATCAAACTGAGTTACAAGAAAACTAAGCTAATCCCCCCTCGGAGAATCTCTTTTTTCTTTTAACTTTCTTTCCCCTTTTTTATTCTAAAGTGACTCTTCGTAACAGTCATTGAAAATGACCGATATCAAAATAATTCATTAAGAAACGGATGCAGTTCCATTACGCCCCAAAATTTTTGTTATCATCCATAATTACAAAAAAATTGTGCATGCAAAATAAAGATTCGACCTCTTTCCCAAGAAACCATTTTTGTTGGAAGTTGCATAAAGAAGCCAAGTCAGTAAACCACCGAAGGAGTCGGGGCTCTAAACAACTCCATTAGCATTTCTATAACCAAATTGTTAAATTCGGTTCACTCCTCTTCTTTATCTAAAATAGAGATCACCCTGTGATATTTGGCGTTGCTGGTCTTCTCCTTCCACGCTAACAAACGTAACTCATAAATAATGTCGAGTTGTTCTTCCTCGGGCCACATCAAATTCGGATGTATGACTGGCACAAGCTCATTTTCCCATTCTGCAACTTCACCAAGAAGCACCATGTTAAAGAAAACCTGGAATTACACTGCTACCACCTTTGCTTCATTCATAAGCTCACTGGAAGGTGATGGCAAAGAAAGGCATTTATTTATTAAAAAATGTGCAAATCCATTACCATATCTTCTCCACCAACTTTTCATTTAAGAGTCATCCTTTCAAAAGATCCAAAAGATTAAATTTAAACCTCAAATTGGTGTTTCAAGATGCTTGAGAAGACATTCCTTAAAGGTGTCGTGCAATAGATTAAATGAGATGACATATAGGAAAGTGTGCCTCCAATCAAGTCTTCCTATCGCTGAAAAATGAAGACTCCAAACCATATGTCAGAGGTTCAAAGGTTTCAAGAACTCCTGATAAGCCAACTGCATAAGATAATCAATTAACAAGCCTTGGCACGACGGAGGTATAAGTAATTCAGTTAGTCAAGAAGTTTCAAAACTAACAAACCCCATGAATAGGTTAGAGAAATCGGGAGGACCATGACATCACTAAAGATACATCTATAAGAGAAGTTTAAAAATTGATTGAGTAATTGGTGGGTAACATTGGCTTCGATTGGGGACTGCATTTCTCAACGAAATGCAGAGGACCTCCAGAATCTCATAACAGACCAGTTCAAGTCCATTGGGAAATGGAGTCGAAGGAAAAACGTGAGAAAAGAAAGTTGTTTGCAGAGGGGCAAGGGAAACCGGACACAAGCCAAAAATGGGACAAGGAACCCCCAAAATCGGAAAGGAAAATGACCAACAAAGCACAACAAAACACCCTACCATATACATGGCCCGAAGACCCTAAATCTAGAGAATATGATGTTCATGTGAAGCCATTGACAGGCTGAGAGAAATAAGATCCCCGACGAAAAAGAGACATGCAACCATGAAGTGTTTGCAAAAGTAGCAATGGCACACAGGTACTTACTGAAACGAAGGAGGCCTTATAGATAAAAAGCCATATTTCATTGTGTCCAACAAGAATGCCTTGAATATAACTTGCTTTAACTGCTTTGAGTAGGTCAGACCGACTTCCTTGAAAGTAAACACATCATTCGCCTTGAACCAGATCAACTTCATTCTTGAACCAACTATTATCTACAAAAATTTCTAAGCACAGACTAGCAACTTGAGAATAACCATTCTAAAATTGCTCATAGCAATTTGAAAACTCGGTTTCAACACTTGTATAATTTTATTTTCTTTCTACTTTTCGCTCATCATTATTTCCAGAACTATTTTCGAGAGCAAATTTATCCATTCCATCTTGGTTATGGGAGAAGGATAAAGAATCTATTGTGGTTGATTTAGATTCAAATAAATCAAAAAAGGGTTATCCAATAGTTTTGAATTCTCACCATATTCTGTTGGCACGTATAATGCATTGATTTGTCTCTAGTTGATCTTTCTTTCAAGCTTTTCCAATTTTACTCTTGCCTTTATTTTTTCTATAATGTTCCCTTCAAAGGCAACATTCATCATTTCTTTGTTTAAATGTGCATGGATGGCATTATGAATCAAATATTCTTTCTGCAAACTGCATAGTAAATTAACCTCCAATTGTACAACTGATGATTGTGGCATCTAAATATTATTTTCTATAAGCATGGGATCGAATTTAACAGGAATTATGTCTTTTCCTCTGGTACAAAAATAATCCTCAGTGAGAAAAAATGAAGGCTGAGAGTGTTCGTTATTCATACCTTTAGTAATTTCAGAAGAATCCAACAGTCTCTTTTCCTTGAACTTTTGAATCAATGCATTCTTATCTTTTTTTGTATCAAAGATGAATGTGCTTACATCGACCTCTTCAATATGGCCGTTTTCATCCACAATCCCACATAGAAAATCATTTGAACTCTCCAGGAACCATTTTGGGATGAGAACTATATTGGATTCATCCGACAACATTTTCTTCCCTTCCATAATAGAAACAAATGTTTTTTTAATCTCACTATTTGACATGCAATCATGTTCATCAAGGACAGAAAAATTAGAGGAAATCTGCTCCTCATTCTTTGGTTCTTTCTTAACCGTTTCTAGCTTTTCTACTTTAGCCTGAGGAATCTCGTGTTCAAGATCTTTAAGAACGCAATATCTGCAATACAAGTCTTTAAACAGTAGAGTGGATTGATGATCTTGAAATGGATATTCCCCTTTCTTTTCAACTTCTGTTAGACTCATTTTAAGACCATCCCACAGTGAATGAATTATTCCATCTTTTTCTGCCAGTATTTCACCAATTTTCAGCATAGGTCTTTTTACAAACGGGTTCCATCGTTTGGCCTGACTGCGAGCCATTTCCTGGGATATCATTTTTAAACAGAGTCGCCAACCCTCCCCTTTGAGAAGGCACTAGTTTGTAACCAAAACAAGAATCGACAGGTCCTTCAATTCCCAAAGCCTTTGATTCAATTCCCCAGCGGAGTTGCCAAAAATCTGTTGGTTGACAGATTTGTCACTTCAATTAATACTCCAAGGCCCGCACGAGTGACAATCTAGCCAATAGTTGAGTCACTTGTGATGGTAATCGTAAATGCTTTCTGCTTATTTTACAAGGTGCAGCTATCTTCGAAAAATGTGCAATGAATAAAACATGAAGTATGCTTTTAACTAGAAAGTAGGAAAGGTAACTAAAACATACCCATAGATGTGAAAGTAGGTGCGAAAATATTATTTAACAAGAAAGACAATAACATAAAGTCTTCTCATTCCATAACCACCGATAGTGTTTAGGGAGAGAGAGAACAACGAATTTTTCCAACAAATGATTTAAACTGAATTCAAAGCTTCAGAATTAAATACACACACAATCCAATTAAATAAAATAACATTGAAAAGTAATTACCATGGAACAAAGCTCATGTAATCAAAGAAAAATATTTATAAATTCAAAGACTTTAAAATATTCCCTTAATATTTTCAATGCCAAAAATACGAGTTCACAAACTTGACCCTCCTATACAATCAAACTGAGTTTCAAGAAAACTAAGCTAATCCCCCCCGGAGAATCTCTTTTTACTTTTAACTTTCTTTCCCCTTTTGTATTCTAAAACAACTCTTCATAACGGTCATTGAAAATGACTGATATCAAAATAATTCATTAAGAAACGAGCACAATTTTGTTACGCCCCAAAATTTTGGTTATCATCCATAATTACAAAAAAGTTGTGCATGCAAAATAAAGATTCAGCGTCTTTTGGAAGAAACTATTTTCACTGGCAGTCGCATAGAGAAGCCAAGTCACTAAACCACCAGAGGAGTCAGGGCTCTAAACAGCTCCATTAGAATTTCTATAACCAAATTGTTAAATTTAGCTCACTCCTCTTCTTTATCTAAAATAGAGATCACCCTGCGATATTCAATGTAGTTGGTCTTCTCCTTCCACGCTAGTGAACGTAACTCAAAAATAACATCGAATTTGTTCTTCCTCGGGCCACATCAAATTCGGTTGTATGACTGGCACAAGCTCGTTTTCCCATTTTGCAACTTCACCAGGAAGCACCATGTTGAAGAAATCCTGAAATTACAATGCTACCACCTTTGGTTCGTTCATAAGCTCACTGGAAAGTGATGGTGGAGAAAGTAATTTATTTATTAAAAACATGTGCAAATCCGTTAGCATATCTTCTCCACCAACTTTTCATTTAAGAGCCATCCTTTCAAAAGATCCAAAAGATTACGTTTAAACCTCGAATTGGCGTTTCAAGACACTTGAGAAGACATTCCTTAAAGGCATCGTATGACGGATTAAATGAGCTGACATATAGGGAAGTGTGCCTCCAATCAGGTCTTCCTATCACTGAAAAATGAAGACTCCACACCATATGTCAGAGGTTCAAAGGTTTCAAAAACTCCCGATAAGCCGACTACATAAGATAATCGACTAACAAGCCTTGGTAGGGCGAAAGTATAAGTAATTTGGTTAGTCGAGAAGTTTCAAAACTAACGAACCTCGCGACTAGGTTAGAGAAATCAGGAGGACCACGACATCACTAAAGATACATCTATAAGAGAAGTTTAAAAATTGATTAAATAATTGGCGGGTAACTCCTTTTACAGTCCCTGTCAGACCTGCATTTATTCCTTCCACTATCCTATCATTTGTACCAACTCTTGTCCTCTTGTCCTTTGTCCTTCCAGTCTCATATACCATTGTACTAGCATCTTTTAATTGCTCCTCTTCTGTACCAACAACCTTACACTTTACTATCACATTACCATCACATTTCATTGTCTTCTCATTCACTGTATCAATAGTCTCACTTTCCTAACATACTGTACTATTACCTTCACAAACCATTGTCTTTTTACTCACTGTCCCATCACTTTCACTATCTCTTGACTATTCTTTTTATTTTCTCACTATTATAGGGCACTTGATTGTCCCCACCATGATGCCTTCACCTTTTCCATGCTTTTCCAAAGACCTTTCATACCCATTTTGTACTTTATCAGTCCGAAACACAATATTTTTATCCTTCTTTTTCCACACAAAAGCACTCTTATACACAACATCTGACTGCAAGTCATTATCATGCTCTCTCCCTATTGTCCCATCTTCAACACACCTTGAATGGGTTATCAAAACTACATTATTTCCTTTATCAGCATTCATATGATCCCTTTTCCCTAGAATTATAATTTCACCATATTTTATAGACCTTCAACCAATGGAGTTGACATGAGTTCCCTTCCATCCTTCTCAATAATGTAGATATTTTATCTTCCATTATACAAGGTTGACCTGTCAAACTGTCAAGGCCTTCCTAATAATAGATGGCAACAACTCATGGGTATAATGTCACAAAGAACTTCATCTCTGTATGGACCTATCTTAAATTCAACTATTTCTTGCTCACTCACCACCAAAGACTGATTTTCACTAACCCACGACACTCTATAAGGCCTTGCTCTAGGTATCCTTTTCAAATGTAACTTTCCTACCATCTCACTAGACACAATATTATCTATACAACCTGAATCCACAATGACTTTACATACCTTGTTTCTGCATTTACAGTACATTCTAAACAATGCTTTCCTTTGTAGTAACTCTTCCTCCTTTGTGGTCTTCAATATTTGTTTCTTCATCATCAAAATTTCACCTACTTCAGGAGTAGCACGAAGACTATTTGGGTTTGAATTTTCAGCCTCCTCCTCTTGAACAATTTGTGCTCTTCTTTCATTCTTCTTTTCTCCACCACTAGATGTTGATCCAAAAACATCTGTACATTTGTAGAATTGATGACCATACTTTGCACACTTGTAAAAAATTTCTGCAAACTCATTGCAATCTCTTCTTGTTCTGAAACTTGTCCTTACTCCTCTCCATCCACCTCTTGATTTAGATGCTTGTTCTTTATTTTTGCTTGCACTCTCTTGCTCTTCATTGGTCTGCCTTGTGCCTCTTCCTCTATTCATATTACCTCTACCTCTTCCTTTCCTTTCTTGCCTTCTCTTGATTCTATCCTCTACCCTTACTGCCATTTGGAAACATTCTTCTACTGTCTTAGGAGGGTTCAAACCGATTTCATCTCTTATGTTCAACCTTAAGCCACTCAAATATTTGGCCACTCTTTCAATATAATCTTCATGGTGACTTGACCTTATGCATAATGTATGGAATTCTTCAGTATAAGACATCACATCCATCTCCCTCTGCTTTAATTCTTGCAATTTCATAAAAGTTTGAATAGCATAGTCTGTTGGTAAAAATTGAGCCCTAAATTTTGCTACCATCCTATCCCAAGAAAATATTTTAGACTTACCTTTTTTAACCCTATCTTCTTGAACAAAATTCCACCATGTGAGAGTTGGACCCTTCAATTTTGTCTTTGCATATTTAACCTTCTTACTATCCTCAATGTCTTCAAACTCAAAGAAATTGTCTAAGGCATCAATCCAAGCCAAAACCTCTTCACTATCCATCTTACCTCCGTACATTGGCACTTCAAATTTCATTTTTGGAGTGTTATCACCCTTCACTGCCTTTATCATCTTCATCATTCTCCTTTCATCAGGATCTAAATCATCTTCATCGCTCTCGACTGGAGGATTTCCTTCTTCTTCATCTTCCTTATCACTCTAGTCTTCATTCACCATTCCTCTTCTCTAGTTCTTTTCCAAAACTGCTATCCTTGCCAAGGTGGCTTCTTGAGACTCTTTTTAGATCCTTTCCTTTTGTGCCAACTTCTCTTTCAATTCTTTTATCTCCTTTTCCATTGTACTAGCCTTTGGAGGCATCTTCACAACCTTGCCTCTTCACCTTCCAATCACAAACTGCAACTTTCTTCCACACAGATCTGGTACCTTTGCTCTGATACCAATTGATGCACTCATGGGAGGTCCTACAACAATAATCAACACAAAACAACAATCTTCAAGTTACAAATCTCAAAACTCTTAACTTTCCTCTAAATCAGTCTATCTCCTTGTAGCATTGGGAACCCACTCAATCGGGTGTAACTACACAATGTATTTCTTCCTGACCAATTACTTAACCAATTCAAGGACCTGTTTCAATGGTCAAAAACATATCAACCAGCCACTGTTGGTTACTTTGGGATAAATTCACTAAACCAGGCCTTTTTTGCCTTTTAGGACTCAAATAAGCCCTCTTTTACAAAGAGACTTATCTCTAAACTTTCCCAAATCCTCTAAAAACTTGGGGCAGCAATCCTTACATGTCAAAACCCAAGAAATCATAATTATTTCTCATAAATTCACTCAACCAAGTGCCAAACTCAAAAACCCTAACTTATAGCCACAAATCTAGGGTTTTATGGGAAATCCCATTACCAATCTCCACACAACCTTACCAATACCTTAAAAAGTCTAAAAACCCCTGAAAAATCTTAATCAAACCTGAAACAATGCTGCCCCAACACAATTTAGACTTTAGCATATCGCAACCTCACCATTTCAAGAGAAATTCATATTTTTCATCATTGGGGCATCATGCCCAGCTCAATACCCGGCCTCCCCTGCACTCTCAAAGCTTGTAACCACCTAACTCTATAAGAAAAATCCCATTCCACCTAGTTACAACAATCACAGACGGATGGGCTTTCATTTCATTATTTGAACCACAAACCCTTAAAATAGGGTAACCAGATCAAACACAAAAAATCTGAGATAAAATGCCTCAAAGCCAATATAAATCACTCAAACCAACTGTAAATACCAGTTAACACATTTTGTCAAGTAATTCCACATATTTCAAAGTAAAATACCCTTGTACGGGATTGTACAAGTCTACACAAGAAGGGAAAATACTAAAAATCAAGGATATCCTTTATTTAATTTTCTTCCAATCTCTCCAAATCAACCCCATTTGAGCTTTTACATCACATATATATTTTTTCCATTTCAAAATGACTTTCTAACTTCCTAAAACTGACTTTTCAAATCTTATGACCGTTTATCTTCCTCTAATCTGCTCTTTTGCAACTTTATTATTGACAACTTGCCAAAAATGCAATTTTTGCAATGTCAAATAATTTGACCACCCTAAACACCTAGCATGACTCAAAATTAACTAAATGCATAAAATAATGATCCCATAGACCTTAGTTTAATACAAAATCTCAAAAAATTCTAAAACCTAGACCTCAAAAATTTAAAAGAACTAAACTTGTTTGGTGGTGCTCCTGCACCATTTTGTTTCTATAATTAGTGCCTTCTTTAATTATCATTTGGCTTTTCAGAGCTCTGCATTCATCAAAAGTACTTTTTACATTATTAATAGGAGCCTCCTCACCTCCAAACCATCTTTTGATATGTTTCCTTTAATAGTATTCCTAATAACATGACCTCTCTTGCATGTAAGACATAAAGCTTGCATTGAGGAATAATAAATCTTCATAATATTATCTTCATTTTTTGGAAAATGTGATGATTACTAGTATCATTAATATTATCAACATCAATATTAAATTTTTTCCCATTTATTTTCATAAAATTCTAATTAATATTAAATTTCATGTTATTCTTTGTCATAGGAAACTCTCTAATGACCACCTTAGCTAGCACATTATCGTTACCACTTAAATAAACTGCCATGTCATCCACAAAGAAAGGTGACAACATGCTAATGAGGTTCATTTTTTTTCATTAGACAAATCCTCTCGAATGTTAATCAAAAGATTCACAAAAGACCAATATTTCCAATCATTATATTTGAGACCAAAATTTGCATCAACATCGACAAAATGATTACCTTCCTTGTTAGTATGAATAATCTTTAGCTTAGTAAAATGAACCAATAAAACCTTGCACTCTTCGATCCTGTTACACATTTTCCATGAATGATATGATTGTTATTAAGAAGATCAATGATAATTTTTTAGTCACCTTGAATAATAACATATTGATAATCCAATCTCTGCAGTATTTTTACTCCCCACCAAATAGCAGATAACCTCAACCTTATTACTTGACCTCTTACCTAATTTTTAAATAAAACCTTCAATCAATCTTCATTTTTCATCCCTTATAAATCCCCTATCCATAATAATTCTTGGATTTCCCTCAACACATCCATCAAAATTAAGCTTGACCCATCCTATTTTTAGGGGTTTTCCATTTATTCTTTTCCTTTCGAGGATCTTTGCCAGTTTATATTAGTTAGGTCCTATTGTATGCCAAATTTTTCTTAATCCTCAACTCCGTATAAGAGGACATTATTTTGGCACAACCAAATCTTCTCACATAGATATTTTCTTGCAAATTGTTTTTAATATTGTTAAAGATTTCTCTATTGTTTCTTGACTATTCTCAGAATATCCTATTTTTCCTTTCTTTCCACAACCCCCAAACCACAAACAATGGAATATGTTTCCACATATCCACTATGACAAGGTGATAAAAGGAACCTTTATACTAACTACTAATAAACCTTTTAAAGCCTTAAAGAAATATCTAGTAGACCTTAAATTTAGACATCACCTCCATCCAGACCTCATAAGCATAATCACAATGAAATAATATATTTTTCATGAATTCTTAATCCTTGAAGCATAAACTACACCTATTCACAAATTAAAAACCTCTCTTAATCAAATTCTCAATAGTGAGAATTTTATTATGGCTAGTCGTCCACCAAAAGAAATTCAGTTTAGGATTCATTCTCCTATTCCACACCCAATTCCAATAAAATAAGGAATTATTATTGTCAATAGTAATAACGGAGTAAGCGGACTTAACATAAAAAAACCCTGAAGGATTTGGGGACCATATACACTCATCTTGTCTTTCCCATGAGAAAAACATGCAATCACCAATATTACTTAAAAATTGTTTTATCCCTTCTCATAGCTCCTATTGTAAACCACTTCTCAAGATCCTTCCTCCCATCATTTTTCCCCCCAAAAAATTCTATTTAGGCTACTCCCCATTCCAATCAATGCAACCATGGACTTTAATTTCATTAATTTTGATGAGCAAGTCTTTTAGTTGAGAAAGGCTTTGAATACAAGACAAAAAAGGACCTTCTTTTCAAGGATCATTCCATAATTTAATATAATTACCATCCCCAACCTCCAAAATATTCATTTTTTGATAAGATTTATAATTTTGATAATATTATTCCAAATCACTGAGCCTTGAGGTAAATTGGAATAGGATAAAAAACTATTGCTTTTTCTATTGTCCAAATATTTAGCCTTAAGTATAATAACCCAATATTTTTTACTCTCAATGAGGTTCCAACCAATTTTGGTCATTAAAACTTTATTAAACAATTTTAGCTTCATTATGCCAAGACCACCCTGCTTCTTTGTTCTACAAACTTTCTCCCAACTTACAAGAGTTGTTTTTTCTTTTTCTTTCGTACCAATCCAAAGGAATTTCTTTTGTATTTGCTAAATCTTATCATAAAAAAGGATATTAAAGAGAGACAAGTAGTAGACAAGAATATTTTGTAAGGAATCCTTTAAAAGTTGATATTTACCCACTTGACTTAAGAGCCTCCCTTTCCAACCAACCAACCAATTTATTTTGGACCCTTTCAACTATGTCATTCCAATAACTATTTGAGAGTTTCTTTGTGGATAAAGGGATCCCTAAATAAGTATCCAGAAGAGTAGCCATTTGGCAACCGAGAATTTTCATGATTTTTTCTTTCAGAGGGAGCTCAATATTGAAAAAATGAAATATACTTTTATTATAATTGATGTATTGGCCTAACACCTTAGCATAACTGTCCAACATAGAATTCCAATGTTTAGCTTCCACAATAGAAAAAACCCCAAACAAGATAGAATCAACAAAAAATTATTGGTGAGAAGAGGGGGATAAGGAGGAAGCAACTTTAACACCAGATAGGGTGTTAGAATCCAATATTTTTTGGAAATTCCTTTCAAGTACTTTTCCACTATTATAAATAAAAAAGGAGACAATTATCCCTATCTAAGACCTTTTCCACATGAAAAATATCCCCTAGGAACACCATTCACCATAATAAAGCACTTAGTGAAAGTCAAACAAGCTTTTATCAGTTTTAGAAATTTATCTTTAAATCCAAACTTTTGAAGAATGACTAGTAAGAAAGGATAAGTAATTCTATCATATGCCTTTGAGATGTCAAGATTTAGGATCATACCAGGATTTATATTGTTTTTCATTAAATTAATATATTCATGGGTTGTAATAATAACATCTAGAATTTATCTTCCTTAAACAAAGCCTTTTTTATTAACAAAAATAAGTCTATGAAAATAGGTTTAAGCCTATTAACAAACAACTTTGAGAAGATCTTGTAAACAAAATTACACAAGATAATAGGCCTATAATCCATCATGCTCACAACATCTTATTTTAGGGACTAAAACTATAAAAGTAGAATTTAGTTGACCCAATAGCTTATCAATTCTGAAATAAGTCTCTTGTAGCCAAAAGAAGAACATAAGAGATAATTTCCCTAAAATCTTGAAATAAGATGGGGGAAACCCATCTGGCCCCAAGGCTTTCTAGGCACAAAATTTTTTTTAGCAACTTTAACTTCCTCTAATGAGATAGTCAAAGTCTATCATGTCTTGATCATTAATCATGTGAGGGATAACTTAGAGGATATATTCAATACCATTCAATTAATTATTGGTATCCGCAAGTGATTCTTTAAAGAAAGAGACAACTTCATCTGTAATTTCCTTTTCCTTAAATAAGATTTGACCATTATGAAGAGTAAGGATTCTAATAGAATTCTTATCATCTGATTCATAGTAGATTGATGGAAAATTTTGGTATTTTTGTCACCTTCCATAAGTCCTTGAATTCTAGATTTCTATTTCCAAAAGTTTTCCTCATTTATTATAAGATTTTTCCAGTTATCTCCTAACTCCTCTTTGTTATAGGTGTTTGGTTCAACTTCCCCATTTTATATCTTATCTTTTATCTCTTTTAAGTCCTTCAAAATATTCTCCTTCTCTCGAAAGATGTTTCCAAAAGACATTATATTCCATCCTTTCATTTTATCTTTAACCAACTTCAATTTTTTAGTTAGGAAAAACATACAAGTTTCTTTGCAAGGATTTTTCCACCACCTATCAACCAACTCCATAAATTTTGGGTGAGAATCCCACATGATTTCATATATAAAGGGGAAGGGACCTTTTCTAACCATTTATTCCTAATTCAAAACAATAGAACTGTAATCACAACTAGTTCTTAGCAAAGCATGAAGAGAAATCCTAAGTAATAAATTCCAACCATTTGAAATAAGGAATTTTTCAAGTCTAACCTAAATGAGGTTATTATATTTCCTTCTATTTTACCAAGATCCTTGGTCAATTAGATCGACAGAAAAAAGGAAGTCCACAAACTCAACCATGCTTTTAGAATAATCCTATAGCCCCCCATGTTTTTCTAATGGGAATAAAGGAGTATTGAAGTGACCTATGAGCAAACAACTATCATTCTAATTCTTATATATCATACTTGAGAGAGTATCCCACAACTTTTTCCTAGAAATTTTTGAGTTAGGAACATAAATGTTGTAGTTTTGAGAAATGTACACCTTTACATTTTCACACTATGTTTGCATCTCCTTAATTAAGCCTCTAATTGACCCAATTATGCATTTAAAATCTTAATTAATCTCATTTTTTGAAAGGGGAACCTATATTAAACATTAAAAACATAAAATTACACATCTTGGAAAATGTGTATCCTAGGGTTTAGGGCATAGGACCCATTCACCCAAGGGAAAATGGGTCCTCCTTAAGTTGAGGAGCCCATTTTTTAATATGATTTTGGCGATATTTTAATGATTCAAATTCAAGTTGTAATTTTTGAATTTTGAATTATAATTCTTAATAAGTTAGAGAATTACTTATAAATACACAATCTTTTTACAGGAAAATTATCTAGCATTAAGGCAACTTTCACAAGATAAAATATTAGTGTCAAGAGAATTGAAGAGCAGATTTATGAGTCATTTACAACAACATTCAAGATCCTATCATGATGTCAAAGTTATTTGCATTCATGCATGTTTTTGGAGCTAACATTGTGATGTAGGTTCAAGTTTTCAAGCATCAAAACAAGTGTCAAATCAATCATCCAATCAAGCCATTTCATGCAAGATCAAGATCTTAGAGAGATATGTTAGACTTCAGTCCTCTAAGGATCTCCATTCAAGGGTTTGGTTAGTTGTGACATAGCATTGTTCATTCATCATTCCTTACTTTTATCATTATTTAATTTCAAGGTTTAATTACTAAGCTAGGGTTTGACCAAGGCAAGCCCTTATCCATCGAAAATAAACATTTTTCTCCTCTTTGTGTATGTGCAGGTTCATAGGTGAAAGATTGAAATTGAAGATCTCAAAAGTGCAAAGTTGTCAAAATTGCAAAGTTATCACGAAAATTTGTCAAGGCAATGGAAACACAGATCTCAATTTTTTTTTTAATTTTTAGCAGTGAAACCTATGGGAAAAGGCATCTCGGATCTATCTCTAGAGGACCCCAAAAATTGAGAAAAAATTTGTACAAGGACTTGTTCACCATTCTGGATGCTCAACAATCACTTTTGGTGATGGGTACACAGTTTCTTACCTTTTTCAAATCTACTAAAATTTTGTTGTTTTGTTGGAGTTACGCTTTAAATACATGATTCTATTCTTGTATTGCATAATTGAGTTCATTTACTATTTTTAGTTTATCTCCCAAAAGTGTTGTTCAAGCAGATTTTACCCTGTACTCTATCATAAGGAAATTTGCAAGATCTCCAATAGGGTTGACTCACCTGGGGTTGAAATTCAATCCTACCTTTGGGGATCTCATTTCCTAATTAAATTAATAAAAATATAGGCCCATGATCTTTCTCCATTTCCCATCCATTTTGGTTAAGCCCTATTTTTATACGTTTCAAATGTTAATAAGATTTCACATAGTTAAGTTATTAAGATCTTGAAAAGATACCAATTGACTATTTTTACAAAATATTCCTTTTCTTTCCAAAAATATTCCAAGATTCCACAAGGTGGAAATTCCCCCTAAAACTCCTTTAGTAGGGCTAACACAAAAATTAACAAAAGGCCACATATTTTTAACAATTTGAGAAAAATTAGATTCAGACATTTTGATTTCTTGAAGAAAAAGAATATCAACCTTATTTTCTAGAATACAATTTTTTATAAGATGTTTTTTATAGGGACTATTGAGTCCACTAATATTCCAAGAAATAATATTCATTAGGGACATAAGAAACAAATAAAAAAATCCAATCTCTAGCCATCTAGACATCTCTAGATGACCCACACATGGCGATACCTCCACTCAAACTTATTATGATTCTTTTCTTTTGTTTCTTAGCCCATGATATGTTACCAAGGGTCTTTTTTCCCCGTGGCTACCTCTCTAGCCATCTCTTTAGCTCTTGTTTCCCTTTGGAAAGATCTTCCTTGTTTTATATTCTTTCTTCTATGTTACATGAAAATAAATTATTAAATACAAAATATGTGTTTCAATGTTACTCATATTTCCTTTCCTTCTTCTATCATTGACACATTCTTCTCTTTCACCATTCTATCTTATACAAAAAAAATATCACAACTACTCATTTCAAAAGTAACTATATATTACACAACCTCCATTACATCCAATTTTGATTGAATTTATTTTAACCCTTTAAAATCTCTCTCTCCATTTAAAATAATTCACTCCTCTTTTTAAGATAGAATCTCATAGCCTTTCCCATGGCTACTCCAATCCTCTTTCTTGAAGATATTTTCTTACAAATATATAACTTCACAAAATAGTATGCAATTTCTAGAGACTCATTCAAATTGTATCACAAAAAGAATAGCTTAGGCTCTCATACTAACCAAAACTCACAACTAATTTTCCTCATTAACCTACACATGCCATCCACCCAACATTTAAACAAGAAGATGTGTCAGTTCCCAAAAGTGCTACTCCACTTTCTAAAACCAAATCTCACTCACAAGGCCATGGTTGTTGTCATGCAAGTGAAATCAACTCATCAACAAACCATGAAGGATTCAAGGCCAACTCAATGAGAGTGGGTTATTTATTGTGCTTCAAGCTCAAATTAGACTCATGCGGGTATTCCCAAGGGTATATACCTTAACAGGTATTAAAATCACATAAAATGAACAATAATAAAATAATGATAGCCAAAATCAATTTGATGTCGTGTTCCTAAAGATCATCAATAAACCAAGAACAATCAATTGGTCAAAACCCCTCTATAGTTGATACAACTATGCAAGCATGAGCCATATTAACATATATCTATTAAGTTTTGACTTAATAATAAATCCCTACTTATATCATGAGATCATGGTTGCACACAATTACTCATACTCCTACACTACATATTTATTCTTTGTTTATTTAATGTGAGATTGGTGAATGGTTCAAGACTGATGCCTTGTCTATTGGGAAACAAATTCATAGCACATTAAGAAGGAAAAAAATAAAATAAAAGAACATGAATCCATGTATTTGGATACAACATAGATCATGAAATTCTATAACAAAACATACTTAGTAATCCATGACATAATTGTATACATTCATGTATAAAATGAGAGAGATCATTACAATACTTGCAACATTTTCAAAACATTGTTACATTCATCTAACCTAACTTTATACTCATGCCAACAAACCTAATAAAGTAAAATGCATGGTTGTGACCAAGAAATCTTCATAAATATGCATCTAATTCTCTAAATACTTTATGTAACAAAACCAACTTATAATATTAATCTTCTTTGATTATGATGGCTTGTACCCATAAATGAACTAGACTGGAATTAATGCTTTTCATGCAACTTCCTTAGCCTTTGGGGACCACATTCGAACCAAATGCTTGTTGAAAATGATCAAAAATCATTCCTTAATACCTACAAGGCATCAAACCCTAATTGTTGCACTATAACACATTTAAAATATATGGTTGAGGATAAATCCCACCCAAAATAGGCATTCCAAATTATTGGAGAATATTTTCATTCAATTCTAGTAGTTTGTTGAAATGACACCATTAATTTAAGTTGGTGAAGTAGGAAAAAGAGGAACAAGTTGTCGAAACTTGTGAAATAATCACTTCAAAATTTAAACCCTCAGAGGATTTGAAATTTAAGTTCATGAACCCTTGACAAAGGAACAAGTCAAAAGACCAAAAACATTAACACTTATCCACTTTTAGAAGGGTTCAAGCGAGGAGTTAGGGCCAATAGAGAAAGCATGCAAGCATGAGGAAAAATAAAAACCCAACATACCAAAAAAATCCACTTACCCAATTTTGGATTTTTAACTAAGATATTTGATTAAGACATGAACATGGAGGTATTAATACAACATCCAAATGCACAATAAAAGTAAGATGACCCATTCAAACTTCTTATATTGGCTTCCAATGGGTCAAACACTATTAAGACACACAAAAGCAAGGGACTCAAGCAAAAAAGGACATGACAAAATTGAGTCCAAACAGTGGCTCTTTATGGGGACGTGTGTCTCATGCAAGCACAATGAGAATCCAAAATCTCTAGGGAAAAAAATGGAAAAACACAAGACTGAGACTAACTCATGAAGGATAAAACATATATACATGATGAATTTCACAACCAATTATCATGACAACACATGGAACTAAAATATGTCCATGACACAAAATGTTAACACAATGTGTGCCAACCTTGTAGAAGAAAGATGGAGTCACTTGTCTTTGTCAAACACCATCTTGTTGTTCAAGGAACTAATTTTCATCAACCCATAGTTATTTCCTCCACACAACTACAAAAAAATTAGCATTATCATTTCAAGCACAACCTTGTGATTGCCTCTAAAAAAGTAAAGACTTGCCCCACTGTTAAACTTACTATTATATGGAAACCACAAAAAATAGGCCACCACACTACCTTGTATCACATCCTTTATATTTATAGCAGATGAGGGAAAAATTAAAAAAACTTAGATAAACACAAAATAAACTTTGGCATTCTCATACATGTTGGCCTCCTTGGGTGAATTAAGGAAAAAAGAGAATGCCTCCAATTCATAATGCAAAGAAAAATATGTCAATCCTTCTTGTTGACCTACAAAAGGAAAATCATCCTCTTATAGCTCAAACTAAAAAATTTGAATCTTAGGTATATAGGAAGCTTGAGAATCCAGATGATCATTAACTTGGGGAACTTGTTGCTGATCAACACCATCACAAGTTGTGTGTTGGGCCCAAGTGAAACACTCAAACTTGGGCACACGGTCATCCACACTATAAGAATCTACATCCTCATAAAAAAAATTCATATTCAATTCCACTCAACTTAGGGACAACAAGGAACCAACATACCTTGGAGTCACTCATGTTGATGCAATTTTTATCAGCAAAACATTTTAGATCAAGATATACATTGGGTGAAAAGCTATACTCTTCAAATTATGCCTATGTTTCAATCTTCTCTTGGCAATTTGTTGTGGAAAATGTGCTACAAAAATCAGACCTATGACATAGTTATCCTTCCACATTCAACTTTGTAGCATCACTTTTATATGACCCTTTTTAAGTGCACTTTACATGAGGAAGATAAAACATTGCACACCGAACAAAGAGGATCTCATATGCATCTATATGATCACCCACTTCACATTCTTCGACTGGAAACTCTTCATATTGAACATCATTAGCTGTACAAACACTTATCTCTTCACATATATTTGTGCCATGGTATCCTCATATAAACCATCAATAAAAACTTCAAAATCAGAAAAAAAAAGTGACAAAATAAGGTAAGATATCAAACAATAAGACATCTTCATATTCACTATTTGTATGACCAATATGTGAATGTGTTGTATAATCAGTTGCTTGGTATGATTCATCTAATGATTCATTTGCATACATATCTTCCTCAATGTCCATACTACTAAAGAAATAATAGGGTCATACTCCTTATTCATAAACTAGATGGCATCATTGATTTCTTCATTGCAACCACCTATGTATTATTGATCTAGCTAAAGGTAGGTGTACACATTGTCATCTCCATTAGTATCAATATGGACATATATTTCACTAAAACCTTCTTCTACTTACATGTAAACACAAGCATCACTTGATATTATGCTTCTAATTGATTGATCTATCTTCAATAGCTTTATCATCACCAAAATTTTCTTGAGGATAAATATTTTACAATCATATCCCTTCTCATAAAATCGATTAAATCGATGCACCTATATAGCTACTAATGTTTTCCAAATTAAATTCTTGTTCTATTGAACCGAAACATAAAGTAACATCATAAGATTCAAGAAACATAATAATATAGGTAGGTATGCTAGGTTGAAAATCATTTTGGATGTTGGAAAGAGAAACACAAAAACTATGACTAAAATCCATGCTAGACTCTCTCTCTTTCCATTTGATGTTTTCTAATTCTTTGACAAGAGCACAAGGTTCTAGACACAAAGTAAATTCTTCTTACAACATAGCCATGAGCTGATTCCATAAAGCAAAAAAGTGCTTTGAAAAACCAATTCATACCAATTATTTTATTTTCCATCCAATGACCTAACAAAAAATCTCATCTACGTGTCTTCATCTTCAAACCGATTCCATGAAATTTAAAAACATGTCAACATGTTCATTCCCCTCCCACATCATATCCATCAAACTTGAGCATCAATCTATAAATTGAAGATCTCATTATTTTCCTTTCATAATTAACTCAAGAAAGTTCAAGTTGCATATAAACGAGATCAAGTGGGACAACAAGGGATGGAGAAGCCTATTTTCTATAACAAAAGGGTGTCTTTATGATCATAGAGCCTTGATTATTTCTTCACATTCTCTTTCAATCATCTCAAGCTCTATTAACTCCAACTCTTTTTAAAGTATGGATACCTGTATTTCTAAATATGAAATTTTCTTTATGTTGGGTCATATGAACAAGATGAGAGCTCATCCTAATAATATTCCTATTGTAGCCCTAGAATTTTAATTATATGTTACATTTGTTGATGTATCCCTAGGGTAAATGGTTCCATTCCAACTAATCATAGTTGGTTACAATTACTTATGGAGGGTAGAAAAGAGAGGTAAAACAAATAATTTGTTTCTTTACCAAGGAAAAAACCATGAATTAAATTGGAATAAAGTGAGGTACCTTAAAACAAGTTGTGGTCACTTGATTTGTGTTCATGAAATAATGTAACAATAGCAAAAAAATATTCTTTGACAATTGAGTTCCCACCTCACAAATGTGAGGGAATCATTGAAGCACACAAACCTCTAATGCAAAATTTTGATTCTAGGTTGTGGCCACCAATAGATCTTCAAATTTTCACAAACCCAATAACCTTATTCATATTTCAAGTTCCTTTCTATTGGTGTAAGTAGATAGGATGTCAAACTCACCTAACCACAATGCATAACTAAAAATATTGTCAAGCTACCAAGGCTCTCAAAATATTTTTTTACTCTTTATATCTCTAGTAATGACACTATTTTATTGGGCCCCAAAATCTGTGTTGATCCACTTCCAAGAACCAAATCTCACTCAAAAGGCCGGGGTTTTTATCATGCACTTGTGAAATCAACTCATCAACAAACTATGGAGGGTTGAGGGCCAACTCAATGAGAGTGAGTTATATATCCTAAACTTTGAGATCAAATTAGACTCGGGAGGGTATTCCTTGATAGGTATTAAAATCACATAAAATGGACAATAATAAAATAATGACAACCAAAACCCATCTTGATGTCTTGGTACCAAAGACTATCACTAAACCAAGAACAATTATCCACCTCAAAACCCCTATATAGTTGATCCAACTATGCAATCATGACCCACATTAAAATATATCTATTGAGTGTTCACTTAAGAATAAACCCTTGGTTATATCATGGGCTCATGATTGCACACAACTACTCATAATCCTACACTATTCATTTATGTTTTATTTTTGATGTGAGATTGTTGAATGGTTCTAGAATGGTGCCTTATCCATTTGGTAACAGATTCACATCACATTAAGAAGGAATAAACTGAAATAAAAGAATATGGATCCATGTATTTGCATACAACAAAGATCATGAATTTTTGTAACAAAACATACTTAGTAATCCATGCCATAATTGTATACATTCATGTATAAAATGAGGGAGATCATTATAATACTTGTAAAAAATTTAGAACACTGTTACATTCATCTAATCTAATATTATACTCATGCCAACAAATACGAGAAAGGAAAATAAATGGTTAGAACCAAGAAATGTTATTGAATATACACCTAATTTTGTGGAGACATTTTGCAACATGATCCACTTGTATTATTAATCTTCTTTGATTTTGATGATTTGTACCCATAAAATGAACTATACTAGCATGAATGGCTACCCTACAACTTCCTTGGAATTTAGAGACCATAGTGAGACCAACATCCTCTTAACAATAATAAAAAATGTGTTTTAATACCTACAGGATGTCAAACCCTAGTTTTTGCATTGTAGCATATTCAAAATTTGTGATTAAGGATAAATTCCACCTAAAATGGGTGTTCAATATCAATGGAGGACATTTGCATTTAATTCTAGTAGCTAGGTGAAATAATGTCATTAATGCAATTTGGTGAAGTAGTTAGAAGAGGAATGCATCGTCAAAAACCATGAAATAATCACTTCAAATTTATTGGACCCCCAAAGGATTTGGCATTTAAAATCATAAAGCCTTGACAAAGGAACAAGGAAGCTTTAAGGGATCAAGCCTTTGGCTTACCACATATTGCATACCAAAAGAGGAGGAGTGGAAGATAGATGTTGAAAGTCTGACCTCTAACGAAGGGTGAAGCTTCAGGGAACATGTAATGGAGGGAAGGTAAGAAGGTAGGTAAAACCTTGAAAGTTTAATAAATAATGTGGAATAATTTACAATGAGTGGAGGGAATGAGTCAATGATCAAGGGTCGAGAAGGACTCATACCATATGTTGAAATGGTATCGGAGGAGGAAGACCTTTCAAACTCCAATGAGCTATAGACAAGTATTTTTGCAAATACCTTAGTGGGGTTTAGGGTATCAAGAAGATGCAGGGAGACATGCCTAAAAAGGGTGAAGGCAAGGAAGAGCCTGACAATTCAAAAGTTTGACAAGAGGAACACTTAGGCATTTTAGGCTTCAGACTTCAAGGATCGAGGGGATTAAGGAGATGGTAGCATGGAAAAGGAAACACTAACAACCCAAAAGTTTGATAACATTGAAAATTAGCCACTTTTACAAGGGTATGAGTAGGGAGTCAAAGTTGATAGAGAAATCATGTAGGCATGAGGAACACTGAAAGATCGATAGATCAAAAAACTCCATTCTTAGCCAATTTTGGATTTTTAACTGGGGTATTTTATTGAGAGATGGACATGGGGTATTGATACAACATCCAGAGGCACAATAAAAGCAAGATGGCCCATTCTAAATTTCTCAAATTGGTTATCCATAATGGGTCACACACTAATAAGACACACAAAAGAAAGTTACTCAAGCAAAAAAGGATATGATAAATTAAGTCCCAATAAGATGTACATCCAAAACCTCCTCTACCCACTTTCCACATAGTAGAGGATGTTACTATGCCTTCTACCTAGCATTATCTTTGTTAAAGGACATCCAACACACTTTTACATAAAACATAACCTCTTGGATACCATTTTATCTCTTATATTTGTAATAAATTTCTATAGCCTTCTTAAACACAACCTAAATACTCATATAATTTACCTCACATTAATACTTTTAAATAATCATGCGTACCTTTTAACAATTTTGTACACATTCCAATATCAAATCTTTCTTTAGTACACTCGTGCCTCTTTCTCAAAGCCCTTTAAAATTACAAGACACATCTCATACTTGTGAAAAATCCACTAGATTACCAATATGTTTATAGTTATATGTAATTCACAGCTACAAAAATCACCTAGATCCTTCTAAGACACCTTCTACTGAGAAACCTTACTCTGACCACTTTATGTACTCATCTTAAACTCATTCTAACAACATGCCCACTCTCCACTTGATGAAATTAAGATTAGGGGGTTTAATTAAAATTTACCCAATCTTGTAGCCTACACAATCTCCACACACTCACATGTACAATGGAAATCAATGTGTAAAATAAGATGTGAAACTTCATTAATTTACTAGCTACTTGTAGCTCAATAAACAACTTGCATACAACATTTTTTATGCTATGGAGATCTATAGTAGTTTCTATCACCTATCTCTTAGTAAATAATCCCATCTTCACATATGAGGATGTGAAATATTTTTTAAACTCTATTACATAGAATTCTACACCCCTCTCTATAGAGGTTTCAAATCAACTCTCCTTTGTGAAATCTACCCATGGAGTGTTCTCTTTTTATCAACGAAGAAAAATTTATTCATTAATGAAAAGATAGTTTTCTTATATTTTGAAACTCGTATCCTATGGAAGAAAATATATATACACCAAAGGTAACTACCCCGACAATTTTTTTATCCCCATTAAGAATTTGAGCAACAAATAATAAATATAAAAAAAAGTCATATGCTATAAAAAAATAATAGCCAAGAAAACCCAATCCCTAGAAGAAGAAAACTTCCTTATGCAAAGTAAATCAACTAAAAGCAAAACAAAACCATGTGAAAGGTTAGGCCTAATAAAAATAACTGGTTTTCCTAAGATGGCAGGACTCTCGCAGCCTACAACTAGGTGGAATAGTCAACAATAAATAAAAAACAAAGCAAAGGCATATTTTTTTTAATTGCTAAAAGAAATATTAGTTGCCTAAAGTAACTTGACCCCACTACCATGTAGGTTTTAAAAAGATAAATAAAATCCCCTTTTGAAATAGAAAGCTTGAGGTGACAACTTTAACACATATCTTTAATATATGAGTTATATATGTATAACATTCATATTTATGTTATCCACTTAGCCAATGTTCAAATTATCATTAATATTTGAAGCAACCCTTTATGTAGTACAATTCCTATCACAATCATAAAACACAAGATGTTATCACAAAAATATCTCAATATTTAATACACAACTGCTGCATCATATTTACCTCTTGCAACATCATTTATAGCTTCTACAACATTATATAAAACCTTGCTATTTACACTTAGAATAATGTGATTTAACCTCGTCCTTGTAGTTTTTTTATCTAGTATCCCTATTTACAAAAGATAAACATGTAATGGCTTAGAATCTAGGATTTAATACTTAAAACAACTTACCCATCCTCATATACCTATAAATAATAGGTTTATAAATTATACAATTCTTGAAGCAAAAACATGTGTAGGTACAAAAATAGGAAAACACGGAGTCCTTGAAGTAGTAACACATATAATTTACAATAAAAAGTACCATACTTATAGTAGAAATATACAGAAGTCAAGTAACAAGAAATAAATAGTCCCCATAGATAAAAACACATATGTTCTATAGTAGAAAATATAATCTCTTTAGCATAAATCATAAAGTCCTTGATGCACTTTTTAAGTAGTTTATACTCACATGAAACTAACTTGTAGCAAATAGATTTATTTTTAAAACAACATTTTGATTAATCCTTAACACTACCATAGATGTTTTTGTTACACCCCATTGTGTTATTACCTATTTATTGTTACTTTGTTGAGTTAAAATGCTTTAATATATGATTGTGTTTTATGTGTATCTTGATGGAAAATGTGATGAATGAATGTGTAATTCATTATGATATTTTAAATGTTTAGAAGATGAAAATATATGATGCATATGAATGTAATGTTATCGGATAACTACTATTGTGATGCACTAAGTTGGATGCAAGAAAATAATCAAACCTCTAGAAGAGAGGGGGAGTATCACTTAGGAGAAGAACTTGGTCTGGTAACCCTTAACGAGCCTAATTGAGCATACACACACTCACATCCTAGTTTGATCTAGTTGAGTCAAGTTACTTCAAGAAATGGTAAGTAATCTTCAGTCTTGGTTTGGGAATTTTTTGCATTGGTTTATGGTTTTGGTCTTTGATTGTTCTTGATTGGGAATATGTGATTGAGATTTTATGTTAAGTGAGAGTTCTTTTTTGTGTGTTTACATTTATGTATTAATCGATGAGTATATACATATAATGTATATATGTATATATGTACATGTTACGATAATTCGTACATATGAGTACATACATGCATGTATATATGTAGGTAAACGTATCTACACATACCCATGTACGGATATACCATACGCATGAGAATATTGAATGGACATATGCAACATATATATGTATATATATACATTTTGCATGTATATTCTGATTGATTAATTTGTAAATGTATGTGTATATTTGGATACTAAAATAATGGTATATGTATATATATTATCATATATATGTATGTATATATATTATCATATATAACTGTGAGACATATTTAAATATCAAAGAATGATTTTATGTATATATATACTAATATATATTATAATGATAATATTATAATATATTATTATATATGATAATGAATGCATTTTAAATGGTTTACAAAGTAAACATAGCGAATGTCTATGGCACGAGCCTTTTAAAGGCAATTGGCTTAAATAAAATCCTACATAATGTAAATATATGGGTGCACATATAAAGCGCATGAGATATTTTAGAAGCAATGCATAAAAGAGCTTAGAACCACTGCATAAGCTAAGAATAAGTTAGCGCGTAAGACAATAATGTAAACCATGTGCAACATGAATATTTTATGAGTTTGGAAGTGCATAAACAATGCTTCGGTGAGGCATGTAAATATATGTTTAAGTTGCTAATAAATAACCCATGTGCATAACCTTCTGATGTGGAAAAAGGTAAAATCATGTAAGGAAGAGTGAAATAAATGGAAGTCATTTCCACGCTCAACTGAAAATAAGCTTGCAGAATTTATCAAAGCAAAGATGGTAGAAGCTCATGAAGGTAGTCGATTTGCATAAACAATTAGGAAACCTATAGATATGTTTTTCTATGCTTTGACTCGGTGAAAGAGTCATTGTGTCACTTGAATAGGGGCGACTCATCCATTCTGAGAAGATGGAAAGATTTGGACTATTTATGTGTTAAAGAAGCCACATTTCATTCTAAATGGGTTGAGTCAATGCATTTAGAGGAGGAATTAGTCTTATTGTTGAGTGGTGGCAGAAAGAGGAGAAAATGTGGCATATTTAGTAGCCTGTTTATAGAATTAAGTTGCTCAGTTTTAAGTATAAATAGAGGAAACTCCTTTAACTTTTGTTACACTTTTTCATTTTGATTTCTTCATCCGTTGTTTTTTTGTAGTTTTTTGTGCAAGTGTATTTTTTAGAGATTTTGTGAGAAAGAAAATTATTTTGCGAATTTGTCATTGTTGAGAGTTTTTGTGAGAGGCTAGAGTTTGGAGATAGGTTGAGCTTAGAAGGAGTAGCTAGCATGATTTTGGAGGTTGAGGTTGGAAAGCAGTAATATCAGTTGGACCTATAATTCCAAGCATGCTGATTTTTATTTCTCTAATGACTAATCTCTTTATGTTGAAATGCTATTTGTCTATAAATGTCATTGTTTGTGGAAAGATGATTTTATATGCTTGTTAAGTTTTCTTTTATGAACTTGATTTATTTCTTAGTTTGGATAAGCTTGCATGATTCTTGGAAGATTCTTGTTTTGGTGAAACCTTGTTATTTGGGATATATACATATATACTATATATATTGGAATTTGAGTGGTTATGTTGTTATTAGGAACTATACTTAGTTTTTTAAGACTATACGAATGTTGAAAAGTTTTTAAGTATGAGATATGTTGTTGTCTTGAAGTAATTTAATGATAATTTTAGTTTGAACATGGGTGGTTAGCCTAGTTATTCTTGGGGTTAGGATAATCCATGGGAAAGGGTGTAACCTAGTTAGTCAATATGTTATATTATCGCCTTTTTAAATGGAATGTATGTTATGATTGTAAAGAGTATGAATGGTAAAATACCAAATCAAGCTAAGGGTGGGTGAACATACGACCTACACTCAAAGTACATGGTGTTAAATTCTTTGGCCAAAGTAGTGTAAGTAGCCATTGTTTACAATGTCAGTTCATTATGATCCAGTGTTGCATACTAGGAAGGGAACGTCATACATGTAGGTTGTAGCCATTGTATGGTAGCTCTAGATATGTAGGACACAACACCATGCTCAAGAAGGCTAATATTATGAGGTTACCAAACCAATCTCTTCATCGAAGGGTAAGGCCATCTTACCAGTTAGGTAGATGTGTGAGGGACCGTAGTAAGTTTGTGGTTGGTGGAAAAGCGCTTGAGTGATGCTCTCCCTCATAAAATTGGTGGCCAAGATTTGAGGATGTATGTCAGCAAGGACATCTGGACCATTTGTATCTTTGTTTTATTAAGCTCATGGAAGCTATGTATGTAATCATGTCTCTATTTTTTATTGAGAATTTGTAAATGGAAAATGTTATCATGAAATTATGTAATATGGATTTGTTACTTGGAATTTAGTAATGTTTCTTTGTAATGCAATGGGAAAGTTTGAAATGAGATTGTTTCAAATGTGCATCTTGTTAATTGATTAGAAAATAAAAGTGTTATTGCCTAAATGTTAGTATCATAGACTATTCACATGTGGGTAAAACATAGTAAAAATAAATGGGTAGAACAATGGGCATGTTACATGTGGTATCAAAGCTAGGTTCAACACTAGAACCTATGTGCTTGCTATGCTTTCATCCAAAATTATACGAGTCTAATGTTTGGAATTCTTGTGTTGGGATGGTGTGTCTCAAATGACTGCAAGGAAGTCGGTAATTGATAATGAGCACTACCTGAATGCCGAGAAAGAAAGGGAAACCATTGTTCAAACCATAAAGGGGACCAATTACGAAGATGCTATTTGTTTGAGTGACACAAAGATTACTAGTCATGCCCTATCTTGTCATAGTCAAGAGAGAAGGAGGATGCATGAGGCTACTAACTTTGTACCTCCTATCTCTCTAGAAAAGTTAGAATCTCTACCACTTTCTAAGGATATTCCCTCAAAATGGAGTGTTAGTCCTACCATGATCTTTAGGTACCCTTATGTTCTTCCCATATTGGAAGTTATTGTAATAGCCTCAAGTGGTGAATCAGAGGGATATGTCCCCCAAAACTATGTATCTGAGGATAGTTTTGAAGGTTATGTACCTTTTGATAATGAATGGGAACAAAAATCTAAAGGGTGTACCCCACTCAGCTATGTATCAGAGAGTGAATATGAGGGATACTCTCCACTAGACTATTTGAATAGTCATTCCATGTAAATGCAAGGATATTGAAATCCTTTTGATCTTAATAAAAATCATGTTTTGGAAAAACTTGTGTATGAGTTCTTCTATTAAATTTCTTATGTATGAATGTTTGTTCTTTCGGAAATATTTTTGGAATGCTAAGTAAACCATCTTAAGATCTAATTAAAAATGAAACCTCCAGGTGGAGCATTTCTTGTGAAAAATGGTTAGAATAAGAACGAACCTTGGGGGTGGCCAAGAAGTAGGCCAAGGTGCGGAAAATGTTGAGGCTAAATTGGATCATATTTTGGCCATGATGGATGAAACAAGAGAAATAACTAGGAACCTCAAGCATGAGGTAAGGGGAAACAAAAGGCGGGAACAAGAAGTTCTTAATGATGAAGAAAGGGAAAATTCCCATGATCATACTAAGTCAATTGAACATGAGGAAGATGAATCATAGTCTACATTGGAGGGAAGAAAAAGGAAATGACTTACAAGTGAGCTATCTCGAGATATGAAAAAGATCGCCCCTTTGAAGTTTGAAGGTAGCACTAGCGGGGATGCAGTTGAGGCATGGCTCATGGAGATGGAAAAGTATTTTGAAATTAGGAATTACTTTGAGATAACTAAAGTTGTTTGGGGAGCTTTCTAGTTGGTTGGAGAAGCATCCAACTGGTGGATGAATAAAAAGATGGAGATTGGGTGTTAAGTCCCTTAAATCTTACTTGGAGTGAATTCATGGAAATTTTCCAAAGATGGTGGTTACCTCGACTTTTCTATGATCAAAAGCTTACTAAATTTTAGAACCTAAGGCAAGGAGATGCCTCGATAAACAAATATTGGGAGAAATTCACTCATCTCCTAAGGTATGTGCCCATGTACTAAAAGGATGAGTGGTTTTGTATAAGGAAGTTCATCATGGGTCTCAATGCCCAAATTGGAGGAGAGGTAGACGTGCACGGTCCTTCTACCATGGACCCAGTGTACAAGAAATTCATTAAGCAAGGGAAAAGGCTTAAATCTATATCGAACTACCGTGAAAATAATTAGAATAAGTTTAATTGGTTGCAAGCCAATCAAGCTTTGAAGAGGCCTAGTGAAGGGAGATTTTCAAAGGAAATGGGACGAGGGATTCCACAATATTCAAAATTAATCAAGAAGGGGTTGTAGAGGAAACAACAATAAAAATAACAATGTCGGTAGGAAAAAAGGCAATTTTGGAAGGCCTGTGACAAGGAAAGGACCATTGAGAAGATATTTTACATGTGGTGGAGACCACTATGTAAATTAGTGTCCCAACAATCCATCACGGACACAACCACATGGGAACCCTCTACCTCCTCAACAAGCAACGTTCCAGTAGAGGATTCATGTGGTATTAGATAACCAACAAGCAGAGTACTAGATTACTCCAGTGGAAATTCCAAGTACTTTGTTTGATACACCCATCTCAATTTTAATTGATATCTGTGCTACAAAAAAATTTATTTCTCCTAGTATAGCTAGTAATTATTCTTAAAAAGTTGGTTATATGAAAAATTCTTGGATTTTTGAGTACGTAAACCAAACAAGAACTAAGGTGGATCAATTTTTATTCAAAGCAAGGGTTGAAATTTTGAGTTTCTCTACGAAAGTGAATTTATATGTAGCCCCCCTAGATTCATATGATGTCATTTCAGAGATGAATTACCTATGGCAACATAGATCCAAAGTAGATTACCATGCAACAATAGTAGAATGTTTAGATGATCTTGGGAATTGAGTGTTCTTGCAAGGGATGCCTAGACAAGTTAAGCTACAACAGATCTTTGTCGTATAAATGCATAGAGCGAAGAAGAAAGGTTGTCAAATCTTCATAGTGAAAATGGAGAAACTTAAGGAATGCAATTAGTTGATTTCTCAAGACAATGTAGTGTATTATGGAACCCAAGACCTCTAAGAAGCTGAAGATGGTGAGGTGGTAGAATCGAGAAAATTGGATATGGAAAAATATCCTATCCTAAGGAACTTTCTAGATGTGTTTCCAGATGAATTACCCAGATTGCCTCCCAAAAGAGTGTTTGATTTCTCCATCGACACAATTCCATGGTTGGAGCCTATATCAAAAGTGCCATATAGGATGACTACGACAAAATTAATGGAGCTAAAATCTCAATTGGAGGAATTATTGTCCAAGGGACTAATAAGACCTAGTGTTTTACCCCGGGAAGTGCCAATGATCTTCGTAAAAAAAAATATGGTAGATTATGCTTGTGCATTGATTATCACTTGCTTAACAAGGAAACAATAAAGAATAAGTATTTGTTACCATGTATCGATGATCTCTTTGATTAGATGTGAGGAGTGATAGTGTTTTCGAAAATTGATCTATGATCAAGTTACCATCAATTGAGGATAAAGGATGACATTTTCAAAATAGATTTTAGGACTAGGTATGGTCATTACTAGTTCATAGTCCTACCTTTTGGACTAAAACATGTGCCTATAACATTCATGAACTTGATGAACAATCTATTCAAGGACTGCTTGGATAAGTTTGTGTTGGTCTTCTTGGACGATATTCTCATATACCCCAAGAATGATGAGGAACATCTCCAACATCCAAAGACTGTTGTCCAACATTTAAGAGAGCATAAGTTGTACGGGAAACTCTCTAAGTGTACCTTCTTCAATAAGGAAGTGCAATATTTGGGTCATGTGATTTTAGCTAATGGGATTGCAGTTGATCTAGCAAAGATAAAATCAGTGCTTGAATGGCCAATGCTTAAAAATGTGCCAGAAGTTAGAAGCTTTATGGGTCTAGTTGGGTATTATCAAAATTTTGTAGAATAATTTTCCAGGATAGTTTTCCCATTACCTCTTTGCAAAGAAAAGGGAAGAATTTTGAATGGTCAAAAAAATGCCAAGCGACATCTGACCAACTCAAGGAGAAGTTGACCATAGCTCTGATATTGAAAGTACCAGATCTAGATGGTGATTTTATTATCATGGATGATTTAAGAGAAGGTTTGGGTGGAGTGTTAATGTAGGATGGGTGAGTCATAGCCTATGAGTTGAGGAAGTTGAAGCCTTATGAGAAAAATTATGCTTCGCACGATTTTGAATTAGCAACAGTTGTCCATGCATTATAGATGTAGATACACTACCTGTTGGGGAAACCTTTTGAACTAAAGACCGATCATCATGGTCTGAAGTATTTGTTTACCCAACCTAATCTGAATGCAAGACAAAGGAGATTATTGGAATTGATATTTGATTATGATTTTAACATTAACTATATCAAGGAAAAGGGAAATTGGGTTGTCAATTCCCTAAGTCGTAGGAGGCATATCTCCTCAATGATATCAATTTAAACTGATTTCAAGGGTCAAGTGTTGTAGAAATCCAAGGGTGACGAGTATTATGAGCAAGTCAAGCAAGCAATCTCGAATAATCTGCAAGACCCAAGGTATGAGGGATTTCACTTTGAGCCTGATGGTTTATTAAGGTTTAAGGGAAGAATCTATGTAACTAGCTCTAAGGAATTAATGAATTTAGTGTGGAAAGAAGTTCATATTGCACCATATTCTAGACATCCTGGTGTAACCAAGTTGTTGGCTAATGTCAAGCCATTATATTTTTAGAAAGGGATGAAAAGGGATGTTACAAGATTTGTAGCAAGTTGCTTAGAATTTCAAAGGGTGAAGGTAGAGAATCATCACCCTATAGGTCTTTTGTATCCTCATGAAGTTCTTAAAAGTAAATGGCAAGTCGTTAGCATGGATTTTGTGCAAGGTCTTCCAATGTTGAGGAATAAGCATAATGCCATTCTGGTAGTGGTGGATAAGCTTACAAAGGTGGTTCATTTTATTCCAGGTAATCTAATAGATGGAGCTCCTATTATAGCTTGGAATTTTAGTCAAGAAGTATTTAGGTTACATGAAATTCCTAAAAATATTATTTCTGACAGGGATGCTCATGTGACATCTAGGTTTTGGAAAATCGTGTTTTATTCACTTGGGACACAGTTGAGTATAATTTCAACGTATCATAAAAAATTGATGGTCAAACTGAAAGAGTGAACCAAGTGTTAGAGAATATACTAAGAATGTATTGCATGGATCAACAATACAAGTGGGAAGATTACCTACCTTTGGTTGAATTTGCATATAATAACTCTTATCATTCCACAATCAGGATGGCTTCGTTTGAAGCATTGCATGGAAGGAAGTGTTGAACTCTTATAAGCTAGGATAAGCTAGAAGATAAAATAATCCTTGGGCCAAAAATGTTATCAAAAATGGAGAAAGTTGGTATAATTAAGCAAAGGCTAGCAGAAGCTAATGATAGGCAAAAGAGTTATGCAAATTCTAAGTGGGTACCTAGACATTTCTCGGTAGGGGGGAATATTTTGTTAAGAGTTAAACCTCATAAGAGTTCTATAAAGTTTAGAAATTCATCCAATCTAGCTCCACATTACGTAGGTCCTTTTGAGGTTCTCAAAGAAGTTAACCCTGTTGCATATAGAATTTCTTTGCCATGAGCTCTTGACAAGATGCATTATGTCTTTCATGTGTCATATCTTAAGAAATAAATGTTAGGGTATAAACATGTTATTGATTTGAATTCATAGGTACATGACCCAACAGTGGTAACAATCGAGCCTCTCAAGGTGCTCAGAACACGTAAGCTTCACTTACATAATAGAGAGGTTTTATAATGCAAGTTCTAGTTGGATTAGTATGCAAAAGGTTCTTCCACATGGGAGGACTATGTTGAGATGAAGCAAAAGTTTCTTCATATTTTGCTAGAACTTGAAAGTTCCTAAAACAATGTTGTTATCTTTTATGTTTTATGGTCTATATTTTATGTTTGATACTTAAAATCATCAAGGACAATGGTTCACAAGGGGGGGAATATGTTACACCCCATTATGTTATTACCTATTTACTATTACTTTTTTTAGTTAAAATGCTTTAATATATGATTGTGTTTTGTATATGTATCTTGATGGAAAATATGATGAATGAATGTGTAATTCAATATGATATTTTAAATATTTAAAAGATGAAAATATATGATGCATATGAATGTAATGTTATCAACTTTTACCGTTATGATGCACTAAGTTAGATGTAAGAAAATAATAAAAACCTCTGGAAGAGAGGGGGAGTATCACTCAAGAGAAGAACTTGGTTTGGTAACCCTTAATGAGCCTAATTGAGCATACACACACTCACATCCTAGTTTGATCTAGTTGAGTCAAGTTAGTTCGGGAAATGGTAAGTAATCTTCAGTCTTGGTTTGGGAATTTTTTGCATTGGTTTATGGTTTTGGTCTTTGATTGTTCTTGATTGGGAATATGTGATTGAGTCTTTATGTTAAGTGATAGTTCTTCTTTGTGTGTTTATATTTATGTATTAATTGATGAGTATATACAGATAATGTATATATGTACATGTTACGATAGCTCGTACATATGAGTATATACATGCATGCATATACATAGGTAGACGTATCTATGTATACTCATGTACGAATATACTGTATGCATGAGACTATCAAATGGACATGTGCAATATATGTATGTATATATATACATTTTGCATGTATATGTCCATCAATGAATATGTAGAATGCATTTTAAAATGTTTACAAAGTAAACATAGCACATGTATATGGCGCAATCCTTTTAAAGGAAATTGGCTTAAATACAAGCCAACATAATGTAAATATATGGCTGCACATATAAAGCACATGAGATAGTTTAGAAGTAGTGCATAAAATATCTTAGAACCGATGCATAAGCTAAGAATAAGTCAATATATAAGACAATAATGCAAACCATATGCAACATGAATAGTTTTTGAGTTTGGAAGCGCATAAACAATGCTATGGTGATGTAACATTCCCATTGTTCTACATGGTAATTTTCCTAAGTTTTAACCTCAAGTAAATAGATCAAGCTTCTTAGCCAATGCGAGCAATTTTTTTCCTTTCAAAACTATAAAGATAGCATGCACATTTGAAATAAATATATTTTCAAACTTTTCCATTGCATTATATCAAAGTATTACCACTTTCCAAAGTAATTATTATGTGGTACATGATAACATGGTATCATTTCTCTTTTATAATCTTTCCATAGGTATGGATACAAAATACACAATCATGGCTTTTCAAAGCTTACTGGAAATATATGTACAAATGGTCCAGGTGCCCTCCATCAAATCTTGGTAACCTATTAATGAGGAGAAGCATCACTCAAGTGATTTTCCACCAACCTTGGACCAAGTGTGGTCCCCCACACATCTATCAAACTAATAGATGGCCCTACCCTTCGACAAAAAAATTGGTTTGGTAACCTCATAATAAAAACTGACCTTTCCCAAGCTTGGTGTTGTGTCCTACATATCTAGATCCATCACACAGTAGCTACAACCTACACATATGATATTACCCTACCTAGTATATAAGCCTAGATCACAGTGAATTGACAGTGTAAATAGTGGCAACTTACACTACTTTGGCCAAAGCATTCATCACCCAGTACTTCGAGTGGACGTCATATACTTCACCCACCTTCCTAGCTCGATTTGTATTGACCATTCATAATCTATGCATACGTTATTCCCTTATGCCATGGAGTAACCTTAACCCCATGAATAACCTACAACCTCTATATTATTTAAGACACTTCTACTAAGTAATCAAAATAACTCTAGACTCATCTAGGTTTAACATTAGCTATATAAGCTATATCCATAATATCGCATTTAACCTCACTATAACCACCCATTCCTTATTATGGAATATCTACAAACACTTCAAGCAATTTATATCTTTACACTAAGTACAACAAGCAATATTTTTGTATCACTTAAGAATAAAATAAGATTTTCCTATAAATAAATGATATAAGTCTCAAATCAAGACAACCAATGACACAAAATCTTTCCAAAATATAAAGAGTAGAAATCAACATGCCTATTTATGATATCCTCCAATTGATCGAACCGATTTCCTATCCCAACCTTCTCTTAATTCAGGTATGTAATTCCCAAATTCCCCTTCTCCCTCACACCAAAATCTCACTATCAAAATCCTCTCACAACTCTCAAAAAATAACTCACTAAGAAAATCCAATGATAACTTAGGAAAATCACAACAAGAATGCAGATATGCATCCCTATTGAGATAGAGAGCACCCATATTTATACACAAAGATCAACAACTAAGGCTAGAAACAGGTTTTCATGAATGACACTTCTTAGCTCAAAAGGTTCAACTCAACAAAAATAAGAAAAGGTGGCAACTAAATTTATTACACAGTGAACACATAAACAACCATGGTGAATGAGTCGATACTCAAATTGGACAACAAGAATGATAATAAAAAATGCAAGGTAATTGCCTTGTATAGGTCGACTTACTTGCCCAATTGCATACTTGACCATTTCCACATATTTCAAAACACTTCACAATCTGGAAATTCATATTGAAAAATAGACTTCTAATCTATTCATATCATTCTTAGTTGGTGCCACATTATGCCATTTGTGCCTTATAACATGGGTCACTATTTGTTATTTGACCTGGTCGACTTACTCCCTATGCATGAACGTTTACTGTTGTTTTTCTTTTGACAAAGTCTTGGTAGCTATATTTACATGTTGAATAACATTGGATACTAAGCACTTTTAAATGGTGTTGTCCATACTTTATAATTCTATACACTTTGAATGTTTTAAGCATCACTTAAATATATGTGTTGTTCACTTAGCACTATTCCCTTTGTTAATATGCTATGTGAAATACTTAACATAAGTTATGTTTAATATGTTATGTGTTGGTTAAATAATTCGGCACTATGGTAAAAATTATCATACATATAATGTGTATATATATAATATATATATGTATATATACATAACATAATATGTTGATATGTATATATGTATATATATATTGTTGAAAATGAAGGTAAAACTTGCAGTAAAATTAGCTTAAAATATGTAAATCTTGTGTAACTATAGATTCAATTTTAGTATTCTTTGTCACAATCTCTTGTGTATGATTAATATTTAATTAAATTAATTTTAATGTTGTAGAAAGTAGACAGAAGATTGATAGAAGAAAGTAGACAGAATAGAAAGGACACGATATGTACGTGGAGAAAACCCTTTCGAGTAAAAAACTCCACCAGAATTGTTCTTGCTTGTATTATTTAACCTTTGAATGTGTTACAATAATATTGATACAGTTCTCCTTGATGTGCTTCTTCTGTCTTCAACAAATCTTCTTCACAACCTACAATAATTTCTCACAAAACTCTCTGATACAAATGGCTGCAATAATAGACAATAAACTTACTTACAAACTCATAAGAGTTAACAATTATAGTATCACAAAGCCACTTGAGAAAATCCATGCCTAGGGTTGCCAAGTTGAGTTCTAAGATGCATGACAAAGTCAAACAACAGTCTCCCTCAAAGTTGTCACCCAACATTGAAGTGTTAACCTCGTAGTTATCAAAAATATCTTCTACAAGATCATCCTCATAGAAGGCATCCATTATGGGTCCCACTTAACTAAGCATTACAAATATATTTTCCTTGCATTGGTTGTAACTCAAAGATTCCAACTTGGGCGCCCAAGGTGGGCCCAAGTTAATCTTTGTTAAATGAAACACATCTGCCACTGATTCATGCAAAACAATGTGCATGCATGATCCTCCATTTGTTAACTGAATGTATCACCTGTTATCTATCCATGCAACTCGAGTCAACTAAGATTAACTAGCATGCAACTGAAGATAACTGAAACATAACTGAACTAAACTGAAACATAACTGAACTAAACTAAACCGAACTTTAATTAAACTTCAACTGAACTTCAATCCCTATTTTATAGGTACTCAACATGCATAAATCAAAATCCCTATTTTGTAGGAACTTAGGATGCATTTATGAAGTGTACTCAATTCACCAACCAATTAACTAAACCAAGATGGATCCCAGCTCCCATGTGTGTGGTTGTGCGGCCATGTGCTCCTATTTTGTAAGAGCTAACTCCAAGGCGTCCCCACATGCTCCTAACACTTAGAATTAATTACAAATGTCAAATTAAATATTTATTTCATTCCAAATTAATCTCTTCCTAATCCTAGAGTTGTGAAACCCATTCCAAGGATTTAGGAGATACATGAAATATGTTTAGAATGCAATTAAAAGGGTATCTTATTCCCAACATTCTCCCACTTGACATTATCATTGCAATTATTCTAAACAAGGAATCATTTAATATAAATCAAGTATAGGACTCAAGGCCAATGGCTTTCCTGCACCACAAGAACTTTTCTACAACACTAATTAAAGTGTCAACTTTCTCAATCAATATATTTCCTAAGTCTTTGTAGTGTCCATGAGCACCCACCAATCAATCCATGCCAACTTCAAATGCAACCTGCATAATCATGAAGCTCCAAGCAAATGATTAATACTCAAAACCAAAAATCTACAACATCTCCAAATTTCATGAAGATAATCATATCCTACCAAAGCTCCCACAAAACTGTAATACTGAGCTATACATGACAACAAGATAAACATCAAAACCATCACTGTCAAAAAATTCCCACTAAAACATGTAACCAAGCTATCCAATACATCGTGATAACCATCTCCTAAATGAAGATCATCCATGGCCTCAACACAATCAAAAAATTTGTTGTTAACTATACAACTCCCAAAAGGTCAAGTAAAACCATAATCTTTAAACCAAGAAGATCATACTCAAGGTAACTATCCCCATAACTAGAAATCAACCCATAAACCATGTCATAACATCACTCAAAATGAATCCTCCAAAACTAACTATCCATAGCTCAAGATCCATATCTATGAAAGATAAAATATATAAACTTATGCTAAACCATCCTTAAATGAGTCTCCATAATCAACCATCAATCAACTCAATCCCATGAGAAATCAAAGCATGAAACATAACACATCTAAAAGATATTATGGGAAAATACCTCTCAAATAAAGAACTGTCGAGTGTGTTGAACTCGCGTTCAACCAAGGTGTAGGCTTCTCGGTCTTTACTGTTGAAAAAACTTTTCTTACAAGTAACCATTCCAAAATATATCTCTTACCATAAGAGAACTCAAGCCTTGCCTATTTCTCCAAGTATCCATGAGGACCTGTAACCAACCAATCCATGCCAAACTCTAAATGCAACACAACACCATCACGAAGTAATCAAGCAAATGATTAATGTACCCAATACAAAGAGAACTACTACGATCAATGTCAAAGCTCCAATCATGAATTAGAAACATAAACATGACATCCACGATCTAACCATCTCCTCCAAGGAGATCACATGCATCATAACATACATAAACATCCTAGTCTCAAGAGAACAAGTACCATGCCAAACTCTAAATGCAACAAGAGTAAATCATGACATAACTACTCTGAACCAAGAAAACATATCGCCAATCACATGAAGAGAACCATACCAATGATGCATCCACATCACTGCCAACAAATCCCACTAAACCGTGGTACCAAGCCACACATGGCATCATGACTACCATCCTCTCCATGAAGATCACTCTGAAACATCAAGCAAAGAGTCATCACAAATAATATTAGCTGAAATAACCAATGCATCATTACTATCATATGAGGATTCCTCTGTAGAAGAATCATAACTTTTTTTCTTATTCTTACAATCCTTCTTCACATGTCCCGGTTTCCCATAGTTCCAACACTTTACCTTACTTTTACCAGGGGTATTAGACCGTCTTTTAGATTTACCCTTTCCTTCCTTGTCTCCCTTAGGTTCCTTTTTCTCAAGCCTACCTCTTACAAACAAGGCATCTTGGGATTCCTCTTTGGACTTCCTCCTCATCTCCTCTAATTGGAGAGTAGGAATTATATTGTCCATCTTCAGATCTGCACCACTACCACTAATAACAACAATTAGATTTTCCCAAGACTCTGGTAAAGAACAAAGTAACAAAATGCATTTATCTTCATCTTCTAGCTTTACATCTAGAGATGCTAACTGACTCAAAATCAAATTAAAAGCATTTATATGATGTGCAATAGAATCACCATCTTTCATCTTTAAAGAATATAACTCTCTTCAGATACAGTTTATTAGTAAGACTTTTGGTTTGATAAATATCACCCATTCTCTTCCACAAATCAAATGCAGTCTTTTCATCTGAAAAATTCAAGAGAACAACATCAACAAGACATAATCTTATGGTTCCCCTTACCTTCTTATCAAGCTTAGCCCAATCCTCATCTGACATAGATGAAGGTGTCTTTGTCTTATTACCTACAATTGACCATTGATCTCTCTCTTCAAGGAGATCTTCCATTTTTTATTTCCACATCTCATACCCAGATCCATTGAACCTTTCAATATCTAAATGAGAAGTAGAACCCATTGCAACACACTAATTTTCAAATCAGCAATTGACACAATATTAAAATCTCCCACTACAACAAAAAATATTCAAACTTTTAAGAGAAAGGCATCCCAAACTCTACCCCAACCTCTAGCTCTGATACCAGATGTTGAAAATGAAGGCAAAACTTGTAGTAAAATCAGCTTAAAATATGTAAATCCTGTGTAATTGTAGATTCAATTTTAGTATTCTTTGTCACAATATCTTGTGTATGATTAATCTTTAATTAGATCAATTTTAATGTTGTAGAAGTAGACAGAAGACTGATAGAAGAAAGTAGACATAATAGAAAGGACACAATATGTACGTGGAAAATATCCTTTCGGGTAAAAAACTCCACCAAAATTGTTCTTGCTTGTATTATTTAACCTTTGAATGTGTTACAATAATACTGATACAATTTTCCTTGATGTGCTTCTTTTGTCTTCAACAAATCTTCTTCACAACCTGCAATATTTTCTCACAAAACTCTCTGATACAAATGGCTGCAATAATAGACAATAAACTTGCTTACAAACTCATAAGAGTTAACAATTATAGTATCACAAAGCCACTTAAGAAAATCCACGCCTAGGGTTGCCAAGTTGAGTTCTAAGATGTATGACAAAGTCAAACAACAGTCTCCCTCAAATTTGGCACCCAACACTAAAGTGTTAACCTTGTAGTTGGGTGATCCCACAATACTCGTTTACAATTTTTGGGCAAACTGGACACTAAACTGATTTTTTTAAACTAAATCTTCACTTTCGGGCTCCTATAGCGGCTAAACTATGAGGAATTTGAAGATGATGCAAACTAGTGATTTGTGACGTTTTGTTTATAGATTCTAAATATATTTTTTTCAAAAAAATTGTAATCAGATTGCACTTCTTTTTCCATCTCCTTTGAAAACTAGATTTTTTTTAAAAACAACATTTTTAAGGAGTGACGCTCACCATATACAACATAACTCTTTTTGTATAAAGGATAAAATTCTAATTTTTTCGAATTTAGATTTGTAACTATGATATCTAGCATGTTCATTTGGTTTCATGGTGTTTTATAAAATATTTTTTCCTTAATCAATTTTTGAAGTCAAACCAATTACAATTTAGACATAGGTGGACCGTATACAACATAACTTTTTCTGTATGTATCCACATTCAATTTTTTTTTCAATGGATCAAGGACAACAATACCCAACCTAGACATTTTTTTTTTTTGACAATCTGTTATTTTTCCACATGTGCAGAACATAGAGCTTGATTTTCGGTGAAAAAAATATGTTTAATAAAACTAAAAAAATAAATACATAATAAAACCAAAACATATTAAAATTATATTCGTTGGATAGTTTGTTCTGAGGACTGCCATCTTCTAGTTGTGTTTGTGAAATCTCCTCCATTTTCATCCTCAACCCAAGCTTCGAAGGGAAAAAATCTGGAGTTTTTTTGTGTCAGAGGGTGGGAAGGTGGGAAAAGGGGGGTTTGAGCGAACCCCTTTCCACAATGGGAAACTATGGGTTCCCACATTTAATGGGTTCGCTTGAACCCCCCCAAAATGTTTTTTTTTGTTTGGGGTCATTTTTTGGAAGTTTTCCTTCCTCGCTCGAATTGTAAACCAATTTTGTGGGTTCACCCAGTTATCAAAAATATCTTCTACAAGCTCATCCTCAAACAAGGCGTCCATTATGGGTCCCACTTAACTGAGCACTACAAACATCTTTTCCTTGCATTGGTTGTAACTTAAAGTTGCTAACTTGGGCACCCAAGGTGGGCCCAAGTTGATCTTTGTTAACTGAAACACATCTGCCACTAATTCATGCAAAACAATGTTCATGCATGATCCTCCATCTGTCAACTGAATGTATCACTTGTTATCTATCCATGAAACTCAAGTCAACTAAGATTAACTAACATGCAACTAAAGATAATTGAAACACAACTGGACTGAATTGAACTGAACTAAACTAAACTGAACTTCAATTGAACTTCAATCCCTATTTTATAGGTACTCAACATGCATAAATCAAAATCCCTATTTTGTAGGTACCTAGGATGCATTTCTGAAGTGTACTCAATTCACCAACCAGTTAACTGAACCAAGGTGGATCCCACCTCCCATGTGTGCACCCATGTGCTCCTATTTTGTAGGAGCTAACTCCAAGGTGTCCCCACATGCTCCTAACACTTAGAATTAATTATAAATGTCAAATCAAATATTTATTTCATTCCAAATTAATCTCTTCCTAATCCTAGAGTTGTGAAACCCATTCCAAGGACTTAGGAGATACATGAAATATGTTTAGAATGCAATTAAATGGCATCCTATTCCCAAAATATATATAACAATACACAAGTTTATATAACACATTATTTGATATACAAATACACATTTACATATTGATGCATGTTTGTGTGTATATATACATATATATATATATATATATATATATATATATATATATAAACATATTAGTATGGACGTATCCTTTTCATCAATACATACTTGTATGTTAATATATACATGTATATACTCATATACTATATATACATATATCACTCCTTAATATTTAAACACATATATTCATAGTCAAATCGATCGACATATATACATGTGTGTATATATATATATGTCACCTTGTTTGAACGATATTCCCATGCATATAGGTAATCCATTCATGAGCATGCATAGATATGTCTATCTACTTATGCATGTATTTACTCATGTGTATGAGTTTACCGTTTGACACACATATATACATTTTATGTATATATCCCTTCGATTAAATATAAACACGTAAAGAAGAACTCACACATTTCAAAGAGATTCAATACATAGACTCCTAAGAAAGAACGTAAAAAAGCAAGCAAGACTAAAGATAACTTACTATTTCCCAACTTGACCAAACTAGAAGTGTCTATGTGAAAGCTCAGTTTAGGTCTTTATCAAAGGTTACTAGACCAAGTTCTTCTCCCTGAGTGATACTTGCCCTCTCTTCAAGAGGCTTGATACTATTCATGCATCCAACTTTTCACTTTGCAATAGTAGTTAGCTGAAAACAATACATTCACTTGCATCATATATTTTCATAATCAAGAAATTTCATAGCATCAATCAAATCAATATTTACTCTTCATATTTCCAAAACACATAAAGCATAAATACACTCATCTAAAGCATTTTCACCTAGCTAGGTAAAAGTAAATAAGTAGTAACACAATGGGGTGTACAAGTGAGGCGTGTAAATATATGTTTAAGTTGCTGATAATAACCCACGCGCATAACTTGCTGATGTGGAAAAAGGAAATTCCATGTAAGGAAGAGTAAAATAAATAAAAGTCTTTTCCACACTCAGCTGAAAATAATCTTGCAGACTTTATCAAAGCAAAGATGATAGAAGCTCATGAAGGTAGTCGACTTGCATAAATAATTAGAAAACCTATAGATACGTTTTTCTATGCTTTGACTCAATGAAAGAGTCATTGTGTCACTTGAATAGGGGTGAATCATCCATTTTAAGAGGCTCGAAAGATTTGGACTATTTATGTGTTGCAAATTATGAGTTAAAGCAGCCACATTTCATTCTAAATGGGTTGAGTCAATGTATTTAGAGAAGGAATTAGTCTAAGTTGAGTGGTGGCAGTAAGTGGAGAAAAGGTGGCGGATTTAGTAGCCTGTTTATAGAATTAAGTTACTCAGTTTTAAGTATAAATAGAGGTAGCTCCTCTACCCTTTGTTACACTTTTTCATTTTGTTTTCTTCATCCGTTATTTTGTTGTAGTTTTTTGTGCAAGTGTATTTTTGAGATCTTTTGTGAGAAAAAAAGTTGTTTTGTGAATTAGTCATTATTGAGAGTTTTTGTGAGAGGCTAGAGTTTGGAGATAGGTTGAGCTTAGAAGGAGTAGTTAGCATGATTGTCGAGGTTGAGGTTGGAAAGCAATAATATCAGTTGGACCTATAATTCCAGGCATGTTGATTTCTATTTCTCCAATCTCTTTATGTTGAAATGTTATTTGTCTATGAATATCATTGTTTGTGGAAAGATGATTTTATATGCTTGTTAAGTTTGCTTTTATGAACTTGGTTTATTTCTTAGTTTGGATAAGCTTGCATGCTTATTGGAAGAGTCTTATTTTAGTGAAGCCCTATTATTTGGGATATACATATATATTATATATTGGAATTTGAGTGGTTATGTTGTTATTAGGAACTATAATTACTTTGTTAAGACTATATGAATTTTGCATAAGTTGTAAAGTATGAGATATGTTGTTATCTTGAAGTACTTTAATGGTAATTCTAGTTTGAACATGGGTGTTTAGTTTGATTATTCCTAGGGTTAGGATAATCCATGGGAAAGGATGTAACCTAGTTAGTCAATATGTTATGTCATCACCTTTTTAAATTTAATGTATGTTATGATTGTAAAGAATATGAATGGTCAAATACCAAATCGAGCTAAGGGTGGGTGAACATATGACCTACACTTGAAGTACTAGGTGTTGAATTATTTGTCCAAAGTAGTGTAAATAGCCAATGTTTACACTTTCAGTTCACTGTGATCCAAAGTTACATACTAGGTAGGGAATGCCATACATGTAGGTTGTAGCCACTGTATGGTAGCTCTAGATATGTAGGACACAACACCATGCTCAAGAAGGCTATTATTATGAGGTTACCAAACCAATCTCTTTGTCGAAGGTTAGGGCCATCTTACTAGTTAGGTAGATATGTGAGGGATCACAATGAGTTTGTGGTTAGCGAAAAAGCGCTTGAGTGATGCTCTCCCTCATACAGTTGGTGAACAAGATTTGAGAATGTATGCTAGCAAGGACATATAGACCATTTGTATCTTTGTTTTATTAAGCTTATGGAAGCTATGTATGTAATCATGTATCTCTATTTTTATTGAGAAATTGTAAATGGAAAATGTTGTCATGAAATTATGTAATATGGATTTGTTACTTGGAATTTAGTAACGTTTCTTTTTAATGCAATGGGAAGTTTGAAACGAGATTGTTTCAAATGTGTATCTTATTAATCAATTAGAAAACAAAATTATTGACTAAATGTTAGTATCATAAATTGTTCACATGTGGGTAAAACATAGTAAAAATTTATAGGTAGAACAATGGGCATGTTACAGTTTTATAATACAAAACATATTGAAAGCTTTTTGTAGCACACATATAAACCTTGTGTTCCACACTTACAATTGTTGATGCTATTTTGCAATAGCTACATTAGGTGGTATATTGACTTTATGAAACTAAAAATTCTGAAATAACATGAAGATATTTCCAAAATACTATTATTGAAAACCAAAACAACGACAAGCCTAGAGGCTTTTTTTAGCACTCCTTTACAAATCAAGTTAACAAGACAACTATAAATCACTAAACAAGCTGAAATTGAAGAATAACACAAATGAAAATAATTTTTTTTGGTGTGGACCCAAATGGTCCTACATCACTTCTCCCACCTAAATTTATTCTCTTGTTTTGTTATATATTTCTCACTATCTTCTAAAATTTATCTTATTTACTCTTATTGGCCTTCATATGTTTCTTTGATGAAAGTTGATCTTGCTTCAAATCTCAATAATAAGCCTAGAAATAAGGGATATTGAGTTTGTAGATCCACCCGAGATTAGACTTACAAACATGCCTAAAATGTTGATGTAACATATTTTGTAATCTTAATATGATAAATCTAATTTATCTTGGATATACATGTATATAAATATTAAGAGGGGGATAGGTTGTAGAGAAGATAATTGTGAGAATTACATAGTAGAAGAAATGGAATATTTTCTTATCTATCTTTGTTTCACTTGTTTTTATAGGAAATAGAAATGAAATTGCTTAAAATGGTGTAAGTTTTCAAATGTGAAAGGTGCAAATTCAATTCAAAGATCTTGGAGTGCATTTCATAAAGATTGATGTGAATTCCATAGAGCTCAAAGTGCATGTACACCATCCCATATAATATTTCTAAAAAAAGAGAATTTGTGCAACTTTTACTTTGTTATTTGAAGACAGATGGGAATGACATGTAAATTTATAAGATATTGTATTTCTACATGAATCTTAGTATATCTATAATTTTTTAAAATAATACTAAACAGTTTGTGTATGATTTTTTAAGGTTTATACTATGATTTAAATGATTTCTTCATAAGATCTTAAGTGTTTTGTAGTTCAATTTCTTTTTCCAAAGCTATTTTTGAGTCACATCCAAAATACTATGAGGTGAGTGGTTGCACTTGAAGGCTTTTCATATCTTGCTTTGGTTTTTAAATAAAAATTTGTTCTAATAGTCTTTTTATATTTCTTTACATAAGTTGTGCACTTGTTTGATTTTATATAGAAATAGTCATTACATCATACAAAATATAAATGGTAAGGAAAATTTTCAAAATCTATATGCACATATTTCTACCATATAATGTTAATTATCATTTCCATTTAAATAAGAATCTTTAATGACTGATAGTAGATTTTATTTTGCACGTGAAATATTTACTTTGTTGTTAATATATATTTTTCTAATAAAGAGGGTAAAATTTTATTAAAATAAAAAAATTCCATTACAAATAAGTTAGGGTCCACCAAGGCACCTGAAGGAAAGTTGAATCACCAAGCCAACAAAAACCCAACCAAGACACAAAACCACAACCAAACCAACAACCAACCAACATCAACCAACCATGTCCTTTGAAATAATCCTCTTTAAAACTTGACAGTAATCAGGGGATAACTACTCCCATCCCTCAACCTACTAGTCACCAACATGCTCAAAAGCCCATTTGGCCAAATAGTCAGCAACCCTATTCCATTCTCGAGGGATGTGAGTAAAGGACACCACCTCCAACATGGAACATAACTACTAAATGTGTCGAAAAATCAAAGCAAGTTGCCAATTAATCCCCTTCAAATTCTGCTCAGTCAACAAATTAACAATGATCTATGAATTAGATTCACAGATAGTCGTACGCCAGCCAAGAGCACAGACACACTTAATAACCCAAATAATCACCAACCCCTTTGTAAGATTTTTGGTTTGTTATCCTTTATGAATGGAAAATAGGAAAATAATGGAACTAAAGCTGTCTCTCCCGGCCCCTCCAATCCCAGCAGGCCCAAGATTACCCCTATAAGAGCCGTCAATGTTGATCTTCAAAACATCCATTGGAGGATGAGACAAACTCCCAACCATTTGTACCTTCTTTTTAACATGCCTACCTCTTCGAACATAGAAATATTTGAAGGCCAAATCATGCAGAACCAATCTATTCACTATCTCATCATCATTCCTTTTCAAAGGAAAAACCACTTCATATTTAGCATCCATAATCTCTTGAATCATATAAATAATTCTCTGCCAAACCCGTTGAATCATCAACATGCCTCCATGAAAAATATTGTGATTCCTTTCCAACTAGATTTGCTAAAGGATGAAATTAGGGCCAATGCACCACACAATCTGGAGGAAAGTGGCCTGTATTGGAGGTCTTCCCAGGCTACTCTAAAATTCAACTAGAGAAGAGGAATGAATGCAAGGATTTTGCTAAATACCCCACCAAAAATTCCAAATAAGCATAGAAAAAGGACAACAAAATAACAAGTGAGATGAGTCCTCCTCACCATAGCCACAAAGAACACAAATAGATGAGCCCTGGAATCCCCGCTTCCAAATATTTTCCCAAGTCAAACATCTATTCCAGGCTAAGGTCCACAAGAAACAATTATACGTAGGCTAGGAGAACTTATTCCAAATATTTTTCCACCAAGAAAATTTCAACCCACCATACTTTTGAGCAATCATCTCCTAATACCCACTAGCCATGGTGAAAACCCCCTTAAGATCTGGACTCCAAGCCAAAATATCCCTATCCCTAAGAGAGTTGCACTATTTACTTGCTAGAATATTACGAAGCTCAACACAATCCTCCTCTAAGCTAGCCACTGACCACTCATTGGGTACCTTCCATCTAGACACCTCCACATGCCCACAGAGATAAGAGGTCTTGAAATTAGCCACCCAAGATAAACCAGCCTCCAAAAAGTGCTGACAAAGATCTAGCAGATTAGGATACCAGCTCATGATAGGGGAAAACCCATCATAGTAATCAAACCAAAAAAGAATATCAAACCCCCTATTACAAATCCAAAACAAGTCCTCCTTGATCAACTTAACACCTTTTTTAAGCATTTACCAAATCACAAAGTCTTTTCCTACAAGTGAGTACCGAGGCACCTTGGTGCAGGAGCACCCATAGGTTGCCTTAGGTTGTTTAGGAGGTTGTCTAGGACAACTATTCAATCTATTCTAGTTCATTTGTGTTTGTGCCCTAGTGGAATTTTGTTGTGCATTGGTCAGATGAAGGTCATGTTGACCATAGAATAGGTGTCATAGGGTTTTGGCTACAAATGAGGTTTAGACCTTTTAGGAGTTTTTTTCAAAATTTTGAAAATGTTGCTCAGTTGGAGCTACAAGCGGCCAAGGAGAGCCCAAAGAAGAGAATAACTGATTTGGTGACCTATTTAGGGGTGGCCTCGACATGGGAGTGAGGTTGGAAGCATTTGATATGGTCTTAAATTTTTGAATTCAAGGGAGAGGCAATTGTTTTTGTTGAGTGTAATCTTTGTTTTGTTTTGTGTTACTGTGATGCTTTAATGGAGTAGTTTCAGTACTGTAAATCATGCATAATGTAGGACAATAGCTCTTAGAATACTGTGTAGCACTAGTTAGATTGGTTATTTAGTTTCCAAGCATTGTTTGTAGATAGTTTGCTTTCTATACTGTTGTTGGTCTGAACCAGGCAGTTTGGGAAGAATGGAGGGTTAGTTCACTTTCCCACCGTACAAATTATATGACCCTTTGGGAATTATGACTAGACTCCATGGATGTACATATAGTAGGTTTAGGAGTCTTTTACAACACCAGAGCCACTGTGGAAGTCTTCTCTTAGGCGAGCCAGGGAAGAGCCTGGCTAGGAAACACTAAAGTGCAAAGCACTTAGAATACAGAGGTGTTAATTTTATGTCAAACTTCCTTTTGGAGAAGGAAGATGTGAGACTTACCAAGCTATGGTAAAAAGGAAAAGACTTTGCCAATCCATCTGGTTAGGGAAAGACTTAACAAATTGCAGAGAAGCCAGGAAAGGGTTTAAAAAGGCCTAGTTTTGCTCTTTTCAGGTTAGGGATTTGTACGGTCAGTTGAGACATAAGACCCCAAGATTACCTGAGAGGTAGGCATTTGAACTAAGTATCCTAAGAAAATATTGGGGGTTCTTTGGAATGTTCTGGGGAAAAACCCTGATTTCTCGAAGGAGACCTAATAGGGCTAGTAACCTTCTAGGCCTAATAGTAGGGTTTGGGAAAAGCGACCTGCACATGGAGTTAGGTGGATCCCTAATACCCTTGATAGGATGGATTGAATTCTTTGAAATCACCTCCACACCTCTGTAAAGTCTTTTTAAGAAATAGGTGATTAGTAGCCTTTAGGGTGGATTAAGGGCTAAGGCAAGTGTTACAAAATTGCACCAATTGTTGACTTGGAAGGAAGAACTTAATTGGTAGTTGGGTTGGCAAGGAGAACCAAGGGATCCTAAGAAGGAAGAGGTCCTATAGGTTATAAGAGGTGGAGTAAGACACCCTAGAGGTCTTCCAAGCAAGACCTAAAGCATGAATCAGTGATTGATTCAGCCAACCTCCCTATCACACCTCCTCCTCCAAAATCCTACTTAGATATTTATGTGAAATAATCATGGCCTAGACATGATCCTATTCCAAAAACCATCTCCAATAAAGCTTGGCATACAACGCAAACTACTTAAAGTGGAATTCCATAGCTTGAGGCCATGAAAATGCTTCAGCCTACAAACAATATCCCACTTCACAAGGCTCCACTTAGAACATGAAAATAATATAACCCATAAAAATTGTTGAGATAGAGAGTCTGAATACTTAATAAATTCAATGGGAGCCATATAGAGCATACACATGTAGTTGGTAAGATCCTGCACCACCGACTTAAGCAATTGAACCCAACCAACGAAAGAGATCCATTTGTGAGTCCAATGGTTCACCTTCACATGAAACTTGTCTAAAATATATTACCATTAGCCCCTAGGGAGGGAACTAGAAGAGATAGGAATGCCTAGATAAGTCAAAGGTAGAGAACCAATCAGAAACCTCAAAATAAAAGCAATTTGTTGTTGAATGAGCCTCACAGTATTAAAGAAGAAAATAGAAGATTTACCCTCATTAATTATCTACTTGGAAGCAACGAGATAGATGTCCAAAGCCTTGTACAAATTAGTGGCCTCTTTGACCTTGGCCACTCCCATCAAAGCAGTATCATTAACAAATTATAGATGTGACTAAGGAGGTAAACCGTCACCCCAAAATCAATCTCGGATAAGACCTTGCACCACATTTCTCTTAATAACTTTCCCTAAACCTTTAACCAAAATAATGAATAAATAAGGAGAAAGAGGATCCCCTTATCAGAGACCTCTAGAGGCCCCAAATAAGGAAGATGGTTCCCCATTAATCAACACTAAAAAAGAAGTGGTTGTGATGCAACTCATAACCCACATAACCCATTTCTCAGCAAAGGCAAAAGCAATAAGCACCTTATGCAATAAAGACCACTTAACTCTATCATACACCTTTGTCATATCCAACTTGATGAACATAGTTTTTTATTTAGAGGTTGCCATGGAATAAATCATTTCGATGGAAACGACCACACCATCCAAGATTTACCTATTTTCCACAAAGTCTCTTTGTTCCTAAAAAATAAGCCTACTAATCCACCACTTCAGCCTCTCAACAATTAACTTGGAAATAATTTTATAGACCACATTGTAGAGAGAAATGGGTCAAAAAAAACTTAGCCTATCTACCCCATCATATTTTGGGATGAGAGCAAGAAAAGTGGAGTTCATAGCCCTCAACATTTTTTTGTTCCTCTAAGATTCACGAACCACCTCTAATAAATATAGATTTATAATGTCCCAAAATTCTTGGAAGAATTCAATTGAAAAGTTCCTTTAGGGAAATGCAACCCAAGAGGTGCTCATTCATTTCCATAAAAACCAAAGAAGGAATATAGGAAAGAACATGATTTTCTTTAGCCAACACATCCAAAGAGTCCTCCCTAAACAAGGAAGCAAAGTATTGTCAAGATTCTCTAGAGATATCTCCCAAAGAGGACAAGTGCTCACCCTTGGCATTCACAAGAAAATGGATCGAATTACCATGTATTGTGGACTTCATAGAGTTGAAGAAAAAGGTAGTGTTTTTATCTCCCTCTTGTAACCAATCAACTCGATCCTTTTGTTTTCAATAAATCTCCTCACATAGCTCACACTCCTCCAAAAATTTCAAAGCCCTTGCCTCCTCCTTGAGAGAGTCCTCAAAAAGACCAAGATCCATAATATCACGAGTGATAACATCCAAACCAACCTGAGCAACAACCTTAGTATGGAAGATGTTACCGAAACACTACCTATTCCACCTTTTGAGCTGGTACTTCACATACTACAACTACTTGATAAAAGAATACACATCAGTACCAAAAATAGGTCTATCCAAATGCCACTATTCAACAACATAATCCTGTCGAGAGGGATCCTGCAACCACATAAGTTGAAACTTGAAAGAGGGTGAATAGGTAGTGTGAGAAGATAAAGTGGATGAATTAATAGGCCAATGATCTGAATCCCTCCAATCTAAAATCTCAAAACAAATAAACCAAGATCCACCAATCCATAAATAAGAAACTAGAAACCTATTAAACCTCTCAACAATACAATCCTCCCCTAATATCCTATTATTCCATGTAAGTTGACCATTACTAGGCTTAATATCAACAAGATTCAATGCAAAAATATTATCACGAAGAAGAAGAGCAGAAGGCTCCAACCTCAAAATTCCTCCCTCTTTTCTTCAAAATCAACAATAACATTGAAGTCACTTACAATAATCCAAGGATATAAAGGAGTAGAAATTTGGATAAACCAGATGTGAAACCACAGGCACTGCTTACTAGACAAAACAATAGGAGCATAAATATTGGAAAGAAGAATAGTTTCTCCAATTCCTAGGCTTGAAGCAACCACTGAAATAGAAGACTTACAAGACATCCACTAGAGAGGGAAAAAATTCAATGGATTCCATAAACAAGGCAATCCCCTAGAATTACCTTGGGCACCAATGCACTAGCATTGACCATGCCCCCAAAGTTTAGGCACCACACCACACATATTCTCAACAAACAACTTAGTTTCTTGTAAAAAAGCCACATTAGGAGAATGATTTCTCACCAAGTCATGAACAAATTTTTGTCGAGGGCCATTGTTTAGGCCCCTTACTTTCCATGAGAGGATAATCATTTCTGAGGGCTGGAAAAGTGCAAATCAAGAGCCTTAACATATCTTGACTCCACCAACGTCTCACCCATCATATTAATTTTCTCTAGGTCCTTCTTTCTCCCTGCCTTGGAAGCCTTCTTAGGAGCCCCTTTCTTAAGATTTTTCTGGTCAATCCCCAAAGAAGGAGAAGCCTTACTTCCTTTTTTTGAATTAAACACCATCTTCCCCAATGGAAGATGGTTCTCCACCTCAATATTTTCCATAGCGACAAGGGCCTCAAGAACCTCTGAAGCCACCAGACTAAGATCAACATCCATTTTAAATGCACCACCTTCTTGGATATTCTGAAATGTATACAAAATATTACCCTTCTGAACCACCTCCAATACACCTTGGTCCAGAGCCATCATACTTGGATTTATCTCCTGTTGGCTAAGGTCATCCAACACATCAAAATATTTAAGTGTCCCCTTCTTGCCGCTCCTTAAAAGTCCTCTTCTATCCACAATTTTTGTTACAAGGCTTAACATGAGTGAAACCCTCATTATCTGCCGCAACGCCAAAAATAAGAGCCTTTCCTTTATCAACCTTAGGAGGGTTGTGAGTAGACTAAGACTTTGAAGATCTGGATCTGGGACATCTTCGTTGCAAATGACCATATTCATGGCACAACCAATAGTGGAAAGGAAGAGTCTCGTAATCTAGTTGTTGCATCCAAGGAGACATATCCACACGAATTTCCAAAGAGTCTAGAAGAGGGTTACTCAAATTAATCTCAACACAAATACGAGAAAAAGTCATTACCTTCCTATCCTGCATTTGCTGAGAATGACCCACCAACTTCCCCAAAAGTAGAGCAACCATTTGTAGAATGTCATTTCGCCAATACTCAACTAGGAACCATGGAAGGCGCACCCACATAGGAACATGATTCAAGAGCTCCTCTGATGGGTTAAAACTAGTATGCCAAGGGTTGATGAATAAACCAATTTGGTTGTGAAAATAAGGCCCTCATTTGAAAACTCTGTTGTGATCAACCATGCAGTTAAAAACAACCATAAAGTATTTGTTTACTAACAAAATTACTTCTATTTCACCTTTTGGAGCCCAAGTCCATTGAGCCCACACCTCTAAAAATGGGAGCGAGACATAAATTCCCATGAATTTGCAAATCAAAGCATGATTTTGAAAAATACTTCACATCCTCAACGATTGATTCTAGTTGAATCATGAGAATAGGTCTATCCTTTCTCCTCTCCAAACATCCATTAATTTTTGAAATGCGAGGGTCTTTAGAAGGATTCATCCCCTCCACCCCAAAAGCTTTATTCACAAAAGGACCCTTAACATCATGCCTCAAAGGAGACCGAGAATTCGTACACAACATTGCATGAAAATCCATATTGAATTTAAAACCCGACGCTTCACTATAATTCATAAGTGGAAAACAAAACATGAGACCCCTCAAGCCTCAACAAACCCTCACACCAAACGAGACTAAGTGGAAAAATAAGAAAAAAATGTGAACAAAAACCCCCCATATACAAAAAACCCCACCCCAACTTGCAACAACACCCACACACCAACCAAACCCCTCACCACACACATGCAAATAGCTCCACCACACATGCATACCACACCCATTACAAGGTGTATGTCTGCACAACAAAAGTATGCAACCTCCTCATTTCCATCTTCCCATCACCCATTTTATCATTAATATTGCTAATGCTATCTCCCTCAATTTCTTTTACAATGCTACGATGTCACCACTCTATTATTATTTTAACATTTTTTTCTTAGAATAGACTCAAACCTTTCCTTCTTGTTCTCTCTCCACATTCATTTAGTTATAGGTAACACACGTGTCCCAAAAAATTCACTCACCGAATAAATGTAGTTGATGATTGTCTAATTTCAAGCAAAATATAAAAATAAGATAGATAATGATAAGATTATATGGGTATTGTTGGTATTGTATTTTAAAATATTTAGTGTGATCCGAATGAAGATGGAAGAGTAAAATCCATTATAATATAAAAGCCCAATATGTGGTAAGATTATTAGAATTGAAGGGGTTGAGTTTATTTGAAAATTTAAAGGTATATTTTAAGATGTTTGTCATTTGTGAAGATGGAATGAGATGGTTCAAATGGAACCATTCAAGATTACAAACATTAGCCTTACTATAAAAAAACATAATGTAGGTGCAAGCACAAAGATTTAATTTCAAATTAGATTATGCTAGCCACTAATAAATAGTTAAGGAATATGTTGATGAATATTCTAGACTCGAATAAATTAAAAAAATCAATTCAACTTACAAATGGGAAAGAAGCGACTCCTTTAGCATACTTGAAAAAATGCATTAGGCTTGACAGATTGTAAATTGACAAATAAGAGTAATTATAACTATGTTGCATTGGCAATTGCTCAACTTATTTATCTATTAATAAAATGATCAATTAATTGTTACACATAGTAGCTTCTATATCTTTAGATGATTCATTTTCATTTTTTCTTCACTCTAATAAGCATTGTTAGCTTCATAAGTCCTTATTGGTACGGTTTAAGTTCCAAGATCTTATTATTTACAAAATATATTTAATTAAATTTGACATTTTATTTTATAAAATTATAAAATATTGATTAAAAAAAACCAAAGATGAAAGGTAGGAAGTGTTTTAACAACATTCACATTGAGTTTGACCTTTCCCATGGTTTTTGTAATATTTCATTTTCTTTTAACTTGTAGATACATGCAAGTTTTATACTAAATGGGGGTATAGAATTGTATGCATTTAGTGCAAATATGTCATTATTCAACCCTAGTAAAAGATATAAATGATATGAAATGGTGACATAAAATGACATAAGTTCACATATCAAAACCTTTCATTTTTATTTTAAAACTCATAATAAATCACAATTTACTAAAATAATTGAATTTATATTTATATTTTCTTTTTAGTCATAAATAAATCACAGTTTAAAATAATAATTAAATATATATTTTATTATATAATGAAAAATATTTCATCTTTCTTTTTTATATATATATACAATAATTATTTACAAATAAGAAAGATAAATCTACATTTTAAAATCTTACATTACAAAAATGCCTGACTATATGACTTCCATATTGACATGCCTCACTTTCGAATGCGCAAGTGCTCTTATTTACCTTAAGGGTCTCCACAAACGACAGCTTACATGATCGAGGCAGTACCAATCCGAGTACTCTGTTTCGCATGACTTTCCCTATATTCAGAAATTTGGAAATCCGAATAGAAAACCCAATGAAGTTCCCATCCATGAACAACATCACATTATGCAGAACTGTAAATCAGGAGATACCCATTTGTAGTTTACATTTTTCGGTCATTATTGCCACGCAGTTGTTTTATTTTCTGGGTTTTTGGTTTCTGAATTTAGTTATGAAATTTCATGGAGTGCAGAGCTTGTGGAAAATGAGTATAGAAAGAGGGATTAGCGGTAGCCCTTGTTCATGGAACCCTATTTCTGACAAAGGAAGAATGCCGCTGCACAAGCTTAGCATTGAAGGAGTTAATCATATTATTGCCGTTGCCTCTGGGAAAGGGGGAGTGGGCAAGTCGACTACTGCAGGTATGTTTTTTTATATTGAAAAAGTTTACAAATATGGTTCATGGAGCAATTAGTTACAAATAAAACTAAAAGTTAGCTCCTTATGAGTATTAATGAGACTAATACATAGCTTCTAACAATACTAAGCTTCTTACAAACATTAATGAGATTAATATTTAGTTCTTCATGAGCATAAACATTATATAACAGCTTAGATATTCAAATTGGAAGTCAACAGTGAAATACTAAGAATCACAACTTAGCAATTCACATATATATTGCATTCGCACTAGAAGCCAACGATAGAAGATCAAGAATCACAATTTGAAATTCTACATTAGATGGCCCTTTGGAGATTTGAACTTGGATTTCTAGAGCCCAACATTTTAACCAATTGAACTCAACCCCTTAGATCACTACAGTTATGTTTCATTTTAACTACCCTTTTCTGTCATCAAATTGAATTGAACTCAACACTAGATTCAGTGCTTGTGATGCTTGTTATATATACACTTTTGTGTGTATATATATGTATACATACCTTGTGTATATAATATAATACATACACAAGTATGCCTAAAATAAGTATTTGTCTGCATATAAATATTATAACAACATTGTAGAGGAGAAAAGTGCATGCTAGCTACTTTTCTCCACTCTATTTACTCTGCCCTTTTCTGCCGTCTAGTTGAATCGAACTCAATACCAAGTTAAATGCTTGCTATGCTTGCATATGATTACACTTTTGTGTATGTATATATACAAATACGCCTTGTGTATATAATATATACATCTAATACATATACAAGTTTGTATAATATGCTTACAGTAAGTACTGTCTGTACATAAATATTATAAATTTATAACAATATAGTAAAGTTGGTAATTTTCTCCACTCTATTTACATGTTGCTCATAGAAATCATCCACTTTCTGGTTCACTGGTCAAGTACCATTTTTTTCTTCTTCTAGAAATAGGACAGACTCTATCACGTGTGCGTGTGGTGATAGGGGGGTTGGTAGAGCTGTCATCTTAAGAGTAAGAGATCTCAAGTTCAAGTCACACTCATTTTATCACTTCAAAATTTGTCAAATTGGATGATGTTTAAGTAGCTATTTTACACTTATTTTTGCCTTGGCCTCAAATATGTCATTTTGGTGCTCAATTCAATATGTTTTAGCGTATAAGCTGACAGAACCCAGCCAATACCTCTTGATATGGTGTATACATATACACATGGTACATACACAAGTTTGTATGTATGCCTATTGTAAGTACGGACACACATAAATATTACAATATACAACAATATATAGTTTCATATAATATTGTGAACATGTATGTGTAAGAAGCATGCGTCTATGTTATCATACTTATACTTGCATGCTTATTATAATAATTATTATGTGTATACATATATTTGTTATAATACTTGTACATAAAACATTTTGAATACTTATTATAATACTATACATCACCTGACTGATGAGCAAGAAGTTTGAGTTGGTGAGCCCCTTGATATTGATTATGGAGAGTGCTCATCCCCTTCGTGACCGCATGAATATAGGCTTCTCATTATCAATTTTGATGGGCTAGTCTTCCCTCGAGGAAGAGTCAGGCCTCAAACTATCTTCTGATTGCCCAAGTTCTGCATTGCCCGTTGCTTCTTTCTAACCCTCATTTACTTTCCTCCCAACTCAAATAAAATTTGAAGGGCTTGTGTGGGGTGCTCAGTCATTTACATTTACAATAGGGCATAGTTCCTTTTATAGATTTTGTAGTAGTCTATGGCTCTTGTGCATTTTAATTGCAATGACAATAATAGTACTCAAGGTGAGCAGATTTGGTTGAAAAGGATTCAAGAAATCATTGCAACTGTTGAAAATGAATGGTTGAAATCTATTCCCCAACCAAGCCATCAAAAAATCATCTAAATTGATGCTGCATTGTGCCACTGACACATTGTGATTTGACATGGCAGTCCTTATTGGCATCATGCAATGGGTTTGAAGCCCTTCTTCCAACCAGGCTGTTTGGCATAGGCTTTGTAGACAAGGAGATAATCTGAATCCTTGACTATCAAAGTCCAATCAACCATAAATAAAAAAATCATTTAAATTAGTGCTGCTTTGTGTCACTGACATATTGTGATTTGATGTGACAGTCCATATTGGCACCATGCGAAGGGGTTTGAAGCCCTTCTTCTGACCAGGCTTTTGTGCATGGACCTTGTAGACAAGGATATAATTTGAATCCTTGTCTATCTTAGTCCAATCAACCATAAATGGAAGATTTGCCCTTGGTCTCATTCTTTTGATTTTTGATAAAGAATAACATGCTTTTGTCAAAAGTCTCTTCAGATCTCTGCTCCTGATAGATGTGATAATGGCAATGCAACAAGGTAGTTGATCCATATATCTTGTGTCAAATTTAATGATAAATGCTGCTATTCTGATTGCATGAGGTGAGATGAAAGACCAACCATTTCATTGATGGAAAGGAGATGCAAGAGCATTAAAGAGTGACAGGTCCACTTGTTGCATGATGGGTAAGGGATTCAAGCATAGGCAAGTTGAAAAAGAGAGATGACGATCATGACAGGAGTGTGTGAGTGTGTGTCTTTTGTGATAGGATAAAGCAAATCAATTTTAAATAATTGAAAACAAAAAAGGAAAATGGTTGGTCGATGATAGATAACATTGAAAAAAGGGGCTGGATTGATGGTTGGGTCATGGGCCTAGAAACACAAAGAGGATGTTCAAAGGGAGAAAAAACAAATCCAATGGAAGACATAAGGCATGCGATAATGTTAAAAACAAGATCAAGATAAATGACAAATATAAGAACTTTGGTCCATTGAAAAACTTAAGTTATAGACATGGAGAAAACTCAAATTAATACCTAAAAGTGAATAATATTGGAGTTAAGGAGTCATGACTTAGCATAAGTTCCATAGTGTAAACCGTTTTAATCCATGGACATGATAGAGGTTGTGTGAGTTGGCTCTAGGGGAAAGAGTGGCATTCACAAGACTGAATTTAGCATATTATTTGTAAACACCGTGGATATTCCACTACAACACAAATCTTATCAATTCCAATCATCACTTGACTGATTAAGTTGCTGGTTATAAGGCAAAACATGTATAAAACAGTCACATTGTCTCAACTTTGTTATTGTTAGGTGCTCACATTCACAAGGAAGATTATATTAGCAATTAGAGAGTAAGACCAAGCTTGAAAATGCAGCAAAACAGTGCCTTCTGTTAGTGTTTGGTAGCTTCGGGAGATATTTTCCCTTAATTATATCTTGCTCAAGGCAGGTCGGCCTTCATCTTTTATAAATAAAATATATTTGCTCTAGGTCGGCCCTAGAGAGAAGGCCACCTAGTTTGGTATTTATAGAGGATGGAGTCCTCTCATTTTCATCATCAATTCATTCACACTCCAATTCAAATATCTAGCAGCAGCAGCAGTTCGCCTCCTAGCAGCAGATCAGACTTTGAAGAAGTGTTATCATTAGTGCATTTATCATCCACTTCAAGGAGAAGTGCTATTTCTCATTGTATGAGACTTGGCCTATTCTAGGGCCTGATTTTGTATGCAGTTTTCTGCACTTTTCTTCTGATATATAAGAGAATATTGTTGCTGGGTTTTTCTCCCTCGAGTAGGAGGGTTTTCCCAGGGTAATCACTGTGTTCATTGTTCTTGTGGTGTATTTTCTGCTTGCTTACATTTCCGATCCTAAAAACTAACATGGTATTAGAGCGGGTTCGGGAAATCTGATCAGATTTGTTTAAGCAAACATCCCAGGGTCATGGTTGAATTTTCCCTCTTCGGTGAGGAGTTGAATGTATAGTTTGTTGTTGCAACTTCATGTTTAGGTTATTCGGTAATGGCTGTGTGTGAAGATGAATTTGCCAAGCACAGTAGAGTCAAATTAATGTATTCCTTATATGCTGTTCTATCATCGTTGAAGAACTGGTGCACATGAAAATAAATAAAAAGTCGGGACTTTAAAGAAGCATCGATTTTATTTGGAGTTCGAAGGAGTTGATCATTTTATTTGCCGCCAACATAGAGGAATCGCTATTGATTGAGGAGGCCAATAATTCACTCTTTGATAAGTTGATAATCTCAACATTCCGATAATCAAAGGGTCAACTCTGTGTATTCATCGCAGCATAATAGATAGATCACATGAATTTCCAGGCGCCATCTACACAATATCGTGGTTTCTTTTGTCTCCATCTTTTAGTGCCATATTTTAATTAAAGATTATCGGGAGCTGAAGATAATTTCTCCTAATAGTAGACTTGTCCAATTTTAAGTGGTAATCGCTGGTACTGAATGTTGGTCTCAAGTGGTGCCGCTAAAAGACAAAGTCGTGGGTCTCTTTGAGCAAAGCACAGATCAATAAGGTTGCAGGAAACCAATATTATATGCCATCCCAGGTGAAGATTTACACATTACTTTTGCCGCCTACATAAATCTTTTTCTGGAGCCGTTTGTTATGCCAAAGGGTTGATTGGTCAATACAGGTGGCGTATTATAAGATTACATTATGATGATGTTGCTGTGGGTGCATATCTGCTTTGAAGAGAATAGAAGTCGCCTTATGATAGCCAGTCACATTCACTTATAAGGTGATAAAGTATTGCTTAATTGCATATCTTGGCAGCAAGAACTCACGGGATGCATCTAGGGGCAAATGGAGGCCGAGGCTATTGAGTAGTGTTTCTACAACGAATGAAGATGAAGTGAAAAGAGCATCACAATAGGCCTTTGCAGTGCTTCTTGATTTGAAAGGGGTAGTGACGGAAGTGTTGTAGAGACAGGCTGATTTAGCTGTGTCCATCCCTATTCTCTGTGCAATTGTGTTTGATCTGGAAATATGAGGTGAAAGCCCTTGCAGTGTATATTTATTTGAGACGGAGAAATATGAGGTGCAAGCCCTTGTTCATCTCTGAGACTGAGATGAGACGTCATGTTGAGAGACTCCATGACGATATCACGTTGAGAGACTCCGTGATGAACCCTTGTACATCTCTGAGACTAAGATGTGTTTCTTTCCACACATGGGAGTAGCCATTGTGGACGTCATGTTGAGAGACTTCATGAGGACATCACGTTGAGAGACTCCTTGATGAACCCTTGTACATCTCTGAGACTGAGATGTGTTTACTTCCACACATGGGAGTAGCCATTGTGGACGTCATGTTGAGAGGCTCCATGACGACATCACGTTGAGAGACTCCGTGATGAACCCTTGTACATCTCTGAGACTGAGATGTGTTTTCCACAAATGGATGTAGCCATTGTGGACATCATGTTGAGAGACTCCATGATGAACTCTTGTACCTCTTTGAGACTGAGATGTGGTTTTCCACAAATGGGTGTAGCCATTGTGGGTGTCATGTTGATAGACTCCATGATGAAGATATCTGGGAAAATACCTCCCTAGCTAAGAGGGAGTGTTAGTGTTTTGTAGCTTCGGGAGATATTTTCCCTTAATTATATCTTGCTCAAGGCAGGTCGGCCTTCATCTTTTATAAATAAAATAGATTTGCTCTAGGTCAGCCCTAGAGAGAAGGCCACCTAGTTTGGTATTTATAGAGGATGGAGTCCTCTCATTTTCATCATCAATTGATTCACACTCCGATTCAAATATCTAGCAGCAGCAGCAGTTTGCCTCCTAGCAGCAGATCAGACTTTGAAGAAGTGTTATCATTAGTGCATTTATCATCCACTTCAAGGAGAAGTGCTATTTCTCATTTTATGAGACTTGGCCTATTCTAGGGCCTGATTTTGTATGCAGTTTTCTACACTTTTCTTCTGATATATAAGAGAATATTGTTTCTGGGTTTTTCTCCCTCGAGTAGGAGGGTTTTCCTAGGGTAATCACTGTGTTCATTGTTCTTGTGGTGTATTTTCTGCTTGCTTACATTTCTGATCCTAAAAACTAACACCTTCGACTTGGACAACCCCAATGCAGGAGAAAACTTCAGAAGAGTGAGAGATCACCTTGTCAAGCCACTAACTCCTTGTTGTTTTACAAAGGTTTGCTGCCTTCTTAAGGTATTTGTGGACATCTTACACTTATGAGAGTGCCCAAACACCTATACAACAATGCTACATCTCTCTAACCTTTCAAATTACACTCCATCGTTCATAAGTTACTTGACTGATGCAACAAAGTCTAATTACAATTAATTACAGCTGAAAGGAATCCCTTTCTTATGTCATACGAGAGGTGATATAGCCCAAGAGTTACAAGAGAGCTTTGAAAGGAAGCCCAAATGTCTTAGAACACCACGAGATGGAATTCCAAAGGCTTGAGCTCCTTCTTTGTCTGTGGCGTTTGGCTTTTTGTTTTATTTTCAACTTGGCTGGCCATATAAGATTTGAATTTTGTAAGCAAGATTAATCTCAAATGGATTAAGTGCCATGCAGAGAGCACTCATCTATAGGTAAAAAATCAAGGTAATAATTAGATATTTGACATGGCATTGCACAACTTTTTCTTATCTATAGGGTTATTGGAAACATCATTGGGCCCAGATCGGTTCCTCAGAATGAACAGGCCATAGTCTTGGATGTTTACTACACACACATTTCTGCTGAGTTACAGGTTTCCTTGTTGCCATTTGGAGACTTGTGTTAGATTTAGGATCAGAAATGAAAGCAATCAGAAAATGCAACACATAAGATAATGAACACACCAAGATACCCTGCGAAAAGCCTCCTACTCGAGGGAGAAAAAACCCAGCAAATATATCTCTTATATATTCAAGGAATAAGAGCAGAAATCTGCTTACAACTCAGGCCCAACACAATGCCAAATTTGATACAATGAATAATAGCACCTCTCCTAGATGCAAAGATACAAATGAATATGTTCCTCCTTGAAATCGGTCTGCTGCTACAAAATGATGATCTGCTGCTACAAGATGATGATCTGCTGCTCAAGTATGAACTTCTTCTAGGAATGCGAATTATGATGAATGAACTTGATGATCAAATGAATGATCATCACCTTATATTTATACAGAACCAGGTGACTCTTCATTTGGGTTGGCCTCTTTTAAGAAACAAGGCGACTCTTCATAAAATTTAAAATTATTATATATAGCAAGTCCGACTTGCCTTGGTATTATTTATCCATCATTTTTAAATTTGAGAGAAAGATATCTCCCACTGCTATAACATCAACAATTTGATCTTGAGTTACTCTTTGTACCGATTCTTTCATTTACCATTACACCACAATCCCTTGGACTGCTCACTTTAATCGCTATTTTTTTACTTTCATTTTCAGGATATGTCTTTTTCCTTTGCTTTTGGATTATTTAGTAGCTGGAGAACCTTCTAGGTAATCAAATTGTCTACACCTAGTTGATCATCTGCAAATGATGATGAATATTGCATTTCCTCTCCCCATTATAAATTTTCATTTCACCAAGACCAATATAAGGGCCATGAAACATACCCCTTTTTTGTCTCCTAACCTAAAATATACATATCCTTTTGTAAATAAAGAGGTTTATTTAAAGATAGATAGAACATAAAATACAAGAGGAATAGAGGGTCACTCGAGACTCAAAATACAAGGATGGTGAGAGTATCTATGGACTAAAATATTGCAGCCAGGAGCATTGTTTCCTTCATTTGCCTTTTTGTTGGCATACAAGTTAGCCTTCGTGGGAATATGCTTGAATTCTAACAAATCAAAATTGGCAGACAAAGCAATGATTCTGGATTTTAAAAGCTAAGTTGGAGAGAGTGAAGGCTTTGGAGGTTCTGCAAGGCTTGGATAGTGAGTTTTGAATCTCCTTAAACATTAAAGAGTTTTTAATTGTTCTTTGGATGCCATTTGAAGACTGATCTCACATGCCATAAGCTCTGGAACATTGCTGGTGGTCTTATTAAGATTTGCGCTAAACTCAAGAAACTTTGCATTCTTATTTACCATAATTACTCCAGCAGCAGCAGCCCCATGATTAGATTTGGAAGCACCATCAAAGAAATTGGCTGGAAAGTAGAAGAGAAAGAAGCTGTCCATTGTTTGAGAGTGTCAACCTTTTGAATTAAATCAGATAAGTGCCAGTTGTTTATGAGATGAGATTGAATGGTTGAAAGATAGCTTAAGAGCTGAGATTGTTTGAAGTGGACTTTGGCACTGTGAGAAATGTTGGTTCTGACTTTGGGAGGAATGAAGCTGTTGTTGGTAGTTTTACCATTAAATTTTGTGATTTCTATCAAAGCAAGTAAGCCAGACACAAAAGAAAGGGATGGCATTCCAAATATACTTGATATGAGGCTTTCTGCAAAAAATGGCAACATAATGGTTCTTCCAATTGATAAGATAGTTCTATGATTCTATCCATTGAGATTGGTGTGTAAAGTGTCTCCCATTGAAAGAGCTAGAGCAATCCATAGTTAAGCGGCTTTTGGACATTCAAAGAAGAGGTGAGATGGTTTCATTCTTTTTGATGCACTATGACATATGTGAGGATCAACTATCCCTGTCTTGAGCAAATTATTATTGATTAAACTTCTGTGTTGGCGGAGGAGGCACTGGAACAATATGACTTTGGGAGTAATAGCTTGATTCTCAATAAAGGAGAGATTTTTATTGCTTGGATGACTTCTCTAAAGAGCATTACCAGCCCACACTGAGTAATGACCATCCAAGTTGAGTGCCCTCAAATTAATTGATCATCATCATTCGGAGCAAGAGGTTGGAAGCTTGAAAAGTGCTGCCTGATTTGCTTCCAAGTGTCCTGCTCAAGAAGACTGTAGCCATGAATTTTTTCCCAAGAAATTTGGTTATTACCCTACTTAACCAGTTAATCAAGCTTAGTGATTTTCAGAGAATGCATGGACTGCAAAAGATGATGAGGCATATAGTGAGCAAGAGGTTATTGCCAATTATTGAGTCTTCCCAACAGTAGATCTGTTGACATTACCCAGAAGTCAAGAGATTTAATCTCTAATGGTGGAAGACTTGTTGATCAAGTTCTAGATTTGGGAAGCCCCTTTGAGAGTGGAGAGATTCTCAAGGAGATCTAACCCATGAAGACCATTACCATATTTGTAAACAAGAATACATTTCCAGAGAGTAAGAGGAGTAATAAGGGTCCAAAAGAGCTTAGCACCGACTGCTTTGATCATCTGAAGGGCAAATCTAATGCCCAAACTTCCTTGATTTTTAGCCTTAATAACATTCTTCCAGGTGAAATTTCTTTTCGGAGTCCCATTTCCCATCTTTCCATAAGAAATGCAAACCCTTTTGTCCATTTATTGAAAAATATAAGAGGGTCATGATATATCTTGAGCTGGTAAATGGGGAGGTTGGAAAGGACAGATTTAATAATAGTGACTCTTCCAGCCAAAGAGAGCCAACCATTGGTGCTACCTTGTATTCTCTTGTCAAATTTTCCCGAAAGATTGTTCCTGCAGTCTGCATGTTTCAATTGAAGCTGATAGGGACTCCAAGTTATATCCAAAGGGTCCAGCTCCTCCATGAAGAATTGGCTTCTGATCTCTGCTTGGGAGGAGAAAAGCGTGTAAAATTTGCTTTTACTTCTGTTGAGCATAGTACCAGAGGCATTAAGAAAGGAGTCTAGGACAGCTTTGATCTTTTTGACTATTTAGGTTTGTTGGCCTCACCAAGAAGGATGGTGTTATCAATGAATTGAGCATGAGTAGTTTCCTTGAAGCTATTTGCAACTTTTATCCTGGTTATGTTGTGATTCCTTCTGTAAGTAGGAGAAAGTTGTGATTGACTCTGTCAAGTGCATTGGACATGTCCAACGTGATGGCTATATTCTTCTTTTTTTTCCTTCCCACAGGTGTGTTGGGACTCATGAATAACTACAATGCTATTATAAATTTGCTTACCAGGGATGGATCGATCTTGCTTGTTAGAGATGATTTTGTCAAGAGTTTTCTTGATTCCGTTAGCAACTATCTTGTAAGAGGAGTTACGAAGAGAAATGGATCTGAAATGATCAAAACTCATAGCATTTTTATTGTTAGGAAGCAGAGCAAGAAAGGTAAAATTGATAGAACCAATCATCTCACCTCTTTCTGATATCTTCAACCATGAGCAGTATGTTCCTGTTGATAAGATTAAAAATTTGCAGATAGATGTTCTTGGTGAAGGCTTCTGGACCAGGAGCTTTGTCTCTGGGAAGCTTGGAGACTGTTGCCTGAAGCTCTTCTATAGAGACAAAAGGACAGAGAATTTAAATGGAGTCCTCATTGAGAAGATGAGGAATGGAGGCTTAAGGCAGCCTTGAGCGAGAGGGTCACCAACTTCAGCTTGAAAAAGTTCTTCAAGTGCTGGGAGGCAGCTGCCCTAATCACTTCAGGTTAATGGATGACAGAGTTATCAGGAAGAGAGATTTCCTTGACCATATTTCTGTGAATGGTGAAAAAAAGACATTCATTCTATTAAACTGAAAAATAGGTTACATAATATATAATTGGATAATTACTGAAGATATTAAATATCTACCTACTATCAACATACCGACTACTGTAGAAACCTAAACTAAATAAATACATTACATTTGACCATTAACATGAAGAACATATTATTCTAACACCTTCCTTTAATGGTCAATCTGTCAAAAACACCAAGTTGCCCCCTGAATTTGACAAATTTATTTGGGCTCAGAGACTTGGTGAGAATATTTGCAGTCTGATCTGCCGTTGGAACATATTGCAGCTGAACTGATCCGTCTTCTACCAGCTTGCGGATGTAGTGACAATGAAGCTCGACATGCTTGGTACATTCATGGAAGATTGGATTTTTGGCCAGTTTGAGCACCCCTTGATTATCAGTGTACAAGGGAGAAGGTCCTGCTTGTGACATGTGCATGTCAGAAAGCATCCTGCAGAGCCAAACTGCCTCACATGCTGCCTTGACGGTTCCTCGATATTCTGCTTCAGTTGAGGAAAGAGCCACTGCCTGTTGCTTCTTGCTGGTCCATGCTTTAGCACCGGAACCCAAACTGAATACATATCCAGAAGTAGATTTGCGATCATCCACTGATCCTGCCCAATCTGAATCTGTATAACCAATCAGCTTTGGATCCTTGCATCTGCCATACAGAATGCCATAATCTGAAGTGCCCTTAACATATCTCAGCACTCGCTTCGTTGCAAGCCAATGATCAACTTTTGGAGCTATCATGAAGCAAGAAATGTAGCTCACTGCAAAACCGATGTCAGGTCTAGTGGTAGTGAGGTAGATGAGACTGCCCACTAGTTGCCTGAATGTTGTTTCATTGACCGGAGGTGAATCAGAGTTGGCTGATAACTTCAGCCCCTTCTCCATAGGTGTGGAGGCAGGTTTGCAATCTTGCATCCGAAATTTGTCAAGCAGACTCCGAGCATATTTAGACTGAGAGATAAAGATACCACCAGTGGTTTGCCAAACTTCAATACCTAAACAATAATGGAGAAGCCCCAAATCTATCATGTCAAAAGCCTGACACAAATCTTGTTTGATTGCTTCAATCAAATGAGCTGAACTGCCAGTAATGATCAAGTCATCAACATAGACAACAAGAAAGAGAATATCATCTCCAGAGTGTTTGACATACAAATTACTGTCAGAAGGACTGCGCTAAAAACCATGATCAAGCAAGTATTGATCAATCTTGATGTACCATGCACGAGGAGCCTGTTTCAGGCCATAGAGTGCTTTCACGAGCCTACAAACCTGATGTTCTTTTCCGACAACCTTGAAACCAGGAGGCTGCGTCATGTAGACTTCTTCTTGCAACTCACCGTTGAGAAAGACATTCTTGACATCCATCTGATGAACTGTCCATCTGAATTGGGCTGCAATCGCGAGAAGAAGACGAATTGTGCTCATCTTGGCAGTAGGTTCAAAAGTCTCCTCATAGTCAATGCCCTCCCGCTGTGTGAAGCCCCGAGCAACTAATCTGGCCTTATATTTATCCAAAGTGCCATCTGCATGATACTTGACCTTATAAACCCATTTGCAACTCATAGGTTTCTTCCCAGGAGGAAGATTAGAAAGAACCCAAGTGTGATTCTTCAGAAGACTATGGTATTCGGTCTCCATAGCCTTTTCCCACTCAAGAATTCCTTTAGCCTCAAAATATGTTTGAGGCTCATAGATGCTGTGGATGTTGGCCATAAGAGCAAAATTGATTGTGTGTTGCTGTTTGCTCTTTCTACGAGCTGATCTACCCTCAATGAGTTCATCATTATGAAGATCTCCGATAGTCTTGAGCCACCACTTAGGCCGACGAGTAGAAGTACCAACATCTGGAGTAGGAGAAACAACATCTTCTGGGATCTCTGGAACCAAGTCATCTGGAAATGAATCCCGAGGAAGATCAGGTGGTTCTATATCATGACCAGTAGACTCCTCATCTTCAGAGTCAGAATGCTTTGAAGCCTCCCATCAGGAGAACCAAGAGGAAGACGAACACCATCATCAAAAACCTGCATAGGCTGATCCTCAGGGTTGGTAGTAGGAACAAATGGACCAGTAGTCTCATCAATCACAACATCGTGATTGAATATGAGATGATCTGTCGCCACATCAATCAACCTGTATGCCTTGTGATTGTCACTGTAACCAATAAACATAAGTTTCTGGCTCTTGGAGTCCAACTTCGCAAGCTTGGCTTCGGGAATCCATACATGAGCTGTAGAACCAAAGACTTTCAGATGGCCCACCTTAGGCTTACGTCCTGACCAGGCTTCTTTAGGAGTCATCTTCTTAACGGCCTGTGTAGGTGACCAATTTAGGAGGTAGACTGCAGTATAAACTGCTTCAACCCAGTATTTCTTAGGTACATTTCTGTACTCCAACATAGAACGAGCCATTTCAGTAATAGTGAGATTCCTACGTTCAACGACACCATTTTGGTGAGGGGTGTATGGTGTGGTGAGTTGTCGTTTGATGCTGTGTTTAGCACAAAAAGTAGAGAAGTCAGCTGAACAAAACTCCCCCCCATTATCTGACCTTAGAGTAACAATTTGAGAACTTGATTCCTTCTCAACTAAGGCCTTGTACTGTTGAAAAGTACTAAACACATCTGATTTATGTTTCAAAAAATACACCCACATTTTCCGACTGAAATCATCAACAAATAATAAGAAGTACTTGGACCCAGTAACAGATGGAGTGTTCATTGGTCCACATACATCAATGTGAACCAATTGAAGTACCTTGGAGGCACACCAAGAATCACCATCCGAGAACGGTGTCCAATGTTGCTTTCCAGCTTGATAGGCTCCACAAACTCCATGATTTTGAGTTTGGATCTCAGGTAGACCAACAACCAAACCCTTCCGAGACAGTTGAGAGAGATAGTGCACATTCAAGTGCCCATAACGTTGATGCCAAAGTTTGTTGATGGAAGTACTCCGGGCTGCCACAACGTGCTCCTGAGAATCACCGGAATCAGCAAGTCTATGCAGACCATGATCCTCAAGTCCCATAGCAATCGTAGTACGTGTCTCCTTATCAACAATGCTGCAAGACGAACTAAAAATAACATCCAATTGGGGAGAATGCTTCATGATCTGGTTGATGGAGAGAAGATTATGTTCCATGCCTGGAACATAGTAGACATCAAGAAAGAGTAAATTTCTTCCTCCGGAGTGAATTTGAACATTGCCCTTAATGGCAATTGTGTACTCTTCGCCGCCTCCAAAGATCACTGAATCAGTGAATGGTTCATATTTAGTGAACCAATCTCGACGATGAGTAAAATGCCGAGAAGCCCCTGAATCAATATACCATGCAAAAGATTGTATTGGATCTGCTGTTCTCTTGGCCATAAAAGCTTAGAATGTAGACTCTTTTTGCTCAGTGTGCTCCGCGACATGTGCCTTTTGTTGAAACCCTCCCTGCTTCTTTTGTTCAGAAGCCATCTGAACTCAACAATCAACCTTTATGTGACCATATTTATGGCAATAATTGCATTGAATGTTCTTCTTCTTCTTGCTGTCCTGAGAAGAACCAGAACCTTTCGGCTGAGAAGATTGAGCCTTCCCTTTGTTCTTAGCAGAAGATTTGGCAGAGAAAGCTTGCTCTGTGGAGGTGGAACTAGTACTGCTTCCAAACTGTTGTCGCCATCGATCCTCCTGCAAGAGCTTGTTGCAAAGATCTTCAAATTTGAGATCAACATTGGTGAAGGTGATATTCAACGTCTCGATGAAATGCTCATACGAACATGGGAGACTCTTTAGAGTAATGACCACCATATCTTCTTACTCCATTTTTCGACCAATCGCCTCCAACTGATCACGAATGTCCTTAATCTTCGTCAGATGTTCCTGTAAGGACAGTTTCTCATCCATCATGATGGAAAAGAGCATGTTCTTGAGAAAGAACGCTTTGCTCTTGTCGGAGGTTTCATGAAGGGCCTTCAAATGATCCCAGATTTCCGAAGCAGTTTTTCCAGACGATACTTGAGGTAGTTGCTCATCTATGACTGAGAGTTTGATGAGCATGACAACTTCCCGGTTGCATTCATCCTATTTGTCCTGGTCCTTTCCGACTACAGTGGGACGAGGTGAGTTCCCCAAAATGATCTGATCGAGGCAATGATATTCAAAGATCGTAATCATGCGCTGCTTCTAGGTGTTGTAATTCTTCCCGTTGAACTTTTGGCTGCTTTCGAGCATGATATTTGTCAGAGATGCCATCACGTACATTGAGGTCAAACTGGTGAAGGCAAAACAAAAACAAAAATTGCACAAATTTAAAGTAGAAACCCTAACACGGATTTCGAGGCACTTTGAAGACAAAACCCAGAAGATCTGAAGAGTACCCAAAAAAGGATGCTGAAAACCCAAAAAATTTCGTCAACACCCAGTTGCACAAATTTCAAGGCATGAAAAACGAGGTACCCAAAAAAAACGGAAGACAACCTAGTTGAGCTCTCGAAAAACCCATTAGGAATATGTAATCGATTTTTTTTTTCATCTTGAACAGAAGGGTCAAAACCCTAGACGAGTTTGCAAAAACCCTTGGCCGCCATTAGAGCTCAAAAAATTGCTGAAAATCTCTTAAAAAATTCTGAAATCGGAGCACAAAGAGGAAAAAAACTTAGGCGACTTGGTTACAGCTAGAAACGACCAACTTAGGCTTAGAAATCGAACACGAAATCACCAAAAAAATGTGCCCAAATCGTCTGCGAAAAACGCAGATTAGGGAAGCACAAAAAACTCGTTTTCTCAGGCAAAAAACCCCAGTCAAAGAGACCTTTCAAGACATCGACCAGGAGAGTAACGTTGCAGAAGATAATCGCGTCCAGAAATGCGAAAAAATGCCACCAAAAGACGCGAAAACGTGTTTTGGAAGGTAGCGCGGCTAGTAGAGAAAACGCAAAAACGCGTTTTTGATCAAGCAGAGAGACGACGCCCGAGAAAAACCCGCGATTTGTAGATTGAACAGGAGAGACGCCCAAAAACTCTAGCACAAAAAAAATTCGAATTATGACTTTAATCAAGCCCACAAATTTTTAGGGTTTATGTTTTTTTGTTGCTCTGATACCATGTGAATGGTAAAAAAAAGACATTCATTCTATTAAACTGAAAAAGAGGTTACATAATATATAATTGGAGAATTAATGTAGATATTAAATATCTACCTACTATCAACCTATCGACTACTGTAGAAACAGTAGAAACCTAAACTAATTAAATACATTACATTTGACCATTAACATGAAATTTTAGGTCAAATTTTTGTGTGTCTAAGTTCCATTCTCTAAGCAAAAGCATTCTTGATTTGAGTCTCCAAGTGTCCTCCCAGCCAGTAAAGATGATTGAATTTTTGTAGAATGCTCCCGTTCTTCAATGAGCTTCAGAGTAGGCATGGTATCTTTAGAAGCAGATTCAATTCCCTCCAAATCATGAGGAAGCAGCATGGAATCAGCCTAGGAAGAGGTTTGTTTAATCTATGCCCTGATAACATGTTTGACACAATGGATTTTGAGTTTCCATGTTTGTTGTAACATCCCCACTTTGAAAATAAAACCCAAATAAAACCTAGTGCCCATCTTTTCCAATGGGTTTTGGAAATCCTATATTAAGGAAATGGACTTTATTCAAATTTTAATGATCTCTATTAGAATTAACTCGAGGAGGAAGAAATAAATCTTTCAATTAAAGTTTTGTATCAACCAATACTCAAACTACAACTATAAGCAACCTAGATACTCTATTTTCTCTACGGGACAAATTCTGTAGGCTTCCATTAATATCAGTGACACCCACATTGGCCTCTGACTATAGGCCTGTGGTCAATGGGATAATTGTTTTGGCATTGTCACATGTGCAGGCTGTGAAACTTTTAGCAATATGCGATGTCCAAGGATTAATTAATATTAAGAAGAAGCTATAGCTTAAGAAAAGTAAGAGAGTCGTGGAGCACCAAAGGAAGAATCAAATAATGTTTCAAAATGAAATCCTAACTTAAGTGTTTTAATGAAAAGAGATTTGAGGAGTGGTGACTCTTGGGGAAAACAACCTATTTAAGAGAGGCCAAGCAAGGAGAAGAGACATGATTGAGAATACATTTTTATTTGATTATTACTCCTTGTGGAGCAAGAACTACGGTTCAACCAACCTGAGGACAAAAATCCTCTAGGTGTGGAATTTGAGGATGAAAACACACAATTCCCAAGAGTGATTTCATACAGAGATCACCATTGTGCAAATCTGAGTTTGAATTAGAATATCCTTATTCCTTACAACTGGCAGCAGATTGTGACTTTCGAAGGACATTAATAAGGGAGTTTTGAAGGCCAAAAATATTAAAATATTAATTGTGATAGTTAATGGTCATCTTAGCTTTAGTTAGTCGATAGTTTACCTTTAGTTAACTTAGTTAGCTTTTAGTAACTTATGTTTATGCTTCAGTTCGTTTTAGCATCTTTCTATTAATTGCTTTAGTTAACGATTGTGTTTTTTAGAAACATCGTCTTGTAATTTTCTTTATAAGGAGTGTTCCTCTCCTTTTGTAAACACAAAATAACAAATATTAAATATCAATTACCATTTCATGGTATTAGAGCTTAGGCTTGAACTTTTTTGGCGAGTTTTTTAGTAATAAAAATTCGTTGTTTTCCTAAGGATTTTTAAATATTCTTAGATGTTTTTGCTCTTTTTTTTTTAATTGATTGTTAATGGTTAACTTGGAAAATTAAAAAATTATTCTAGAAGATTTTTTGACCATTTTTTTTGTAAAAATTCATAAAAGTTTTTTAGCCGATTTTTTTAAAGATAAAAATCGAGGAATTTTTTTGAAGGGTTTATGTGGCAGATTTTTGTGAAGATTTTTTGCAGCAAATTTTTGAGGGTTTCAAAGTGAAAAATCGTGGATTATTTTATGTCTGAAGTTGCGATTTTTTTCAGTGAAAGTTCGAGGGTTTTTTAGAAGTTCGTGGGATTTCTGGTTGTTTAACCTGTGCACGATTTTCACTCTTCTGGCATTTTTCTAAGGCATGCGACTGAGTTTCTTGGTGTCATTTTGTGCAACATAGACGCGGGTTTTTTGTTTGAGTTTCTGGACCTTTTTTACCTGTGCGTGATTTTATTTTTTGGGCGTCTCTTCTCCTCTCGATCTTGTTGGCTCTTTGCGCGTGTGTTCATCTTCAAATCATGTCCTCCTTTTGATGGGAATCGTGGAGTTTTTTGGACTCCTGGTTCATAATTCGCGTGGCTAGGGTTTCCAATATTCGTGGGTATTTTTGGATGCGTTTTCTTTGTTTAGTGTGATCTCTTCCAAAGTCGAGGGTTTTTTGAAATTTTCATACTGTTTCAGATCAATTTTTGGGGAGTTTTCTACTGGATTTGTGCAAAGTTCTAGGGTTTTGTTGATGAGAAAAATTAGAATTTTTTTGTCAATTTTTCTTTTTGAATTTTTTTTTCATGCCAATGCCAGTTTTTTGATAGGATTTTTTTGAGAAAAATGAAATTTCATGCAAAGGGTTTTTTCAAATTTACAAGTGTTTCTTGAAGAAGAGTTTTTGAAAATTTTTCTATAAAATTTTTGTTGTTTTTTAAAAGTTTTTTGAAGATTATTTTTTGAAAATATCTTACATTTTTAGAGTTTTCAAAGGTTTTTTTGAAAAATCTTATTGTTTCTAAGCCTCTTTTTAGACAATTTTTGAAAAAATCGTGAGTTGTGCCAGTTGATTGTCTAGAGTTTGTGTCAATCGATCACATAATTACCTCGTTTTTCGTACTTTTGGAAAATGGGAGGGTTGGTGTCTTTGTCCAATGTCATGTTGGAAAATACGTAGAGGTTCAATGGAAAGAATTACAACACGTGGAAGCAGAGGATGCTTACCATCTTTGAGTACCAATGTTTGGATGTGCTTGTTCTAGGTACAAGAGTTTGTCCCACAGTTGCAGGGAAGGATCTGGACAAGTATGATGGAGATAATAGGGAGACAATTATGCTTCTAAAATTATCTGTCACTGATGAGATGTTACCAGAAATACCATTTGGTAAGTCTGCTGTGGAGATCTGGAAGCATTTGAAAGATCTCCATGAGACCTCAGACAAGGGCAGGGATTTCTTCATGAAGAATATGCTGTTTTCCATTATGATGGATGACCAAGTGTCTTTGTGGGAGCACTTGATGAAAATCAAAGATATTCATGATCAACTGGAGGCCATTGTTTGCAAGATGGAAGAGGAGGATATGGTGGTGATTACGTTGAAAAGTTTGCCATGTTCCTACGAGCACTTCATCAAAACTCTCAACATTACATCCACCAATGTTGACTTGAAGTTTGATGAGCTGTGCAACAAGCTCTTGTAGTAGGATAGGTGGAGGAAGCAGTTTGGGAACAACAATGAGTCTCCCAGTGTTGAACAAGCATTTACTACCAAGGACATTGGTAAAGGCAAGTCTGCTCAGTAGAAAGGACAAGGCAATTTATAAGAGGGCTCGAAGAAGTCTATTACTTGCCATTACTATGGGAAGATTGGTCATATTCAAAAGTATTGCAGAAAGTGGTTGGCTGATGAGAAGAACAACCAAGAAAAGTCTTAGTAGAGTGCTCAAGTGGCAGAGTATACCGAGCAGAAGGAGTCCACATATTATGCATTTTGATGACCAAAACACCATCAGAATATTGGTAGACTTAGTTTATGTTTGTAGGATGACCATTAAGAGAGGGTATTAAAATATTAATTGTAATAGTTAATGGTCATCTTAGCTTTAGTTATTTGATAGTTTACCTTTAGTTAACTTAGTTAGCTTTTAGTAACTTCTGTTTATGCTTCAATTCGTTTTAGCATCTTTTTGTTAATTGCTTTAGTTTTCTTTAGTTAACAATTGTTTCTTTTTTAGAAACATTGTCTTGAAATTTTCTTTGTAAGGAGCATTCCTCTCCTTTTGTAAACACAAAATAATGAATATTTAATATCAATTATCATTTCAGATCCAAGACATATGGCAAAAGATGGGTTTGCTCTTGAATCTGCTTACTAGGATAGACTCAGATTTTAGAAGTCAATGAAAGGAACTTTTTACATTGATATTGATATAAATTGATAAGGCAATTTCAATCTACAAGAAGCACCCACACAAACTCAAGCTAGTTAAATATGTACCTTAAATAACTTGAATATTCATGCCCTTAGGTATAACTGGTTAAATATATGCCTTTAATAACCAGAAGTTTCATCATTTTCTATGTTATCAATATGATCTTCATATAATTGAGACATGGTAAGACCTAAAATTATTATCTTCTCCTTTTGAATCCAGTACAAAATTGAATATTGCATTCTCTCTATGATCTAGAGATGTAACATATTGCACCTTGCGCTCTTTTCAGATCAGTTGGTAAATGTGCATGTTCTCTATGCAAGAATAATGGATTTGAACTTTGACTGTACGTTCATTATGTTGGAAAATTTATATGTATGTTATCATAAAAACTGGAGTAGCATGATGCTATATCTCTAGCATTAGGTCTATTGTAATGTCCCCATTTTTTGAGCGACCCGGGAAGGAGAAAAATAAAGGATGGAAAATGACTTTGGAAAATAAAATAAATAAAATAAAATGGCCTTGAAGGTGGACGACCTAGACAAGGGATTAAAAATGTAATATCAAGGGTCATAAAGAGGTTCACTCCCTTGGAGAAAACAATAAAAATAAAATTAGAATACTTTATTGAGGTTGGCCAAGATTGGAGGAGAAAAAAAAAGCAAATAAAATCAATATTTTGCCTTGAGGAGGTTGGCTAGATTTGGAGGGAAAAGGTGGCTATAAATATAAGAACATTTGAGGTCATTTTAGCATGGATTCATATCATATTTTCATTTGGAGATTCTTCTCTTTGGCTGCAACTTTGGTTGGGCTTTATTCCAAGTACGAAAACCCTTGTGAATATGGTGAGTTGGACAAAAACCTAGCTCATCTTGTGGAGGACTCATAACATAGTTCTAATTGCACTTCATTGGAGACATTTGGAGGTTTGAAGCATCATTGCATAATTAGATTTGCAGATCAGATTTGGAGCAGTATTGTTGTAGCATTTTGTGTGCATATCGCATTATGGTTTTGCCCTAATTTGGAGCGCCACTTTGGCGCAGACTTGAGTGCCCATTTTTGAAGGGCGATTTTGCATTTCTAGAGTAGCAAATCCTAAGTGCTTGACAAGGAAGGATTTGCTCATCTAGGGTTTGATGTTTGAAGACTAATTTGCATATTTATGGTATGCATAATCTTAGTTTTGATATATAGAGCAGAAATTTGGGCATATGTTTGGCATGTTTGAGCCCATAAATTCATTGAAAAGTCAGTCCAGAATATTCAGTTTTGTAACAGCAGAAGTTACCTACAAAAAATTGGATTTGTATGAAGCATTTGGATGCCCTATCTTGTGTTTTTCATGATGGATTTCATGTTTGATATGAATATCAATTGGTAGCATCATTTGGCATGTTTATTTGTCATGTTTGGGCACTTGTATGTTTGCTGTGATATTTTGTTTTCATAAAATAAAAAAAATCAGAAATCAGAATTAGGGTTTGAGCAGAAATAAAAATCAGAATTTTAGGGCAGATCCCATTGGGGATATTTCAATGGTATCAGAGCTCTAATCCTACCAGCCTGTGAAACATCAAAAGTTCATCATTGTATGGTAGATTATATCCATTGCATGTCATTCTTTTGCAATTGCATATCAATGTTTAGTGTTTGCAGGCCAAAAAGATGAAGACAACTCAATAATCCATGTTAGAAAAGTTACAGGAAATGCATGAATATTAGAAGGATTTTATCGCAAGGATGGAGCATTGAGAGACAAAGAGAATGTCTTTGAAGGAAGAAGAAAAATCAGATTTGAGGGAGACGACTAGGATAGTAACCAAGAAGCAAGAAGAACAACCTATACACCCATGACAAGAGGATGAAAGGGCGAGATATCACATTGATTATATTGCTCTGAATCCTGCCATCCGTCGTGACATGTCTTTTGAGGAGTACTATGATATGAAAATAAGAAATGGATAGAGGAGGAGAAGGTGTAGAGAATAGGAGCCAAAAGAATCTTTCTTGAAAGAGGGAGAACCCAAGATGATGGAACCCAACATAGTGAAGGGTACAATAGACACAAAATTACAAGATGTCAAGAAAGAAGTTGTGGTAGTGGACCAAGAAGAAAAATTGAAGTTATCTAACATCATGGAGCAAGAACAAGAGGTCCCCAAGTGGCAAGTTGAAGGTGAAGATTCCTTGTTGATTTCTAATGATGGTGGATATCAACAAAAGACCGATGAGATGAAGGTGGGAAAAAATCTATTTGTTGGGTATGAAGAGTTCAAATTGAAGGAAGATACATTGAATCATGCAAGATCTTTCAAGCTTTCAAAGGATGAGCCATTGATCGATTTTCCAAGTAGCATTGTAGGCGAATATGCATTTGAGAGGAACTTACGTAATCCAAATTCAAACATGTTGAGTCACAAAAATGGAGGTGTTGAGGATATCTCAACAAATTCCTTATCAATAAATAAGGATGGGCATTTTGTTCGCAGACAAAGGTATGAAGATGTTTCAGATTTTTCGCTTCCTATGTCATTGCAAGATTCTTGTCATCATGGAAAGCATGCAAAAAAAGGTGATAGAATAAGAGATACAACTTGCAGTAAAGGGCACGTGGACTCTTTGTTTCAAGTTCCAAATTTTCCGTATCCAAGTGATCCCTTGAGGGTCAAAGAGGATAGACACATTGGTGCTACATCACAGTCCTCCCTTGAGGGTCAATTTTTTGATGCTTATTTGGGAATGCATGAAGATGGGAATCCAAGAAAAAGAGATCTATATAACTACATCAGAAAATTGAGAAGAGAAGAAGAATCAAAAGTTTTCAAAAGAGCATTGGCAAAAAAGAAAAAGGAAGAAAAGAAAGAAGAATTACTTCCTTGTGATTTGCAACCTATGGGTGATCCTAAGAAGAGGAGAGAACAATGCTGTTTGACTTGCCTAGAAGTTTGGACACCTAGTCATACATGTGGAAGCCCTAAAGAAGATGAAGCCATGCTCACAAGTTCACTTCAGCAGAATGATGATATGGACAAAGAAGAATCACTTCATGCATCCACAAGTGAGGGGCACATGAGTTTTCATGATAACAATAAGGTTGAAGGGTATGCTGTTATAGAGTTTGCCAAACCAGCAGTGATTGATCAGCCACATGAAGGTATGAATTCTTTTGATGATCTATTATTTGAGCAGAGCATTGTCTCACCATCTCTACATAGTAGTTGCAAGGAATCAAAACGTGAGTTGGGTGACCTTGAAGGTGATATTGTTAATACATATGAAGGCAATTTGTTATGTGATGAGAAAAATGACTTGGATAAATTGGATCAAAGACATTTAGCATGGCAAGAGTTAAAGGTCAATGAAGGTGCAACTTGCAGTCATGGGATAGAAGTTATGACAAGTAATACACTTGGTTTTCAGCTGGATACATCTCTTGGACTAGCACTTGATGATGAACATCCAACAATGAAGGAGGATGAACTTGAGATCCATGAAGACACCACAAAAAGGTATGATGACAGTTCTGTTTTTCTGATTATGAACAACAGTTCATTACCTTAACATAATCATGAGGTGATAGGTAAATCATATGAGGATGATAGTGGTAAGAAGCCTTACCTTGTAGATACTCAAGATTTGATGGCTAAGCATGAGGTAACGGTTGTGTATACAAACTAAAAACATTCTGATTTTGTACATCATAGCATAGAGGGTGTTGTGAGGACTCAAGACATGTGTGAGGGATGGCTAAGAAGGGCTAAGGAAGCCAAGTTGCTGACTGCTCAAACAAAACAACACCTACAGAATATCAAGGAACAATTCAGTCACATGGATCATGAGAGGCACCGGCGAGATACACTTCTTTGTCAATCTCTAATACTTCCAAGGGAAGAAACTATGATGGTTGGATCTCTTATGATGGTAGAAAATGAAGACCAATCATATTTGCATGAACTTGTTGAGAGGTATGATTTTGAAAACAAATCAGAAAATTTATTTTGTGCAAATTATTTTAATCATAGGGTTCATGAATCACATCATTTGGAGAGCCAATTGAAGGCTCAAATCAGGGTTAAGGAAGAGGAAGTTATGCATATACGTGGACTAACAAATAATGATTGTTATGCATATGTAGAGAAGAACATTTGTGATTCAGATTTGGTTAAGAGTTTAACCATTCTTGGAGAGCTCAATGAGCCTACTTGTGTTTTGACACCACGCTATCATGATGATGATCCTTTGGGTGAGCACAATGCTGCCCTAGCTTCAAAGTATCCGATTTGGAGTTGTATGTGCATGGGGATGTTGAGTTTCAGCTGGACTATAGTCCAAGACATGGAAATGAGCATGAGAGCAGAAAATTTTCAGACCCAATCTATTGGTTTTCAGCTCGCTCCTTGATGATTGATGGCTGTTCTATATTGATGATCATGGAGTTTTCAGATTGCACATTGATGTTTGCAACTGTTTGGATGGATTGGTGTGCATGGGATTGCCACTATAGCATTGGGAGGTTGCATGATGATGAGATCCTATCATCTTATGACAGCAAAAGCATTCTTGGCATGACCATATGTCTGATTTTCAGTTTTCATAGTATTGTTCTGATTTGCACCGGCAGCCTAGAGCAGATTTGCATGTTTGGTGATGCACATATGATGGACACTTATCACATTCATATGAGGCAATTCAGGGCTAGGAGGATAGTTTGCTGTGGTGGCATGATGGGAGACACTTATCTATTCATTTTCAGCTGGTGTGATGGTGTAATAACTTGGGATCCAAGTATTGGTGTGAGTGGTATGATACTTCATAGGGATCATGGTGAATTGCTTCATAACATTTGGATGAGTGATATTTGTATTAGAGTAGAGCAACGGAAGGCTTAGTGTAGGTGGTTGTGTTTTAGAGAGCATTATGATATCACCTATCACATATTGATAGACATAACATATTTTAGGGCCTTGGATAGATATGACACTTTGCCTTTGATAGACTTAGCATTTGTGGATAGAGGAGCCTTCAGAGTGAAGGGGTTGATGCACGATATGTACATGACACTTGAGGTTGATGAATTGTTATTCTTGTTCCTACAACTATATAGACACATTACTTTGAGGAGTGGTGCAGGGAAGTTCAAGCTTCATTTCTACAACCCTTTCAGTATTGAGAGTGGATTTGGAGAGGATGCTTATGAGTCACCTAAGGTTAGCTGGATTCATAATATATTTTATGTATCTTGCCTCAAGAGGGCAAATGAGCAACATATCACATCTTCTCCCGAGCTTCCTCATTTGGATGAAGAAGGAAGTTGCTACTTGTACCTGAAACTACTCTTGATGATGGGGGATCGCCAACCTTGAGGAGCAGAATTTTAGAGTTTGAAGGATGAAGCAGATTTGAGTTTGAGTGTGTATGGCCGGTATTGTTTCATTTTTGGCCATTGGAACTCACTTTACATACTATTCTTCATATTCACTATGGGAGAAGTAGCCACAAGTTGAGGAGCAGGGTGATCATGGAGTACTTGACTAGTTGAAGAGACTTGCTACTTGAGGATGTTTTGTAGTATCCAGGCTTGCAATTGCTTGTGGGGCAAGCAATTTCCGGGAAGGGAGGATTGTAACATCCCCATTTTTTGAGCGACCTGGGAAGGAAAAAACTAAAGGATGGAAAATGACCTTCCATATTTTGTAAGCCATTTGAAAAATAAAATAAATCAAATAAAATGGCCTTGAAGGTGGAAGACCTAGGCAAGGTCCTAAAAATGTAATATCAAGGGTCATAAAGAGGTTTGATCCCTTAGAGAAGACAATAAAAATAAAATTAGAATATTTTATTGAGGTCGGCCAAGATTGGAGGAGAGAAAAAAAGCAAATAAAATAAATATTTTCTCTCGAGGAGGTTGGCCAGACTTGGAGGGGAAAGGTGGCTATAAATATAAGAACATTTGAGGTCATTTTAGCATGGATTCATATCATATTTTCATTTGGAGATACTTCTCTTTGGCTGCAACTTTGGTTGAGCTTTATTACAAGGACGAAAACCCTTGTGAATACAGTGAGTTGGACAAAAACCTAGCTCATCTTGTGGAGGATTCATAATGGAGTTCTAATTGCACTTCATTGGAGACATTTGGATGTTTGGAGCATCATTGCATAATCAGGTTTGCAGATCAGATTTGGAGCAGTATTTTTGTGGTATTTTGTGTGCATATTGCATTAGGGTTTTGCCCTAATTTGGAGTGCCACTTTGGAGTAGACTTGAGCGCCCATTTTTGGAGGGTGATTTTGCATTTTTGGAGTAGCAAACCCTAAGCGCTTGCCAAGGAAGGATTCACTTATCTAGGGTTTGATGTTTGAAGACTAATTTGCATATTTGTGGTATGCATAATCTTAGTTTTGATTTATAGAGCAGAAATTTGGGTGTATGTTTGGCATGTTTGAGCCCATGAATTTATTGAAAAATCAGTCCAGAATATTCAATTTTGTAACAGCAGAAGTTACCTACAGAAAATCAGATTTGTATGTAGCATTTGAATGCCCTATCTTGTGTTTTTCATGATGGATTTCATGTTTGATATGAATATCAATCGGTAGAATCATTTGGTATGTTTATTTGTCATGTTTGGGCACATGTATGTTCGCTGTGATATTTTGTTTTCAAAAAATAAAAAAAATCAGAAATCAGAATTAGGGTTTGAGCAGAAATAAAAATAAAATTTTTAGGGCAGATCCCATTGGGGATATTTCATCTATCCATTTTCTGTCAAGGTAATGTCCTGAGTTTCTGCAAACTTACAAAATAGGTTTGTTGTTGAGCAGGAAATTTTTTAAGCAAGTTGAACAACCATTCTAACAAGAAGCTTGTCTGATACAACCCCCAAACTGGGTAAATAATTTTTTTCTACTTTCACAAATAAAATACAAGGAAAGACATACATAATGATAAAGTAAATAAACTTTTCTTTTCTTTCTATTGCAACATTTCATATTAAAGAAACAATTGACACAATACATCATTATTTTCCTTTCCAAGTAAATAACAGAGTACACAATACATCATTACTTTTCTTTCAAAAAAGTAATAGAGTAAGAAATCTTACAAGTATAAAACAACTCGGAAGCTTTTGAGCAAATAGGAATAAGACGGTCCAGGTTCTTCCCTTTCAAACTTTGGTTCATCAGAAGTCTACTGTAGAGGAGAAACATCACTCAGGTGCTTTTCCACCAACCACGGACTTATAATGCGGTCCCTCGCACGTTTACTGTTAAGTAGACGGCCCTCCCTTCTACGAAGAGATTGGTTGGGTAATCGGTTCTGTTGTAACCAACTGATCATAGTGTGGAGTCCTACATAACTAAATCCTTGTATCCCACAATCTCAATCTAGTATGCAATCTGGACTACGGTGAACTGACAGTATAATCGTCTCACAGTCTAAGTGGATGTAGGTGTACTACACTATTTTGGCCAAAGTGTTTCAGCAATATTTAAACTGACGGTCATCTATCACATGCACTAAGTCAGGTTCAATTTGAATTGAGGCTATCTTATCCTACACGTAGGCTAAGTCCTTACCATGGGTAGTCAATCACCCCAGACCTCCTACATCAATCTACCTAAATAGGAAATGAAAGGCAGTCAACAAGTGTCCCTTAGGTAGCTCCTATCTTGGAAATCTTTATCCAAGGAGTACATAGCTTTTCCTAGCTAACCTACTAACTTTAAGCTTTAGACTAACCTTGTTACTGGTTTCATCCTCGTCCTAGTATTTAAATAGCTAGTTTCCTCATTTCCTTTATATAAGGAGATCAAGCAGTAGTCACACAAATGCAATCCATCAAAGTAAATTCCTTTTCCCAAATTGAAGTGGAATAAATAGTTTTCCCCTTTACCCTTATTTAAAATTGCACACAAGCAAATTCTATAAAATGCATTCAAACATTCCTTTGTAATTTGGAGAAGCTATTCCTTCATAAAGCAAACAAGCTATTTCTTTAAGCCTATGCAGTCATACATGGAAAACTGATTTTCTTTTAGCCTATGCACAAAGTAAACATGCACTTCCATCTATTTATAAATTAAAACAGAGATACTAAGTATATGACAATCATGCTCGTTTCCTTAGCTGGCCTCCTTGCTTCTTGTAATTGCTTCTGATACAGTTAGTAGCAGGCTGGCAGCTCCCTTTGTTGCTTCCTTTATTAAATTCCTCAATCTTACTGTTCCTTCTAGATTCAATTTTTAAGCTGAAGCTTAGAATGGCAATGGAGTATATTTCTGGAAATGCAAACTATTTCTTATTCCCAAATTGATTCCTACAGCAGGTGCGCATTTGTATGTATGCAACAATGAATTTCTCAAGCTTTGAACAGTATGGCAATGGCAAATTATGGCTCTATAAAGAAAATTCGGATATAGCAATGGCAAGATGTGAATTGATAAAAATGACAAGGAGAAGAGCTCAATTTATAGAATTCGAATTCTCATGCCATGCTATATTTTTGGCATGAGAATCGACACCTTACATATTTGAAAATGTCAATCTTGCTGTGGCAGCAGTATAGCTATTTACTTAGCAAATTCAAGGTGAGTCGACCTTTATCCAGGGAGAATATTTCAACTATCACATTGTAAAATGCAGTTGAGAGACACCTACAGGTGTCCCCAGCCATGGCGTCCAAAATGGCGGTTTTAACATTCATAGCAAGAAAACGTCCTGGCAAAATGCACCCCACCTGGCCTAAACTTCAGGCCTTCAAACACATTCTCAGCATGGCGGATTTACAAACCCTGATCAGGCTTCCTGTGCGCGCGTATTTGCAGCCGCGCGATTTCCTCCAATTTACCTTTGCAAATAAAAGTTCGAACTTTGCCAATTAAACATTTGAACTTTGGTGTATTTTCCCTTCTCTTCCAATTCACAATACATAGCTTTATCTCTATGTTATAAAATATTCGATAAACATCACATGATTTCCAATGTTTAAATCTTTTATTTCCTCATGGTAACTTTATTCGATATCATAAGTCATTTATTTTCTCATGGTAACTTTATATGTTATTTACCAAGTGACTATAGAAATCTATGTCTTTTTATTTCCCCATGATTTTATATTTAAAATATAAATAAATTCTTATATATTTATATATTATTTATTATATTATATATAATTTATTATAGTTTTATTTCCCAATATATATATATATATATATATTTAGATGTTTTAATATTTAAATATACAAATATATATCTATATATTTATTCTGGTAAGACTATAATATCATATATATTTATATAATATTAAATATATATAAATATATATTTATCCATTATATTTACACTTAAATAAACATATACACATTTGCAAATATCATTCAAATATGTGTATTGCGAGTCAGTCAACATACTTTCAATCTACCTATTTGTGCAAATATGTGTATATATGTTTAACTATAATTTCAAGGCATCATAATAATGCTATAATAAAACATCATAGCTAGTGTGTATATGTTTATAGATGTGTATAATCCATTTATACTGTCATATGTATGTATCTGTATGTATGCCATATCAACACATGCGTATGGCATAATAAATGCCCATCATACGTCTGTATCGCCATGTCATACATATTGACACATACGTATGAGTGATACATGTATACACATATACACCCTGCCTATGTTCATATATCAATTCACATTTCACATTAAAGGTCACAGAATAGGAAGTTAGGTTAAGTAACACCACTCACAAAACATAAAGAAGTAATCCAAAACTCCTAAGCCTAAGGATGACTTATCAAGATAACTCTATCTGACTCAATTCCTCTAACCCTTAGTGAAGTGTGTGTATGCTCAACTGATTTACTTTACCGGTTATCCGACCAAGCCCCTCTCCTGAGTGATGTCTCCCCTCCGCTTGGAGGAATGGTTTCTGTTCCTGCATCCATTGGCACAAAACCACGGTAGTTACTTGCTCATAACATTTTGCAGTATATAAATCAATTATATAAAGCAAGATTAATTATCCTTCTTCATGCATTGTTTTATCCAAGAATAACATCAATTAAGAACATAGAATGAGTCAATCATAAAATGTAAAAAGATTCTCAAATTGATAACAAGATTCAACACATTTTATTCATCCAAAATCTTCCTTACAAACAGAATGCTCTAAGCATTGCTAAAATAGTAGCTATTCAATTTCGGGGTGTAACATTGTCAGCTTATCTTTGTTGCTCCAACTAGGTAGTTGAGCAACTTCGTGAACAATAAAAGGCTTTGGAATTTTGTTCTTCTGGTACTCTTCTAGCCAAGAGAACAGTGAAGAATTCACATGATACTTTTGTGTGTTCTTGACATGTTTTACCGTTATAGATTTTTTCAACTTCCAAGGCTGTACAGTAACTCCATTCCAGTTAGTATTTGTGAATTGTGTCTATTGATGCTTTTATGGTTTGCATACCGATACATTGGAATCTAGGGATCATTTAAAGATATTTTTAAAATCATATGTAATTCTTTGGGTAAGGATATTGTCTTCTGATTCTATTTTAACATCTTTTTCGTGTTAGTAGTATGCAAGAGGTATTGGGAGTACAGATAGTAAGCTCTTCTAAGATATTTATAATCTATTTTCATTGATTAATGATTGTATTAAGCTTAGGGATTCAGTGGTTGATCTTCCTATATCATGTAAAATCTCATGCTAAGTGTAAAGAAGAAGGAGCTTATTCAGAAAGTACATTGATATCTGTTGCAGTGAACTTAGCAGTCGCTCTTGCTGTTACGTGTAGACTGAAAGTGGGTCTCTTAGATGCTGATGTATATGGGCCATCTATTCCTACAATGATGAAGCTTGAAGGAAGGCCTCGGATTACAGAAGGTACACATTCACATGTCCTTTATTTACACAGCATAGCCTTATTTAAATTACTATTCATTGTAAATGGAGAGAACAATATGTTTGGTTTCATAGAGAACTATGGATATTTTCAAATGATCTGTTAGTAATTAGAATAAACCACATATTTGACTGAAACTTGAAATAAATGGTGGAATGTAATTTAAAATAGATGATGTTTTTTAGAAAGTTGAAAACAAGGAAAGTTATGTCTTTAAGAATGCGTACATAAGAAATTGGTCAAAGAGCAGGGTTTTTACAGATCTTCATCTAAATTTATACATACAGAATAGGGGATGCTCGCTATTATTTTATTAGCTTCTAGGATTCTGTGAGCAATATAAAATAAAGTTTTAGCTTATTGTTCTTCTCATCATAGTTACAAAATACGGCCAGTTCCAGATTTTTTCAACTGGCCATATTTGTCCAATTCCTTCCAGATTTTTCAGCTCCTAGAGAAATTTTAATGTTTTGGACCTTTTGAATGAATCGATTTTCTAAACCTGGTAACAATGCTTCTCACGTAATTCTCTTCACTTTTCTGCTGAAATATTGTCCGCACAATATTCTCATCTTTGACTCTCTTTTGGAACCTATCAATTCCATTATTTGATCAAGAAGTTTTTGTTCTATTCAAATAATTTTTATTTACTTTATACAATCTTTCTATGAATGCAGTGATTCCTTTCTGGTTCTAGGGCCTTATTGAAATTCTTGCTTTATACTTTCAGTTATAAAGCTGTTAAATAGATATATTCCTTTTTGATCTGGTCACAAAAGAATTATTCATCATGTCTCAAACCCCAATGGTTTGCTTTTAATATCACCTATCCTCCTATTGAGATCATTAACTGAAAGGAAGTAGGGCACACAGAAACACTTTCTACACTAATATTTTGAGGAGAGTGTTGTGTGAATTTCAATCTTTTTAACAATAATAGAAAGCAGAAAACACATTTAAACAGAAAACAAACAATAAATACCATTACACGTGTCCATGGGGAAAATCCTTTTGGGACAAATTCTCCACACTCCAAAGCAGTTTATTATATTATTTAGTAAATTATGATTACAATACACTTGCAAAGCAAGCCATCATAGGAGTACCACCCACCAGAGAGGAATTCTAACAACTTAAACAATATCTACAAAACTCTACACACATCCTCCATGTCAAGCTTCTAATATATAGGAGATACAAAACCCGAAACAATCTTTTAACAATTATAGGAGAGTGTTGTGCTAATTTCAATCTTTTAACAATTATAGAAAGCAGAAAACACATTTAAACAAAAAATAAACAATAAATACCATAACACATGTGTACGTGGGGGAAATCCTTTTAAGACACATTCCCCACACTCCAAAGCAGCTTATTGTATTATTTAGTAAATTATGATTACAATACACTTGCAAAGCAAGCCATCATAGGAGTACCACCCACCAGAGATTTGGAAGAATTCTAACACCTTAAACAATATCTACAAAACTCTACATACAACCTTCATGTCAAGCACCTAATATATAGGAGATACAAAATCTGAAACGATCAAATGGTATTTCGAAACCCATTAGCTAAAACCACCCAAAAGTAATGCCTAAATTATCCCTCAATCAAAGATGCCTTATGATGTGTCATAATATGCATATGTTGGTTGGCAGGTGTAACTCCCCTTTACAGCTCTTTTATGTGTCCAACAACTTTTTACATTTCCTACACAATTTTCCAGGGGCCACAACTTTTGATCCGGTGGGCCGATTATGCTTGTTTTTTTTTCTTTTTCTTTAAATCAAAGTATTCAAAGGGGATCTATGCACTTGGTACCCTGCAGGTGGTGCAGAGCAACAAAAAGTTTTTATTTTGGCCAAAAACTAAGCAACATGAAAATTTTCCATTTTATACCCGAAAATTGTATGTTTTGTAATATTAACATTAAGAGCAAGGTTGAGACACATTTCCCTACATTAACTTCTTAGTGCATGTATTTTAGAGTACATCTTCCTTTCATCATCCAGTATTTTGTGTTTTCTATCATCATTTAATATTAGTATTGTGAGGTGCTATACAGTAGTTCGAAATATAAGTTTTTGGCATATCCTTGCTGTACAGATTCTGTATGTTTAGTGCTTGTTTTTCTGTGTAGATGGCATATATTTTCACTCTTGTGAATCACATTTATATTTTCAGGAACACCATCATCTCCTTATTTAATTACAGTTGACATACCATTATTGTTTTAGTTGTAATGATGTGATGATCCATACCAGATGAAAAAACTTGTATGACCAGGTGATTCCAGGCTTAAGTCACATGTAAACTTGGCATATCAAGTCTACACCATTTAAAAGTTTGTTCAAATCTGTTATGGGATCTAACTTGATTGTCATAGCTCAATTGACAATCTTTTGAAGAATTTCTGGGACTCTTTGGTGTGAAAACCCCATCTGGAATGATATCCAGATGAAGATGCATTAAGCTATCGTTGTAAGTGAAGATTCTTGCTTGCAGAGTTAATATTTTTTGAATTAACAGTAGGTTGAGTTACAGTACCACACAGACAGCAGAACATGATTACTGCAAATTTTTTAGTTAAATGCCCTTATACAGGTGGTTCAGCTCCCAAAGTTTCACCAAGGGTTGTGATTTTTTGACATATTGATCTATAATTTGCTCAAGCTATTCCTGATACAAATCTTCAAAACAGAACTTTAGTTTCCTACGTTTTTGATCCAGTAAATAAACTACTGAATTTCAATATGCATTGACTGAAATTCGATGTGTGCTACAGTTCTAAACTAGCATCTATATCCTTTGTGCTGGTTCTAACTTGTTCATACCGGAAATACAAGTCTATATTCTTAGGCTGATGCTCATGCTCTCATAATGGAAATGGATGTTATAAAAGATGAGATCAATTATTTAGATAGGTGAATAAATGTGGTTATGCTGAAACAATGCCCATAACACTATGTACACCAATTACTCATCTTTTTCGCAATATGAAAATACCATCACTCGTATTCTTCACGTACAACAATGGAAAATATATAAATGAATGTAATGAACAACAAAATTAAGGAAATCACATGAGTGAGCACGAAAATTTGTCTGGGGGAAACTCAATGAGAGAAATAACTCCAGCAAAAGAATCTCACTTGAAGCATGGAAGCTATCTACAACTCCTCTCAGCTATTGAAAGAGCTGCAACCTCTTTATCTCTTCCCTTTGATGATTTTTTCATCTTCCTCTCAACGATGGAAAGGGAGCAAGGGTAATAGAATAAGGTTTTATTTCTCATCTCTCTCTCTCTGTATCTCTCTATCTTTCTCTCTCTGTCTCTCTCTCCCCTTGTGTTTGGGAATGGATGTTTTGAATATTTTGTAGGTGTTATCAGTCCTGAATGCATCATACTCCAATCTTGGTCAGCTTGGATGATGCCTTGGTTATTGGGTCCATTTTGACACCACAGCCTTGTCCAACATACCATGAAAGACCAAAGCGATATCTGCAGGTATGCAACTTATTTTAATTTTTTGTTGTGAGTAGGTAAATTAAGCTGCCTAGTTTCCGCAGTTCAAAATTCAGCTTGTTCTGAGAGAAAGGCAAACAAAGATAGGAGATAAACTCAAAAAATGGAGAGAGAAAGTTTGGCTGCCCTATGTCAATTTGTTTTTAGTTACTTTTATGCTATCATATTATAATTACATATTCAAACACCCTTTTTTGATGGTGATATATGAAAACATGAAAAGTTTATGCCTCAATTGAATAATTATTCAATACAAAGACGTTTTGTGAACTTATTTGCCATTTACTCCTAGTTGAATAATATATTAGCTCAATAATGTATTTTTTGCTACTGAATGAATAAAATGGAAACGAACCTCTATGTGCTTGGTACCACATAATACTGGATTTTTGACCAGTTTGAGCACATCTTGATTAACACAAACTATACATGGAGGTTCTCTTGATATAACCGGAATCAACTAGACTATCTCATATGCAGCAAAAATAGCAGCCTTGTATATACTTCTACTGGAGATAAACAATAATCTCTTTTTTCCTGATCACCCAAGACATTGCTCCTGTTCTAAGACTGAAGATATCCTATTGTTGGTTCCCTGTTATCAATTCAAGCTGTCCCAATATCAATTTGTGTTACCAACTAGCTAAAGATCATCTTAACATACCAAATTTCAAAATACAATATGCCTTGACACACCTCAGGATCCTCTTTGAATACTACAGCTAGAGGTTGAAAGCTATGTTAGACGACTGACCAATTTTCAATAAAGTGATTCTTTGACCTCCTGAACAAAATTGCTTGAGACCGTCAGTTTCAATCCAGTCTCCATAGGGGTCATCATTGTCTTGCAATCTACCATCTTGGATTTCTCAAGTATTCCTGCGGCATACTTTTACTGAAAATGAAAAACAAACATATCTCCATCTATTTGTTAGGATTCAACCCCTAAACATTAGCATAGGAGACAAACTTTTTGTGTCAAAAGTAGAGCAGAGATCTTAGTCTACTTTGTTAATACATCCAGTCTTTGCTTCCTTTGACAATCATTAATTCATCCACAAAAAAAATGACCATATCATCCATTGAACTTTTGCTGTAAATATTGGAATCAAGAGGACTCCTAAACCATGATGAATTTCGGTTTACTGTGCTCTTGGTGCTTGCTTTATTATATAGAGTGCTTTCACCAATCTTTACACTATAGTAGCATTACTCAAAATCAGGATTGACTTGGCAAACCCAATATAGAAATGGAATTCAATTGCTTGGAAAAAACTTTAGAAACTTAAAAATGCTGAAATATTCATAAAAGCAGGGAAATTTTTGTAACTTTTGTTATTTCAATCCAAATAAAGGGAAAAAAATGTTGCTTTTCCATTGGGTGCAGCCCAACACAATTTGTTATTATCTGCTTTTTAAAACTAGAGTGGAGATTTGAGGGCTACAGGGACCTTCACAGCACATGCCCTTCTTGATAATTTTATTGCTTCTAACCAACTGTCAATAAATCCTTCCAATCACCTGACAATTAATTCAAACTGCTGAGATCCAAATTATTGAAGACAAAAATGATGATGAAAGAAAAAAACCAGGCTTTTATGAAGGGTCTTCCTGTCAGGCTTGCCAGGTCCTAGTGAGTCTTGGTGGGAAACTTGCCTACTAACTTGTGAATTTTCCAGCCAACTCAGCTTGTGAGTTGTGGGCAAGTTGCTTGCCCTGCTGGAAAATGTAGATGGCCATGTTAATAAATAATTATATTGTAATTGACCGTACTAATTAAATAAATAAATGTTGTAGTCAGTCGTACTCAGAATAGATAATAATAGTTTAAATAATACATGCACAGTTTAAAGTAAAAGTTGGATTAGTTGTGGGGCGGGTAGTTAGGAAGAGTTGCCGACGGTTGGTATCTCAACCAACCTCGGCCATCTATATATGTATCTTGTCATTTGTAGTCGGACACCGATAATTGCTATGTACTATTGATATACTTCATGAATGAAATCAATCCATTGTGTTGTGCAATTGCTATTACGATTATTCTGTGATTTATATTCTAGTATGTGCATTATGTATGTGAGTTATTCTCGTTTACTCATGTAGTACGTTGAACACTACTGAGTGAGTAAACATTTGGCACCGTTGCCTAAGCAGACTAGGGAATCACTCGTCATTATGATGGTAGCGTAATGGGTCGACCGACGAAGGAGCCTGTGGAAACGAATGAAGAAAGAGAGGACAAGTTGACACAAGATTTGGTAAATCTGTGGAATATATCACGAAGAGATCACGTACGGAGGGAAGCCCTCGGGTGAGAGATCCCTGAGGCAATTATCTGGGATAGATTGGAAGTGAACGACAAGGTTGACCATCTCCTCAACTGTCTGCCAAGACTATTGGCCCGCCATTTCATCATCCTACAAGACCTTCGGGTGGAGGAGTAGGAACGTTGAAGGCAAAAAATATTGCAGAGGTGCGAAGAGAGTACCAAACGGGAAGAGGAGGAATGAGACACTAGCTGAAGACGTGCTCTCGGTAACCAACAATGATCGCATGAACAACCTATAATGTCCAAGAACCGAATACCAATTAGGCACAAAACTGAGAAGGAGAGGGTTCGGCGATCACTCAGACTACAGGAGCAAGAAAACCGGCCATGAAGAATAAGGCAAGTTGATAAAGAATTTAATGAAGATCTAATTGAAATAAACCGAAGTATTAAAAGAGCACATGAGAATCTTGAGGAAATAGACCGATCCATCGGTAGAGCACATCAAAATTTTGTTGAGGGGAGGGATGAAGGACCCTTCAGCACTCCATACATAGAAAGGTACAAAATCATTGGAAATGAAAATGAATTAAGTGAAGAACTTGATAGCAGTCCGACACATTCGAGAGTTGTCCATATCGGACGACGACGAAGGGCTGAGGACTGGAAGATCTGAGCCCAAGACCCCAAGACAGAGGGAGCACCGGAGGGAACCCGAGACTCGAGGTGTCGAGGACATGGAAGAGACTCGCACATGGCTTAGAGTGCAAGTGACGCACCGGGATGTAGCGGGAGAACTAGTCCAGTTGGGTCCAACACACAAGGAGGACAGTGGGGAAGCATGGTAACTCCGCCAGTCGAGCGACAAAAGCTGCTGAAATTCACGGGGAATGGAGAAGATCCAGTAAGGCATTGTAAAACAATTTGGATAGCCAACAGACAAGATGATTTGGATCACTGGCTGAAAGCATTTCCAACAACACTACGAGAGAGTGCCATTGACTGGTACTCAGAATTGGACCAAATACATAGAGCATCATGGAGATTATTGAAGCAAGCATTTCAAGATGAGTTTAGATTCCTAAGGGATGATAGCGAGATTGTAGAGGAGATCTATAATACCGAGCAAGGGAAGCACGAGAGTGTGCGTACCTATAATCAAAAATTGAAGGATCTGTTGGGCAAATTGGAGACACAGCCAGTGGATGGTCTGAAGAAGAGGTGGTTTATTGAAGGACTGCTTCCCTCGCTTTGGAAGAAAATGAAGGTGGTGCCTCCATCCTCATACACTGAAGCATATAATCGTGCGATGGACATCAAGAGTGAAAACAAGACATCTTCGCAAGGGAAAAAGAAAGATGACGAAAGTACGGGGGAGAGGGAAGATGAGTCGAAAACCGTACAAGCTCTCTGCCAAGATATGTTGAGAATGATGAAAGAACTGAAAATCGACAAAGAAGGGTCAAAGGAGGTGAACGAACTGTGGTGTACCAAATGCAAAACAAAAGGTCATGCAAAAGCGAACTGTCCGAAGAAGATGTTTTGCGATATCTACCAAGTTATGGGACATTCCATCAAGGAATTCCCATACAATATGAGAACAAGGGGTATGCAAGTACTCTTCACTCAAGGAGAACCGTCAACACCGTTGAACACACCACCGAAGCCCCAGTACAACAACAATACATCTCTTGGAGGTTAACGAAGCAATAGAAGTCTGAGGAACAACATACAGTACGACGGAAAAGGTCGACCCATGATCCAATGTCGGAAGTGCAACGAATGGGGCCACTTCGCCAGGGACTCCCAAAACAGTCAAGGTTCAGGAGGAAGATTGTGTAAGTGGTGTGGACTAGGCGACCATGAAGACAATGAATGTCCCAAGCAGAAGGGCATCCACATGCTGGAAGTGGAAGAACAAGAGGTACTGGCAATCACTAGAGCACAAGAGAAAAAGGCTACGTATCTAGATCCACGTACAGAGAAACAAAGGATGAAGTAAGTGAAAGCCGAAGTGGAACTGGCGATGGCAAAGGAAAACAAAACACCTCTGGAGAAACCAAGAACCTCTCGGCGGTCAGAGGCAGAAACCAACATCATACGACAGGTACTTTAGACCATCGTACCAATCAAAGTAACTGACCTTCTCCAGACTCTGCCGCAATTGGGATTGGCAATGACAAACATTATCGGGGATGGCAAGCCTCCACGATCGGAGGAATGAAGGCAAGAATTTGTACCAGAACTGCCACCGTACAGTGAACAAACCATTGATCTCGTACTACTCACGACGAACATCGGGAAGATGCCAATGGTTGTGCAGATGGAGATCAAAGGGAATATCTTGACAAATACTATCGTCGACAGAGGATCGGGAGTCAACGTATTGCCCGAAGACACATGGAAGAGTCTTGGGTAGCCTACACTTTGGCTGCCCACATTCCAACTGGTTGGCACTAATCAACATGGTATCAAGCCGTTGGGAGCGCTGATGGCGCAAAAGGTGACGATCAGGACACAACAATTTTTCCTAAATTTTGTTGTCATCCCGTTACAGAGGAAAGCGTACGATGCACTACTTGGGAGAGGATGCCTGATAGCCGCTAAGGCAAATCATAATTGGAAGAGGAACAATGGGTGGAAGTACGTCATCGACTTGAAGAACCGGGCTGAGTGAAGAATTGGCTTCCTTCGGATCAAAATCGGATGGAGGGGAGTCGGATTATGACGAAGGAAGGAAGACGATGGAATTGAATGTTGAGGGCGTACTTGAACTTGAGAGTTGTTTGGAGGATGAGACAAGCTCGCTGAATGGCTTATTTCATTGGCAGATGAAAGACTATGAAGTGTCCCATCGAGAGTGTAACATGCTACAGATTGGGGAAATCAAGGAAAAAGAGATACAGGGCACGTCCAGCCAGACACTTTTAGCCGAGTACGAAGAGTACAAAGAAAGAGTATTAGAACCAAATGATACACCAGCCCACAAGTTCGAACAAGTACGAGGTGAAAAAATTGTGTCGAAGCCAAAAAATGATAAAAAGTGAAAAAATGGCTAAGGAGAAAACAATGGAGTTAAAAAATGGAAAAAATAAAATAGAAAAATTAAAAAGAGAATAAAGACAGAGAAAGAAGGAAAAGAAGATGGAGAGAGAAAAAAAGAGACGGAGGAGAGAGAAAATAAAGACAGACAAAGACAAAGAAGACAGAGGAGAGAGAAAATAAAGACAAAGACAAAGAAGATGGAGGAGAGAGAAAATAAAGACAAAGATAGAGAAGACGGAGGAGAGAAGATGGAGAGGAAAGAGAAAAAGTAGACAAGAGAGAACAAAATAAAGAATTAAAAAAGGCGGGGATTAAAACATTTAAAATAAAGATGACACTAAAATGGAGAAATATTAATTGGAGAATATCAAAAGTGACAAAGGCAAAACGGAAGACTCCACGAGAAATCTACATCAGCCAAGTATACGGTATGACGCACGAAGGTTGGCAAGATTGTGAGAATTTCAAAACTTACCATACGAGGGAGAGAAGACCCGACCATACGCATCAAAAGGAAGCTCGTACGAGTTTGGAAGCTTGTTGCCATACAAAAGGAGGTAGCGGCCGTACTAGCCAAAGGAAGTAAGAGAGCCATACGAAAGAATAGAGTGCCGATTGTACGATTTGAGAAAGCATATGTCATACAGGATAATAAAGTCATTAGAGTAAAGCTCGTATGAATTGCTAAGTACGAGGAAGAAGTCACTAGAGAATTCGTACGATGTGGCAAGGTGAGAAATCTGTACGAGAAAGCAGCTGATAGAAAAATCGTACCACATAAAAGAACCGTACGAGTTGGAGAAAATAAAAAGTCCGTATGAATTTCTAAAGCTGAGAAAGTCGTATGAGTTGCAAGAACTAAGAAGCTTGTACGAAGTGAAAGGAAGCTCGCACGAAGTAGGAAAAAAAGTGTTGTACGAGTATTGCAACATATTGTCATGTGAGCTTGGGAGAAGAATGCCGTAGGGGCCATCAACAAAAGGGTCGTACGAGTGTATGGTGATGCTTCCGTACGAGTTTGTGACAGAAGCTCTGCTGTACAAGCGTCGAGTGGAGGTGCCAGTGAAGGTGCTAAAAAGATTGTACAATCTGTGATCAACAAAACTCGTGGAAATTGTGAAGTCGTACGGGGGGAAAGTCACAAGGCCATAAAGCCAAAGTTGTCCAGAGTAAGGGAAATCAAACTAGGGGAAGAATAAATTGACAAAAAACATACAAAACCAAGGTCGTACAAATAACCAGAAGGGTTGCAGTAGACAATCTCAAATCTAAAGTTATTCAAAGGGGCATCCCATATGGTTAAATATGCCAAAATGGCTAATTTCGGGCTTGGTCAGCAATATTTGGAATCTCGTGAAAATCCATGGAAATGATATGCGTGATTAAGTTTTGTATGGTTTTCGAAGTGGTAAATTGGTCCTAGGGGCGTTGCCCCTCGACCCCGTTGGGGGTGCTGCCCACAGACCCCTGCAAGGGGCGTTGCCCCCAGACCCTCGTGAGGGGTGTTGCCCCTTGACCTCGCTGGGGGCATTGCCCTCAGACCCCCATCATATTTATTATTGGAATTGCCAAATTGCAATATAGCCAACCATCATAGTATAGTTGGCAGCCGAGCAAATGAGAGTTGGAGCTCTCGAGGAGATGTGGGTGGAGAGGGACGGAGTATTGGGTGAGTGTGACAGTCAGTTGGCAGAGAAGGATCAGCTATTGGCAGAGAAGGATACCAAGGTGGCCGATGCACGACTTTTAGCAAAGGGGGAGAGTCAATTACAGGAAAGGGACGAGGAGTGGGCTACCACCAAGCAAGAGCTTGAGTTGGCATTTTTGGGTTTCAGTCGTCTAGAAGACGACTACTTTGTGGGGGGGATGATGTAGACGGCCATGCTAATAAATAATTATATTGGACCAAATAAAGACGAAATTGATTTCTTGCAGAAAGACGTCTCACAGAAAGAGACAAATCATAATACAGATCTGACGACACAGATATGAAGACACCTTCAGATTTTCCACAAGCAAACTATGAGACTCGGATAGCTGGAAAGAGCCGCACAGATTATAACAACAGATGCAACTCAACACCTGACAATAGACAGGAAGAGTCGCACGCCACCAGAGAAGGAATTGACGCCCAAAGAATTCCCGTGCGGATCAGACCTGAAGCAAACTCCATCAAATTTGAAAGAACGACTGAAGGGGGAAGCGATGCCAACACCTGATCATATCACGTCCGCACTTAGGAACCACCTCTTAGACACACACACGGGAAGACACGCAAAAGGAATCCCGATCAAACACACGTGCACGGGAAGAGCAAAGACGCTCCAAAGCAAAGAATGCTCCGATCATGGGAAGCGCTCACACGAGAAGAGAGATCCCGATCACCCCATAATTACACGCGTATGGATCACTCCCGCGAACACCAGATGGGAACAAAAGTTGAGTCCCAACACACGAACAACGACTCAGACTGCAACTCAAAAACGACTCTTCACAGAATTCGTGATCACGCACCAACAGAAGAAATAGATCTACGCTTCCAATCACTCAGAAGTCGACGCACAGTTTTGGGACATCGACAAAGTCTCCATTGGAAGACACAAGAAGGATGCGGGCACGCACGATGCTCAAGGAGAAACGAAACTCACTACTACAAGCTCTCACGATCACTCCACTCCAGAATGTGCGCACATAAATACACCCAGGAAGATCACGCACAAAATACATGAACACGAAAGATCTCAAAATCCCGAATGTAGGAGAAATCACGAATTCACGAACGGGAGCAATCACTAAAAAATTCTTAGGCAAGAAATTTAAAAAAAAAAAAATGCCAGATCGATCGCCCGCTCTGATACCATATTGTGGAAATTATCAGATATTATATTAATCACTGAGCAAAGCATATATAGATTACAATGATAGAGGCGCAATAATCACGAAGAAGTGATCATAGGCGAACTGAAAGAAATGAAATCAAACAAATAGGCAATAATCACGGAGGCGTGATTATAGGCTAACTAAAAGAGACAAAAGCATAAAAATAGGCACGACAAGTGCCATTATAGAGATGAGCATTAATAGGAATGGACTTATAGTTCTAATAGTAATCGACCGTACTAATTAATTAAATAAATGTTGTAGTCGGCCGTACTAGGAATAGATAATAATAGTTTAAATAATACATGCACAGTTTAAAGTAAAAGTTGGATTAGTTGTCGGGCGGGTAATTAGGAAGAGTTGTTGATGGTTGGTATCTCAACCAACCTCGGCCATCTATATATGTATCTTGTCATTTGTAGTTGGACACCGATAATTGCTATGTATTGCTGATATACTTCATGAATGAAATCAATCCATTGTGCTGTGCAATTGCTATTACGATTATTCTGTGACTTATATTCTAGTACGTGCATTATGTTTGTGAGTTATTCTCGTTTACTCTTGTAGTACGTTGAACACTATTGAGTGAGTAAACAAAAAATTTGCGAGTACTTGCTGAGTTTCAAATCCACGCTATTCACTATTCAGTATTCACTATTATAATCTCCTTCTGGTACCCAAGGGTTTCACAAATTATGCTTCTAAAATATTTATTCTTTGCATTGAAGTTTTGTAGGGTCAGTAATATTTGGAATCTCGTGAAAATCCATGGAAATGATGTGTGCGATGAAGTTTTGTATGGTTTCCAAAGTGGTAAATTGGTCCCAGGGGCGTTGCCCCTCGACCTCATTGGGGGCGTTGCCCCCAGACCCCCTCAAGGGGCGCTGCCCCTTGACCCTGTTGGGGGCGTTGCCCACAAACCCCCGTGAGGGGCACTGCCCCTTGACTCCGTTGGGGGCGTTGCCCCCAGACCCCCATCATATTTATTGGAATTGCCAAATTGCAATACAACCAACCATCATAGTACAGTTACAAGAGTAGTTGGCAGCCAAGCAAATGAGAGTTGCAGCTCTCGAGGAGATGTGGGTGGAGAGGGATAGAGTATTGGGTGAGTGTGACAGTCAGTTGGTTGAGAAGGATCAACTATTGGTAGAGAAGGATACCAAGGTGGCTGATGCACAACTTTCAACAAAGGGGGAGAGTCAATTACAGGAAAGGGACGAGGAGTGGGCTACCACCAAGCAGGAGCTCGAGTTGGCATTTTTGGGTTTCAGCCGTCTTCCTGTGGGGGGGATGATGTAGACTGTCATGTTAATAAATAATTATATTGTAATTGACTGTACTAATTAATTAAATAAATGTTGTAGTCGGTCGTACTAGGAATATATAATAATAGTTTAAATAATACATGCACAGTTTAAAGTAAAAGTTGGATTAGTTGTCGGGCGGGTAGTTAGGAAGAGTTACTGACAGTTGGTATCTCAACCAACCTCGGCCATCTATATGTATCTTGTCATTTGTCGGACATCGATAATTGCTATGTACTGCTGATATACTTCATGAATGAAATCAATCCAATGTGCTGTGCAATTGCTATTACGATTATTTTGTGACATATTCTAGTACGTGCATTATGTTTGTGAGTTATTCTTGTTTACTCCTGTAGTACGTTGAACACTACTGAGTGACTAAACAGAAAACTTGCGAGTACTTGCCGAGTTTCAAATCCACGGTATTCACTATTCACTATTACAATCTCCTTCTAGTACCCAAGGGTTTCACAAATTATGCTTATAAAATATTTGTTCTTTGCATTGTGTGTTCAAGCTGTTTTCATATACTATTTCTGCAGGGAATAAGCAAAAGCATCTATTGTAGTTATTTGGAAATCTGCGAACTTATGTTGTTTCTGTTGCAAATATTCAAAAATATTTGCAAATGATTGTTTATCAGAGATTTTTAATTGTGATGTCAGAAATTTTAGTTTACAAGCAAGATGATACATATTGTAACTATGAAGTACTTATGTTTTCCCTCACCAGCTCTGAATAAGATTGTGGCTATGCAGAATCCAGATACAAAAAACCAACTATTATAAAAATTAAAAGAGAATTTACAACGCACAACAGCCAGCAAAATGTTTAGCTGGATTTGTAAATGATCCAAGATTGTAAGATACTTGGTGATTCAGCCAAGTATCTGTGACCAAAAAGTAATCTAATTTTTCTGCAATGTAGTCCAATTGCTGTGCACTGTAGACCATGTATACTGGCCCTGGCAAAATATTACATCAATCAAAGAGTTATGCAATATGAACTCATTGAAATGCTTTGCAATAAGTGAATTAAGACAAAAAGCACTTTTCTGATAAAAATCTGTGGGCATTGAAGTTACCTACAGATATAATCAGCTCTCTAGAAACTTAAGACATCCATCCTTTTTAGCTTCCTTGAAGTTATCTCAAGAGTCAAAGAAGGAATCTACAGAGAAGCTCCACATAATCTTGACTAAATTCATAAGAAACAAATCAGCCAATGATGTGCCAATAATGCATAGAAGAATTCTTTAGGGTAAGCTTGGTTTGATTCCATTAAGCTGCTGGACTTCCCAATCTGTTTTGGGAGAAGAAAGTCAACTACTGGCCAGGTCTGGCCCAAATAGAGACAATACTTTAGCTAAAAAGGGAATTTTTGAATGTCTCGAACACCTATCTCACAGGTTTTGGATGACAAATTTCATTTTGCTAAAGCACAAGATCAGATTCTTCCTGCTAAATCTTACTTTTCAGTTTGCCGTTTATAGATATTTAGAGCATACAGCAAAAAATGTTTGCGGAAAAAATCAGCAAACCAAAAGCATAAGATTTTTTGAAAAAATTGAGAAAAAGTTATATTTTAAAAAAACATAAAAAATTGTAGAAAAGGAGACAAAAACTACTTTTTAAAAAAAAAATTTAAGGGCATTTCCATAGCATAGAGATATAGCCAACAAATAAAAATAAAAATAGAGTTTAATCCATGAATTGTAGAAAATAAGATTTTGTTGTTTATATTCATATCGCTAATTACATTGCATTACACAAAGCATACTTCATAGTGCATAAATAATAACTTGATGGTTACAATTGATGAAATTTCAATTACAATATAGTTTGTACAAAGTCAACCTATAAACTAAGTACAAAGTTCCAAAAAATAAAATGTAGCCAATGATCTTTGCTACTACAAACAGAGCTATGCGAGAGGACTGCAGGTCCTGATGATGAAGCTCTTGGTTCAAAGCCTCTCCTAAGTCGTTCAACCTCATGACTATCCAAGTTGGCCTCTAGGATCTCAAAATCCTTAGGCTCAAGAAAGTCATTAAAAAGACAGTTTTCCTTTGTTGAGCAGACATCATATATTACAAAATGGGAGTCAGTTAGTTCATATTTATGATTTAACAATACCTGCAATTTCGAGAACAATGTCAAAGAGAACTATATGAAGAGTGTGAAAGAGAAATTATATGACAAAGAAAGCAATTGCAAAGTTCAAATTAATAGGTTTTGAATCAAATAGCTCAAGATAGGGTAATAGAAAATGCTTTTGAAACAAAATCTTAAATCTCAAAAGACCATAAATGATATTGAAATGTTCTCATTGATAACTATTTTAGCAGATTTGTAAAAGAGTAAAACAAGTGTTAAATATTTTTCCATTAGATAATAAAGACTTGCTAGTACAAAAGAAGAGAGCAACTATTTGAGCCACAAGTAAAATTTCCTTGATTTTGCATATAAGTGGATGATGGAGTTAAATTACTGTGTTCCATAGGGACGCGTTCCCCTACCTAAACCCTATGTCCCCGTCCCTTGTGGCATTTCAGGGACGGGGGGACATCCCCCAGGCCCCTCCCCCAAATTTGAAAAACTAGGAAACGGCAGGAAACGCATCCCTAGAAAAGGGGACGGCTGCAAAATGAAAGGGGATGCCTAGCTGTCCCTGAAATGGCTAGGGGACGGCTAGGAGTCCCCCAAACGTATCAGAAATGCCTAGGCATCCTCCTTGGCATCAAAGTAAAAAATGTTTTGATTTTTGTTTATTTAAATAAAAATTATTATTTTGATTTTTGATTTTTGTCTAGTCATTTTAATTCCGAAGTGATTTTTGTGAATTGTAAAAGACTTAAAGTTAAAACAAATAATTTTTTAATCCCCATTCGAAATGTTCTCCAGGTGAAACATTATAATTTAATAAAATTTATAAATATTATAATTATTATAATATAATTATATAACATATGACATTTGGCATTGACAAAATAATTTACACGTAACATTGTAACTTCAACCTAAATGAACAAAATGCTTTTATATTTAATAGTTAAGTTAGTGGCATTGCTGTTAGTGTTTACCTTTATCTTTATATCGCTGTTATACTGCTGTTATATCACTGTTATACTGCTGTTAAGTTATTGGCATTGCTGTTAGCGTTTACCTTTATCTTTATATTGCTGTTATACTGCTGTTATATCGCTGTTATACTGCACATATTTGATATTTCAAATTGCTCTCTTTCTCTCTCTATATATAATATATTTTTAAAAATTCATACACATATGTAATTGTATATATATATATTGAAAATTCCTATATCACCGTCCACTCGCCGTCCCCAAAAATCTGCCCTCGGACTGCCGTCCCTGGAACACGTCCCCCCGTTGTCGTCCCCGAAATGCTGTGGAACGTAGAGTTAAAAACATTGATGGACCTTGAGTTGAGAATTTGAGAGATTATATATACAAGTTTCAATGGAAAATCAAAGCACGAGGAACATTCCCTTTCAATGGGACAATTGTTGCTGATATCTATTTGGATAGTTAAAGGAAAAATATATGAGGTTTGCTTTGGGAGGGATTAAGATAAGCCCACAAGACTACGGCATGACTTCTCTCAAGGCATGTATTAGTTTTCTTGATACCTATTTAACATGCATGGAATGCTACACTATATATGTCTAAAGCTATTGCTATTGTACTCCTTGCAAGCCTTTTGAATCTCCATGTATATCATGATCCTAAATGGAATATAGTTCCCAAACAAGTGTAGGGCATGCATTTAAGCAGCAAGTTTCACCAATTAACAAAGCATTAAGCCTACAAAATATATAGGAAATTTAAATATAACCAAAACAATCCTTCATTTTGATATAAAATATTGCTATAATTCATATTTTTCAGCACTACAAGCTGATCTATATACTATTATGTATATACTTATGCTTTCCGCTTGATTATTCAATTGTCAATACCCTACTCGCTTGTCATTAAAACTTGATGGTCAATGTCAAGCTGAAGCTCCAAATTATCACACTTTGTTAGCATCTGAAAAGGAAATTTGTCCCAACCTAACCTTGATAATCTAAACAACCACCTTGGTATTATTGTTGACAATTGAAATGTTAAATTTCTTTTGAATAGTCTAAATCACAAGAATTCAAAGAAAACAAGCCTCTTTAGGTTGATATCAAGCCAATAGAGTTTCATTTCAATTTAGTTTGGCTTTTCATATTTACTTTTGGCAAGTACTCTTATAAGGTTTAGATATGTTAAAAAAATAAGTACTCTTATACATGGAAAGCATTACTACTAGCCTAAGGAAAACGACAGTAGTGTGGATTTTGGAATATAGAGAAAAAAAAGCACATCTCTTAACCATTCCATGTTAATGTCAAGGTTGCCTACATACGATTTGCCTCAGCAACCTAATGAAATCTAGTAAATATTTGATGGTGAACCACATCCCAACAGCCAACGCTCAGTTTTGTGCTAAAAATTAACAAAAAAACTTGATTAAATAGTGATTTTGCACGGTTAGGGTTTTGTGACGGGTTGGTTGGGCAATTTTTTCGTGGTTTAAACCCTTTAAAATCCTTGAAAATCACGGCTGATTAAATTGACATTTTTTTGGGAAAAAAATTGTTTCGACCAAAGATTTTTTAAAAATTGGGATTTTTGCGATTTTTTGAGGATTTATGCTTCTATGATTTAGAGAGATAAATGACAATCATTGGAGCTTGCAGCAAACTGCATTCTTCTCTCCTTTTCTCATGAGCTTGGCTCCAAATCAGCATCACATAAAACAAAGAAATGCTCGGTCCTGATGAGCTATCTTCTCTTATCTGCTTTTCAGAACAAAAATTTGGTTGGGTGAGTAGGTCTGATCATTCAGTATTGGGACTTCGATTCTTGTTCTTGCCAACAGCATCCTCTTTGGAGGCTTCTATGGGTGGGTGAAAGAACTAAAGATACCGTAGGACCAAAAGAGTGCTGAGTTTTAACAGGCTTGCAGCCATTTTTGCAAGATCAGCAAAGGTATCATGAGGGACATCAGATGAGGAATGCCAATTATTTTAGAAGGCACCACCTCTTGAGGAAGAATACCATATGGGTTATGAGAAATCCTTGATGCAGAAGTAGAAAGGGCAGAAAGCTTATCTTTACAACACACACTTTAACTTAAATTGTTGGGGAACAGGAACATAAGACTAAACCTTAAAGGAATAGAGGCTTTATATTGTTGAGGACCAGGATCAGAAGACTAAACCTGGAATGAAAATAAGATAAGATTTGTTGAGTAGAAGGTACTTCTGGCTGCAATAATACAAAAGCTTCGATAAGGTGGTGATATTGACAACATCTTATAATTAAACAAAATGTTCTTGTAATCAATAGGCTGCATCCAAACATTACCAATGTGCATTATTTTAATTTGTTCTGGCAAGGGTTTATCTAATTTGATATTTACACATATGCATCTGTAACTTGGAAGATATTAAGGCAAGGTGTGGCCAGAGACTGCAACAAACTACCAAATGGCATTCATGATTTGCTGAAGAGAGGTTTCTGCCCAAAATTCCCCTAAAAGATCTAAAAATCAAATCCATATCGGAACAAATGTCAGAAGGTTCTCTGCAGGATTAAGGTGGGAATTCAATGTCTCATGAAAAGCCCTGCATCACTATTTAGAAGAGAAAACTGCAGTGCAACACTTGTGGTGCATAACCATGATCTCAACCAGGTTGACAGCTTTTGAATTTCATGCTATTTGTTTGTTAAGATTGCTGCATGGTTGCGATCCATTTATAAGCATCAGGCTGTTTAAAGCATTGTGTTTTCCATAGACTGATTTTTTTATGTATATTGATTTGAAAAGTACAGTGTGCTAGTTAATCATACTGGTTTTGTAGAAAGGTTGGTTGAAAAGAAATTTCACAAAATCTGCATATTCTCTTTTATTTGTCTTTTATCAATTTTATTCTGTCTTTTGGGGAGATTTATTGTACCATTTTTCTTTCTAACTCTTTCTTATTCCTCAATTGAAAAAGCTTAATGTTTAATATGGCAATCCCCTTACTTTTGATTTCTCATTTACCTATTTTTTATGATAATAGGCCATGTTTTCATCCCTAACCTCTAGCCTCTATTTAGTTACCTTGTTTCTTATTTCATCTAGATTTACCCTTAGTATCTGTCTATCCATTCACTTCTTTCTGGAATATCACCTCTGCTGTTATTCTCCCTCTTTGTTTCTTTTTTTGCGTTCTTGGTTTTTCTGGTTGCATGTGTGGTAGAGAGAAAAGGTGGTACCATTAAAAAAAACATGGTTGATCTTGGAGTGGCTTTCTGTAGATATGAAGATGGTGCCTATGGAGAATTATGGGGTTAAATGTATTTCAATGGGATTCCTCACAGAAAAAGACGCTCCAATTGTATGGAGGGGTCCTATGGTAAGTTTCTAACAGTTGTTGTTAAAGCATTTCTCTACTATGTAGTCTAGCCTTATTCCCTCCAGTCTTTCTTCTTTACATTTGTATTAAGATGAAGGCATTACATTTATATTAAGATAAAGATTATAAATCAATTGCATAGTGTAAAGGGACATATCCTGTGGTGATGACTTCTACATGTAAATTTATTGCATGTCACTGCCAATGGATTACTCCCCCTTTTTTGTTTTCATTTGTGATTCTTATAATCCAATAGTCTTTTATTCATTTAAGCCCTACAATAAAAATGATTGTTAGAGAATTGTTTCTCAGGGACAAATGTTTCTGGCAGCTCTTAAATATGCTCCATTCTATATTACAAAGAAAGAATACATTAAAGCTTTAATATGTCTTACCTTTAAAGCTGTTAACTGTTGGTGGGTAAACTGTAAAACATTTGGTGCTTCATTACATTTGTGCTTTTGTCCATTTTGCTTTGTGGTCTACATCCTTGTACATCAAAGATTGCTATAATGCATCTTTTCCTCAAAGGAAATTAACTGTTAGTGGGTGCTCAGATGGGATAATCAAGAGAATGCCTGATGTGCTACTTCAACAACTACCAAACAGAGAATCAAGTAGGAAGAATGAAATGTACAGCCTAAGGAATAGCAGAATGAACTAGAGTGTTTATAACAATATGCACAAAATAAATAGTGCACCACAGAAGGAAATGACAACTTTGACCCAACCAAAGACAGGTGATGATTAGCTCTCAATATGTGAGGATACAAATATATTGAGAAGAGATAGGGTTGTATATAAATGGTTAGATTGCTTGGTATGACATTCCAAATCATCATTGCGTCAATACTCACTAATCAAACCAACATTATTTAGTTTGAATTTTAGCTTAATCCATGTAAAGGCAGATTGACATCTATCTCTCGGGGAATTGAATTTTGCACTCAATATTTACATGCTGGGTGGCAATAGAAGTTGTAGTAAATTTTGTTGCTATAGCAGTATCCTACGGTTCCTCAGACTCATGGCAAAGCCTGTGACTTGGACTGTGGTTCAAGACTCACTTCAAGCTGTGACTGCACTGGGCACACTGCAGTGCACATGCTAACTCATGGCACGATTCTTGTTACAATTCTTTCATGTGTAGATCCTTAGTTTGCATGGAAGAAGCACCCAACATAATAGTGACAAGGTCAATTTGGAGATTGACCAATTCAGATTCAACAATTGAGACAATGTATGTGACTGAAACAATATTCTGTAGCTAGTCTCATTTTTAGATAAATTACAGGGCTTCTATAAATGGGGCCCTTCTCAACCAACATAAAAGTAAAATCAACAACAGATTCCACTCTTGCAACACTCAACTAGAGACTAAAACAAGATCAAAGAGAAACTTAAGCTTTATCAGATATGCTGTGAGATCCATATGGCTTTGAAATTGTATTTTTGCGGTTTGCTTTCAGTTGCTCACTTCAATCCATCCCCAAACATCCTTATCCTCCTCATATTATAAAGAAGCTGACAATGAGGAAGGATACTTATTTATAGAATCTAGAACTGAGTCATGGATGTAACTTCTGAAACCCCATTCCTCCACTTGAGACAATACGAAAATGAATTCGGGATGAACAAATCCACTTGGATAATCCTATTTTTATTCTAATTATTTTCATTTATAAAAAAGAAAGAAAAGAAATCTTTGCTATCTTTGTCAGATATCCGAGCTCCGATTCAATGTAGGAGCAAGTTTATTTCTTAGGCTCTAATTTCTTTTCATTTTAAAGAAAGAAAAGGTATCAAAGATAGAATACGAGCTTGTTTAATAGCTTTAGCTATTAAACGTTGTTGTTTCAACGCTAATCGATTCGTTCGGCGAGATAGTATTTGTCCTTGCTCGCTAATAAATCGATTCATTAAGCTAATATTTTTATAATCCATTTGCTCTCGAGGCTGAATTGGTGATAAACATTTTCGAAAAGACTGCTGATTTGGAGAAAATCGCTTAGATGCATTCTGAAAAGATGGCTTAGATGTATTTCGAAAAGATGGCTTAGATGTATTCCGAAAAGATGGCTTAGATGTTTTATGAAAAGATGATTTAGATGTATTATGAAAAGATGATTTAGATGTATTCCGAAAAGATGGTTTCATTTTATTCATAGTTTGTTTTATGAACCTTTCAAATACTATTTTTTCAAAATATTTCAAAAAGAAATATTGACAGTGACATATTTTTACCGTGCATGATTTGGAGCTTATTTTTAGCTTTGTCTTTATCTTTATGTCTGCTATCTCTAGGAGGTATTCCTCCATTAGCAGGTTTTTTTGGAAAACTTTATCTATTCTGGTGTGGATGGCAAGCAGGCTCCTATTTATTGGTTTCGATAGGACTCTTTATGAGTGTTATTTCAATATATTATTATCTGAAAATAATTAAGTTATTAATGACTGAACGAAACAAAGAAATAACTCCCCACGTGCAAAATTATAGATTATCTTCTTCAATCTCAAAAAATTCTATCGAATTTAGTATGATTGTATGTGTAATAGCATCTACTTTACTAGGAATAGCAATGAATCCAATTGTTGCAATTGCCCAGGATACATTATTTTAGAGTATTTATATAAACCTTTTTCTTACTAACTGAAAAAAGTAGGATTTGCCCTTATATTCTTAAAATGGCAGGGAATAGGCTGAAATTATCAGATGAACTTCTAATTACAAAATCAACTTGATCGTTAAATTAGAAGTTCATTTTGTACCATATTAATATCAATTTTCATTCTCAGAAAATGTCGTTCAAACATGCGTAAATAAAATATTTGTCATTCTGTTCTATTTAAGTTATAACAGAAGTGAAGAATAACAAAACATGGGCGCAGATAATCTAATCAATTGAATCGAGAGAACCTCGCTATTTGCGATTCTTTCATTTAAAAGATAGTGTGAGTAGAGCACAATAACTGTTTATTGTGCATCCAGCAGGAATTGAACCCGCGACTTCCCAATTATGAGTTGGGTGCTTTTACCATTCAGCCATGGATGCTATGATAAAGCAGAACTAAAAAAAGTTTATTTTATTATAATAAGTATGGATTCAAATTAACCAATTGAATTCTAATTTATGTTTCTAATTTTCAATAAGAAATAGACTTGGGATTGTTAGCCATTTCTATACCATAAAATGGTACATAAAATTATAATTAATGGACAATATAGATAGATAAGATTAAATGAATTAAAGAAGTCTCGTTCTTTTCTAGTATACCCAACGTTCTAAATAGGATAGAAAAATCCTATTTTATTTTTGGTCTATTTGGTTTGGTATAATAAATACCTGTCTATCCATTTTTGACTCTAATTATATAGAATCGTTTATATATTATCCTTCTTTTACACTAAAAAATATCTAGAATAATATTAATATCTTAATATTATTTTTGAAACAATAAAAATTATTAAACAATTAAAATATGAAAAAACCCCAAAAACCGTGGTCTACGGACCCTATCGAAAAGAACCGAGAAATAGTTTGGTTCTTTAGCGTTCAGTCGAAATTTAAAGATAACATGATGGAAATATTCGTTCCATGGAACGAATCAAATTTGGTGAGATTGCTAAGTCAAATATTTTCTGGTCGAGAAAGTGTTGTTAAGTTTTTTGACTTTCGGATTCTTAGTACATTACTTATACGGGATATACGTATATTTATTTTAAAAGGTCAAGCAAGAAAAGCTGTAATGATAATAGCATTGCCATTACTTTTCTATTTTTTAAGTACTCGAGCTTTAATTGAAAGAGACAAATCATCATATAATTTGATGAAGATATTTTCATCTGTACAACATTTTGGAGCTAGAAAGGAAAATTTGTTGCTCGTTCTGCACCTATTTATGTCTTTACCAAAAGACAAAAGGAGATATCAACGTCGTTTCCTCCATTCAAAAATTTAACGAAAAAAAAAAATACGGGAGGATTTGATTGATTTACGAAGAAAGAAGCAGCAATACTCAAGAGAGAATTGAACAAATTGCAGGAGGATCTAGGGGGGATTAGATACATGACAAAATTGCCCGATATTGTAATAATTCTCGATCAAAAAGGGGAATATACCGCTATTCGGGAATGTAGAACTCTGGGTATTCCAACAATTTGCTTAGTTGATACAGATTGTGACCCAGATCTCGTGGATATCCCGATCCCAGCCAATGATGATGGTAGAGGACCAATCCGGTTGATCCTAAATAAATTAATTTTAGCAATTCACGCGGGTAGAGAATTGTAATTCTATAAAAAGTGAATTAAAAATAAAAAAAGATAAGCTAGAATTAAGTTGGCTACTATTCCCAAACCTTATAGAATAGATTAAGATAAAATATTTTTATAGAAATAAAGAGATCTTCTTAATCAATCAAATAATCATTCCATTATTTTATTTCATAGCCTGACTTATGATAGTGAAATAATTGAGGAATTGGTCATTGAACCAAAATCATTTCTTTTTGAAGTTCATCTTTATATACAAAGGGTAATATGGATATTGTACAATTTCCTATTAACACGCTGAATTATTTCTACGAGATATCCGGTGTGGAAGTAGGTCAGCATTTTTATTGGCAAATCGGGGGGTTTCAAGTTCATGCACAGGTACTTATAACTTCCTGGATTGTAATTGCTGTCTTATTAGGTTCAGCTACTCTAGCTGTTCGAGACCCACAAATCATTCCGAACGGAGCTCAAAATTTTGTGGAATATGTTCTCGAATTTGTTCGGGACTTGGCTAGAACTCAGATTGGTGAAGAAGAATATGGTCCCTGGGTTTCTTTTATAGGGACTTTGTTTCTATTTATCTTTGTTTCTAACTGGGCAGGTGCTCTTTTTCCTTGGGGAATTATTAAATTACCTCATGGGGAATTAGCCGCACCTACAAATGATATTAATACTACCGTAGCTCTAGCTTTGCTGACATCAGTAGCTTATTTTTATGCAGGTTTTACAAAGAAGGGTTTAGGCTATTTTGGTAAATATATTCAACCAACCCCAATACTTTTACCAATTAACATATTAGAAGATTTTACAAAACCTCTATCACTTAGTTTTCGACTTTTTGGAAATATATTAGCTGACAAATTGGTAGTTGCCGTTCTTGTTTCCTTAGTACCTTTAGTGGTACCTATACCTGTAATGTTCCTAGGATTATCCACAATACTCTGCCATATTACATAATGGCTTAACCTTACTTTTCCTTACTTTTATCTACCACTTCTTCAATAATTGTATTCTTTCCTGACTTGCTTGCACATTCTGATTTGATTGCCTCCTCTTTGACTCTGGAGGAATTCACTATATCTGTATATTTAGTTAGCAACGGAGCGACCAAGACCTTATGAGCTTGATCTGCTTGTAAATTAGCATAGACATTGTTTTGAGGGTACTTTGATGTAGCAGCAGAAGAGTCCAAGTCTTCCGAAGAGGGAGAAGCCACAGTTTGCATGTCAAGGTGGGAGAGACAAACCCCTTTCCACCATGTAGCCTATTTTGAGGGGAATTGCTTTACCACTTTACATTCAGATGGAACATGTCCAAGCTGAAAGCAAATCTTACAATGAAAGTGAAGCCAAGAGGGTTTTCATCCTCCTAGAGCACCAAGTTGCAACAAGGGTTTTCGTCCTTGATTGCAAAATCATACTCAAACTCAAAATGAATAATTGCTCAAATGAAATTTTTTGATGATCAAATGATGCTGGGCACCACCTTAATATATCTTCTCAATTTGGGCCCTAGGATTTAAATTTCATGCCAAGTATTAAAAAATACTATTTTATAATTAAATCTTTAAAAACACTTTTTTTTGTAGTTATAATTTTATATTAAGTTGCCCTTTAATAAATCATTATTGGGCCCAAACTTTAAAATAAAATTATAATAGTTCTTTGTTTTTATCAATTCTGTAGCCCGTGGAAAGAAAATAGGCTAAAGGTCATCTCCTTGTTGCTAATTTTAAAAGGGGACATGACATATTGCTGACATCTTTAGGTGCATATGCAAGGATATAATTATTAGCTTCATAAGATGTTTTACAAGCAGCTAGTTAGTCTCTAGCCTAGTGACAAACTTTAGGGTCAAGTGTACATTGGGTATAGCTCTCACTAGTTTAGTCATGTTCATTGTTCATTTGATAGATGTCCTATTAAGGATACCTCGTGGAAAACCCCTTGGGTTTAGTTGAGCCTAAAGTGAAGGAGAGAATACCCACTCTTAGAAAGTGGTGTTTAATCATCCATACTCTGTTGACGAGTCCATGTCCTATCCTCTTGAAAACAAATGCTTGGCATTGAAGATAGGATAATACTCTAGGATTATGGAACTGCAGTAGGTTCCATGTGTATGTGTATGTTGGTGGTCTAGCTTTCAAATTATAAGAGTTTCTTTCTAAGTTATTGTATTCAAGGGGCAAATATTTGTTATTGATGTTAGAGGAAAATTGATTCATTGTATCCTTCCATCTCTATTGCTTCCATTGTTAATGGATACGTGTTCTCTTCTTTAGTAATTCTACATATTAAAGATTTTAGATTTTCATAGGATGATGTAATGTCATGTATCTGGATATCATTTTATATTATTATAATGTTCTAAATTCTGAATGGTTTAAGTTTCCTTTGAGACACTTCTTCAAGGAAATCAGAAGATCAATAATATGGTTTTTGGGATTGCTCTCATTGCTCTTTAAGTAGAGAAATTAGAGTAGCAATTTATAATTTGAGGGAAGTTAGGAATAAGGGGTTTATTATTCCTAAAAGATCCAATAAACTAATGCTAATATTTTAATTCTTAATAATGTAAAAAATATTGTTAATATTAATTCCACTTATTTTCCTTTGTAGGTGATGAGTGCTTTGGAGAAATTAACAAGAGGTGTTGCTTGGGGGAATATTGATATTCTAGTAGCTGATATGCCTCCTGGAACTGGGGATGCTCAATTATCAATGTCACAACGTCTACAATTGTCAGGTTAGATTTGTAAAATCTGGTTGCAAAGACAATTTCAATATGTGCCAAGCAATTTATTAAAGGATGGTAGAAAATGTTTCATTTGGCTGGTACAAGTTGGATGGTTCTGAAAGCATTAATTTTCAATGAACTCTACTTCTATCAATGTTTCTGATTTCATGCCTTTGTATTGTTGGATTTAGGCTAAGATTAACTTTCTCAACTCACTAGAATGGCACACTGTGATCTGTAAACTCTCTAAATAAGTAGAATTCATGAACCAGAAATTAATACTGACATACTATGCTACCTGTAATTCTAATGACAATGTGTGTGTGTGTGTGCGTGTGTGAGAGAGAGAGAGAGAGTTGTTGATCAAAGTAAAGAATAAACATGCTGTAATAAAAGAATTCCACATAAGAATCAGATTTTTATCCTGGAAACTCTCCAGAGAAAGAAAAACTAGGTTGTGGTAGTGGCAAATACCATACTACTTATACTCAAAGTGGTAAAATTACCAACTACAATAAATTACTTGGATGCAAGCTGCCCCTCACTCCTTTAATGATGGATTCTATTGTCTCAATGCTTCTATCACATTATAAATAGTTGAATCCTGTTGTCCTTTGTCATGTCCCCACCATGTTTAAACTACAGACTTTCATAAAAGCGTGCTTGTATTTACATGATGGCTGACCATCCTTGTCAAGCCACATATTTATGAAATCGCCCAAATACACGCTTTGCTGGCCGACCACAACCAAATAATTTATATCAACTAAAGTTAATATGTATATTACAGGCAGCGAAGGTTATGAAGGGAGCTGCGAGGGTGAATGAAGGCAGCGATCAAATTAATAACAAAGCATAGAAATAATGATTATAATACAGAAGTGATTTAATATGAGAAAAGACAGCAGTGATTAATAGAAGACTTGATGTGAGCAAGGGCTGCGATTCCATATAAGGCAAGACAACAATTAAGTTAATAGTCATATGTTAGCTAAGACAGCGATTAGTCAATGAGTGATTAATATAAGGCAGCGCTGGGTTCCAAAGGGATTTCTCCCTTGTAGAGGTCATATCCTTTGGGAGAAATCACATCCTCTCAATGAAGAGGCATGAAGGTGAGTAGTATAAAGGGAATATGAAAGATAGATCAAATGGACATCAGCAGATTTATTCAGGAGGAGTGTATGAGCAAATCAGGATGAGGTATGGAATATCGTTTGGAATCTAAGCAGATATCAAAAAGGAATATGTGTGAATAAGAAGATGGTTCAATGAGAAATATATGAAGGCAACTGATAAAGCAATAACAAGGGAAGTAAGTTTAATATAGTTATAAATATATACATATGTATAAATTATATACGTATACACGATCATGCAATAGTGATTAGAAATAATTATGTGTGTGTGTGTAATTATTTCTAATCACTATTGCATGATCATGTATACATATATAATTTATACATATGTATAAATTTATAACTATTGTAGGATAGGGTAAAATCAAGGTACAAAGCATGAATCAACAGTAGCAACCACCAACTACCTAAAACTCAAGCCCTAAAGACCCTAATCCAACAATGAGGCACACGTGACAATAGAAACATAAATAGTAAAGCAATAATACCATAGCTCCTTTGCCATGGTTGAATCACCTTCATTGCTCTTCTCCATTTTGCTTTATATGCTTGCTTGCCCTCAAATTTGTAGTATGCAAGAATAAGCCTAATGGTAGTGATAGTAAAATACCAAAGATAGTGGTTTTTAGGTTGAAATGAAAAGGATAGTTTTTTTTTATAGAAAACCAATTCAAAATGAAGGGCTGGGATTAAATGATAAATAATGATGATGATCAATGGATGAGATTGCTTTGAGAAGCAAGGAAATAGGGTTAGGGAAAAATAGGGTTTAGTTAAGGATGGACGGTGGAGATTAAAAGATAATAAAACCTTATCAAGGGTGCAGGTTAATTGAGATGTAAAGAGATAAGGATGGCACGGAAAAAGAGTTTGTTGGAGTAAATTAAATAATAAAATTACTTAATTTAAAAGGGAAAGTGAATAATTAAATAATTAAAAGTAGGGTCTAGTTAAGGATGGACGCTGGAGATTAAAAGATAATAAAACCTTATCAAGGGTGCAGGTTAATTGAGATGTAAAGAGATAAGGATGGCACAGAAAAAGAGGTTGTTGGAGTAAATTAAATAATAAAATTACTTAATTTAGGAGGGAAAGTGACTAATTAAATAATTAAAGTAATTATTTAATTATAGAAGAAGAGGGAAACGTTGACTTTTAATTAAAAATAATTGAAAAACAACTATTTAATTAAAAGTGGAGGAAAAAGACAAATTAATAAATAATTAAATTAATTATTTAATAGTTGAGGAAAAAGTGGGAAATAATTAAATAAATGGGATTTATTTAATTATGGAAGAAAAAACTAATGAATAATTAAATACTTATTTAACTATAGAAGGAAAATGTGAAATGAATAATTAAATAAATAAGAATTTATTTAATTATAGAGGAAAAAGATTAATTAGTGATGTAATTAAATAAATACAATTTATTTAATTAATCAAGGAAGAATAAAAGGGGAAATGAATTAATTAAATAATTAAAGTTATTTAATTAATAGAAAAATATGACTTTAGAAAATAATCAAATAATTAAAATTATTCAATTATTGCGGGGAAGAAGGGAAATCAATGTGAAAAATGGCGTTCGCAGGCTTAGGACATTTTTCAGTGTCTACAACTATATTCAACTTGCTTCCCTTATGCAATAATGATGCTTGCAACAATTATTGAGCCTCATAAGTAATTATGATTCCTTAATACAAATATGAATAATAGATTCTTATTCATTGTATTTTCTTTAAGCAATCATGTGTAGGGTTGGCAAACAATATCTTCTGAATATAAAAGACAAATTGAATGGCAAGGTAATTGAACAGATCGGAATTAATTATCTGCACTCAAGGGCAGAATCAACAATTAATATATTAAATATTTGTATCTTAGAATATAGCAGTTTAATATTTTAGCAAACATTGTTGTATGCTCTATCATGATTATTGTGATATATTTATTATTGTATAATCTCAATGAATATGGGTATGTTTTATTTGCAATCAATGCAACCATGAGGGGAATGGGGGAAATTCCAGTATGGTGAGCAGATACTAGATTTCTTTCTAAGTACGCCACTCCAAGCTGGCCACTTGGGGCCCAGGGGGTGAGTATCTACCCTTGGGCTTAGAAAGGGGAATCTACGGGCCTCCTATTGTAGCTTCTCCCCAATCTCTACATGGATTGGTTGTTGATTGAAAGAGGGATGGATAATGCAGCAAGGGTAGGGAATGCAGATACAAATTTGTCCACCAAGTATGCCACCCCATGTTGGATGACTGTGTGTTTGCCACTTGAGGGCCAAGAGGGATGGTATATCCGCTCTTGGGCTTGGTATGGATAGCCTTAGGTGGACTTATCCTACTCCTCATCCAAGTCCCATTATGATCCAACTTCCAATGTGCATTATGGATATTGTGTGGTTTAAATTATTTGAAATAGTTATATATTTACATGGTTTAAATAGATAAGACATTTATTATATATCTTTGGTCATATGAATTATATTCCAATATTATCTAACATGATGGTAGGACCTAAACCAAGATTTTTTTGCTTAAAGCATTTAATTGGTAAGTTGTAACCCTAACTACATTAAACTCGTGATTTTAGGGCAAGATTTAGGGCAATCCCAAAAGGGGACATTACATCCTTTGCTCAATACAACTTTAATTTTTTCTCCCATTGATTTGAAAATACTAGTTTTTACATTCTTTTATAGATTTATGCAAATAGGAAGGTTCTATCAAGACCTGGAAGTTTTCCAACACACACTAGAAGGTGAAACAATTCCTGTTTGGTTTGCATTCCAAATTTCTCAGATTGTGGACACTACTATGTTTGCAATCCTTCCCATTTCTAATCAACCTTTTCTATTTTGAAATTTTCTGTTTGTTTGATTAATTCATTTTACTGTTTGCAAAATACATCTCCATACATTTTTATTACAATTTTCACAATCTATATAGATCATGCCTCCCTTACTAGAGAGGCTTTTAGTCCCGCAAAATCTTAGTGAGACTTTGAGTGAGGAGATCCCCCACTTCCTCTTTCATGGAGGTTGGTAGCTTTTAATCACTCTGCACATAATATGCTTGGACATAGGCTTCATCCAATTCTTGTGGGTGGGTGGTGGATACTCTACTTCTAATATGAGAGTGACCCCCCCCAAGGTACTTGACAAGTATCTTCTCTTCTTCCAAGTCCATGCCAACTACATGGCTTGTCTTTGGAACTTTGTGGTGTAATAGTACTCCCTTTGCTCATCATCCTGTTACAAGAAAATCGACTGAATATTTTGTTCGTACTTGTGGCTTCAGGGATAGAAATTCATTTGGATTATTTTCTTGAATTCTTCATAAGTGCTTACAATTTTTTACCCCTCTTTTCACAATTATTTATATAATTTTCGCACCATACAAGAGCATGGCCTTCCATTTCGAGGCATGCAAAGTTAATTTTTTTGTGCTCCCTTAACTTTGTGAGCACTGAAATAAACTTATAATTGCTTTAACCAAGAATTCAGTTTTTCTTCATTAATTTCCCCATTATAAGTTTCAATTTCTACTTTAGTTTCTACTTAAAATTGAATTGGTTCTTTTTCTTTGAATGAGTCTTTCAAGAACTCCTTACTTGTGAATACTTCTCAAGAACTCCGTGCCAATTTTTTTGGCTAGATCTTTTACCAAATTACCTATTGATATTTGCTCTTGCACCATCTTCATTTGTTCTCTTCTTATTTGCTCTTGTTGTTGGCCGACTTGTTTTTGGTTTTCCATTATGCCCTTCTTATGGTTTTCCAATGCAGTTGCCCATGCCTTCATCTCCTCCATTTGATCTTCAGTGTTCTTGTAACCAGTCATATACACACTTTTCTACGAATCCCACAAAGATCAAAACCACTCTGATACTAAAATTGATCTATTAGCTGTAAATAAGTAGAATTTTTGAATTAGAAATTGATGCTAACATACTGTGCTAGTTGTAATTCAAATGATAGTGTTAGAGAGAGAATTGTTGATCAAAGTAAGAAAAAACATACAGTAATAAAATAATTTCATATAAGAGCTCAGATTTCTATCCTTGAGACTTTCTGGAGAGATAAAAACTAGATTGTGGTATTGCTAAGTACCATACTACATATATTCAAAGTAGGAAAATACCAAGTGCAGTAGATTGCTTGGATGCAATCTGCTCTCTGCTCCTTTAATGGCACATTCTCTTATCTCAGACCTTCTATCTCACTATGAATAACTGAATCCTCTTGTCTTTTGCTCAATACAACTTCATTTTTTCTCCCATTGATTTTAAAGTGCTAGTCTCTACATCCTTTATAGATTTATGCGAATAAGGTGTTCCTAGGCCTTGGAAGTTTTCCTGAATGCACCAGTAGGTGAGATGATACCTATTTGGTTCACATTCCAAATTTCTCGGCTGTACAACCAAGGGTCACTATTGCACTCATTGTCCCAACCTGGATGTTACTGTGGTTGCAGTCTTGTCCTAGACATTTTTCTTGACTTGTTTCCAAATCAACCTTTTCTGTTTCCTACCTGTTTGATCTATATTCATTTTTATTACATTGTAAGATAACAAAAGGATGAAGATAACAAAAGGGTGAAGATAATTATAAAACACCATATTGAGATATTCTTGCATAAGACAAAATATTTATACAAAAATATATTTGTTTGCTCACAACAAATATTGATCCTATAATCTTGGATATACTCCTTCAATTTAAGTTTAACACCCTAGCCAATTCTATTTTATGTCTGTGCTACAACTTACAACAATCACTCAACAACCAAATTATAATAGTTTTAAATAATACATATTATTTAAACCTATCTACTACGGCACCCTAAACCAAATTAATTTATTTCATGCTATATAACATTTAATGCTATGGTTTAGTCAAAATGGTTGTGGTCAAGTGGTAGGGCCACTTGGCTCTTATGGAGACCAAGGTTCTAATCTCTCCAAGTGAAATCCTGGTGCGTGTAGGCATGCTGAAATGGTTGTTCCTTAGGACACTCGTGGAGCATGTTGGTGGTATGTAGAAGGAAGATGGAGGAGAGGAGGAAGAGTCATTGCCTTGTAGGGGGAGACAGGAGGTGAGAAGGTGTAGTGTTCAAGCTGGAGGAATGTAGGGGGAAAAAAGAAGGCAAAGTGTTAAAGCTGAAGGAGCAAGTGGATGCTTTGTAGGAGCAGATAAGAAGAGAGAAGGAGCAATGTTCAAGCCGAAGGAGCATAGGTTGGGGAATTGTAAGTCCAACAATATCTCTTCTAGGAGAGCAGTAGATAGAGTGGTACCCTCGAAAGATATAAGGGGTGGGGACTCTTGTTACCAACCCTCACCATATAATCTAAAAGAACAATTATACTATGGTGTAATACAAGTTTTCCTAACATTGCTCCTCTTATTTTGGCATAGTTCTAAGTTAGGGAGAGCATACATATTTGTATGTGAATTGGGACATACATGCAATTTACATACTTACAAATAGTAGTGAAAGTGACCTTGTGAAACCTCCTTGGTGAGAAACAATCACATTAAACAATACCTACAAATGAGGACATACTTTACCATAAACCAAAACAAGTTGTGGGGATTGGTCTGATAATGCTTATATGGACATGGACATACTCAATTGTTCATAACAACACTGTACGGAAATGAGGACCACTCAATATTTTCCTATAAACAATAGTGAGATTGGGTTTCATTACATATCCTTAGTGGGGTTTTGCCTCATTAGACAACAACAACATAAGTAGTGGGAATTGGCATCATTAAAAAGACACATTTGGTCTTTATGTAGCAAAAGTAGTCTTCATCATCACCTTCATTGGTGATCATTGTCTTAAGATTTACAATCTTTTCTGTATTTGTTTGCAACTAAAGCAACAAACTACTCTCCAAGCTAGCAACAAACTCAAGACTAGTAGTTATCCTCCATCCTCTAGATTTTATTTCATCTTGCCAGATTGATCTCGATGGCCCTATGGATCACTGACCATTACATGAAGTGCTTCAACAAATTTGACAACATTTTTCTTGATATTTGTCTCCTCCACGGGAATAGGATTCCAACATCAATAAAGCAATTTGTAAGGTTGTTAGGTAACATTGACAATGCACCTCATATACAAGAATCTGAACTTGAGGGTTTAGATTAGTGTTCCTTGGGGATGCATCCTTGGGGGTGTAAAGGTGTTTTTGAACATAGGGACATTTTGGTGATGAGGGGACTGGGACAAAACATTCCCACTTCTGTTGAATATAGTGTTGTCATTGATCTCAAAGTTGTGTGGTTGTCATTCATGTCAAAATATGTGAAAATGGAATATCGGTTGTGTTTGTTGCAGAATGTTAATGTTATCATTATTGAAAAAGGACAACATGGGAAGTCAGAGTACATATTGAATTGGTGGTTCCTGTTTGTCTACTACTTTTGTGGAAGTCTAGAAGTGTTTGCGGTAGTGTTCTAAGGTTCACTGCTCAAAATCAGAATATGCACTGTACTGAATTGTCATTGTTTTTGGTACCACATTCTACCATTGTTAATGAAGATCACATAACAAAAAGCATAATTGGCACCATTAAATAGAGGAGCCCTATTCGTTGCTAGTCCTTTCAAAGCATTCATTTTGCAACCACACAGAAACAACCTTCAAGCTTTTAAGCTTTTGTAGAAGGTACTGGCTTTGATACCATTTGAAGATCACATAGCAAAAAGCATAATTGGTATCAGAGCACGGTGGATGTAGAATGATAACATTAACATTTTGCAACAAACACAACTGATACCATTTTAAGATTATCCCGCATCGCTTGAGCACTATCACAGTGCATTACTTTCACAAATTATGATTTTGACAATCCACACAAAATAGCATTAAAACTCCATCCTTAGCCGTCACTCATAAAATCGATACTTAAGGGTTCTACTATTTAAAGAAACCCAACAAGCTTACTCACACAATCCGAGCATTCTTCAAAAATAACAATCGCTAATCCTGACTTTCACACTAATATCACACCGCCTGCCATTAACAACAATGCAACACAAAAATACATCTTATTTCATTTTTTACTGCACCCAACTTATCAAATCGTGCCTTAACAAATTTGCTTTCACCGCTGGCTCAAAACACTCTATATATTTTTTCAGAACCAAACTTCTCAATACAACATCCTTGTCATTTTTAGAAGAGTAACTTAGACCATTGTATTTTATTTATTTTTGATTCCCTAGGCACGGTCAATGCAACGCCTATTTAGAACAAAACCACGATATCAACACGTCTCCCTTGCTCAAGCCGTCGCTGCATAAACGACTCTATTTCCAGCATAACTCCCACCGTGCCAATAATGATGAAGGCATTGAATAAAATTAAAGACAGTTGAAATTTTCTGTTTTAAGAATAAGAGCCGTCGAATATGTCACAAACCGTGCTAGAAATAATGAAGCGTTATCTTTCAAAGCCGTCTCACTAAGACACTGAAGCTAGAAATTTAAAAGCCTTTTGGAAAGACACCGATATAATATCAAGAATGAACCAGCTTAAAAAGATTTGATAATCCCATATTTAGCTCACACGGTACATTGATTCAGCAGCCCGAGCCTCAAATTATTAAGTCGACCATGATGAAGGAAATTAGAAACAAAAAATATTAAACTGTTTCTCATAGTCTTCAAAGCTCGATACAAATATATGCAAAAGGAATTCACACGCCACCTCAAGGAAAGCCGTTACTTATAAAAATCAAAGAAACAACCGCTTAAAGATAGAGAGTCGACACCTTTAAATAAAGACAAGTCAAGGAATTAAATATTAAGGCCACTGCAGTATAGAGAATTAGCCGACTCAAATTCATTTGCCTCTAAAAAATATAAACATGAAGTTATCGATGCATAGAGATATATAAATGACCCCCTTAAAAGGAATTCATTGAAGAATATTCAAACTACTGACAAAGCATGCCGAGATGGCACAAATGTTGACAAGGAGCTGAAACAACCAAGCAACAAGCTCAAGCAAACAACCAACTAGCTGAAGCACACAACCAAGTAGGTGAAGTAGACACGCAGGCAGCTCAAGTAGACAACCAACCAGCTCAAGCAAGTAGACACCTAGCTCAACCAAGCAGCCAAGCAGCTCAAGCAAGCAACTCAACCTTGACATCAATGACAAAATATTCCAATAGTTAATTGTTATGGCTTGCGGTTTAGAAGTTAAGTAGGACTATACATGAAGTATCTTATGCTAGAATAATATATTATCTACTTATTAATGGTCATATTGTAATGTTTTGTTTTGTCTTTTACTGTTGCTACAGTAATCGGTTTTCTACTGTTGCTACAGTGGTCGGCTGTTAGACATTTAATGTCTACAGTATTTTGTTACCTCTTTATATTTTGTAACCTTCTTTTCATATTAATGCAACTTAGAAATTCCAGTTTTTTCCAAAACATCTTAATCCATAGTTTCATTGGATTTGAATCACAAAGCTGCAAGATAGAAGTTACATAGTGAAGTTTGTGCTTGTTGGTTGACTGTGAATAATGTCTAAGTGTTTGTGTCAGAGAAGGGAAGCGTGCACCAGATGGAGGAAGCGTGTGAAGGTAAAATAGAACTAGTTAAGATCATGGTAGGAAGAGCATGATATCATCTTACACCCGTGGTAACACATTTGATTTGGGGTCGAGCCAACTACATGTTTCATATCATTTTGAATTAAGGTTTATCCTTGAAGAGCACAAAGATATATTGAGAGGGGGAGGGGGGGGGGGTTGAATCAGTATATCAACCAACTTTTACCCTTTACAACCTTTATCAACTTCAAACTCTAACACAAATCAACTATGCAAGAATATCTCAATATGAACAAATTGACACCAAAATTTTATGTGGAAACCCTTTCGGGATAAAACCACGGTACAAATGATGTACTTTATGAATTATATAAGCTTTACAATGAATGTAGGCACCAACCTACTTGAATCACCAATTATGTAGTTTAGCAGGCACCAACCTACAAAGAGCACCAACCCTTAATTCTGATTTAGTAGGCACCAACCTACAAGGAGCACCAACCCCCACTTGCCAAGCACCAACTTAGCAAAGATAATAACTTCAAGAATAATACTCCACCTTCAATGTTGCTCCTCCAATGGATGATGGACAATTCTGCTCAAACACTCTTCCTCTTGAATTATCTTTCAAATCTGATCCAACATATGCACAATTTCTTTCTTCAAATCTCATCCAAACTATGCTTCACAATTCCTTCGTGAAATCTGCAAATATACTCTTTTATATCTGTATAAGTCTCTTCACACATATGATATATAACAGCTGCAAATTCTTCCTTATTCTTGTTAGTTTTAAGATCAGAAATTCAATAAGCAGAAATGCAGCACATAAGACAATGAACACAACAAGATACCTTGGAAAAACCCTCCAACTCGAAGGGAAAAATCCAGCAAATATATTGCTTATATATTCAAGGAATAAGAGTAGAAATCTGCTTACAACTCAAGCCCAACACAAGGCCGAATTTGATATAATGAGTAATAGCACCTCTCCTAGATGCGAAAATACAAAATGAATATGTTTCCCCTTGAATTCAATCTGCTGCACCAATATGATGATCTGCTGCTCAAGTGCGAACTTCTTTTGAGAATGCGAATATGAATGAAATATACTTGACGATCAAATGAGAGATCATCACCTTGTATTTATACAAAACAAAGTGACTCTTCATGAGGTCGGCCTCATTAGGAATTTACAATAATTAAATAGGTCGGCCATCATAGAGAAGTCGACCCAAATACGTAATAAATATTATGCCAAGTGAAGCGCCTCTTCACTTTAATAGATGCAATGAATAAATAGCCGTGAGGCTATATGAAATTTATTGTTCAACAAGCAAGGCGTTAGTATGTAGCCCGAAGCTACAACATCAACACTCCCTTTTAGCTAGGGAGGAATACTTCCGATACACATTGTCATGGAATCTCTCAACATGACACCCACAATGGCTACACCCATATGTGGAAGGGGCTCATCACGGATTCACTCAATCGTGATATCAACCATCATGGCTACTCCCATGTATGGTAAAGCATATGTGCACAAGTGCCCATCATAGAATCACTCAACGTGATGTCATCTCAACATGACGTTCACCATGGATACTCCCAAAGGGTGAATAAACACAAGTACAAGAAGATCATCATGGACTCTCTCACGTGATGTTGTTATGGAGTCACTCAACATGACATCCACCATGGCTACTGCCAGAGGGTGGAAACAAGGGCTTTCACCTCAAATTTCTCTCTCACAGAGAAAGATGCATTAATAAGGGCTTACACCTCAAATTTCTCTCACAAAGAAAGATGCATTAACAAGGGCTTACACCTCAAATTTCTCTCTCACAGAGAAAGATGCATTAAGGAAAATCACAGAAGATCATTGAAGCCGAGTCTCCCTCTCAGCTAGGGCTTCATTCTCCACAATACTAAGCTTGTCTTGGAAGTACACAAACTTTACTCTGGACAGAGGCTCGGTGAGAATGTCGGCTGTCTGCTCATCAGTGCTAATGTATCTCAATTGGATTGCTTTCCTCAATACCATATCTCTGATATAGTGGTATTTGATCTCAACATGTTTGGTTCTGTCATGAAACATTGGATTGACAGAAAGCTTAGCACAACTTTGATTATCACAATGAATGACAGTTGGCTCCAATGATTGTCCAAACAATCCTGCAAGGAGCTTCCGAAGCCACACTGCTTCTCGGGCTGCCACACACGCTGCAATGTACTCGGCCTCTGCGGTGCTTAGTGCCACTGAAGACTGCTTCCTGCTACACCAGGACATCATTGCAGACCCCAAACTGAAGCAACATCCAGAGGTGCTCTTCGATCAGCAACACACCCTGCCCAATCAGAAACAGAATAACCATGCAACTTTAAGCCCACATCAGAAGAATATCTCAAGCCATACCCAATTGTGCCACGCAAGTATCTAAGGATATGCTTCGCTGCAACTAAATGTATTTGCCTTGGTTCACACATGAACTGACTAAGTGCACTCATTGCATAGCAAATATTTGGTCTAGTATTGACTAGATACATCAACGATCCAATCAACTGCCAGTACATAGTAGGATCCACCAGATTTGAACTAGCTACAACCTCTTTTAACCTTTGAAAATTGGTTTCCATCGGTGTAGACATGGATTTGCAATCCATCATACCAAATCTCTTCAAGATGTCTATTGTATACTTCCCTTGACCTAGAATGATCTCATTAGGCCTCTGCCATACTTCTAAACCAAGGAAGTAATGCATGTACTTAAGATCCTTCATTTCAAATTCATAAGCCAACTCCTTCTTGCATTTGATAATGAGGTGTTCTTCTCCAGTAAGAAATAGATCATCAACATAGAGAACCAAGATCAATGCCTCACCATTAATTACCTTGAAATATAGGTTTGGATCAACATCATTCTGGGAGAAGCCCAAGCTCAGTAGGTATCGATCAATCCTCTCATACCAAGCACGGGGAGCCTGCTTAAGGTCATACAAAGCCTTCTTCAATTTGCAAACATGAGACTCCTTCCCATGAACTTCAAAACCATTAGGTTGCTCAATGTATACCTCTTCTTCAATTACACCATTTAGAAATGCTGTCTTCATGTCCATCTGGTGTAACTTCCATCCTTTAGCTACTGCAATGGCAATGATAGTCCTGATGGAAGTATAACAAGCAACTGGAGCAAAGGTTTCCTCATAGTCTATTCCCTCTTTCTGAGAGAATCCTTTAGCGACAAATCTAGCCTTGTACTTCTCAATGCTTCCATCAACCGCATGCTTGATCTTGAAAAGCCACTTAGAAGATACAACAAATTTGCCGTCTGGTTGAGGTATAATGTCCCAAACATCGTTCTTGAGAATAGATTGATATTCTTCAGCCATAGCAAACTTTTCTACCTCCTGCATTGTTTTCCTAGCCCATAGAGGTCTCTTTTGACCAATAACAATGTTTGTAGGCCCATCAGTAAGTTCCAAAGGCTCAACTAAATCACCATCCTCTTCTGGTTCAGTAGACTCCCTTTGAATCTCCAAGTACTTGCATCAACCTTCTGACCTCCTTGTCCAAGATTGTTTGCAATGCTTGCTTTAGAGAAATGGTTTCCAACGCACACCTCTGTAGAGATTCGGCGGTGTCCTCTTCAACCTCATCCCAGATCACTCTATTCTGAATAGGTTTGTGGAGCTACCAATGTTAAATCCAGATTGACTGTCTTGAGCAATTTTGATCTCAACTGCTGAAGAGGTCTTTCAAGGATTTAACACTGGACCTTGCAACACTGCAACCTTCACTTCTTCTCAGCGAGTCACAGAACTCCCTCTAAATGTTAATTCCTCCTCTTCGAAGAACTGATCGCAAAGACAACCTGAATAGATTCTTCATCTTCAAGAGATGTCTTCAACCACCAACTCAGTCCCATGGCTGCAAGCTATGTCTCCATGCTTGATCATTTCTACAGTTGGCATGACTTCCTTATAGGATGTCTCAAGCTCTTCCTCTCTATGCGATCTCTCATCACCCTCTTGCTCCTCGATCCGTCTTGGAAGCATTATAGAGAGAGATTACTAAAATTTCATTGAACTCAACTATCTCGAAGAGAAATACCAATGCTAGAAGCATACATGATTCACAATCTCAATGTTATAGCATGAATTAATAACTACATAAAAAATTCATGAACATTATTGAACCATGAAATACTTATCTCATTGAAATCAGAATCCCGTACACAGAAAATGAGGGATCGATATCCTCAAACAACGATCACAATATCTGCTCTCTCCGCCCTTTCAGTGGCGTCGATTGCTGCAAGTCAGCCCTTCACTTGAGCTGATAATGAATGACTCCCGTGACAGCGCTCATGACAATTAGCTGACCACACTTGGCGTAGTCTTACTGACATAAATCGTGTCCCTCTAACATGTTTGCAAAGAGGCCACTTTGCCTAGAAAGTCGCTCCAGTAACTCCAGTATCCTCAACACTAATCGTAGTTCCTTGACCAGGTCCAGTAGAGGACCCCTCTGCTGCTGCAAGTAACTTTATGCTAACTATATGGTATATTTCTGTAAGAACTGATTGAAAGGCTTTCTCAACATTTGTAGACTGCAACGCAGAAGTTTCTATAAAAGAGAGGCCCTCCTTTTTAGCAAATATCTGTGCATCATCTGCTGACATATCTCGAAGATGATTCAAGTCAGATTTCTTGCCCGCCATCAAGATAACAATGTTTGAATCAGCATGACCTCTCAGCTCGCATAGCTACTGCTGCACATTATCAAAACTAGAATTCTTTGAAATGTCATAAACCATCAAGGCTCCCAAAGCTTCAAGACAAGTATGATTTAAACACTCCACAAACTCATTTATATGTACACCACTTCCGTAGCAATTGAGATGATAAACAATGAGTTAATTTCGCCTTCATGCTTAAACACATCTGATCAGATCTTTTCTCAGAACCGCTCTGATACCATGTTAGTCTTAAGATCAGAAATTCAATAAGCAAAAATGCAGCACATAAGACAATGAACACAACAAGTTACCCTGGGAAAACCCTCCAACTCGAAGGGAAAAACCCAGCAAATATATCGCTTATATATTCAAGGAATAAGAGCAGAAATCTGCTTACAACTCAGGCCCAACACAAGGCCGAATTTGATACAATGAGTAATAGCACCTCTCCTAGATGAGAAATTACAAAATGAATATGTTTCCCCTTGAATTCGATCTGCTGCACCAATATGATGATCTGCTGCTCAAGTGCGAACTTCTTCTAAGAATGCGAATATGAATAAAATATACTTGATGATAAAATGAGAGATCATCACCTTGTATTTATACAAAACAAAGTGACTCTTCATGAGGTTGGCCTCGTTAGGAATTTACAATAATTAAATAGGTCTGTCATCATAGAGAAGTCGGCCCAATTACATAATAAATATTATGCCAAGTGAAGCATCTCTTCACTTTAATAGATGCAATAAATAAATAGCCATTAGGCTATATGAAATTTATTGTTCAACAAGCGAGGCAGAAGTATGTAGCCCAAAGCTACAATATCAACAATTCTGTCCTTTATACAACTGAAAATATGCTTCACAAACTCTCTCTAAATCTGAAAGTATTTTTTAAATTATTTTACATATAACCTCCTCTTAAATCTTCACATGAGACACTGGTATGAGAATGATTTTTCTTTTACATATCGCACTCTCATATTCTTAATCTGCACTTTTAGATGATATTCATTGTCATGTCCTCCTGCTGTCTTGTTTTCACAGCCTTCTTCTTCACTCCTGATTGTGACTTAAGGATGTAGCATTTGTTCCTCAACACACAACACTACACACACCTGATTGTGTTTTAATGATATGGCATTTATTCCGCACAACACACTCACACAACTACACCTGCAACCTTGATTCTTACTTCATATATGTATTGGACAGACTTAGTGACTTTTGGCTGAAGCAACATGTCATTTTGAATCTGCTCTTTCAAAACAGGTTGCACCCTTTTGTATCTGTCTTTTAGTTTGTTAGTGTCATATCACAATAAGTCGTATTTTATGATTGAATTTCCTTTCACAAATCTGAAGTGTGTCTCTTCTCTTCATTGTTTTAGACTTAATTATTTTCTTCAGATTTTACAACCTGTTCTTCCATTGTAGATACACGTCCTTTCTTATGAAGCCACGTCTTTTGGTAAAACACGTCCTACAGACTTATGTTGATAAACGCATCTCTTCAGATCAGCCGCATCTGCTCATGAAGAGAAAGACGTCCTTTCAGATTAATGCTAATCGCCTTTGCAATACATAATTTGTTAGTATCTTTTAATCATGTCTCCACAGATTTATTTTGAATCTTCCTTTCAAAACAAGTCTCCACAAATTTATTTCATGTGTTTAGTTAACATGTCTTGAACAAGAAATAATACTTTGTATGTTTACGACGCCTTGTTATTGAGTAACACTTTAATTGGATCTAGTTAACATGTCTTGAAGCATTTCAAATTGTAGTATTTCGATCTTGAAGCATTTGTTGTAGCATATCGATACTTTATTATATTCTTCTCTCCCATATTTCAGAAAATCGATAATGTCTTCTTGTGATATCCTCTTAACACGTTCTTTAGAATCGACAGTGATTCTTACTTCAATCTCTTTAATGAGCGACCAATGATTCTCTTTAACATTGTCACTTGCATTGAACACTGATTGGGTATAATAATAATAGCTCTTTTAAATCTTTGACAGTTACAGTGTCTTTTGTGTTAATGATCAAGTCTATGTAGCTTTGAGTGCTCTTACAACCTCTTTTTTCTTCAAACTGTCAACATCATTGTATGTAATATCTGTCTTTGTATTTACCAATATCATTGTATGTAACATTTGTCTTTGTATTTACCAATATCATTGTATGTAACATCTGGCTTATCATTATAAGCATTATTTCTTCAATTAAAATGGGATATTACTCTCCATTACTTCTAACAATCGTGTCCATACGTTTGACATTAATGACTTCGTCTCTCTTTTTTTCTTTGACATCAATGACAACATTTCCAACAATCCTTGGCCAACATGGTTAATTGTGGATGGTGTTAAAGCTGTGTTACACGGAGACGCGTCCCTTGCCCCAAAACCCATTGTCCTTGTCCCCAGCTATCCCCGGGACGAGGGGACGCAAAGGGGACGTCCCCTTGCCATCCTTGAAACAATCCAATTAGTAGGAAACGACATGAAACGTCCCCGACTGTTTGGGGATGGTTCTCTGTCCTCGGTATAGATGGGGGATGTTGGAAACGTCCCTCGTCATACTTGTTGGTGTGCGTTTTGAATACGCCACCATACACAGAATAAAATGCCCAAGGACACTTTATCCTCTCTTGAAAAGTAATTGCAAATACCTAGAAGATAATACAATGACTCCAATGTTTCTTTTGGCCAGGTTATGACATATGGACAAGGTCAGTGGGCGTTGTGATTCGCTGGTAATCACAAGGGGACTTACGTAAAATTCATTTCGCGAGTTGAGGACTTAGGCGGTTTTATCGTTGAAGCTCTTTCGAAGGGTATTTCAGATATTCCAAAAAAAAAGGCAAAAGGATAAGGGTTTAGAGATCTAAACTACGCCTAAGAATTCAAGAGACAGCAGCGATTAGACAAAATAGGTAACCACACTTCATTTCGCCTCCTTCGGTCAACTACGCGAAGCGGGTGCAATCTTCAACGGAGGTGATAATGGTTTTCATGTTCGAATTGATAATCAAAACAAACAGAAGTTAAGCATCCACGATTTAATGGCTCAGACTAACTTTACACGTCGAGTGCAAATCATCCACTCGACAAAAGTATGAGCAAAATTTTATCCGGCACTGCGATCAAATCTATCATTCATCTAACCAACATGTAAATGAAATGCTATTCTAATTCTACTCTAAGTGTTGAAGGAGAAATATTAAACCTTGCATACTACTTGAAAATAAAAGTTATTCTTAGCAAATCATGCACAAGAGCTTTTATAAACGGAAATAGTTTCGTCGCAACAATTTTTTATTACTCACTTCACAAATTACAAATGAGGGTCCAAGAGTTTATATAGAGCTCCATAAATTGAATAAATGGCTCAGATTAAACATGAGCCGACGGTCAAGATTTAACAAACGAAACCCTAATTAGGGTTTCCCAAATTGACTTCAGTTAACTGGCAATGAACAACAATGAGTTGGCATTCGGAGCTATTTTCAAGGGACTACATTCTGATCCTCTCGAGCCACCGTGTATTCACTGAATTTGGACATGATCAAGGCAACCTCATCCATGGTAACCTGTGGAAGCATGCCGATTCTAAATTCTAGCCCATCCATGCTCTCAGCGCATCTGGCGAAGGTCTCCTCCCACTCTGGTTCAGTCTTTTCAAAGGACTCTCGGATACTCAGGAAGTTCGCCAATTTGGCCCAGTCCTGCCTCAAGATGGGTCCAGTGATGTCAAAGATATTTTCCTGGACACTTTCCTTCAAAACTTCCAATTGCAGGTCATTCTCTCGCAGAGCCTCTTTATCCAGGATATCGGCAATTATGTTGAGGATTTTGGCCTGAACTTCCTTGACCTGTTCCTCCAATTTGATGCCGTCAACCTTTACCCTCTCCACGACTTCACCCCGTGCCGTCAAGGCCCAATACCAAGTGTGGAAGTCATAGGCTGCTCCCGCTGCGATGACGCCTCCCTCTATCAATTCTTGCTTAGGAACTCCTTTCAGAATCCTAAGGCAAGGGATTATCCTATCCTGCGTGTCCGGAAGGCTGCCCCATACTTCTGCCAAAGCGGCCAGCCTAGAAAGTAGGGCAGTGGCCTGACCATAAACCAAAGTTAATCTTTCTATGAATGCCTCAGCTTCAATCCCCTTGGCTGCTATCCATTCTTTGGCCTCCTGAACCGTGAGCCTGTTTTCTTCTATCTCTTTAACGGCCTCTTGTGAAGAGTTAGGAAGTAGAGGAGCCGCCGTAATATCCTGATCAAGTGCTGGATGTACTCTCTTAAGCGCTCAATTTCCAATTGGCACTCCTTTCTTTTGGCTACCTCCTTCACCAACCTTGATTTGATGGCAGACACAGAATTATCCAAATCTTCCACTTCTTGGCCCTTAGTGGTTGGACCCAAGTCAATGGTTGTGATGGCGTAATCCTGTGGAGCCATATCCTCTTGCGGCTTGTCCGCTGTAGGCACGACAATCTGTACTGTCCTATTGCCGGCCTCGTCTCTCTGTATGCTGGAGAATTTCTTCGCCGGCTTTTTAGCCACGGTTTGAGACAGTCTGGCCAAAAAGTCTGCCGTATCATCTTCTTCTGGTTCATCTGCCGACACTTGTACCTTTAGCCTTTCCTTCAGCCAATCCGGGATCGTAAGCCGCTCAACACCGTCCTCCTCCGGCACGCCTTCTCTGTTAGGAACATCCACAATTCCCCTAAGGGCTGAAATCATCCCTTCCTGGAAATCCTCATCTTGGACGCCCACATCGTCGTCATCTGACTCCAATATTTCAGTGCCCGTGGGAGAAGGCGGCGCATCGTCATCTGGCTGAGGCTCTGTGTTGTCTTCAGGAACCGAAGAAGGATCCCTCATGTCTGCCAGTGAAGCATCGGCAGTAGCTAATATCTCCTCAATATTCCTAGAGGCGGCCGATTGAGAAGGTTTTATCCTGGCTTGCTTCTGGACTGGCTCCTTTCCTGCAGCTATTTCTTTCCTCTTCCTAGAAGTGGTGGTCTCCATCACTTGTACGTCCTGGGATGCGCCCGCGTTGGAAGAATAAGACTCTGCCTCGCTTAGCATGTCATAGGTCAGGGTTATCTTTTGGTGCCTTAATTCTTGAACTCGTTGATCAACCCACCACTGAGTGAACTTGATGACAGGCCTCATCAAGATGTTCAAGTCAGCATGCTCTGCTTTTGACCATCAGACAGCGGGCAAAGCTGAACTCTCATCGAAGCGCGGCTGCGTCCGATTTTCGTCCTCCTCCAATTGATCTGGCACGTGACAAAATTCTGTTGCCCTGATCAAGCTGAGCGGCAATCTGGACCACATCTTCCGTCTGACCTCAAATTCATCCGCAGCATTTGCCCAAAAGTCCTCCAGTTCGACCCTATGCTTGTATCTTCTTCCATCCACCATCTTGATGTGGTGATGGGGGTCGTAGTGATTTCTGGCCGGATATGGGGAAAAAGGGTAATGCTGTATCTCGATTTTGGCACTGTCAGCTGCCTGTGATGATGGGCAAGACTCCAACATGTTCCCTATAAAGAAGGGAAAAGTTACTGCCGCCTTTTGCTTCACCCTTTGAAGACCTTGGAACTCTTCTAACTGCCTCAGCACTTCGAGCAGGACCATCTTGTTAGTTGGGAAAATGGGCAAACGATATGGGCTCCCAGTGAATCCCTGGATTCTGATGTACGTAAATCGGGGATACTGGATAAACCATGACCCATATTTACCAATCAGCTTCTTGGCCTCAGGAGTCAGCCGTTGATGCGTCCCTCCCTGGAGTATTCTGGTGATATACATGAGGAAAGCGTCATGAGCCCGCCGGAAGTGCGCCTTTTCTTTCAACTGCAATTGTGGATAGCAGTCGTATGCCTTCAGCTCATTTGACCCACCGCCGACCGTGCCCTTGCATATCAAGCCTGCATACTTGTAAGTTCTAGCCAACATATAGATGACATAAGAACTCATATAAAACGTTTTGGTTTTCTCTAGGTTGATAAGCTGGTGGTGAAAATTATTGCTTATCATTCTCGCCCAGTTGAACATCTTGACACCTTCTGTGAGGTCCTCAATGAAGTAATACATCCACGACTCGAAGGGTGCTCCTGAGGGATTGCCTGACACTCTGTTCAGCAAGATAATAATATCTCCATAGTCTTCCTTGAAGTCCGTGCGCAGCAACTTCTTGGGCATCTTCTTGACCGACGGCCTAGGCTTATCCAGCCACGACTTGTTAATGTTGGCGGCACAAAGGCCAGGGCTTTCATCATATAACTTCTGAGCATCTTCCTTGGTCTTGTAGACAGTTTTAGGATATGCCGAAATGCTGAAGGCCTCTTGAATGGCCAACTCTATCAGATGTGCCAACACTCTCCCATCGGGTGCCACAATCCGCCTCAACTCAGCATCATAGTGAAGTGCGCACTCCACCATAAGTTCAACACAGCCAGGCGCAGGTGGGAATTCGGCAGCTTGAAATATGCCGTTTCTCACCATCCTTCTAGCGGCAGGTGTTGGCAAAGGTCCATTATGCCCATATATTCTCTTCTTAAATTCTTCAAGGTCAATGTGGCCAAGGTCAGTGTCTGAGACATCTTTCCACTTTGACTTTATTTTGGTTTCCGGCTAAGATCCTTTTCTTGCAAACTTCATCTGTGCCTACCTGGGTGTTTCCCTTTGATCGATCGTCAACCTGCAAGCACAAAACTCTTAACATTAATACAAGATCATTTAAAATTAACTTGTTCCGGGGTGTAGCTTGGACAAAAATCGCACTTTCAGCCTATTGAATTAAAATTTCTGTCAAAAAGCAAGCTGAAAGTAATTAAATTCGCCTATCTATGAATGAAATTCGTGCTGGAAACGAAGTAGAAGATAGAAACACAGTGCAAACACATTGTCGATTAACTTCCAAACCTCGAAGATCATGTTCTGGCTGCGAATGAAAAAAATTCAAAAATCTGCCAGAAGAGGTGCACCAATATGCTGAAAGTACGATTTCAGCAAAGAAATAAATTACTTCTCTCAAAAAATCACACCGGTCAACAAGAAAATGCTACCTCGATTCTCACAACAATGTTATTCTTATAAATTTCTCCTTTGCGAATGATTTCTTGAAGATTCAAGAGAGATAGCTACTTCTCAGCCGGAATTGTGAAGAAATGAGTTGCTGAAACTCATTTTATGGTTGAGAAGTGCAATTTTCTTCAAGGCATTGTTTTCTTTCCTCTGATTTTCTTCCAATTTTTAGAAACGTTTTCTTCTCAAATTGGCAAACTTCTAATTTCACTTTCAGTTATCGAGGCAAGTTTCTAATTTTCACCTTCGTGCCATCTCTGCTTGAGATTTTCAAATTTTCTCAAAAATTGCCTAAGTGTTGGAAAAGATATTAAATTAATCGTTTAAAATTAATTTTCCAACGCATTCTAAATCTTCGAATCATGGCAAAGTTAAATTTATCTTAAAGCAGAATAGTTTAATCTCCCAAATAATCTCCGGTTTTTGAATTTTTAATTAAAATTCCCTAAGTGTCAGGGAAATAATTAAAAATATTAAAATATTAAATTTCAACCCGTTAAAAATTGATACATGGCTAAATTCATTCGTCAGAGGCAAAATATCTCTTTTCAAATTGTCTGCCTAGCCAAAATGTGCTCAATAGCTTATCTGCCAAATTTTAATTCTCTAGGCGGAGTTCTGACCTCTCTGGACATTTTTATTTAGCTGAACGATTCATCTTCTGGGTTAGGCGAACTTGGAGATCTCTGCCACTTTGCCATTTTTTTACCAGTGCCTTAGGAATTTTCCAAGCTGAGAGGGGCGGACTTCATGCTTGCTCTGCCAAACACTCTTCATTTTGTGCCAAAGAATTTCATTCCGTTGTGCTGAGGATGGTTTTTTGTGCCGGCTAAACCTCTTCTTCTTCTAGACATTTCTTCATTTTTCATGCCTTAGAATAATTTTCCTTCCAAAGTTGGACGAATTTCCTATAATCTCTTGCCTATGGCGTATTTTATTCTCCATTTGTCTTACACTTTCCTTGCCATGGCGAATTTTATTTGTGCCTTGTCCAATGGCAAATTTCATTTGTTTCAATCATTTAATCCAATTTCCAATGAATTCCCTTGTAATTTCACCCCTTTCCAAACATCTTGGAGCGCATCTCTTTATATTTTACCTTTCTCCACACTTCTTGGGGCGGACTTCATGTGTCTCTTGCCGTTTTTTCTAGGCTGGCCGGACTTTATGAGTTTCATGCCATCTTTCTCTAGGGGCGGACTTTAGCTTCCTCATGCCAAGGGCGGACTTTAGCTTCCTCATGCCAAGGGCGGACTTGGCAACCTTCATGCCTATGGCGGACTTTAGCTTCCTCATGCCAAGGGCGGACTTGGCAACTTTCATGCCATGGGCGGACTTTAGCTTCTTCATGCCTATGGCGGACTTGGCATATCTCTTGCCAGTGCCTATCTTTGGCATGCCAAAGGTAGGGCGGACTTTGAACTTTCCATGCCATCCCCTTTCTTGAGGGCGTCATTCTTAGACTTAAGCATTTTTCCAAAATTTTTGCCATAAACCCTTTTTCACTTTACCTTGATTTTCTTGATTTCTAGAGACATGTCGATTTTCTGCTCTGTAGGGTCCAAAAATAGAAACTTTTTCCCAAAATAGAAACTTTCCAAAAATAGAAAAAGCAAAAAGCATCCCTAAAAAATAGGAACTCCAGAATGGCCTAAAAATGCCAAAAATCAAAAAAGCAAAAAGCAAAAAAGCAGAATCCCTAAAAAATATGAAGTGTTAGAAACGACCGAAAGCAATGGCGATCTTCGTCTACCGGGTCTTCCAAGCACTTCAATGACGTTAAGACACACAAATGGGTTCGAAATCTCAACTTAGTCGGATTGACTTTCAAAATTTACCCAAATTAAAGACTCCAAACTGGCGATTCAGAGGGCGACATCAAAACTTGGGGGTCCCCATTTGCAATGGGGCGATGTGTGAAATAGGTCACAACAATACTGAGGACGGCTAGCCATCCCCCATGGATAGGGAGCTTCCTGAGGTTAAAAACATTTAAAAAATCGATTTTTTAATATTTCTACCTCCTTTCTAAGGTCGTGCAGGGCCCACTAACTCTCCCAACCCTAAATTTTTTGCCTAAATGCCAAAAGAAACAAGACATGATTTTTATTCATTCTCATGGCTCACCTCAATCTCACCGCATGGCAGAAGTAAGTCGTGGTTCTCTCTCAGGCAACGACTGTGATCACAGATCAAACAAAAGTTCAAAGTTATAAGTAACAACATTTTATTAAATTTTTTTGATACTAGCTACATTGGCAGCGGCATACATCTTCAGACTTCAAAGCATTGGCATTAACCAAGGTTCACTGTTCAGTCTTGACGTTGGAGCTGCAATTACATGTTTGACTTTGAGTTTAGAAGTTAGAACTTTAAGTTTAGGCACTAGTAATTTAGTGCTACTGCTGCTTTATATAGATAGTGCTGGTTTACATTTTGATTCTTTGAATTTTCTGATTTTCATTTTCAATGCTCATTGATTTGGTATTTTGGTTTCAATTTACAAACTTTCAAGATTTTCAACAAAAAAAAACATACAAAATGAGTAGCAACAACAATAGTGACAATCATGAGGGTAGTGACAGTGAAAATGAAGCTACAAGAATGCCAATAGACCCTTCTTCTAACTCTGAAAATCCAACCCATGCTTCTTTAGACCATTATGCATGCCCTATACCCTCTCTTCAAAAGTTTGCAAAAGGCCCTTTTAACCACAAGAAACCATTGCGTCAGTTTGCCACAAATGTGACTACCAACAAGAGGAAAAATTCAAGTGGCAACGAGAAATGGTTTTGTCATGTTTGTGAAATTCATTACCATTGGAGCTATACTAGGATTAGAGGCCATCTAGTGGGTGACAGTGGAAAGGGTGTTAGAGTTTGTTAGGCAATAACATTGGAGTAACAACTTGAATTTGCAAATCTGGCTAGAGTAAGTGATGACCAAATCATTATCATTCAAAATAAAAACGTCCATTAATTGATTTGCAAGCCTCTTCCAATGTATCAATTGGAGAGAGTTGTGATAGAGGGAAGAGGAAAGCAAGTGAGAAAACTTCAGTCATGGGGATAATGAATGTGCAAAAACGTGAGCAAGTTGATGATGTTGTGGCCAAATTCTTTTATGCACAATGCTCTTCCATTTCATTTGGCAAGGTCACCTTATTTCAAAACTATGGTGAAAGAAATATTGGCAGTTGAATCCTCTTATGCCCTCCCTGGAGAACATAGATTGCATACCTCCCTCTTTGACAAACAATATTCAAAAGCTACCATGATGATGGAGGAGATGAGGCAAAGATGGAGTAGGATTGGTTATTCCATTATCATGGATGGGTGGACTGATATTCGACATAGGCCACTCATTAATGTTATTGTTACATGTCCTGCTGGTTCATACTTTCTTCGAGCAATTGATTGGACTGGCAAGCTTAAGGATGCTGATTTTCAGTTTGACATTTTGAGGGAGGCCATAGAGGAGGTTGGGCCTTCTAATGCTGCGCAGGTTGTGACAGATTCAACTCGTGCTTGTAAGCTAGCTGGTTTGATGATTGAGAGTGCTTACAAACATATTATTTGGACTCCATGTTGCGTACATGGTTTGAATAATGCTTTGAAAGACATTGGCAAAATAGATTGGGTGAAGGTTGTAGTTGCAGAGGCTAGAGACATACAAATGTTTGTATGTAACCATCACACTTCACTTGCACTATTCCGATCTTATTCAAAGAAAGAATTCCTCAAACCAATTGAGACTAGATATGCTAGCTACTATATTTTGTTGGAGAGGATGTTGGAGGTCCAAGATGCTCTACAATCCATGGTTGTTTGTGGAGATTGGAAAAGGTGGACTCTATCGAAGACAAATGAAGGCAAGGCAGTGAGAGAGAGTACTTAATGAAATTTGGTGGGCCACTATCAAGTAAGAAATCTGAAAATTTAAATGGTTTTTGAATTTGTATACAAATGTTTGTATGTAACCATCACATTTCACTTGCACTATTCCAATCTTATTCAAAGAGAGAATTCCTCAAACCAGTTGAGACTAGATATGCTAGCTACTATATTTTGTTGGAGAGGATGTTGGAGGTCCAGGATGCTCTACAATCCATGGTTGTTTGTGGAGATTGGAAAAGGTGGACTCTATTGAAGACAAATGAAGGCAAGGTAGTGAGAGATAAGAGTACTTAATGAAATTTGGTGGGCCACTATCAAGTAAGAAATCTGAAAATTTAAATGGTTTTTGAATTTGTTACACTTTGTTTTACTTTGTATTTTAAAAGTTATAATTTTTAATTTGTTGCTTGTAGGTATATTTGCTCTTTCATATCACCAACTATGGGGGTAATTTGGTATGCAGATATAGACTCTCCTAGCTTGGGAGAGATATATGAGACTTTTGATAGCATTCTTGACCAAATGGAGCAAGCTATTCGTCAAAAGGATCTTGAGTTGAAATTTTAAGAGGACCATATTAGGTCTATTGTGACAAAGAGGTGGAACACAATGAATACCCCTCTTCATATGCTTGCCTATGCTCTTAATCCGAAGTGGTTTGTACCTAGACCCGGTCGAATGCTTCCTTCTGAGGATGACGAGGTGATACAGGGGCTTACAACAACCCTTCGTAAAATGTATACCAACAAGCAGGCAACCATTCTTAGAGAGCAGTGGCTAATGTTTTTTGATCTTCAGGGTCCTACATTCAACAAACCAGAGGCTAGGACGGATAGGGCCACCATTGCATAGAACAACCACATTGGATGGTGGAAATTTCATTGGAAGGACACACCGGATTTGAAACAACTTGCCATTCGTTTGCTCTCATAGTTTGCTAGTTCCTCTGCTGTAGAGAGGAATTGGTCCACCTATGGCTTCATCCACTCCATTAAGAGAAACATGCTTACTTCAAAACGAGCTGAGAAATTAGTTGCAGTTCATAGTGCCTTTGTACTTCAGGACAAATAGACTATTGAGTATCGGCAAACTCTAGCAAAGTGATGGGATGTTGATCCTGAGGATGTTAGGCAAATTGATGAGCAGGAGGTGTGACTGGGATTGGTCAGGCTACCATTGGATGATCCACTTTTGCCAGAGGATGATAGTGACTCAAATAGTTCTAAGTCTTTGGATATTCATAGCACGAATGAGGTTTAATTTCATAGACTATTGTATTTAGTATTTTGATTTTCATGTTTGAACTTTGAGACTTTTGGATACATGTTTGTATTAGTATAATATCTCTCTATTTGTGTTAATGGTCATCTAGTTGTTCTAACTTCATCTCTTGTTAACGATTGTTTCTTTTAGAAACATCATCTTTGTAATTCTATTTGAGGAGCCTTTGTCTCCTCTGTTTAATGAACAACATCGATTTTTGAAGATGGTATCAGAGCAGGCAATTTGAATTTTTTCTGTTGAATTTATTTTCTAAAAGAATTCAAGGAATTTTCTGGCACCTCTTTTTTTTTTTTAAAACTCGTGATTTTGAAGGAGATTTTGCATGAAGAAAAATTGTGGTTAGGGTTCTTTGGTTTTCATCTGCCTAGCTTGCAATTTCTAATCCTTTCTTTTGGCCGCGTGACTTTCTTCTCGTGTTTTTGGCGTTTTTCTGCCCTTCCTTCTGGTTGCGACTCTTGTTTCTTCTTCTAGTCACATTTTTCTGCAGATCTGGGTGCGTTTTCTCTCCTTCTTTGCCATGTTTATTTTCTGTTTGGGCGTGTTTTTAGAACTCCCTTTGGCCACAATTTTTTTTTTGCTTCTAGGAATGCGTTTTATCCATTTCGAGCCATGATATTGTGAATTTTTTGACACGTCTTCTCTATGTTTTTGAGGTCGCAATTTCTTTGTGTTTAAAGCCGTGTTTGTTTCCTTATTTTGACGCAATTTCTCATGCTTCTGGGCGCGTCCTGAATCTGATCATGGTTTCTAAGTCCTTGTTTGGTCGGCACTTTAAGATTTGAGCTAGGTTTTTAATAAATCCTTTGTTTTTTTGTGTCGTTTTCAGTCTTGAAAAATCAATGTTTTGGGTTTTCATAATTTTTTCTTAAAAATTCTTGGTTTTAATAATTTTGTCCTCAAAAATTATTCGATGGGTTTATAATTTTTCCTTTAAAAAATTGTCTCAAAAATATTAAGGAGGGTTTTTAATAATTTTTTTCTCCTTTAAAAAAAATTTCTGTTGGGTTTTACTAATTTTCCTCAAAAAAAGAAAAAAACGAAGTTTTGTATTTTGATCCGTGTCTCGGATTTCTTGTTTGGTTTTGATCGATTTTTATCCTCAAAAAACGTGTTTGGGTTTTTACCCTTTTTTTTTTCTGAAAAAAACGATGATTTGTAATATTCGGATTTTTGGGTTAGGCGATTTTTTTCTCAAAAATCATACTTTGCTGCAATTTGTTTTAAGTCGCACCTGTAGTTGTGCAAACATTTGCACCGGTGGTCTTTTTGCAGTTTGTTGTTGGACAATCTTGCTCATCTGCAAAAGTTTGGAGGGTTTGCCGATTTTTCCTCAAAATTGTGGCAGCTATTCTCGTCATGTCTCTGGTTACAGGGAGGGACAATTTTGTTTTCCAACATCAGGTTGGACGATTGGTGTTGTTTTTTGGGTATATCCAAAAGTTCTGCAGTTTCTGGGAGGGTTGGTGGCAGACTCTTGTCTTTTGTTGTAGAAGTGTTCTAAGAAGAAGGGGGCAACCTTCTCTGTTATTTCTCTGGGTAGTTAGAATGATGACCATTAAGGGAGGGTATTAGTATAATGTCATTTTATTTGTGTTCTTAATGGTCATCTAGTTGTTTCTAACTTCATATTTTGTTAACGATTGTTTCTTTTAGAAACATCGTTTTTGTAATTCTATTTAAGGAGCCTTTGTCTCCCCTGTTTAATGAACAACATCGATTTTTGAACAGTTTGAGACATTCGAATATTGATAGACCATGGTTTTATTGATGTTTGAGACTGTTGTTATAAATTTTATAATGCTTTAATGGCATTTATTATGCTGTTATACTATTGCTCTCACGATTTATTTACATATCGATAATGTTATCAATAATTAATTTATTGACATATCTCTCTCTTTCCCTCTCTCTCTATAATATATTAATAAATTTTGAAAAATTCATATATATATATATATATATATATATATATTTTGTATGTCGCCGTCCCCTAAAAATGGCCCCCAAGGAAACATCTCGGAAACATGTCCCCTGCCATCCCCCCGTCCCCGTCCCCGTCATGTCGTGGAACATAGTGTTAAAGGGTTCTAGGCCGACGCGAAATGTTATAAACATGATGGAATGGATATATATTGTGGATTATTTTAATGAAAACAGATGAGGTATGGAGTAATTGAAGAATATGTGGAAGTGTCAGGAGTGTGTAGTGTGTAGTGTGCAAATTAAGAAGAGTCAAATATGTTGAGTGAAATTAAGATATCATTATAGGATGTGTTCGCTTGTTGATGCAAAGTAGGTTGAGTGAAAGCAAATCTATATTTCTTTCTGTAATGTGAGGTTGAAGCCTCTTAATTTGAGTTGTTGCTCGGTGACTGTGTTGAAGCTCAGTCTGAAGGGATTGGTGTCTCTTGTAGGTTGGTGCTTGCAAATCAGAATTCAAGGAGATTGGTGTCTCTTGTAGGTTGGTGCCTGCAAGTCAAATTCAAGGGGATTGGTGTCTCCTTTTAAGGTTGTAATTCCTGTAGGTGGGTTCCTGCAAAATTATTGTAAGTTCTATATTATAAGTGAGGCTAGATTTGGGTAGTAGTTCCAAGCAGCTTTTCTCACCGTGGTTTTTCCCTTAAGGGTTTCCACGTAAATCTAGTGTTCTCTTATGTAAATGTGTTCATTACTTCCATTGCCTAACAACCTCTTTCCCTTCTTATCATGTTTTTGGGGATGTTTTAGGCATAGTTGAAAAATTCGCCAATTTCAAAAACTCGCCAAGCCTGGAAATATACGGTATGGAAAAAACTCGGCAAAAATTCGGAAAAAACTCGGCAACTTAAAAAATTGCTTAAGCTTCATTAAAAACACATTTTTTTGCAAAATTCAATGATAAGATGCATCCAGTGAGTCAATAAAATGAGTACATAGAAGAAACAAGCTGAGTCTAGTTATATTTGATTGATTTGAAAGAAAATTAGATACAAAATCGCATCCCCATGTGGAATGCTCAATACGGTGATACAGATAGTCTAAAACAAAATGAAAATACCAAATTGTTTTTGTAAAACTGAAAGTAAATAGAACATTAATATATTTCAGCTTGTACAAATTCACATCTTCCTCTTCCCATGTCTAGTACTTCTCAGTACTACGGGAGAGGGTGTAGTCGTGGCCCAACTCGTAGGCATCTACTGTGGCTGCTCAACCTCCATCCTGGATGTAGATCCTACTACTGGTGGCTCTGGCATTGCCAATGACTCCTCCTCAAGATCATCCTCAATGTCATCCAATGAGAATGCAAATCCACCCCTCCCCTCCATTGCCTGTCGCTCAAAGTCATAGATCTCATTCTTAGAAAACAATGGAGGTTGCTCATCTCGGCCTATCCAATCATTGTATGGATCTATCTCATCCAAATCAATTGGATCATTTGATATTTCCTTAACCTGTTTTTTGCGCAGCCGAAGTTTATATTGCACGTATACAAGGTCATTCATGCATTTTTGAGCTAGTTTGTTCCTTTTCTTTGTGTGGATGGCCTCAAACAAGCTCCAATTGCGCTCACAATTGGATGAACTACAAGGCTGCGATAAGACACGAAGGGCAAATTGTTGGAGATGTGGGGTATTTCCACCCCAATTTGACCACCAAACATCTACAAAAAACAAATTAAGAGTTAGAAAAGAACTTGGAAACTTAGAAAGGAAAGTCAAAACTCAAAAGTTGAAAACACATTTTATCAAATTATCAATATTTGTAACTTGTAAATTTCAAATTTTATACCTGGTGGCTGATTGTGTATTGCTCTCTTTGCTAGCTCTAAAGAGAAGAGTGCAGCCCTTTTTTCTCTATAACTTTGGATTTCATTAACAACGAGCTCTCCCACCTCAAGGGTGGGTGAGATCCTCTGAATGCACTTCATGAGGCCCTCCATAACCTCTCCAGTAGGATCTGAGTAGGTGCTTGAATGGAAGAAATGAGGGTCCAAGAAGTACCTTGCTGCATGGAGGGGTTTGTGGAGTTGATGGTTCCACCTCCTGTCAATAATCTCCCAAATGGGATCAAATTTGAGGCTGTCCCCTTTATAATAATTTTTTATAGCCTCCTTGGCCCTATCCATGGCCTCATAAAGATATCCCATTGGGATTTTATCCCCATCCACCAAGCGAAGCACTCTAACCAAGGGCTCCGACACCTACAAATTACAATATAAAAATGCAAAAAGATTAGAGTTTCAAATTTACAATGAAAGACATTAAAAAATTTATTCAATTTGAATTCAAATTCAATGTTTTGAAATTGAATTTACCTTCACAATCGCTATTGCCCTTTGTGCAAATTCGGCATCAAACACAATTTTTTACACCTTTTCTCCTTCCGGCTTCTTCAAATAGGTTGAGTCCATCCATGGTTGACTCACAAACATTTGTTTTAAAGTCGTTAAAGAACTAAGAATGCTTTGCAACGTTAAGAAAATCGTTGCAAACCTTGTGACACCTGACCTCACCAATTCTTTCCCTTTGGTGTGCTCCCTCATCAAGCGAAGAACCCAAGGGTGATTGTAGATGTATTTAGTGATCCTCCTCGCGTCCTCTACAATTGGTGTGACCCAATCTAGTTTTCCCATGTCCTCCAAAAGAAGGTCAAGGACATGGGCTGCACATGGTGTCCAACAAATTGAGGAGTGTCTATCTTGGAGGAGTCTTCCTGCTGCCACATATGTTGCTGCATTATCAGTTATGATTTGCACAATATTTGCAATCCCCACCTCCATGCAAACTTCCTCCAACATCTTAGCCAAATTTTCTGCAGTTTTTACAATGTGAGAGGCATCAACTGATTTTAAGAACACCACCTCTTCTTTGCATGCAACCAAAAAATTAATGATGGTACCTTTTTTTCCATCCGTCCACCCATCAGAAAGAATAGAGCAGCCATATTTTATCCATTTTTCTTTTTGCTCCTCTACTGTTGCCCTTGCCCTTTCAGTTGCATTAGTAAGCAACTTACAAATACAAAGTGAAATTAAGTACACAATTTTAATTTGTAAAAAAAAAAAAATAGCTTAAATTCATCATAAATTAAACTTAAAAAACATAAATTAAAGAACATAAAGTAACCTCCCACTCAAGTCTGTGCGAGAAGGCGCCTTGTAGCCTTTTCCTGCAACTGTCAATCCGGTGACCAAATTGTGCCAGTAAGGAGAACTCGCCACATTGAAAGGGATATTATTAAAATACCAAAAATCTGCACAAACAATGTCTGCTTGCTCATGCACCTCCCTATTCCATCCAGTCGCCTCTAAGGAAGGTTGTGCACCAGGTGTGTTTCTAGGCACGAAATAATTATCCAACCGTGTAGGTTCTGCAACTGCCCCTGCCCCTGGTGCTCTACTAGTGGTAGATGAAGCCGAGATGGAGGTGTTAATGGGTTGCCTTGATTTTCACATACGTGGGCCATGAAGAGAGCCCACTATCTCCTCAGTAAAATCATAATCATCATCTGACTCAATTGGAGCACCTTGAGAAGAGGCAATGGTTGCTTGCATTGCTAGTCTTGCCTTCTCTCTTTGCACTTTTTTTTCTTCTGCAGCTGAAAGTATGGCATTCATATGTCTTTTTATTTCTTTTGTGGTTTCAAGACATTCCTTAGCATCACGTTGAGGGATGCCTGCAAGGTGGACTTGAGGCGATTGATGCCTCCACGATATACTTTTTTACATTGAATGCAATATACCATGCCAGGTATGGGTCCTAGAAAAGCATATTTCCAAGCAGGATCTCTAGCTCCTGGAGGACGAGTGCCTACAAACCCTGCAGGCACAGATGGGATAGTGCTTGAGGCGGAAGCAGGTTCAGTAGCCATTATCAATTAATTATTAACCTACACAAAGTGAAAGTCAAAGCACTTGTTAGTTTTTTATAGAAAATTTAAAAAACAAGCTAAATTAGATTAAATCAAAAGAGATTACTTTAAGTTTAAATTACTAAAAATCTATCACTAGATTCTAAACATTTTCATAACAAAAAAATTGGATTTAAAAAAAATAAAAAACTAGGGTTTCAAAAAAATGTGAAAAAATGTAACTTCTTCAAACTAGTAAAAAATTAAGCTAATCTAAGATTGTAAACATGTTATTCAACAAAAAAGAGGATTCAAAACAAAAAAAATAACTAGGGTTTAAAAATTTTTCAAAAAAATGAAAAAATCAGCAAAATATGTAAAAAAATCAGAAAAATTCATAAAAAATCTTGTTTTGATGAATATCTTGTTTTGAAATGCATTTAAATCATTTTCACACTACATTCAGATGATTTGTAAACATAGAACCAACAAGAATGAAGAATTTAAAAAAAAATGAAAGAATAAGAAAAATAAGAAAACCTACCTGGAAATCCAATTTGCCTTCTAAATTCGATGTAAATTCCCTTCAAATCTTGTCTTTTCAATGCAAAATCGCCGCAAATGAGTGCACAATGCCTTGGAGAGGTATTTTGCTGAGTGAGAAGAGAAATGAATGAAAAAAAGCAAGTTAAAATTGCTTTTTAGCGGTTGCTTGGGTGTGTGGATAGTCGCGCGGGTTTTTCCAGAAAACTCGCCGTACATTATGGAAAAACTCGCCAAAAATACGAGTTTTCTTGGCATACAATTCCCTAGAAAACTCGCTAGCCAAAAAATCTCGTGAGTTTTTCATAACTCGCTGAGTTTTTGGTGAGTGTTGCATCTATGGTTTTAGGTATGCCTCCTCAACATGGGGGACAATTCTTGGGATCATCCCTCAAAGAGGGATCCTTGGGAGACGCTAGGGCATCCCTTGTGGATTGTCAAATTTTAAATCAAGAAAGAAATAACTCACTTTTGTGAAAATTTCAAAAACCTTAAACACTTGTGGGGCCCCCACAAGGTCCCCCAACATAAAAAGTATATTATTTAAAATTTCATTTTCCCTAGCCCACTATCATTTTATTGTTTCTATTTGCATTTTGAGTTTTTGGGTTTTACAAACAAGAAGAGAGCTTAACAAATTGAAAGCTGAAGAGAGGTGAAGAAAAACAAAGAAGCATAAAGGAGGAAGAAGTAATGTAACACGTCTTTGTTTTTTTATATATATATTTTTTCATTTTCTGTTTTGTTTTGAACGTTGAAATACATGCATGTGCTTTTAAGTTTCAATGTTGTTTTGCTATTCAATGCTATTGTTACAAACTTACATGTGTCACGTTGAAGTTTTTCAAACCTCTAAACCTTACAAACTTCCAAACTTTAACTTGTTCAAACTTTCAAACCTATTTTTCTAAACTTGTTCAAACTTGCAAAGTTGCCGTTTTTTATTATTTTTGATTTGTAAGTACTGCAGTTTTTTTTAGTGTTATCTGCAAGCAAAATCTGATGTTTTGAAAGCTGAGATGTATTAAAATGTTAGCTGTTTTAAATTTTTAATAATCATATTGTTATTTTTTGTTGTATCCATTTTCAAGGTCAAGATGGATTCATTTAGTGCCAATGATGACCTTGATTTGGTTAATGAAATTGAAGGAAATGTGGAGGATTCAGCTGAGGGCTGCCAATTCAGCCACAAGCTTAAACAGTTAAATTGGGAGTGCATTGCAATTGGATTGCCCTTCCAAGTTCTTGACACCATATACCGAAGGTCCATTTCAGCAAGAAAAGTCCTTTGTGCCAGTTTACAACATTGCTTGACACAAACATAGTAGCTAGTTTAGGTGGAAACTGGCATTGGAAATGCAACATCTAAATAGAGGACTAGAAGGACATCATCATGAAGGCTATTACACACGTTTTACCAACCCTTTGTGAAGCAGTCGGGCCTTGTGGCAAATTCACACTCGAGAAGAGGGTCATGAAGATCATGTTATTTTAGGGGGACATCATTGCACCAAAAGTTTCTTGTAAACCACGAGGTATAGGTAGACCACCTTCATTTTTGTCATTTGAGGTGAGTGTATTGGAATCAAGGGGAAAACAAAAAGTGGCAAGTTCGTCAAACTAATCCCAATCATATATATGTTCAATGTGCAAGTTTTTCTCAATCTCTTCTTCAGAAGGAGCTTATTGACAAGGTAGGCAGAGCTGGTCCTGGTTATGTGGGTATTAGTGAGACTAGATTGAGAACCACTCTCTTGGAAAAAAGTTATTTTGAGGTTAACCATTTTATGGAGGAGAAGTCCCAATGGATAGCACATGGTTGTAGCATAATCATGGATGGGTGGATATACATCAAATATTGGTCATTCATCAATATTATAGTTTCATGCATTGATGGGCCTTACTTCTTGAGGGCAATTGATTTGCTCAAGAAATCGCTAGGATGCTATGGTTTCGGTCCTCAAAATATAGTTTAGGTGATTGATGATGCAACATATATTTGCAAGGCAGCAAGTTTATTAATTTAGTCTACATATGGGAATATCAATAGGACCCCTTGCATGCATGCAATGAATAATGCACTCAAAAGCATTGGAAAGATAGAGTGGGTGAAAAGGTGGTGGATGCAAAGGTGGTGCAAATGTTCATTTACAACCACCACCTCATTGGCATTCTTTTGTACTCTTCTAGTGAGGAAGGAATTCCTGAAATTGGTAGACTTGATTTGCTTCCAATTTTATTCCTCTATAGAGGATGCTTGATTTGCAAGAGCCATTGCAACTTATGATTATGACACAAGAATGGAATAGGTGGAAAGAGTCAAAAGTAGAGCAGGGAAAGACATGAAACTGTGGTTAGTGATGCTTTTGAATTTTAAATACATCACATGTTTTATACAACTTGTTTTCACCATCATTACATTTGGGGATTCTGATAGTCCTAGTCTTGGGAAGATCTACTAGTACATCGGTAGCATGCTTGGCCAAATGAAGAATACCATTTGTGAGAAGTTGAAATATACTCTCTCAATTTTTTTGATTTTTAAATGAACATTTGCAATGTAACCAAGCACCCGTTAAGGTTAGCACAACTCAAAACGTGCATGAAAGAACTCTAACCAAGAATGCGCCCTAAAACCACTTAAGGAGGAGGGGCGGGCATATGGTTAGAGGATCCCTAGGATCTACTGAATCAAAGAGTACAAGATTACACTGAAAGAGAGATTAAACTCGACACCAAGAATGTGCACTCAAGATCCTTTGACAGGTGAGGTGCTAACATATGGTGGAGTACTATTGCTGAATTGAAATGAAACAAAGGTGGATAACTGGCCAAAGAACTTTCCACGCTACCACCAAACAGTGGGGGGAAAAAATTACAAAATTAATTACTTCTTCTGCTGCGGCAGGCATCCACTGAGGAGTGGGAATCCACCACTTGAAAGTGGGTATGAAAGAGATTACAAATCAGTTTATCCTCACTGGCGGTATACCATCCAGGGTTTTGCTTAGTGTGAAGTTAATTAAATAATGCAACAAATGCTAAAACTGAAACAGTACTACTGTTAGCAGTTTATACAAAGAAGAGAGCTGCAAATTACATTGTTTTTCACCATTTTTCAAAGCACCACGTTATACATTGTTTCCATTTCAGAACACAATGAGAAAATAAGAAAGATGGAAACAATAAATGATTTAATTCTGTTTCAGCAAACTGTAATTCAGGAAATGTCAAATCAACAACTGTAGAAAATTATCAAATGCTCATAACTCAACCGAATTACCTCCGAATTGCATGATTCCAAGTGCATTGATCAACTAGAAGATAGGCGCCCCTGCTGAGATGAAGAAACAACCTCAAAACACCAACTATTATTTATGGCACAATTCCCAATGCAAACTGAAATGTACGACCCTCCTTGAGGGGCGATTTTGACATATAAAATCAAAGGCTCCAAACTAAAATCTGCAAACTGGTAGGAAGGGTCACCCCAAGCATAAAATTCTTCTAGTCAAATACCCATCACCAAAATAAAATCACTCTCCAAGCTGTAAATAGAAATGTCCTTCAGCCATGAAAGGACCAGCAAACAAAATTTTTGGAAATAACATCAATTTCTCCAACACTGAAGCTCAATATGTACTTCTGAATGAAGCACACTCTCAATCCATCATCTAGGGAACCATAGTTTCAAGTCCGAAGAGTGGAATAGAATTGCTAAGCTTTCCCTTAGCCGGATTTTGGATTTCAAACCAGCAACATAACTTTACTTTCCAAAACATAACATAATCACCTCTCCACAATGCAACAATATATAAGTTTCAATGGGCAAATGAAACACTTTGAATTCCAAGAAGTTGAATCACTTCAACTTCCCAAGGGACGCCACCTTGAACCATTCACTTTATTGTGAAATAATAAAACATTATTTCCCTTCCTTTTAGGCGTTCATTTCTATTTGCAACAATAAAACATTTTAATAAATCATTTAATGCTCAACATGACCCCTTAATGTCCCATCTTTAAAACAACATGAAGTTATCACACCTAGGCATGGGGGTACGACTTAAAAACATGAAATTAACTAAGTATAATACTTAGTCCAAGGAGATAACCAAAACTAAAGCCAATACTGAAATTGATGGATTACCACAAATAGCATGATGACTTGAGTTGAACTGCAGATGATGATACTGCCAAGATTAGACTTACTAAAAATAGCCATTGCTAAAAATAGTAAGTTCACTTCAACTCAACAGAAAGCCAAACTGATCGGCCACACTGAACTACAATAGATTGAGTTGATGCTAGAGTGATACTGCTATAAATATACTTACCAAAATAGCATATTGCTATAAATAGTAAGTTTGCCAAAACCACATTTATATGCCAACTGAGTAGTATCATGACTTACTATAAATAGTAAGTGTTCCCATTCTACTTAGCCTACGAGTTTCCGGAAATAGGCTAAATCCAATTGTAGAGCGTAGGGCTAAATCGGGGACATTACAAAAATGCCCCACCCTACAATTATATGTTGAGCTTATTAACCCTATCGGTGGGAGAATTTGAACACTCATGTACACATGGCTACATATGCTTTGAATCCAAAATGGCATTTGTAAGACCTAGCAAACTTATTCCCATTGACAACCATGAGGTGAGGGATGACTTTAGGAAGGCCTTCAAATTAATATACACTCCAAAGGAAGCTTCAGTGATTGGAGTTGAGTTGATTAAGTTTACTTAACTCGATGGATACAAGTCTTTGGCAAGGATTGACAGACACATGCTAGCACAAGCCAAGTTGATTAATTGGTAGTGAATTTTGAGTTTATGGACCTGTAGGATTATTGCGCACACTTGCCATTTTTCATCTTTCACAAGTTTCTAGTTCCGTTGGTTTCTTTTCTACTAAGAGGAAATGGTTTGCATATCCACTTCATCCACTCTCTAAAGAGGAACAACCTTTGCAAATATGGAAAAGCTTATTGTACTGCATAGTGCCTTGCATCTCATTGCTTACAAGACACTTGAGCATAGGCAGAGCCCGATTACATGATGGGATGTAGAGTCCGAGGAGTGACAACAAGTTGATGAGGAACAAGAAGTGTAGATGGGACTGGACGGCATGGGGAGCACATTGGAAGATGAGGATACAACTCCTTCAGACATTTCTAGTGATGAGGAGTTTTGAGATATCTAGTTGATGACAATGACTGATTCTATAGCTTGTTGCTCAAACAAAAATAGATATGGATATATTTAACGACAATCTCATTTTGTCATTTTCATGTTTGTCACTTATAGACAATAGTTGGTACTTGAAACTTTCAGTTCATTTTAACGGATTCCGATTTTCAGCTACATTTATCATTGATATTCATATTATTGCATTTTGATTTATGATTCAACTATTGGCATTGTTTAATTGTTATAACTTACAGTTCTCATTGATCAATTATTGTATCGTATTCTCAATTATTTATTAGTTATTTAATTTTGTGTAACTTGTAGTTATCATTGATCCATTATTGTATCGTATTCTCAATTATATATATCCATCCCCCCTACCATCCCCAATTTTTTTGGAAAACTTTTGCCATCTTTGAAACTCATCCTCTTGTCTTGGAAACTTGGAGAAACATTGGTTTAAATAAATGACTTTTTAATGCAACTCATGCAAAAAAAATTAAATTGTACAACTTGTAGGAGCTGAAGTGAAACCTTTTGCTAGAAATTTTAGTATACAATTTTATTGAAATTGGCAATTTTTTGTTAGAATTTGTCCATTGGATCAAAATATATACAATTAATAGTATTCTTCTAGCTTAGAATGGAATATTTAAAGTTCTAACAAAGATTAAAAAACTTTATAATTTTGTAGGGCAATACAAGTTTTGAAGTGCCCTCAATTCAATATTGGATGAAAAAGATACCCTTGTTTTATTGAAAGAGGCCTCTTTTGGAATTGGTGAAGATTTTCTACAAATGACCTTTTTAACATGAAATTTAAATTCTCTTTTCTACAAAGGGTTTTAGTAATGTGGACCAAAACTAAGTATTTCTTATAGGCCTCTACTAGCTTTTATTTGTGCATTGACAAATCCAAGAGAATCAGAAAAGAATGTTCTGACACTCTTCTTCTTTTTGATGGCTCTCTTTGCTAATTCTAAAAAAACTAATCACTCAAGAAAACAATCTAACTAATGGTACACGCACTACAACTAAATACAAACTTAACACAAAAAGGTAATTAGAAATTAGGGCAACAAAAACAATGATGGTGCCCCTTTAGCAATTATTTGATCTTTTCATCATAAGATGAAGACGAAAGTGCCCTAATATTAAATGTTGGATTTAGGCTTAGATGAACATGCTCAATTCACAAGAATGGTACATTGTAAGATAACAAAAGGATGGAGACAATAAAAAGGACCATACTAAGATTTCAATTAGAAAGGAAACATTTATACAAAAACATAGTTTGTTGGCTAACAAGAAACTTTTGTTGTGATACTATAATCTAGAATGAACCCCCTAATTTTAACCTTGACACCTTAAGCAATTGTATTCTATGTATAATATTCCCCCTTAATTTTTTTTGGATTTTATCAGCACAAAACACCACTGATTAGCGTTAGCTCCAAAAGATAACCAGCATGAATAGTAATCCTTCACCTTTTGATCACCAAGATCCCAATGTGGGTGAGGTGTGAGCATACGGTATCGGGGATCGTTAGCAAATTGGAATTGAAATACAAAGCTGCTAGGTGGCTAGCCGACTATGAAGGAAAGTAAATGCTGGAATACAAAGAGTAGGCAGATAACCGACCATAAAGCTCTACCAGTTATTCAGCAGGAGCGAAGTTATTACAATTTATAAGGTGGCAAGCCAACCAAGAATCCACACTACCACTTATGCAGTGGAGGGAATTTAAACAAGTGCTGAAAGTAAAATATAAACTCCACCACTTCTTTAGTGGGAGTAATTACAAAATACTAAAGTGCAGAAATATAAATAGCTGTTAGTACTACTAAACCAGCTTTACAATGATAGTTTCAGCTGCACAATAATGTTAAGATATATCATCAAGAAACCTCAATATGTTAGAGAATAATCCCTAACTGATACAATATACTATAGAACAAAAAATATAGCATTAAACTGAATTATATCAGATCTGATTAGAAACAGTAAACACAGAAAATCAGACCAACAAGATAAGAATTCACCAAAATGGACACAACTTCTTCAATTCAGCTCCGATTGACTTCAAACAACAATCAAATGAAGCCAAGAGCCTAGGCATCCAAACTCCAACCAGCAAATTGTGCCAAAACAGTTGCAGAGACTTGGCACAAATTCCAATGCAACAATAGAGAAGTGGTACGGCCTCTAGGAAGGGTTGACCTCTTCTATAAAAATCAAGAATCGATATTTAAATCTGAAACCTTGCACAATTTGGCGCCTGCACAATAGGACAACTTGAGCCAGTACCTAGAACGAGATAAATATTGTTGGCGAAGCTATCAACAAAAGTTCGCTTCAGTCATGTAGTTCATCAGCAAAAATAAATAGACTATACAACAATGATTATAAGAAATAAACAGACTATACATCATCAAGATGAGGAGATAAGACTTGTAGTTGTCACTTGCGTAAGTGAAATGATGAGGTTTATAGCTCCTGAAGCTCTGTATGATGCTGACAAAATGAAAGAGGTCATGTAGTTGATTGTTGAATTCAATTCAGTAGCATAATATTATCATAATTTCCAAAAGATACAAATGAAGGCACAAGGTATCATTAAATAACCTTCATTGGGCAAATGAATCAGCTTGTAACTTCCAAAAAGAAAACTCTTCAGCTTCCTCAAAGGGACGCCCATCTCCACAATGCAATTTTAAAATATTAAAAATACTTTAATAGCTCCTTCCTTGGCGTCCAACTGCATTTTAAAACATTAATGAAGGTATTAATTTCCTCATTTGGACGTCCACTTGATGGCCCCCTTTTAAAATCAACTTAAAGTCATCGACTAGGCATGGGGTCCAAAAGCCACAACTGAAAATTAACTAAGTATTGAAACTTAGCTCCAAAAGAGAGAGAGAAGCCAACGCCAAAACTACATTACCTTACTGCCCGAAATAGAAAGATGAACTGTAGAAGACTGAGCTGTTGCTGGAATGATACTGCTATAAATAGACAAACAAAAAATAGCAAACTGCTATAAATAGTAAGTGCATGCAAACTTCATTTAAATAATAACTAAGCAGTAAACATGACTTACTAAAAATAGTAAGTGCGTGGAAAGGTTGACGGATTTAGATGCATGCCATACCACTCTGAAGATCTTTGAAAACCCAGAAACTTTTCCTCCATGCAAGGTACCAGAGAGAAATGCATGTCATTTTCCTATCATGTATGTTACCTCATCATGAAGCTCTCCAAAAACCCAGAAAGCTCCACCAAAACTCACTTCCAAACTCTTGCATGCAAGCCTTAAAAAGTGCATCTGAAACCTTCTATAAAATAGGAAACCCTAATTTCCACTTTTGACTAGCCTACGAGCCTTCAGAAATAGGCTATCAATCACTGAAGAGCGTAGGGCTATATTGGGGACATTACAATTCGCCCTTCCCAAAATTGCTTGTCCTCAAGCAATACCACTACACTCCAAACAATAAAACTGATCCACACCAAACCAAGTTGGATCCTAGGGTCCCATATCCATCTCTGGAAAGATCCACCAAGTTGATGTTGCACTACTATGATCACACAAATGAAGCCATTGTACCATAACTGCACTAACCTTCCCTGCAACCTCAAAGAGTTATCATACATGAAATTCAAACTAAGAATCATGGAAGGATTGGAATCAAGACCCTGCAGCATCTCACACCCAAAAGACTTTGAGGAGTCAATATCTGCAATGCCAATGATTGTCACCATTCTAGGCACAAAGAAGAATAATCTAATCAACTCAAAAACATTTTCATCAGCATAACTCCTCAAAGCGTTAAGCAGAGTCACAACTACCCTTGTGACTCCTTCAAGGATTCTTGCAAAGAAGAAAACAACTCTTTGCAAAAACTCATCAGTCTCATTCTCAAAACTCCGCAAGGATGTACAATGCCTCCTCTGAATAATTCTGATATATCCAAGAAGACTTTTGAAAACTTTCACCAATCTTTCTCCAAGAGTCTCAAAAAGTCAAACCAAATCAAGCATTGGTTCGCTGCCCCAAGCATATGTACAAAGATAGCCACTGAAACAAATTTGAACACTATCTAAAGACAGATTCAGATCACTCCAAATCCTCATTTCTCCCATTTGAGGCCAAAAATCATCGCTGATAAGAGATTGAAATGTCATGTCCCCGAATTGGAGGTATATTAAATTAATTATTTATTAAGTTATTCCATATTATCAAAAGGGATGACTTATTATTTAATTAATTTAATAATAAAGTGACTTAAGTGATTTAAAATAAATATTATATCATAAAGTCACTTAAATAATAAAATAATATTATATTCTAGAAGCTTCTCGAAAAGGCATTGAGAAATCTATTTAAGAAGCTGTTGGTTAAGCATTTGGACATACTTGGTTTGGATTTCATATCTCATTACCAGATTGGTAAGAAGCTGAAGTTGAATTCTTAGCTCGCTCGAGGGTTTGAAGACTCTAGAGTGTCAGGTTCGGTTGTGAAAGATCAACTCTAGTTGGAGTTGAGAAATCCATCCAGGGTTTCTACTTGTGCTTCATTGAGGAGAATTTACAGGTGCAATAGTTGTTGTATTACTGCCCTAGCTGATTGAATGCAATAGCTAGTTTATTATTGCGTTTATTGGAAGATTTGTAGTTTTGCAACATCTAGATTATTGTTGCAAATAATATTTGGTACAACAGTTGATGTATTGTTGGGTTTGAAGGAGATAATTTCAGTATTTCATTGTTGCAAATTTTATGTCCTTTGGCCAAATTTGATAAATAAGGAATCTTGTGGAAAATTATTAGTCATTGGGACAAATGATTTGATCACTTGCAGCTGGTAATCGTCAGTACTTTGGCATGTTCGAGTTGGAGAAGGGAGAATTGAGTGTGTAAACATCTTCATTTTGAGGAATTCGATCCTTGGCATTTTGGAGACCATTTTGTAGTCTCAAAAATAAATCGATTTCTAGTGTAATAAATCGGTATCCAAAATAGATCAAAAGTCTTGGCGCTTGCAAGCTATAAGTCAATAAAAAAGAGACAAATAGAGCTGAAAGAAGACAAATCGTATGGGACAAAAGGCACAGATAAAGACGAAAATATATGAGGACAAATACACCACAATCAGCGCCAGCTTGGAATACATTCGCAACCTCTAGAATTCACTGTGAGGTGGACAAAAGACAACGCTGGGAGAAAAACGAGTTTGGTAGATATTTTTCAGAAAAGACAAAATACCAAAGACAAATCTAAAGAAATAGCGCCAGATAGGACAAGAAAATATAAACAAATTGTTTTAAAGGAGACGTATTTTCAAAAGAGGAAGAATCTATTCATCGGGTTCTGCTTTACTCTACAGTAAGTTGCTTGAATAAAGACAAAGAAGAAAGTTGCCTTTTCTTGTAGACGTGGATTTACATGAAGGAACCGGCGCTTGAATTTATGATCGACTATATTTGGGAAGAATTGTGGTCTCTAGGAGCCACACTTCACCAGGTGATATATGTGCTGTATCTGGACAGCAAATTGACTCGTTTTTGGAAAGGATCGATTGGTCTTGTGGTATACTTCATCAAGTGAAGACATCAAACTAGGTTCTTTCCTATAGTTGATATTATTTGTCATTTTTGTAGTTGCATACTCCTTACACTTAGTTGCTGGATTGTATATGGTATATCAGCAGTTTGTACTCTCTGATAAATATGACAGTAAGTGCACTAGCATTACATTGTATTTGCTGGATGGATCACTGTCAAGCAGTGATATACATTGATGTAATTCTTGCATTGTTATAGTAGTCAAACTGCATTGAGTAGCTCTTCCAATTAGGACTGAGAAACTTTATTTGCATTGGCATTCTGAGGAGTGATTAAACATTGTAAGCAATTGAGCTTTTAAGCAACATTATAAAGGAATTTGGTTGTTGTTGATCAACTGATTGACATAATGACTCTTGCTGTAGCTATGTAATTGACTGGTAACATCTCATTGTATTGCATTCTCATTTCATTGAACATATCTAGAATAGTCTTTCATGACTTATAACATCATTTAAGAAGTGAACAACAAACATAAAACTTTTACCAGCAAATTATCAGTTCACAAGCAAAGTGTTGGACGAAATGTCCAAGCACTAAAATTGAAAAATTAAGTCAGTATCAGCAAGGGACATTACATGGAAAGTCTGAAAATGAATGCACCAGCTGCCGAAGAAGTCTGAAATGAATGACTCAACATTAGATTTAAGAGAAATCGACATGCTAGGAAATGAACAGCTGCTGCAATACTGAAATTCTTCATTCATTTTGACCAATCTGCTCATATTCAAAGCTGGAAACACGCACTCTAAAAGCTCCATCACAGCAAAGAACTGTTCTTTGCCCCAATTTCCTCTCCAAACCACCAATTGATGATAAAAAATAATCACCAAATGGCTGATAAAGAAGGTAGCAACACCCATAGAACATAAATTTCGACGCTTATCACTCCAACATACCTTCTTTTTACATATAATGATTATCATCAAATGCAAGTTGATACCAGGATCCCAAATCATAAGTAAAAAGGAACCATTCCATAGACGGAGAACTACTTTGACTTGAATTCTCTGATCTATACGTTCCATCTGAATCATTACCTCTTGAAACTCCAAGAAGTATTCAACAAATCTAAATTAACTGAAAAAACTGAATCCAAAATCATGAGACATGAATGGCCGGAAAGATTCAATGAACCCTTCATCAAACTCAATTCTGAAATCAGTTACTCTTAAGGAAGCTGGTGCAAACATAAGATCTGATATAAATCTAACCAACATCCCCATCAAATATTGTATAAACTCTTCATCGGAATGCCAATTAATTCTCTGATGCCAATCAAGAACAACAACCTCATTCCTCATTTCTTGATTTTCCATTTCCTAATGAATGGATGAATTATTATTAGCAGTAGTTTTGTCATTACACAACTCATGTATTGTTATTCCACTACTGGATGAAGTGCTGGAATTCCTCCCTTCAACATTAGTATCAAAAGAGATTCCCTCATTAAACTCAAAAAATGGATTTTCATGAAACTCAATAGCACCAACCTCAACTAAAGGATTATCATAAGCCTGAAAGACATGCTGATACAAATTTGAATTAATTCTCCATTCTTTTAGGACAACGATTCAAGTCAAAAGCCTCTTGTATGAGATCGAGCTCATCAAGGACTTATTGAATTTCTTCAACTCTCTTCTTGTCTTCTTGTTCCTTAAAATAGTGAGCAGCATTGATTTGATTTTCAACTTCTCTAAACGCCTCTTGAACTTCAATCAGTTTAGTTTTTGATTGCTTGTTCCATTCCAAAGCCTCATCCGCATTTTTAGCAATCCTATTTTTGTCACCAATTATTTGCAAGAATTTTTTTTTGATTTCTTCCACAACTTCCTTGATTGATTTCAAATCAGCAAGAGGTATGTGGCATACATCTTGATTCCTTGGTATTCTATAAATCAAATTTTCCACATATTGATGAATATCATTCAATTTGGATAAAACTTGAATCTCCTTTTCAGTAGTAAATGAATTTTGATTGCACCATTCACAACCTAGTTGAGTTGATGAAGTACTGCAATGAGGAAAGAAGAATTCCGAAATCTTATCAACTGTGCTCCTCAGATTGACACGCATCTATTGGACAGTACTCCTCATTTCATCAATGGTGCTCTCAAGGTCATTAGCTCTTTGCTTTAGATTGGCTTCAAGCAAAGAGAAATCAGTCTTGTGTCCACTAGAAACAACTCCCTCTGTGTCTTCCTCAATACATGATTCAACATTTGTGATGGAAGAATTTTCCACTTCTACCTTCTCAATTTTTTCTTGTTGCTCTAACCAGAATCCTCCCGAATTACGGAGATGTAGAAGTAATTCATTAGCTGATAGGATATCATCAATTGTAGACATAGCAACTGTTTCTGTGGATTCAACTCTTGAAACTTTATCATGAGTCTCCTTAGCTAATGTTGACGCACTGCACTCCTTTGTAGGAAGCATGGATACCTAACAAGACTCCAAAACTATTGTTGTCACATTGCATTCTTCTATAGAATGCTCAAATTCTTCATGTTTTTTCTGAAATTGATGCTGTCTCATTGCATTCTTCAATGGAATGTATGAACACTTCATGCATCTCTGAAACTGAGGTTGCCACATTGCACTCTTTTGTAGAATGCATAGACAAATGCATATCTGTACGTATTTCCTGAGATTCTGCTACAGTATCAATGGGAAACCAGATTTCATTCCTCTCTTTGGCATAAGAATTCTCCTCATTATTCTGAACTGTCTTCATCAAAAGAGGCTTCAATTTTTCTTCACATTGATTAAACAATTCTATGATCAACATATCAGCAATAGAATAAATCTTTTCCTCACGTTCATATATGTCCAAGAGGAGAGATTGGACATTTGGTGGAATTTCATCAACCTCTTTAATAGTGAGAACAAGAATATTCTTTACAGCTGCAATAACATTCTCTTCTTGTTCACTCCAAGTGGATATGAAGAGGTAGTAGAACAAGTGACGACTCTTTCTTCTTTTGGTGTTTATTCTCTGTCTTTGTTTCCATTTTGTGCTAATTAGTTTCAGTCATGTGTGCTCTCTTAGACTAAGAATTAATATCAACTGTTAACAAGCCAATTAAGGAATTTCCTTCTAGTTTATGGATGAAGAACGCTAAGAAACATCATCTCAAGCCTCCTTATATTTGGAGATGTCTACATATGTGTGCTTTAGATGGGGAGGCATTTCTGATATGGGAGATGAGTACCAAGGGTCATAGGGAGTCTTTAGGTAACTATGCTTAGATTTTGAATCATAAATGAAGAGAGGTCCTAGATTTGTATGAAAAAACTCTTTCCCGAGTATTGTTTCTTTTCTTGAATTTCTCACAATCAAGTCTTTAAGGGGTGAAAAGGAATGTCTTTCAGTTTTGAGTATTTACAACTTTTCTTTTGGCAGGATTTGTTAGGGCCTTAGGGGTGACTATTTTGTATCTTTTAGAAATTTCATAAACTACTACTTTTCTCATAATGATTTATTCCATATTATATTTAATATGAAGTCACAAGAAATAAAGGGATCAAATGATAACATGGGGCATTTGTGCTAACTGTTGTCGATTGTTACTGCATGGAACTTTGGTAAAATCACTAAAATGTTCTTAGCAGTAGAAAATCGAGTGCAGGTGATTGAACAAGTTCTCCAATGCTAGGCAAGTTTGGAAATAACAGTTGTTTTTCCTCGTGAGTTTGAAAGTTGGAAATTCTAAACGAAATGTTTATTGTCTATTAATGTCTGTTTATTTTTATCTGAAAGTAGGCACCATTTCCCAACTGGAGGTAGTATATTTTCCAAGAAAATCTACCTCCAATGTAAAGGAAGGAATCTTGATCTCACCAATACTAGAGTATTTTCTAGTTGTTTGGTGAAGTATGTTTTACAGCATTAAATCTCACTTTGAGCTCATGCTATAAAACCGTGATTTTTTTTCTTTAACTTTTTGGCATAGATGTTGCCATGGAATCTGCATCTATATGCATTATTGATAAAAAAATTCCTAGTGCCTTAAATGCCTCTGTTGTTTTTCTATTTTCATTTTCTCACTTGTAGAATGTTGAACTCAATTAGGTGTTTCTGTGTTCAACTTTAAAATTAGCAATGAAAGGCATTAGCGGCAGCAGATATTAAATGATAAATGTTTGGCAAAAATTGTATGTAGGATGAATTTTTTTCCTGTTCCACATTTAGCATTTCATGTATAACCATCTTATGTCTTGGCTCTTTAACTATGGCAGTGACAACTACGTTGTACATGATTACTTTCTAGGTGCTGTTATTGTATCCACTCCTCAAGATATTGCCTTATTGGATGCACGAAGGGGTGCCAACATGTTTCGAAAAGTTGAAGTTCCGGTATGCACTCTTTTTTATCAGCTTTAGTATCTTTAACCACCAAGACGGGCACTACATTAGACTTTTATTTTGAACTGGACATATAAATTGAACTTATTGTAGGGGGCAGTGCAAGACCAAAAACGACTCTTTTTCATTAGTTTAAAAAATGCTTGAAATCATCATTTTCTTTTCAATTTATTTTCTTTAAATGTTATTATATTTTCAGATACGTTTTTTTGTACAAGTAAACAGCCTTCTGAAATTTAAAAATCCAAAAAGAATGTGACATCTCTTAAACCAATTTAAGTGCATTGTTTTATCACTTTTCTTTTGCATGTATAGTCATACCTTTAGTGCCATGACTAGTGACTTCTATTTTACTGTAATTCCTTGACCCACAAGGCTAAAAATTTATAACATAAAGATAATTTTAAAACATCCAAATTAGGTAAAGAAAGTGGTAAGGTTAGGATTGTCTTGTGACTATATCACAGACAATGATGTTACAAAGAATTTTGCTGAGTATATTGAACAAGAGTGATGCAAATAATATATTGAATGTTATTCTCCCCAGTTCTCATCGTGGGTGTACAATCTATGAACATCAATGATTGATGTTGCAATGTGATCTGATTCAGTTTTAGGGGTCTGCAGTGATCTATTACAAAAAGTAATAACACAGAGAAAGATTACCAAGGTATTCGATATTAAATTAAGGAGCAAAAGTCTTGCTATATAAGAGATACAAAAGATCTATCCGTAAAGGATAAGATCAACAACAAATAAAGAAAAGGACAATAACTTAATTAAATGAATAAAAGAATATTCCCAAAGACTATACTAACAACTTAATTGACCATTATAAACTAAATATTACAATAACACTTTAATACCCTCCCTTAATGGTCAATCTATTAACTACACTGAGTTTATCCTAAAATTTTACAAATCTGTCAGGACTCAAGGACTTGGTAACTGCAGTCTGGTCATCAGTTGGACAATGCTGCAACATCACTGATCCATCTTCAAAAAGTTGCTGGATGAAATGACAATGAAGCTCCACATGTTTGGTACACTCATGAAAGATTGGATTCTTGGCAAGCTTTAACACCTCTTGATTGTCACAAAACAAGGGTGAAGGCCCTATTTGAGACATTTTCATGTTTGAAAGCATCCTCCAAAGCCATACTACCTCACATGCTGATTCGACTGTTCCTTGATTCTCTATTTTTGTTGATGAAAGAGATACTATATGGTGCTTCTTATTGGTCCATGTGACTGCACCCATACCAAGATTGAAAACATATCTAGAAGTGGATTTCTTCTTATCAACAAAACCTGCTCAATCTGATCTGTGAACTCAATTAGCCTAAGATCTTTGCTTCTGCCATATAGAATGCCAAAGTCAAGAGTCCCTTTCACATATCTTAGTACCCGTTTTTTTGCAACCCAAAGTTGTGCCTTTGGATCTGCCATAAATCGAGAAATGTAACTCACAACATAACTCAAATTAGGTCTAGTGTTTGTAAAATAGATAAGGCTGCCCACTAGTTGCTTGAATGTTGACTCATTGATCACCTTTGAGTCGGTTTTGGCTGAAAGCTTCAACCCTTTCTCCATAGGTGTAGACGGTATTTTGCAATCTATTATTATGAATTTGTCTAGCAAACTCCTGACAAATTTAGATTGAGAAATAAAAACACCACCATGTTTGCCAAACCTCTACACGTAGGCAATAATTTAGGAGGCCTAAGTCTGTCATGTCAAAAGTTTTACACAAATTACATTTGATTTCTTCAATCAAATGTACCTCACTACTTGTAATGATGATATCCACATAAATGACTAGAAGGATGATTTCATTGTCTATGCTTTTGACATATAAATCTGGATCTTAAGGACTTCTTTGAAACCCTTGCTCATCCAAATACCTGTCAATCTTTATGTACCATGCCTTGGGTGCCTGCTTCAGGCCATAAAGAGCCTCCGTTAGTTTGCATACCTAATGCTCTTTTCCTGCAACTTGAAAACTTTGAGGTTGAGTCATGTACTTTTCTTCCTCTAAGTCACCATTGAGGAAGGCACTCTTCACATCCATTTGATGGACTTTCTAGCCAAATCGTGTTGCGATGGCTAGAACTAACCAAATGGTGCTCATCTGTTTTGTAGGAGCAAATGTGTCCTCATAATCAATACCTTCTCTCTGGGAGAATCCTTTAGCCTCCAATCATGCTTTGTACTTGACTTTGTACACCCATTTGCAACCAATGGGTGTCTTCCATGGTGGAAGATTTGAAAGAACCCAACTCTTATTTTTAATAAGACTCTAATGTTCATTTTCCGTGGCCTTTTCCCATTTAGGTTTACCTTTTGCCTCTACAAAATCCTATGGTTCACAACACCCTGAATGCTAGCCACAAGAGCAAAGTTAACTATGTTTTGTGAAATGACCACCCCCTGATTTTTTGTTTTGTTTTGTTTTATTTTTAATTTTCAGGTTCCAATCATCATATTTATTGCATACATTGAATAGCATAGCATAGAAGGTGAAATAACATTTCTTTGCATCAAATCATATTGAACACTATTTCAAAATCAGATTGCATTAAACAATGAACTGAATTCAGATTAAGATGATTAATTATCAGACCTGTTAACATTCCATAAAGTGCACTTTCAGTCATTCAAAAAGGCAGCAATACAGTCCAAACTCCACACATACCAAGCTTATGCAAGAGCCATTCAACTCTAACTGCTCATCCTCATTAAGCCATCATTTTATATTGCAACGATGCCTCAAATATGCTGATTACAGACCTCTGAAACTTCTGATTTTAAACCAGACTGAAACCCCAGGCAAGTTAAAAGGGTATGGCTTCCTAGAAGGGCGATTTGAGCCTTAAAATTCAGAATTTCATCAAACACCACAATGAGTGGTCAAAAAGGGGCGCCCAGTTGTGATGAATCTCAAGGAAGAACACCCAGAATGATCGCTTCCTGCACCATGGAGATATGAGCAATTTTGTGCTTCTATACTTAAGAAAAGGCATTTCCAGAATTCAGGAAAACTATAACAGCACTCATAAAATGACCCAAATCTGCTCTAGACTCACACCAAGCTACCACAAACCACCAACCACACCAAAAAACTAAATACCCATATCAGAAAACTTCAGAAATCTTCATATTAGAAACCCTAGAATGATCAATCTTCTGGAAACGATGGTGATTCGTGAGGTAGGATCACTCCAATCAGCTAGGGTGGGTCTTTCACCATCGAAACCAGCAGCTGAAGGAGAGTTTTTGTCTTCAACCAACAATGTATAAATTGTGGAAACAATCCAACAGAGTCTCCTTAAGTTGTCAAATCCTCCATATACAAATGAGAGCTCAATTGGTGATTAAATAAATGAAGAGGGAAGTATTAGGGTAGCCCAATTTGAAAAATGTCTTTCCCTCCAAACCCCACGCCCAACCTTGCTTTTTTCACATTTCACTTTACATTTTAAAATATCAGCAAATAATTCCCAAAGGGCGTGTCCATTTTTGGGGGCACAATATAAGCCTTTAATTTATGAAATTAACCTTTATTCTAGGCGTCCGTCAAGAAATACATTGCCCCCTCTTTTAAAACAACCTCCACTAGGCCAAGAGGGTCTTTTAACGTTATAACATAAGTCATAAAATCACCTTTTGAAGACTTAAGTGAATAATGAGCCAAAACATTAAAACTCACCAATTTGCAATTGCCAAGCACTGCCCAAACTGGAAACCTTGCACTGCCCTGCTGTTAAGACTAGTTATTGAATATAGAACTTACTAAAAATAGTGAGCCAAAACACCAAACTGGCCCAAATAAGGATCACCAAAAAAGGGGACATTACATTTTGCATGCTCTTGCCTCTAGATGATCGACCCTCAACCATTTCATCATCCTGAACATCACCAATGAGTTTTTCCCACCACTTAGGTCTCTTTGTAGAACCCTCTCCTTCAAAATCAGCGCGATCATCATGACTTGGGTTGCGTGGTACTATATCATCTAGATGCTCATCCAGTTTTTCTTGAAGAAAATCATCTGGTATTGATACTAGTACTTGCCTGAGAGATTCCACATGTTTGAAATAATTAGTCCCCCCCCTTTAGGTGTAGTTAATAGAAGCTGGACACCCAAATCTTTAGCCTTCAGAGGCTGATCTTAAGTACTCTTGATGTTAGAAGAGAGCTGAAAAGGCCCAACTTCTTCATCATTCACTACATCCCTATTGAATGTCAAGCGGTCAGTGGCTACATCAATCAGCTTGTAGGCTTTATGATTGTCACTATACCCTATGAGCATTAACTTCTGACTCTTGGAGTCCTGTTTGATTCTCTTTGTGTTTGGAATCCAGACGTATGTAGTAGAACCAAAAATATTTAGATGGCTCACCTTTGGTTTCCTCCCAGACCATGCTTCCTCTAGGGTCTTCTCCTTCACTGCTTGTGTCAGAGACCTGTTTAGCACAAAAGTCCTTTGGATTTTAGTTGAAACACCCACATTTTTTCGATTGAAATCATCTACAAACAAGAGAAAATACCTGGCACCCATGACCGATGTTGTATTCATTGGTCCACATACATCTACATGAACCAATTGAAGGACCCTTTGCACTCTCCAAGCTCGTCCTCAGAAAACGTAGATCTGTGCTGCTTCCTTGCTTGGCAAGCTCCGCAAACACCCTATATTTGTTGTTGGATTTTAGGTAAACCTTCGGCCATATTCTCTCAAACCAACTGAGAGAGATAAGAAAGGTTGAGATACCAATAATTTTGATGCCAAAGAGTAGTGATAGAAGATGAACTCTTGGCTGCCAATGCATGCTCCTAAATCTCTCTAGTACAACAAGCCCATATTAACCATGCTCCTCTATGCCAAGTGTAATGGTTTTCTTAGATTGCTTGTCAACAATATTGCACTTGTGTGTGCTAAAAATGATGTCCAACTTGGGATAGTGTCACATAATTTGACTCATTGAGAGCAATTTGAGCTCCATGCACGGAATGTAGTATACATTGAGGATAATAAGAGTTTTCCCTTAAGAGGTTATCTGAACATTGCCTTTGCCGACAATTGTATACTCCTCATCATCACCGAAGATCATTGAATCAAAGCAAGCTATGTACTCTGGGAACCAATCCTTCTTATGAGTGAAATGTTGAGATGCTCCATAATCAATATACCACACAAAAGATTTGACTTGATCTGCTGGTCATTTGGCCATGAAAGCAAAGAAGGTTGTCTTCTTCTGCTCAGAATGCTCTGCAACATGAGCCTTTTGTTGAGACTCTCCTTGGTTAGACTTCTGACCAGCCAACCTCTTTTTGTAGTGCTTCTTCATGTGACCAAGTTTACCACAATAGTGACGTGATAATCTTTAGATTCTTCGAAGTATCATCAAAATTCCTTTGACCTTTCTTTTGAGGCCACTTACCTTTGCAACTTGGTTGCAAAGGCCTGTTCCACACTTAGTGAATCACTATTGCTATCAAAGTACTTCTTCCATTTGTCATGTTGCATAAATCGTCAAACTTCAAGTCAACATTGGTAGATGTGATGTTGAGTGTTTCTATGAAATGCTCATATGCTCATGGTAAGCTTTTCAACGTTATAACCACAATATCTTCTTTCATCTTGTGACCAATGGCTTCTAATTGATCACAAATGTCTTTGATCTTCATCAAATGATTTTGCAAAGACATTTTCTCGTCCATCATGATTGAGAATAACATATTCTTTAGGAAGAAGGCCCTACCTTTACTTGACATCTCGTGCAGATCTCGCAGGTGCGTCCAAATCTCTATAGAGGTTTTGCTTGATGAACCTCTAGAAGCATTTCATCTGTTACAGATAGATTAATGAGCATAACGGCTTCATGATTACGCTCATCAAATTTGTCCTAGTCTTTACCCACAATTGTTGGACGAGTATATGTACTAAGCTCGATCTGATCAAGACACTTGTATTCGAAGATTGTTAGCGTACGTTGCTTCTAGATGTAATTCCCGTCAGTGAACCTCTGGCTTCCTTCCAACATGATGTTCAGCAATGAAGCCATCCTTCCCGCAATTTGAAATCATAGAAAATGAAGAAACAAGAGTTCCCTTGATAGAAAATCAAATAAATTTATAGGAAAATAATTTTCAAAACCTGAACAGTGAACAATATGTTAGAATTGTGAAAAACATGAGCCATAAGATCAAACAACGAACAAAGACACCTTCCACACAAGAGATCTGCAAACAAAGAATTGCTATATTCCCCAACAAGAAAAAACTATAGAATGATGAAAGATACCCTCTCAATTTTTTTGATTTTTCAATGACAATTACAATGTAATCAAGCACCCGTTAAGGTTAGTTGAAAACCAAAACGATGCAAAAAAGAACTCTAACCAAGAATGCGCCCTAAAACCCGATGAGGGAGGAGGAGCGGGCATATGGTCAGAGGATCCCTAGGATCTAATTAACTCCATAATTGAATTGATTACAATTGAGAGAGAAGAACTAAACTCAACACCAAGAATGTGCACACAAGATCCTTTAGAAGGCGAGGTGCTAACATATGGTGGAGTACTAATTACAAAACTGAAAGAACTTAGGCGGATAACTAGCCATGTGATATTTTCCACACTTCCACTAAAACAGTGGGGGGAATGAAATTACAAATAAAACAATTCATCCGATGCGGCAGGCATCCACTTGTGAGTGAGAATTCACCACTTTCCAGTGGGTAAAAATGAGAGATTATTAAGTTCTTTTTCCACACTAGCGGTAAACCATCCAGGGGTTACAAATATGAGAATTTAAGTACAAGTAAGCAGTAAATAATGACTGAAACAGTATTACTGTTAACAGTCTTACAATGTAAAGAACTATTGCAAATTACTAGTGATTAAACTATTGCAAATTACAAGTGATTACAATAGAATTGAAGCACAAGAAATAGAAGATCTCCCACTCTAGAATTCTCTCAATTATTGAAGGAATAAACTGAAATCAAAGACTAAAATAATTCTGATATAAAATCAGCAAACTGAAAGTTTGAACTAGCAAACATCAACTCACCAAAAATTCTAAATCTCTTACCACACTCCATAGACTTGAACCAAACTGAAAGTGTCTCTCTTCTATGGCTAGGCGACCAAGAAACCACCACTTTCCAACCTTCAAACTCAACAAAAACAACCAACACACATTCCAAAGCAATAAATGAATGGTACGGCCTTAGGAGAGGGTCAACTTCACTTATAAAATCAGCCACTTCATATTAAATTTTCTCCTTGCATGAAAAGGGGTGCCTCTAGCATATAGATGGATAGAAACAATACTCATAAGCAAACAAAAATCATACCAAAAGCTGTATATGAAAATCTCCTTCAGCCAAACAATAACTAGCAACACGAAAACTGGAAATATCTCACCAAAACTCCACAATAATGCTCAATATGTACTTTTGGATAAAGTACACTCTCAAATCACCATCTAGGGAACCATAGTTTTAGGCCCGAAGAATGAAGTAAACTTGCTAAGCTTTCCCTTAGCCGGATTCTGGATTTCAAACCAGTAGCATAACTTTACAATATTTTCCAAAGATGAGAATGAATGAGCAATGCATCAATAAATAGACTCTTCAGCTGGAAAATGAATCAACTTGAAACTCCCCCAAGAAACTCTTCAATTTCCTCCAAGGGATGCCACCTCTCAAACATTTACTTTATTAGAATTAATAAAACATTACTTATCATCCTCTAGGTTTCCACCTTTAAGTTGCACAATAAAACACTTAATATAAATATTAAATGCTAAAATCAACCCCTTTATGTCCCTTTTTTAAAAACAACTTGAAGTCATCAAGCCTAGGTATGGGGTACAACTTCAAAACATAAAATTGACTAAGTATAGAACTTAGTCCAAAGAGGTAGCTAAGAGCAACGCCCAAGCTGCAACTGACAAATTGCTAAAATTAGCAAACTGATGTTTGCCAAGCTGAACTAAACTGATGATGATGCCACTGCCATAAATGGACTTACTAAAAATAGCGAATGCCAAAAATAGTAAGTTAACTTCAAAACCATCAGATAGCCAAACTGATCAACCACACTGAACTGCAAATGATTGAGTTGCTGCTAGAATGATACTGCTAAAAGATGGACTTACCAAAAATAGCAAACTGCTATAAATAGTAAGTTTGCAAAACTTCCTCTGAACACCAACTAAGCAGTATCATGATTTACTATAAATAGTAAGTGTTTCCAAACGCCTTCTTAACACAAACCGGAAAGCCAACATGACTTACTATAAATAGTAAGTGCCTGAAAAGGTTGTCAGATGGAAATGCATGTTACATCATTTTGAAGCTCTCCAAAAACCCAGAAATCTCCACTAGACATGCATAAAAAAATGTCGCATGCAAGCCCTCAAAACTGCATCTAAAACCTCCTAAAAAATAGGAAACCCTAATTTTCAATTCTGCTTAGCCTACGAGTTTCCGAAAATAGGCTAAAACCAATTGAAGAGCGTAGGGCTAAATCGGGGACATTACAAATGAACCTCAAGAATTTTCAAGGAAAACAAGAGTCCTCAAAGGTTTCCAAAGGTATTCAAAAGGCATGATAATACAATGAGGGTTGAGTGCTATTTGAGAGCAACCCTAAATGAGAAAGGGATTAGATCATGTCAAGTGTCAACATCTCATGCAATGAGACAAGATGATTTAATAATAGCTGTCTAGTCAACATAGTAAATCACTCCTAAGTTTAGCTTAAGTGTATGAGAATAAATTAGACTAATAACCAATTAAAGATTAAATAATTATTAGCTAATGCATGATTACTCTAACACCTCCCTTAAGATGAACTTAGGGAGTAGCTAAAAACCCTAAAAAAAGAATGCATGATGGGTCCTGGCAAAACAAGACATGGTGAGGTACCCATGTACAAACAAAAGAATCTCACAAATGGAGAAAAGGAGAAAACCACATGGGAAAAAATCCTCTTCAAAAGAGAGAAAGGCGAAGGAAAGATTGAAAAACCTCCAAATCAAGGCAAAAAATTAAGAAGCCTCCATCCAAAACAATGTCCCAAAAAAGAGGAACATGTAGAACATCGCTAAAGCACGAAGAAGCTATAGATTGCTATCGAATGATGACTGATATAGTGCTGAAATGAAGAACCTCCAGAAACAGGAATGCAAGAGTGTCCATATGGTAAATGATCCATCTCACCGAAATGCATGGTTAACTAGCCTTTGATGTACACTGCATCTGCCTAGTACATAGGAACAAGAACTAGATACGTAGATCAGTCAAACACGAAACCAAGGAAGCATTAACACTAACAATAGAACCCCCCCCCCCATAATGCTGAAAAGGGAGAGTCAAGACAGGTACACTAAAATTGTGTGAAACCAAGAAGTGCATGTAGGAGAAACAACTTGCAAATAAAGGGTGCGCAAACTAAGGCACACACGCATGAGGCAAGAATCACTGGGATTCACTGTTGTCATGGAAGGGACACTCACTTGACAAAAGTGTGATGGCAAACCAAAGGCAAACTTCAATTGCCCATGGCACTTTATATCATAGTGCGAGTACAAAAGACACAATAGGATGTGCAAAATCTCTTAAAAGTATACACCAAGATGACACTTTAGCGTCGACAAAAAGAGAATGTGCATGAAAAAGATGTCTACAATGCCCAAATAAGATAAAATATTGGAAATACATATAGCACAACCAAAAAGGAGTCATCCCATGCAAGCGAAAAGTTTCCAGGAGCTAAGAATACCAAGTAATTCACTAGAGTGTGAAAACACCAAAAACTGAATAAAATGTACTTGGAGAGAAATCTGGGAAAATGGCATGGATGGCTGTAAACGCGAAAATCACAAAAAACGGAGAAATAGGTCAAAAGTTATGAGCTCGGGATTGAAAACAACACCTTTGACTTCAACAGGCTATAGAATGCACCAACAACAAAAAATGGTGATGAGACCTACACCACAAGAAAGTTGATGAAACCAACTTTTTGATGATATCTCGTTTGCCAAAAAGTGATATCGTATGCTCAAGTTATGGCCAAAAGAAAAAAAGAGCTCCTTTAGGGCACAAAGGGGGTCTTGGGGGCCTTATAAGCGTCCATACCATTGATGTCGGCACCAATTTTTTTTCTACTGGTTAGAAAAGTAGTGCTAGATAATAATTGAGGTCGATGAAAAAAAGAGCGGAATGTTTCGCAATGTTGCCGAGACTCTTGCCAAAAGAGTCGTCGGAATTTCATCGGATGCCATTGGGAAATAGAAGAAACCAGCTGCAGGGTTGTCGGGAAACTAGACTGCTGTCGACGACTCTTACAAAGCCACTGTCGGTGGCCCAAAACATGTTGGCGGGTTGGGATATGGGCTTGTAGGGCTTGACAAGCAGGTGCCCTGCAGGTACCATGAAAAATATGCCCCCTAATAATATTTGAAACTTGCATTTTTAAAAATATATATATGTTTTAAAAATTTTAAATAAAAGAAATTTAATAAAAAATGCTAGCTGCTGATTTTGTTTTGCGTTTTTTCGTTTTTTGTGCCGAAGGGGCCGTATTACCCTTGAAGCAAAAAACATTTGCCTCAAGAACACCCGATGGCGAAATAGGGCAAATTTATAATCAAAATTCATCAAACGACTCTTGAACGCAACTGTGAGGTCCTTTTCGGCTGAAAATGCACCAAAAACATAGTTGCCCTTTGGATTTGGAAAAAACATAACTGCTTCAAACTCTCGCAAATTTGACCTCAGGAGTCCAAATCAGGCCAAACAAAAGGCAAATATGACTTTTCAAATGACTTTGAATCCAATGGAAGATTCTATTTTGGTCCCAGATGCACCAAAAATTTGCCCACCTCCAAATTTTGCAAAAAAAGCAAAGGGGATTCAGATATGAAGCCTATAACCCTTGTTGAAGAAAAAACCTCATAAATCGAGAAGGGGTTCGTTTGTCATGTCCCCAAATTGGAGGTATATTAAATTAATTATTTATTAAGTTATTCCAATAAAATATTATATCAAAATGGATGACTTGGTATTTAATTAATCTAATAATAAAGTGACTTAAGTGACTTAAAATAAATATTATATCATAAAGTCACTTAAATAATAAAATAATATTATATTCTAGAAGCTTCTAGAAAAGTGAATGAGAAATCTATTTAAGAAGTTGTTGGCTAAGCATTTGAACACACTTGATTTCGGAATTCCTTACTCATTACCTGCGTGGTAAGAAGTTGAAGCTTAATGCTTAGCTCGTTCGAGGGTTTGAAGACTCTAGAGTGCTAAGTTCGGTTGTGAAAGATCAACCCTAGTTGGAGTTGAGAGGAGGAGATACTTCGGTCTCTTTCATTGTGCCAAATTTAGTGGCCAAAGGCCAAATTCGAGGATTCGATTTGAAGAAGGTTTTGGAAAATAATTTGCAGCTTGTAAAGGTTGATTTGGAGTTAGACTTTGAGGCGATTTTGGGCATAAGAAATATTCATATCTATGTTGGGAAAAGTCGTGGCTTATTGAGACATTGCTACCATCGACTTGTGTTCCAGTCTGCAGATTTTGATTGTTGGAGAGCTTATCGTACTAAGATTTGACTAGGAGATTGGGGCATTTCCCTCTTGGAGCCTAGGCGCTGCCTTAAGGGACGATTTGGGGATTTTATGAGGCTTCCAACCTTTTATATTCAGGTCTGATATAGAAACAAGGGCGGCTGCTGTAGGGGAAGATTGTACATCATTGAAGACTGTTTTGGGGGACACCAAGCTGCCATTTCATCATCGATTTTCTTCAGCATATTCTAGGTTCTTTGAATTGCATGTTAGCATCATTATTTAGGCTCATTTGCATTGTGTAGTTGCTGCCTCTTAAGGCTGTAGTTGCATCTTTCATACAATTGTAAGCCAAAAGCCTTGGCAAGGCATGTGAACAGTTGTAATCATCATATCAGCATTATATATCAGCCTTGTACTTGGGTTTGCACTTAATAAGGTTAGATGATTTATGTTTGTCAAATTGTCAGTTGCTGTAGTTCTCATTTCATTATGTTAGTTTGCAAGCCAACTGTTTGTAGAAATGCCACTAGTGCTGTAGGTGCAAATCTATTATCATTACAGTCATATCTTTGCATTATTAGTTCATATTCTTTCTCTAGTTGCATGACAATTGTTTGCATTAATGTCAATAAAGTTATAGTTGCATTTCTCTTCATATTTCAGTTATATTCTTGCATTGTCAAGCTTCATATAGTTGCTACAATATATTTCAGTCATCTCAGTTCATATTTTCAAGTTATATCAGCATTACAAATTGCATCCAAAAATACAAAAACTTCAAAACAAGTCTCAAGCAGCAAGTACAGATTTGATTTGCCAAGTGTTTGACAATATTCCTTGAGCATCAAACCAGCAAGTTAAGGCCAAATTTCTCAAGGGATATTACATTGTTGAATCCACGCTCTATTACCATGTTAGAATTGTGAAAAACACAAGTCACATGATCAAGCTTGTAATTTTAGGATTAGAAATGTAAGTAAGCAGAAAACACAACACAGAGAACAATGAACACTGAATTTATCTTGGGAAAACCCTCCTACTTGAGGGAGAAAAAAACCCAGCAAGATATTCTCTTATAAATTAGAATAAATAAGTGCAAAAATAACACTCAAAATTAGGCCCTAGAAAGGCCAAATCTCATACACTGAATCTGCACTTGAAGATAGTGCGATTTCCTTGAATACACAAAATCATAGTTGAAAAGCTTGGACTCGGTAATAACTCGGCAGACCCAAAAAATTTAAAAACTCAGGACTCGGCAAAAACTCGGAGAAAAACTCGGCAATAACTCGGCAAATTTATCGAACATTTGAAAATACATAATTTTTTAAAATATTATTTAAAAACACACATATAAACTGAATTTTTAGAACATATTACTGATTTCATCATATATAAATCAAAATTAGAGTCTAATGCATATCAATCATCAATGTATCAACTGATTTCATCATATATAAATCAAAATTAGAGTTTAAAACCTTAATACATATCAATCATCAATGTATCATAGACCAAAAACAAGTTCGACTTCTCAATATATATCAACTTCAAGTTTCAATATCAATAAAAATTATCTATCCTAAATTTCTTCTCCGATCGAAACTCAAAAGCTTTTGTCGCTGTTGTGTGGGTGGTGCTGATGTAGATGGTATAGTTGTAGTGTTCTCAATAGGAGCCTCAACAGGTGCCTCATCCATAGGGATAGGATCAAGCTGTGTGTATGAAGAAACCTCTACTGACTGACCAAGCTCGCCTACTTCCTCCTCATATGTTGCCACCTCTGCTTCCCATTCAGCTGCCTCTACCTCCCTCTCCATCTTAGTGAACTCATCATCATTTATCCATGGTTCCACATCGACCTCATCAGGCTCAACAATCCAATCTGAGAATGGATCAATGTCATCAAGGTCAAGTGCTTCATGTGAACTCAGCCCTTGTACCTTTTTCTCATGCAACCAAAGGTTGTACCGAACGTAGACAAGGTCATTCAAGCGCTTTTGAGTCAACTGATTGCGCTTCTTCGTGTGAATGGCCTCAAAGACACTGCAGTTGTGCTCACAACCAGATGCACTACAAGGCTGAGATAAAATACGAATGGCAACCTTTCGAAGATTAGGCGTTGTGGCACCATAATCTTCCCACCACAAATCTGCAAGGATAACAATTGTCATTTATAACTTAGTAAGGATTTAATAAACTTAAACATTAACATAAATAGTAAAACAATATTAAACACGTGAATTTGTTACCTGGTTGTAGAGTGTCTCTCCTACGAATGCAATCTTTGGAAGAAAACAATGGCCCTTTGACCTTCTTATAGCTCTGTATCTCATCAAGTATGAGATCTCGAAGCTCATCATTACTAACCAATCTCTTAATACATGTGTTGAGGCCAACAAGAACCTTTGTATCTTCTTTGAAAGTAGGAGGGAAATAAAACTTGGGGTTCAAAAAGTGGGCAGCAGCATGAATATGTAGGTGGAGTTGTCGGTTCCACCTCCGATCTATTATGTGCCATATGGATTCATATTTGGTCTTGTTTGACCCATATAAATGCTGAATTGCCTCTTTGGCCTTATCCATGGCCTCATATAAATACCCCATGGGGCTTTTATCCCCATCCACCAATCATAGAACTCTAACCAACGGTTCTGACACCTAAACTATAAAAAAATTAACAAAATCAGCAAGTTGTAATATTAGAAAGCAAAAAACTAAATCATCAATCAAAGTTTGAAAACTTACACTGATGATCTCCTCCATTTGTTTGGCAAATCTATCATAAAAAATGGTCTTCTCGACTTTATTTGCTTTAGGCTTCTTGGAATAAGGACTCTCCAACCATTTTTCACTCACAAACATGCGCTTGAGGTTGGGCAATGTAGTTAAAATACTCTGCAAGGTGAGGAAATTGGTGGCAAAGCGTGTGACTCCTTATCGCACGAGATCCTTACCATCAGTGTGCTCTCTCATAAGACTTATGACCCATGTGTGATTGTAGATGAACTTTGTGATATTCCTTCCATCTTCAACCACATTCTTCACCCAACTTAGTTTCCCTATGTCCTCAAGGAGCAAGTCAAGATAGTGGGCAGCACAAGGGCTCCAAAATAATGTAGGATGCTTCGCCATTAGAAGTTTACCAGCTGCCACATATGCAGCTGCATTGTCGGTCACAATTTGAATTACATTTTGAACTCCTACTTCCATCAACACCTCATCCAACATGTTGCACAAGGTCTCTGCATTTTTTGTTTCATTGGAGGCATCAACTGATTTTAGAAATACCAATTGTCCCTTTGAAGCCACTAGAAAGTTGATGAGTGTCCTATTTCTGCCATCCGTCCACCCATCAGATATAATGGTGCAGCCATTCTTTTCGCAACTTCTCCTTTGTTCCTCCACTAGTTTGTGTGTGTTTTGGACCTCATTCTGCAATAATGGCCCACTCAACTCATAAGGACTTGGGGCCTTGAACCCCTTACTTGCCACGGTCAATGCAGTGACCAACCCTTCCCAATAAGGACTAGAAGCAATATTGAACGAAATATTGTTGTAGAACCAAAATTTAGCACATGCCAACTTCGCCTCATTTTGCAACTCTTTATTCCAAGAAGTACCTTCCAATGAAGGTTGTGCACCAGGAGTATTACGTGGAACAAAAAAACTAGAACTGAGGCTGTCCACACTTCTAGTTCCTGATCCTCGTATCTGTGGCCCAAGGGAAGAAGAGCCTCCCATAGTCCTCTGTGACCTTGTAGAACTGAAATCTGCATATGGGGCTGCCATTGCCTCTGCTGCTCTCTTTTTACTTTCCTTCCTTTGGTCAAATGCTGCAAGGAGTGCTTTGGCCTCCATCCCAACCTCTTCGGGTGCCTTTGTACATGGTGTAACATCTCAACAAGAGATTTGTGCCAGGTGGTATTTCAGCCGGTTATGCCACCAAAATAAGACTCGGTGCAATGGTTGCAAATCACCTCTCCTCGCGTTGCACTTGGTGTTCCATGTTTCCAGCAAGGATCTCTTGGTTTGCCACCACTCTTTTTACTTGCAGAAGCCATATTCTTTTAGCAAATTATGAACGTAAACTTGGCAAAAAGGAGACAACATCGAAAATTAAAAACAAGGTAATCCATGATTCCATTTAAATTTAAATTTTTTTTTCATAATGAAGTTTCATAAAGAGATAAATTAATAACAATCATTCTCTTTATTATGGAAACAAAATTTGTTTTCTTGGTTTGAACTTTGAACTTTGAAATGTTATATTTAATAATAATATTTTAATTAATTAATTTTTATCTATTGATTTATAAACATTAAAAGATTTAAAGAATATTTGTTAAAAAAATTAATATATTATATAGACGTAAGTATTTAAAAAATTGAATTTTTTAATCTATTTTATTTTTAAAACTTATAATTTAATATATTTGTAATAAAAAATATATTAAACTATAAATTTTAAAAATAAAATAAAATAAATTAAAAAATTTCAATTTTTAAATTACTTGAGTCTTATATAATATATATATTTTTTACAAATATATTAATTTTTAAATTATAGGTTTTAAAAATAAAATAAATTAAAAAAATACAATTATTTTCATGCTTATAAGTTATATCTATATTTTATATTATTTTTTTTTACAAATATACTAAAATTTAAATTATAAGTATTAAATTTAATAAATAAAATAAATTAAAAATAATCTTTAAAATTTAAATCTTTTAATATTTCATATTTAAAAATAAAAATCTTTAAACGTTTTATTTTTAATGTTCATACTTCATTATTTACAAGTGAAAATTAAAAAATTAAAAAATAAATAATAAAAAAATTGCAGACCAAAAATATTGAAAAAAACCTGATTGATCTTTGGCCCGATTTTCGTCGTCACTGTTCTTTCTTTGGCATGGGCGTATCTATTCTTCCTTGCGTGCGTGCGTCTGTTCTTCACTGCGCGTGTATGTTCTTCCCTGTGCGTGCGTGTTCTTCCCTATGCGCGACAATTTGCGGGTGCCCTGCTTTGTTTTTTCGGGTTTGTTCTTCCCTGTGTGCGACCGTTTTCCTTGCTTTAGTCACACTCACAGAATAAAATGAAAAATGATAGCGCCGGCCGTCGACATCTTTATTTTTCATATTTTTTAGGGCAAACGAAATAAAAATAAATTGCACGTTTTTAAGCCGCGTTTTTCATCCCACATGCGCGATTTTTCGCACTTTTTATTGGTTTAACCGCTGCGAGTCTTTCCCATTACTCGGCTGCGAGTTTTTAGGCGATTTACTCACCTAGTGATTTGATGCACGATTACTTGCGAGTTATGCGATTTTTTGGCGATTTTTTCAACCATGCACAAAATAATACCACTTTTCCTTGAAGCAAATCTGCTGCTCTTGATAGTGAACCTGCTGTTGAAGAAATTCAAATTGAAATGGAATGCATTGATCCTTAATGTGGAGACACCTTTTCCTTTATATAGCAAGCTAGGCAAGCTTTCTTCTAGGGCCGACCTAGAAAGTATAATATTTGTTTTACAAAAAGAAAGGCCGACTTGCCTTTGATTAATTTCTCTTAGGGAAATACCTCCCGATGCTACAAAACACTAACACAAACAACAAACAAAGACACCTTCCACGCAAGAGACCTACAAACAAAGAATTGCTACATTCTTCAACAAGAAAAAGCTACAAAATGAAGCTCAAGAATCTTCAAAAAAAACAAGAGTCCTCAAAGGTTTCCAAAGGTATTCAAAAGGCATGATAATACAATGAGGATTGAGTGCTATATAGGAGCAACCCTAAATGAGAAAGGGATTAGATCATGACAAGTGTCAATATCTCATGCAATGAGACAAAATGATCTAATAATAGCTCTCTAGATAACATAGTAAATCACTCCTAAGTTTAGCTTAAGTGTATGAGAATAAATTAGACTAATAATCAATTAAAGATTAATTGATTATTAGCTAATGCATGATTACTCTAAAACAATACCCATGCTTTTTGTAAAAAAATTGTCAAAAAAATCGGCAACTAAATTTTAGAAATTGCAGAAACTCGCTTCAAACCCTAGGTGTTCAAGAAAAATCCGCGATTTTATTAAAAAAATGCCAATTTTTTTATGAAAACCTTGTTATAGATCTAGGTTGCTAAAAAAACTCCACATTTTGATGGAAAAATACCAAAACACTGGTTTGAAATCTGCTAGAAACCCTAGCTGTTGAGAAAACCCACGATTTTGTTCAAAAGAATCATAAAAAATGCTTCATAAATCCGTGGAGAAAAATCCAATTATAATTTCTTCTAGTCACGAGTAGGAAAAAACACGATTTTATTTATGCCCTGTCTAGCACTGCCGAGACAAATCCGTCACGACAGAAAAAGGAAGAGAAAAAAGGCGCATTTTACTAAAACTTGATGCAATTTCCTCACAAAAACGTGACAATTTTTAATTGGCTCAACCCTCGAATTTTTGCAACGAAAATCGTCAAAATTGTGCAGGAAATAAGGTGCAATTTTTCACTTCTCTAAAATCCTCAATTTTTGATGAAACAAGCCCATGATATTTAGCAAAAAACCACAAATTTCTTTTTAAAAAAATTGCCAAAAAATATAGAGAAATAGACGCATGAATTTATTTTAAAAAATCTGCGAAAAACTTCAAGAACAAAAATCCATACAAAATCTGTTTGGCATGTTCTTTTGTGTCTCTTACATGCAATTCGTCATTGTATCAGTCTGTAGAATTCACGTGCTCACCGATCCTGAAGTGTGTGCCTTGGGCTCTAATACTATATTACGGAAAGTAATTAACAAAGAGAATGATTACCAAACTATTCGATATTAAATTAGGTAGTGAAAGTCTCCTTATATAAGAGATATGAAAGGTCTATCCGTAAAGGATAAGATCGACAACTTGTTGGCGTTTCAAATCGCACCTTTGGAATGCGGTTTGGAAACAGACAACTATGTGCAGTAAATTGCTCTTCAATTTAGGAGGGGAAGCTCCTTCTTTTGTTGAGTTTGCATAAAGAAAGTAAACTAAAACTAATTTGCCTATTTTTTTGATTCAGCTGCGAGAACACAAGGTTATAGAACTCTAAATGTTGCAACTGAGGTTTTCCCTTTAATGAAACCTAACAACTACAACTAACTTATGCTATTGATGTTTCTAGCTTCTCAAGTAAACGTAGAGTAAGAGAGTTAGAAATAAACGAGATTGATTTTCTGACACAGATACTTAATTAAACTTTTCCCAACATACATCTACTGAATTTCAATGCAAGCTGAAAAGGAGATCATATAAGCATTACACAATGAATGGAAATCTGAGACTTTATATCGGGGCAGCAAAAACACGCTCGAGACTTTATTTCCTCAAACTTCGGGCACAAGAGATTACAATTCTAGGACAACAAGTTGTAGCAAAATACATGCAAGATGCGATCGAACTAAATCAACACTTGACACAAAACACATGCACTGAACAAGGATTTGCAGCTAAAAGAGGCATGCAAACTTGCCCTTAACACAAAGTGAATTGAAACTAGTCGATAACAAACATGAAGGCATAGGCTCAACAATTTTGTTATCACAAGCACGGTTAAAAAAAAATGAGCAAAGGCTGCTCTTATTTATAACTAATCAGAGGAGTAGGTAACCCTAAAATCTCCTTGCTTTTACAACTAATACTTGCCAACATGCAAACTTTATTTCTAAAACTAAAAGAAGATAACATCTAACACCTATGAAAACCTAAAAACAAGGAAAGCGCCAACTATTACAACTTGATATCCTTCTTCTTCAAAGAATGGATAAGAATTGAGACGAGAATAGAAAGAAAGCTTGAAGGAAGCTTCTAGAAGATTGTTGCTTTAAATCTCAATCACATCCGCCAAAAAACTGATTTGTTTCTTGATTTCGAGTGGAGAGTGCTGCTGAAAATAGAATGCCGATTTGCCTTGAAAAAGCAATTTCTCCAAAAAAAGTTGGGATATGAGTTTTGTAGAAAATCACGTTCCGGAGAAACCCAGATGCTTAGAAACTGATAAAGCTCAATCCATCCTAAAAAAGCGGCCAAAAAGTAGTTTCTAGAAGAGGGAAAAATTTCCCAATGTTCAAGAGGATGAAAAAGCGGAGAGACCCATCTGATCAGAAATTGAAAAAGTTGAGTGACTGTTTTGAAAAAGCGATGCCCTAGAAGTTTGGAGCCTGAAAAAGCTTTCCTCTTTGCTTGTTGATCTCGAAACCATGAAGAACACCCCAAAAGCATGTCATTTGGGTCTTCAAATCTTTGTTGAGGAAAAAGAGAGAATCTTCTTGCTCTAGACGCCAACCTGCAAAAATAAATAATAGAAGACAAAGCTCTCTTCTATAGGTTTTGAGGATAAACCAAACGCTTTATATCTTTGAAAACAATCTTGAGTAGGTTCATCGAACGTGGACGCTGATCCGAATGCTGAATGATGAAAACTTTGAAAGTTCTGAAAAATGACTAAGGCATGAGCCTTGGGTGCCTATCTCCTTCTGAGGCGCTTTTCCTCTCCATACTTAGCCATTTTCTTGGAATTTCAACCTTTTCTTGATTTTTAACCTCTGTTCGATCCTCGATTTCTGGGTGCTCAATGAATCCTGTGTACTGACAGAGGATCTCACCATGGAGCTGGAGTAAATCTGACGAAGTTGTCTTGGAGGCAACTTTTCATAAAAGCTTCATCCGACCCCTCAAAATCATGGGCGCCTATCTCCTCCAAGGGCGCCCATCTTCACCAGTGTTAGCCATTTTTATGCTTTTGAAGTTTTAAACTTGTCTTTTGACGATTTCGCAATTTCGGGAGCTCGAAGGGTCCGGTGTTCTGGCTGTCTATTCTATTGCGAAACTCGGCTGAATTTGAGGTGGTTATTTTGGAGGTGCCAATGCCTAAAAACTGATTCTGAACCTTCAAATGCTTGGGCGCCCCTGGCTACTTGGGGCGCCTGTGTCCACCAGACTTTAGAATATTTTTGTTTTCTTTATGATCTTCTGATGAATTTCATTCTTGGATGATCAGGAGCTCAGATGGACTGATGGTTGGGCTCGTCGGATAACTCGAATGATTTCAAGAAGGGTCTCTTGGGAGTAACATCATCTGAAAGTTGAGTTTAGGACCCCAAAAGCTTGGGTGCCTATCTCCTGCAAGGGCATCCATCTTTACCAGAGTTAGTCAATTTTTGGGAATTTTCATAGGCCTTTGACTTTCTTCATTCTGCACAATTTCACCCCTCTGATCATTCAGTGATATCTAATGATTAGCAAATCTGATGAGCTCACCGTTGAATCCATCGTAGAGTTGGACTAAATTTGAAGAAGAGTTGTTGGGGACTGCAAACCCTAATTTTATCTTTTGAGCACTCAAATCCTTGGGCGCCCTTGACTGCCTGGGGCGCCCAACACCCCTAGACTTAGTCACTTTTATGAGATTTTCAACCTCTCTAGTTTGCTACTATTTCAAGACTTCTTTGTTCGATTTGAGATTCTGGTTGATTGAATGATCATATGACTATGCTGAAGGATTCACTACGGAGCTAACAAGATTCTGAGAAACAATGGTCTAGAGGCTGAAACCCTAAACTTTGACATTTGGTGCCTTGAAAATTTGGGCGCCTATCTCCTTCAAAGGCACCCATGACTGGTAGAGTTAGTTTTTATTTTGCAATTTTCAACTTCTCCCATTGTTTGACATGCTTGCCTTTGCTTTGGCTGTCGGAGATGAAAATTTTCTAAGGCATGAAGGTTTAGGCGCCTAGACTGAGCTGGGCACTTGGAGTCTCCAGTGTTTGCCAAAATTTCTCATTTTTCAACTTTGACAACTTCCCTTCTTCGTTCCTCGTTCTTCGTGCACACTCGTCATTAGCAACTTCTATTCAGTGTTTGGATGTTTGTTTCTAACACCTGATAGCTGATTGACCTCCATTGATGACCTTGGTGCTCTTGAAAAAACTTTTGAAAAAGTAGGATAGACCCACTAGGGCAAAACTGATTCTTTTGTGGTTTTGACTGCACCAGCTTGATGAGGAAGTATTTTAAGCCAATCAAAATCAGTCTCAACCTTAGAAGCCAAACTTTCTATTTTTAGAAAATTTTGCTAGTATCCTTTTCTAAAGAAACCCAAAAAAAGTTTCTATTTTTAGAAAACTACTAAAAATAGAAATTTTCCTAAAATTTAGGGTTGAAAAATTGAAATTTGGGTTTTGTTGATTTGGTCGCTTTGAGCCGACCCAGATTGTCAGATTTTGAAAATTTCAAGTTTTCGACCTCCATGCAAGACATGCAAAACCCCAATTTTGACCTTTTTGACAAATTTTGACAAGATTTTAACTCATTTCTTCAAAATGCCTGAGCGTAGCAAATTTTTTAATTTGGGGTACAACACAACTAATAAAGCAAATGATAACAACTTAATTGAAAGAATAAAGGAATATTCCTAAGTCTATCCTGATGACTTAATTGACCATTATAAACTAAATATTACAATTTTACTTTAATATGATCAATTGCCAGTATTCCGCTAAGCCCCATATTAAGTTTCCCATGTTCTCTCTTTATCTTCCTAAATAGGTTTACATGTGATTTTATAACTCAATTTAGATTCTTAGAAAAGGAAATGAGGGGTTAAATTGGTTAGGAATTTACTTTATTACACCATAGTGTAAAGGTTGCAGTACACTTGGTTTATTATAGTAGATGGGTTTAACTTTAAATGTTTAAATTTTATATAAACCTATTATGGTTTGGTTAGCTAGGTTATTAGGGTAGTATAATGTAGTTGTTGGGTGGTTATAACACCCATGTAAAATATAATTTTTAGAGGATTAAGAGTTTAAAGTTATGAATCCTAGAAAATTGAAGCATACTAATAAACAAACCTATCATACACGTATGATTATCCTATATCAGATGAATAAGAGTATTGTTGGGTGTTGCTTAAAATTTATAACATTTGTTATCAGAGCAGGTGCAAGCCGAAAGCCTATGATTGAAGGTTGTATGCAGTTTTGAAGACGATCAAGGGGCAGACCCACTATGATTTTGGTTGCCTTGATTGATGACAGTTTCATGTGTTGCATTTGTAGTAGTGGATAGTCTCCTTGCTAATACTTAGTTTGTTTTATGTGTGATTAGAGTTTAGGAGATTTTGGAGCATTATCAAGAGCTTGTAGAGTGAAAGCTTGAAGAAGGAGATTTGCATAGAAATAAATATGGTATCGGATACAAATATGGTATCATATATGGATACAATGACTTTTCAAGATCCCTTGATACAAATACTGTTAGATATGACGATTATAGAAATACACATAGATTCAATTATCTATATTTCTGATGGTATAGAACATAATTTTAAAAGTACTTATTTATATATTTTTGGTTTTTATATTTTAGTTTATAGTATTTATTTTGTTAGGTTATGTTTGTGTCTTCAGTATGTGTGTGTGTGAGTGAACATACCTTGTTACTTACACACACACGCATACATATTATTCAAACTTTGAATATCTTTCATAAACCCTAAATCGGATATGCCATCAATTGTTGTGATGTCATATCCAGATTCCAAATGCATTGGGTACAACCGACATATAGCCTAGTTTATGAATACGACTAAGTATTGTATCCATACCATATCTAGGGAGTATCGTACCCATATCGAGTATCCCATATGTGGATACATGTATCAAACTAGTATAGATATTTTAAATACACCTATCTAAAAAATACTGAGATATCAAAATTATTTGTATACTTAAGAGCTATGCTACTTTACTTTAGAACTATTTTATTTACTACATACATGTATAGACACAAATTTTAATTTACTTATGAGTTATTATTTTCGACTTCAGAACTATTTTATTTTACATATATATATGAGCACATAAAATTTTAATTTACTTGAAGAGTTATTTTATTTTACTTCAGAACTATTTTATTTTAAAATATAGGTTGGCCGTGTTCTGGTTTTTATTAGTGTTACAAGACTTGGACTCGCTCAAGACTCAGCAAGCTGATTTTTGACCTGGATCTGGACTAAGCACAGACTTGGAAAATTGAAAAACTCATGAAATTAAAAGATTTTAAGGATTTAAAATTTGTTTCATGCACTCTTTAATAAACAAACCTTAAAGACACAATAAACTCATCAAATAGAGGCTACTTTGATCACATCATAAGTATAAGCACAAATTTTAGCTAAAGGAAATAACACATTTAGATATATAAATATTGTCAAATTTATACAAATTACAAAACTCATGCAATATGAAATCGATGGCATCAAAAGTTCAAAACAAATATCAAAACAAAAACTAAAAGTCTATGGCTTAGAGGAGCTTGCATCATTCGGCCTTCCTGCGTAGGTGTCTAAGATAGGTCTTGGATGATGGTGCAACCATGATATCTGCCTGTCTCGGAGACACTCACACCAACATCCAAGGTGTCTACTTGTGCTCTATCTCCTCCTTTGCCATGGCTACTACCTTTGCCTCTCTATCCACCCAGTGAACCCAATCAAGGTCCTCATCACTAAAGACAAGATCCTCACCTCAATGATCCAATTTGATTGTGTATCAACTTCCTCTAGTGTGATCGGTGATAAGTCACTGCTCAAAATTTGTTTGTGGTGAAGTTGAAGGTTGTAATGAACATAAACTAGATCATTCAACCTTTGCACCGACAATCTATTGTGCTTCTTGGAGTGTATGTGCTCAAACATACTCTAGTTACGCTTACAACTTGAAGCACCAAATCTTTCCCACCATGCATTTGAGATGAGAAAATGTCATGCCCCTAAGATAGTTAAAGTGGAATAAAATAAAACAACAATATAAATATTAAAAATATATATAAAGATAAATATTTACCATCTAATACTATTATTATAACTATTATATATAAATGAGATGGTGTGATCCCCTCAGAAAAATTCAGCGATTACATAGTATTATGAGGAGGCACGAGTTTTGTCATTAAGAGGCAAAATTATTATAAGGGTGATGATTGATATATGAAAGCAACGATTTAGTTACAGAAGGCAGGAATTAAGGCATCGCTTGGGACTGTAGGCAGCAACTAATAAAAGGATATTTAATTCATTAAGGAAAGAAACTATTGAGAGGGTAGTGATTGATGCTGAACAGATGTGCTAACTAAAGGACACATCCATTCAAATAGTGTCTCCTTCCTAAGAGATGCATCATTTCACTTGGGACATGGAGATTATAAAGGATGAAACCATTTGCAAATAGAAGGGGAGTGGATGGAAGGAATAAGAATAAATATAGAAATACATCAGGAATCTGAATAAGAACAACAAAGGTATAAATAAGTAGGTCTAAAAAGAGATATATGCAGATCAAACAGGAATATTTTCTGAGTATAAGGAAGGGGAGAAATAAGACAAGGAAAGCATTGATATATACAGAAAATAAGCATAGAAATAGGAGTATTTTTTGAGTGCAGCAGTAGATACATTAATATGATATCCTAGATGTGGAGGAGGAAATAGGTGGAAGGAAAGAGTTGGCTCAAGAAGAGATAAGGGAAGTAAGTTGAATATATATATACGATTAAGCAATAATAATGCTTGCAACAATTATCGAGCCTTATAAGTAATTATGGTACTTTAATATGAATGATAGATTCTTATCTTCTTGATCTACACTAATGATATACTCTGAGTGTTAAGAATTGATTATCGATTAAGGAGAAGAAACATATAGACCAGCTGACAAGGGAGAATCTGTCCAGTTCATCATCACAGATTGCTATTATCAGATATCCTATATTCAGGTGTATTTTTTGCAAATCATTGTACGCATATTGCCTATATGATAACAAGAATATATAATGAATGTGATAGAATATATGATGTGCTTGATTGTCTGAAACCCATCTTGTAGGATGGGCCTGGGGTGGAGTGGTAGATAGGCTAAGTAAGGACGCTTACACAGAGAGTCGACAGAGCCCACTTACGACCCCCGCTCAACTCCACAAGATGGCAAATGTCTTCAAGGAGTCAAGACATTGATGGGGAAAGCAGGTACAAGTCACCAAGGGGGAGGGTTGTGATAGACACCCTCTTAGGCTTGGTATATGGCTTCGGGTGGACCTATCATGTCCCTTCTCCCAAAATTTTGATATGTTTGCATTGTTGATAATCTATGGATGTGATGTGATTGTCTAACTCTCATAAGTATATATGTATATATTTGCATATCTTGTTCATATGCTATTTGTAGGATTCAAACTCGAGATTGCATTATTGAAGAGATATTTTAATTGGTAAGATGAATCCTAACCCTAGTTGCTGCAATTTATGTTTAGTAGGCAAATTCTAGAGCAAATCAGGATAAGGGACACTACAGAAAACGAAAAAATTCAACCTCATTGTCCAACTTTAAGTTTCAATATTTAATAATAATGTAAAAAAAGGAAAAAGTTTAAATTTTTAAACTTAAATTATTTCCTTAATAGATTTTTAATTGGCTGCAATGTCAACCGAGTTGCCTTGCCTATATCTCATGCAAAGAGATCTCCTTGTGCAAGTCTAAAGATCTCAATCTCGGCGACTATTTGTGCTCCAAGAAGAGGATCAGAGACCGGCCACTCTATGATTCTGTAAAGGCCACTCAAAACCTCCTCATTCACCTTGAAATTAGGGTAGAATTGGAATGTCGGATTGAGGAAATAAGTAGCTGCGTGTAGGGGCTTGTAAATCTGGAGGTGTCATCATTTATCAATGATTTCCCAAATGGGGCAATTCTTATTCTCAACTCCCACATAAATGGATCTAATTGCCTCCTTGGCCCTATCCATACCCTCATATATGTAGCCCATTTTAGGCTTCTCCCCATCAACAACTCATAGAACCACTAAAGGTTCTGTGAATTGCAATTATTGTGAAACATTGACATAAGTGTGAACAATAATAAGAAAATAACATAAAAACATGAATAAAAATATAATGTAGATTTAGCTCTATGATCTCTGACTGTCGGTACCTAGAAGCTTTGCTCATAAAAAATCCAATTAGCCACATCAACCCTTGCATTGGTCTTAGCATATGATGAGAAATTCCACTCCTCACTAACAAACATGCACTTCAAAGCTCCCTTTGCCTAAAGCAAGGATTGTAACGCGATAAAATTGATTGCAAACTAGAATATTCCAGGACAAGCCAACTCCTTCTTCCCTATGAAATGCCTCATTAGGTTGAGGACCCAAGTATGATTGTACATGTATTTACAATTTGTTTTGACTATCTGCACACATGCTTTGATCCATGAAATCTTGCGAAGATCCTCCAATATGAGGTCAAGTCAATGAGCAGCACAAGGAATCTAGAATAATGATGGGTATCTATCTATGAGTAGTCTTTCTGCAGCAATATAATTTGCTGCATTATCTATACTTATTTGCGCCACATTCTCCTCACCCACCTCAACCAAGATTCCCTCTAAAGCTTCACAAAAGAATTCAACATTTTTTGTGTTTCTCGAAGTATCAATAGATTTTATGAACATTGTGGCACCTAAGAAAGAAACAAAATCAATGATTCAATAAAATATACATTAAAAACCTTAGTCACTAAATCAATGCATTTCAAGAAGTACAATCACCCAAGGAAGAAACTAGAAAATTTAGCAATTTTTTATTTCTTCTATCCATCCAACCATTAGTTATGTTGGTGCAACCCTTCTTCCTTCATATCTCTTGCTGCTCTTCAATTGTGGCTTTCACATCAACCACCTTTTGAGAAAAAATGGAGCCCTTTATCTCCTTGTCATTAGGGGCTTTGAACCCCAACCTGCAAACAATAATGGCATCCGCCATGTTTTGCCAATAAGGAGACCTAACACAAATAAATAAAATAAAATAAGTATTTTGAAATCGAGAGTTTGAATTTTAATTCGACATAGCTCCAAAATTAAAAATTCAAGAGACATAATCAAACTATATATTTAAAAATAAATAAAATTACCTAGTTGCATGGAATGGAATGGTGCAAGAGAACCAAAAGTCTCCAATTGCATTTTTAGTTGCATCATGTTTATAATTATTCCAACCATGAAACTTGGGGATGTTTCCCCAAATTTTTTTGGGGTGTCCCCATTTCCGAAATGTTTTAGGGACAGGGGGGATGCCTAGGGGATGTCCCCAGACCGTCCCCAATTTTTGAAGAGGAAATAAAATGAAACTTTATTTGTTTTTGTATTTTCATATTGTAATTGAAAGTGAAACTTGCAGCCTTGAGCATTTTGTTGTAACTTGTATACTATTTTTTAAAATCACTAGCATATTAACAATGAATCATGAAAGAAATTAAGTGGTTCATAAGTTTTATGAAAAAACTATGTACACTCATGTGAACTCTCAATTCAACACATGTTATGTATTAAGGATCTATAATGTTTATGATGAATGCTTTATCAATGTTATCATATGAATATTTGAAATTTCCCTATATTCCCTATTTTTATATAGTCGTCCCCTTTGCCATCCTTTGGCGTTCTCAAAACTTGTCCCCCCATCCCTGTCTCAGAAACTTGGGGTACCATAGGTTCCAACCCATGCTTTGAAGTGACGATTGGGAACCTAGAGTAGTGCCTGGCAAAATATATGAATCTAACCTAGATGCACAAACTCTAGGCCTAAGCTAAACATTGCCACTGCCACTAATCGAAGATGGACGAAATGGAGGATGTAACATGCCCATTGTTCTACATAGTAATTTTTCCTATGTTTTACCCACAAGTGAATATTTTATGCATCTAACCTTAAAGAGCAATAAAGTTTTTCTTTTCCTTTGAATATTAAATGCACATTTGAAACATATTACAAACTTTTCCATTGCATACAAAAGAATTCCTTTCATTTATTCAAATAATGATGATACATGATTTCCATATGACATTTCATATTTTCAATTTCATTAGAGATGGATACAAGTTACATACATAGCTTAAACAAGCTTACGACAAGTATAAAGTACAATGGTCCAAGAGTTCCCCCTCAAATCTTGGTCGCCAATTGAAGAGGAGAAGCATCACTCAATCACTTTTCCTCCAACCTCAGACTTACTGCGATCCCCTGCACATCTACTTAACTGGTAAGATGGCCCTACCCTTCGACGAAGAGATTGGTTTGGTAACCTCATAACAATAGCCTATTTTGAGCTTGGTGTTGTGTCTTATATGTTTCTAGACTAACATATAGTGGTTACAACTTACATGTATGAACATCCCATGCCTAGTACGTAATCCCAAATCACAATGAAACCGACAGTGTAAATAGTGGCTACTTACACTACTTTGGCCAAAGTTTCCATTACCCTTAACTTAGAGTAGATGTCACACATTCACCCACCTTCCTAACTTGATTTGGTTTATAATGACTATTATACTCTATATCTAGGTTACCCCCTTTCCCACAGATTTGACCAATCCCAGGAATAACCCCACATAATCATCCCATAACAGTACGATCATACTACCAAAGTGTTTAAACAACATCTTGCTTAATGCTACATATGTCTAACATAGACTCCCTATGTATAGCAAAGATTACTACACATAGTATAAGTACGTTGCACTCAAATAAACTCCTATATATAGGGTACATAACTAATTTCAATAACACTCTTTTCTCAATATAGTAAATAACTAATTTATCCTTTCCAACATAAAGACAAAGGAATAGAAACTAGCATGCCTGTATAAGCTCCAATTGATTAAATTCCTTCCTAGTATGAATCCTCAAATCGATTGACACCTCCTCCAACTTCCACTTGACTATCCTCTTCTAACTTCTCACAAAATCTCACAATTACCACAAATACAAAATACCAAAATAATTCTCAACTCACAAGCTCTCAAACTCACAGCAAAACAACATCAAGATATTCAGAAAGATAAGTATAGCATTTGGTAGAATGGGCACCTCTATTTATACTAATTTGTGAGCAATCGAAGGCTACAAAAAAGCAGTGAACCCCGGGGACGCGTCCCCGCCCCTAGACCCTAGCGTTCCCAGAACGGGGATGTCCCAGAGACATGGGGACGGCGTTCCCACGTCTCCGGAGGCGCCACCGTTTTGCTCCCCCGTTGTCGGAGACGCAAAAATGTACCGGTGTCTCCCGCGGCGGACAGACATAAAGGCACAATTTTTTTTTAAAATAACACATTTTTATAATATATTTTTGGTTCTATTCGAACCCTAAGGGCATGTGGGGCCCATCTACACTCTTCTATGCTTTCAAAAGCCCCTCCTAACTTCATTTTTATTCACATTTGCATTTCTACTTGTCTGCTACAGCAAGAAGAAGAAGAGTGAAGAGCTGAGGAAAGAGTGATTGGAAGAGTGAAAGGAGTGATTGCAAGTGAAAGAGGAGTGTCAAGGAGCAAGAAGAAGAAGAGGAGGAAGATTCTTCAGCTTGTTGAAGAGATTTTTCAAGCAAAAGGTAGGGTTTTTAATTGATTTTTTCTTTTATTTTCTGATTTTCAATGTTAATTGTTTTAGTTTTTTGAATTTTCTGATTTTCGTTTCTAAATTCTAAGTTCTTAGTTCTTGTTGTTTCATTTTCTAAGTTCTTGTTTCATTTCTAATTCTTGTTGTTTCATTTTCTAAATTAGTTAAGATTTTGTTTTGCAATTTAAAATTTAAAATATAGAGTTTTATTTTTTTAATTTTAAAGTAGGGCATAGGCTGAAACTATGTGTTTCTTGATTTTTTTTTTTCATTTTGTGAAATGCAGTGTCAAAATGAGCTCCCATAGTCATGATGATAAAATCAGTGAGGATGAGATGGAATTGGAAACTCATTCTCATAATGCAAGCCATTCAGAATATGAACCTGAGCATGAGGATGAGCACAATGAGGGGGGTGAACATGGGTCAAATCCAGAAAGGCAAACTAGTTCCATAGCTAGTGCACCAGTTGCTACTGATTGCCCCTCTCAGCTTTTGGTAGAGTGGGCTAGGGGTCCTTATGATCCCAAATCTCCTCTCAAACAGTTTGCAACAAGAATAACAGCCCCAACATCATTAGGTGGTGGTACGAGAAAATGGAAATGCAACATTTGTGGTGATGATTGGTTTGGGAGCATCACCAGAGTTAATGCTCACTTCCTCTTTTGGCCAGGAAAAGATGTGGGAGCATGTGGTTTTTTGAAGGAACCTAAAAATATGAAATACATAATTGAGTTCAACAAGCTTTGGGGTGTTCTAGATGACGTGGGAATTCCTATGCCTACTACATTGTCTGGTAGGCAAAATATTCAGACTATACAGCAGATTCAAGAGCAGCATATGCAGAGGTAGCCACATATTTCTACTCACACATAGCATCAGAGAGCAGGAACATTGTCAGGGACAGCCTCAGGACCTTCATCCACCTATAGTGTTATGCCTGAATCGCAACAGGGCAATGGGAAACACAAGATGCAAAATCAGCCTAACCCCATAGCAGATTTATTTAATGTGCACTAGAAAGATCAGATAGATGATTCCATTGGCAAGTTCTTTTTTGCCAGTGGAATCCCATTTCATGTAGCTCGATCTCCTTATTATAAGGAGATGATGTTGCTGGTGGCGAAGGGAGGACCATCATATGTGCCACCAGGTGAGCACAAATTGAGGACAACGATCTTGGATAACATCTATGCCAAGATCAGTTCATTGATGGAGACGATGAGGGCATGTTGGGAGGATTCTGGATGCAACATTGTTATGGATGGGTGGACGGACATTAGGCATCGTCCACTCATCAATGTCATGGTTACATGTTCAGAGGGCCCATTCTTTCTCAGGGCGGTTGATTGTTCAGGGCATCGAAAAGATGCTGATTTTCAGTTTGAGATCCTTCGGGCAGCTATTGAAGAGATTGGGCCACAAAATGTGGTCCAAGTAGTGACAGATGTAGCACATGTGTGCAGAGCTGCAAGGAGGCTTATCGAGACAACATACAAACATATTTGGTGGACTCCATGTTGTGTGCGTGCCATGAACAATGCACTCAAGGACATGGGGAAGATTGAGTGGATTAGAGGAGTGGTCAACAATGATAGAGATGTGCAGATGTATATCTGCAACCACCACACTTCACATGCCATCTTCAGGAGCTTCACGAAGAAGGAGTTCTTGAAACCAATTGAGACCTGATATGCATCCTATTTCATTCTTATGGAGAGAATGCTTGAGTTGCAAGAGCCACTGCAACTCATGGTTATGACACAAGAATGGAATCGGTGGGATGGGGCCAGGACAGAGCAGGGGAAGAGGGTGAAGGAGATAGTGAAGAGTGATGGATTTTGGAATGATGCAAAATATATTGTTGCCATCATTGAACCAGTTGTCCAAGTCATCAGATATGGGGATGGGGATGCACCTAACCTTGGAGAGGTGTATGAGTGCATTGATTCGATGCTTGGCCAGATGAGGGCAGTTGTGCGAGAGGAGGACCCCACTCTAGCATTCTACAATGTTTACATTCAGCCTATTATTCAGCGCAGATGGGATAGCCTAAACACTCCCTTGCACATGGCTGCTTATTCGTTGAATCCGAAGTGGTACATGCCTAGGCCTGGTAGAGTTACACCGATTCAGGATGATGAGGTGAAGAAAGAGTTCTTCAAGTGCATTGATAGGATGTATGATGTTGAAGATGCTGGCAACATTCGCACTGAGTGGACAAAATTTGATACTCTTAGGGGTTACAAGGTTGCGGCAAAGGCGGATATAAGAACTATGGCACAGGAGGATCCGATTTTGTGGTGGACTTGTCATGGACCAAAATCATTGACTAAAACACTAGCCATTCATTTGTTGTCTTAGGTTTCTAGTTCTTCAGCTTATGAGAGGAACTGGTCTACTTATAGCTTCATCCACTCTCTTAAGAAGAACAGACTTACCTCTAGGAGAGCAGAGAAGCTAGTGGCTGTACATAGTGCCTTGCGTATCACTGACCGCAGGACACGTGTGTACAAGGAGAGCCTAGCAACACGATGGGATGTAGAGCCGGAGGAGCCATCACAGATTGATGAGGATGAGGATGTTGCAGATTTAGGGCTGGTTGGTGTTCCTTTGGCAGGTCTTGACCTTGGGGAGTCCAGTGGTTCCAGTGATGAGGAGTTTGCCGACCTCCCGAGGGATGATTAGAGGCCTCCGCCTGCTTCACTACATTTTGGCATTTTGACTTTGTAGTTTGTACTTGTTTTGATATTCATATCATACTACTCATTGTAATCATCTTTATGATATAAATTTATAATAGAAATCTTCCATTTGCTGATTCGACAATTGTTACATTGTAGTATTGAGTATTCTAATTTCAAATTTGAAAACTTCAATGTTCAATGGTTCATTCACTAGTTCAATTTTCAATGTTCAAGTATATTGTTATACATCTTTTGAACTTTTCATAACTAGCATTTTAAGTACCATATGCATAGTATATAGTATATACAGCCCCCACCCCCCCCCTGACCCCCCGCCGTCCCCAAATTGAGGCCCCTTTGTCCCCCTGTCCCCGACGCCGGTGTAACATAGCAAAAAAGTAAGTATTTCTACCACCTTTTTTCTTCATGCAACGACTCACTCACAGGTTTGCAACACATGACAATTTCATGGTTGAGTCAACTTAGTATGTGGGACAACAAGCTGAAAACAGGTTTCCTAATTCGAATTCCATTGCAAAATGATGCCAATTTTGCACTTGACTGATTCAAAACACTTATTTGCAGGCTTATTCGAATTCATAGACTTCTTTTGCATTACAACCTCTACTAAATATGGCACCACCTCTATGCTTTGGCACCACCTTCACATGCCGGGCTTGTTGACTTATTCTTTTCTTCACACAACATTTACTTCCCTTCTTAAGCATTTAACATAGCTGTGATACTTCATACATGTTTTGTTTTAATGTCTGACTTGGTCATGTTTTACTTTATGCGTTGGATTAGCCATCACTTAAAGCTGCGCTTTAAGATTCATGCACCCCATGGTATATTATATGCCTTGCTACATATTACTAATACTAATAATATGATCAGCGCTATCTTATGCACTTTATGATTTATATTAATAACTATAACTATATATATATATATATATTTCATAAGGTTTACAAACATATTTATATAAATAAAGAAAGTATTACGCATATACATATATGTATGATTATATATAAATATACATACATACACACACACACACACACATATATATATATACACTACATATACATATATACGTAATCCTATTTCATTATCTTTATAAAATACTCATACATATAATCCCATTGATCGAGACACATACATGGAATGCATATATACATATACATATATATATATATTTATGTCAATTTAGTCCAATCGATATCCCCATGCATATGGTTGATCCGTCCATGAGAATGCGTAGGTACGTCTACCTATGTATACTTCTGTACGTATCTCTCACATGTATGAGTCTATTGTAGACATGTACACATATACACATATATACATCTTATGCATATATCTCATCGATACCACAATAAGCATGCAAGGAGAGACTGGCACAAGACATCAAGGCTTAATCACAATTCTCAATCACAACATTCACAACAAAGATTACTTACCTTTCCCCAAAACTGACTTGATTCTCTATGACCAATTAGGATGTGAGTGTGTGATTGCTTAGTTAGGCTCGTTAAGGGTTACTAGACCAAGTTCTTCTCCTGAGTGATACTTCCCCTCTCTTCTGGAGGATCGAACCTATTCATGCACTCAACTTGGCACATCATAACCGTAGTTAGCCGAACACAACATAATCATATGCATCATACATTTCATAGTTAAAAACATTATAAAACATCAAAGTGCATGAATCATTCATTCATCATATTTTCATTCAAGATTCATTAAACATATTCATATAAAGATTAATAAAACACATTCATGTAGAGATCCATAAAAGACATTCATTTATTCAATCAATTTAACCAAACAAGGTAATAGTAAATAGGTAATATCGCTTGGGGTGTAACAGATGAATGGAAGAAGAAGACTCTCCAATTTCATCAATGGTTTCCATCTCCTCTCTTTGCCTCTTTTTTAGTTCATTTTTCTGCTCAAAGGTTTCTAATTGAACTTGCAGTTCACACATAACTTCAGTAGGCATAGTTGGGCATGGTTTACCATCTCGGCATGGTACATGTGCAATTTGGTATTTTAATCTATTAATGCCTCCCCCAGGCAAAGTTTTTTTGCAATGAAAACAAGTTATGTTCATTTCTTTTGCCCAATGATGGGATGTTTCCAACAAGGGTCCCTTCTAACTGGGGTTTCGGTTGACATTGTGATAAAAACAATTTATAAATCTAAAGAATGTTGCAATAGCATATAAATAAAAAATAACATTTATAGGCTATAATTAAACCAATATAAAAAAATCTAGTGTTTGCATAAAACTATTTTTTTTACAAAAACACCTAGGATTTGTTCAATAAAAAATTAAACAAACCTAGGGTTTGTTTTTTGGTCCACTAAAACAAAATACAAAAAAAAAAAGAAATGTAAAAGGAAATGAATTTTTTATTCAAAAAGCAAAACAAAAAACCTTTAAAATAGAAACTTCCCTTATAAATATTGCTTGAAATCAATGGTGAGCTCTTCCCAATACTTTGTAGACACCTCTAGATGCACTGGAAGTATCTGCAAACCTGCCCAATTGTTATTTGAGCATTGATATTTGCTCAATATCCTTGTTGGTTTCCCTTCAATGCAATCCAATTCTTACTCAGAACTCTCTTTTTTCCTTCTCCTTTGGCTTGAAAATGAAATGAAGTTGCTTTTAGGGAGTAGGAGACAAATATAGGACACTTTGTTTTGAGTGAATTGTTTTTTTTTTTCTAATTTTTACTTACCCAGCCATGATCAGGTTTTTCCCACAGGACTCACCGAGTCTGGCGAGTTTGGGAGACTCAAAGAGTTTGGTGAGAACCTGGCTGCTGTGTCTCCTAGACCTGTTCAGGGTTGTCTGCTTTGTGTGTCACCAAGTCTGGGTGAGTTTGGTAACAATGGTTTTTATGTACACAATCATGACATGACGCACTGTACTTTGCTGCCACTTTAGACCGCCTCTCAGTGTAAATAAGGGAGGGGAAGTATCTGAAAACTCTATGAAGAGTTATTAAACTGGAATATGAAGGGTAGGCTGTTGCTGTTTTCTGGGTTGAAAGAATCCTGCAAGAATTTTTCACTAAATTCCAGCAGATACCTCTCAGTAAAACAGGTGTATCTTTTTATTCCCAATGTTGGATTGGGTGCATTCTTTTTTTGGATGGAAAGATAAAAAAGAGATAGACAACTTTGTTGTTTACAACTCCACATTTGGCCTGTGAATATGCCAAAATCTCTGTGTAAAAGGTGTGAAAATATTTTGTCAAAACGTTTTTTGGCAAGCAAAAACAATAACAACAAATTTATTGTTGAGGAAGGCATTGAGAGGTTGTGGCTATTAAATCTGATCCAGAGAGTCTTTTTGGCTTTGTGAGAGAATCTGAAGGCTAGAAGTGGCACTTAAATATGTTAAGAAGTTTGCAGAAATGTGAGCACAAAAAGAAGAGCTGTACATTGGTGCAGTAGGCTGAAGCACAGGCTTCATAAACTAAATAATTTGATTAAACTTTTGTTTATAGTACTTGGAGGATCAATATATTGTATATCCTTGATCTGGTAGGTACTTTTTGATGAAAATTTTCCAATATGTATAAAATTGTATTCTAAACCTCCAACATGTATAAAATTGTATTCTAAACCTTCTGAAAAATGAGTTTTGCTTCAGTTCTTATGAGTTGTAAGATTTAATTAGTTTTCTGAAAAGTTGCATTACAAGCTGTATATCTAAAACATTAAGTTGAAAAGCTTTGTATATGGCTGCATTGTTGGGGCCTTGGGGGTACTCGACACCCTTACAAACTTTTTGATTTAGGTGGGAATCCTGTTATGATGGAGCAGACGAATATCAGGAAAAATGCTGCCAAAATTGTCAAAAAAATTCATGTAACAGTTTGTGGCCACAAGGCCATCTGGATTCCATTCCCATTTATAACAAGACTGCAACTACCTACAAACAATTTTGTGTCGTTTCTTGATCAAGTTTGAATGTAGTTATGCAAAGAAAACCAATTTAATTAAAATACATGGTCGGATTTATATAGGAAAATCTCTTGAAGTTCTATCACTTTAAGCACAAAATCAAATCTGGAATTATTTTATGTTGCTGTTTTTTGATCTTTCAAATTTACTGGTTTATTTAACTCCTAATGGATTACAAACAGTAATTTGAATTGGATCAATATTTGAACAATCTAGCATAATTTGAAGAAACCCTGGAAATTATAAAGACAAACATCCAAACAGGATGTGTGCATTACCTGGAGTTTGTTTGGGAACTATGTGAAAAAAGAAAATTTAAGGACTTTTACATGGAAGATGTTTTATAAGGTTCACAGTTTATTTCCATTTGTGTTTTGATAATGTGAAGTTTACCCGTGCTACTTCCTGCTTGTTATTACCAATAACAAAAACTTACAACTGTATCTTGGACATATATTATAATGTAATTAGCTAGAAGGCTTGGTTTTCAGAAACTAGATCTGTCAATTGGCAATTGAATGGAGTTTGGGCACAGTTAATAGTATTTGTTACTATAATTAGTGAGATCCAATACTCAATTTTATATTTTGAGTCTTGACATAAAGGGCTTAATATGATTGTACTTTTACACATAATATCTATAGAATGGTTTGTTTATAGAGAGGCCAATAAGGCTCTATTCTCAGTGAAATATTTGGGAATGAATTTTGGTCTAATGGATTGACTGCCTTTTAGATGTATGCCCTTAAATTAATTGTAGACTAAGACTGTGGAAAGAGTGGTTTATATTTGACTGCAATATGAGTAATTTTGGTTGCATTTAAATGAAACTAGAATCAATAGGATAACAGGATATCCTTTGCTAGAATGATGGCATGCATTTCATTTCTAAAAATGTAACACATTGAATGTTGAAGTGGTACCTGGTTGGTTGAACTAGAAATACCAGAAATACTTAAGCTACACTGGGGGACATTTTTATTTTGGTTGTTGATTTTCCTTTTTACTTCTATAGGAAACAGCCTTTTTCTATTGCAATCTTATTGCCCAAAGTTAGTTGTGCATTTTCCTTTTTGTAACTATCTTGTAAGCGTAAAACATGTTGATCATCCTTTTCCTGAGACCCACATCAACGACTCAGGAGCTTGATTGATATTCAACAAAAGCTTTATCAAGGAGCACAATGAAATATCTTGCGCTATATCAACTATAAGGTTGACACCAACTAACAAATTATTTTCTTACAAATTCTTTCAGATACTGGGATTGATAGAGAATATGAGCTGCTTCAAATGTCCACACTGCGGTCAAGATTCATACATTTTTGGAAATAGAGGAGCTCAAGTGACAGCTCAAGAAATGGAATTGGAATTCCTTGGAGAGGTATAACTTCTGATTTTATGGAGAACTTAGAATTTTTCATTTCTTTTCTGTTTCTTTTAACTCTTGTTTTACCTTGATACTGATTTTGAAATTGCATTAATTCTTATTGCCCTTTATATCTTGTCATTGCCATCTAACTTTTCTTTCTTGCCACTGGGAAGTAGTATGATCCAAAGTTAAAGTTAATACACTAAGTGAAATTAGGTTGTTAAATAATGAGGACGCCCTTGCCAACATCAAACGTGATCAAGGAAATAAGAGCCATCAGTAGAATCAGAGTTATCCAATCAGAAAATTGTATGCATGCTATCTTTGAAAGGATAGCAAATGTGTTGTAAAATGTGAGGAGAGGTATTGAATGGTAAAAGAAACCAGGGAAGACTGTCCAAAGGACAGGTTGGGCAGAGAAGATAGGTGTGCAGATGTGGAAAACTAGGCAATATCTACCGAAGGACAGGCTGCATTGTAAACAGGATTGGCTTAGAATAGAATAATTCAAGAATAGCTCGATGCCTCTGTTGTTCTATTTGAAATACATAAATATAAGTTATACTCTATGGAAAACAACAATCACGCACATTCACTCAATCAGGCAAACAAACTGAGAAGAAAGAAGCAAACAAAAAACAAGAGATTCTTTGATTGCTTATCCACACTATGCATCAAACAATCAACAATAAGAATAAACAAGATTATGGTTAACTACTCCTTTCCTTACTTGTTCAAACAATACACAAGACCTATCCTAGTGCTGAAATTAAAGAGGTGGGACAGGATACCTGTGATCAATAGTGCATATTTATTTACTTATGCATGAATCAGTGGGTATGCTGATGAAGAAGACTGGAAAAAAACCTTAACACACACTATAGCAGCAAGCTACTTCCACACAAGGTGTTGCAATGATGTGAGATGTTAACCAAATATAATGCAAGTGATATTTGATCAGTCCAACATACTTAAAATACATTCTGGAGCTGAGGACAACCAAGAATCAGATTTAGAAGGAATTCTAGAAATGGAATAGTCATCCAAATGTGTCAAACACTATAGTAGATTTATCAATTCGTAATGCTATCATTTGTTAAACACTTACCATGCAAAATCTGAATTAGCCTCAGGCAAACTACCACAAAATGACTCCTAGATTTGATAAGTGAGGTAATAGGGAGCAGTGCCCAAACCTCCTAATCGTACTAATAAGTGACTAAAACTTGTGAAATGAAGATTAATCTGTGTGAAAGTAGAAACAAGCAGACATTACAAACTAGAATGCATGAAATGCAGTAATGATATACCTAACCTATTAAACCAATACTGCACAGACAAGTAATTGGTCACGCACATTATGAGATTCTGAAGAGATGGTCTATGTACTAAGAACCACGACTTCCAGTTAGGGTAGTGTCATGTTTTCTATTGCCTTGAAAACTTCTTTAAGGGAGATTGACCACTCAAGTACTGCAAACTAGCTAGCAAATAGACTAATGGATGCAGTATGAATGGATAAGAGCACACTAATGTCAGAACAGGACCAAGTGAAGGAAATTGTTGACAGAGTACAGGCTGCAAGCAATTGCTTAATGATCAATCCTGTAAAGACCTCTACAACACACATGTTATTGACCTAGGGAGAAGAACTAGCTAGCTGAAACAATCCTGAAGGGAAAAGGAATTGAAAATGGGTTCTAGACTAGCCAATGATCCTTCACATCCTCTTCCTGACCTTTTATTATATTTTCCATCAAATGACAAAACTGCCAATTTGCAAGATGAAACGTGCACTTTGCAGCCAAAACTGCTAGTGTCAGTTTTGTCACCCTGACGAGAAGAGGAAAGAGGGTCAAGGGAAAAATTTGTCTTTCAAGAAAGGTTCTGGTTACTAAACAGATGAGTGAAAAGAGCTACTCCAGATATAGGTAAGGTTAAGATAATAAGATATCATCCTTGTGCAAAGGTTGATAAAATATACAAAGGCAACAATTATAAACTGGAGACAGTTTTAGGTGCCAGAGCATGGCTATGTAAAAGGAGGTATCTAGTCATCAATGAGTACAAATATGGCACTGCAGGATTTAAATTTTAGGGGGCAGTGAAAGGGGACACAGCTGTGAGCAGCCGCTACAGGGTAAAGGAGATTAAAGATGCTGATAAGATGGTTTGAATAAGACAATCAAATCAGCTATAAGACAAAAACATAAAGTTATTCATAGCCATTGTCTTAGCATAAGAAAACAGGAGGAATTTGCAAGTTGAAAAGGAATCACAGAAAACTAAAGGTAGTCAATTCCGTTAAAAGAATTAGTTAAGTTTATAAAATGAAACTGTAATTACTAATTAAAGACCAAAGGGCATGTGAAGAGTTGTGGCTGTTTACTCGCCTATTCTACTTTGACAGATTTACATAGTAAACAGAAATAACAGAATTACAGAACATGATATAAATTACTTGCAACAGTTCATGAAAGATATAGCTTTATTGCCAACTCTCGGATATGCAATAAGCACATGAATACCATAATATGTCGTCCCTAACTATGAACAACAAGTGCATATATATAGTAGATCACTGATGGTTGAGGCTACCAACCTCTTTAACTACTAATTGACAACTAACAACCGGTCGAGGACTAACCCACAAGTACTAAACACAATTATTTATTACATAGATGACTATAATATATTTACTTAATTCTCAATCAACTACATCAGCCCCCCAAAAAAGAAAGTCGTCTTCCAGACGACACAACAAAATTGGGGTTGTACACAAATTGAAAAATGATTACTGAGAAGAGGGAGGATTAGAAGACATCCTTGGATGTATTGAGGAGGTAGGTGTGGGTGTTGTAGAGGGTTGCTAGCGAAGTCGCTCTAGATGCCGATCGTCCACTAGTTCACGTTCTCGGGCCGCCTTCACCATGTGAGCAACCTCCATCAATTGTTTCTTTGTCTTTTCTAGCTCCTTTTCCCTCTCTAGCAACTGACCTGTGGTTTTCTCTAACTCCACCTCTTGTAGCTCACCATCCCTCTTGGCTATTTGAGCATCTTTCTCTACCAATTCTCTCTCTCACTCAAGCACAGTCTTCTCCAGGGTTGTGACCTGTGCATGCTCTTCCATCATAGCTTGTTCCAATTGCTCCTGAGACTTTCAGATGTGATCAGCCAATTTTGCTCAGGTAGTCTCAGCCTGTGCAAGGGCTTGGTCTCTCGACTGAGTGGCTTCCTCAATCAAAACCATATGTCGATGCAAACAGACAAAGATATCTCCATACCATGAAGTGCTGGTAGTACTCAGTTGTGTTTCCCTCGGCTGTGGGTCTAGGTGGATGCCAAGCAGCCAACATCTCGGTTGTCTCCACTCTTGGCCACCCATTTGAAATAAAACATTTGAAGAACTCTCCCTCACACCTAATTTTCATGAATGCCATGATCCTCTTTGCCTCCTGTGCTACCGACGGGTCATGGCCGATGTCAAGTTATCGAGAGGTTTCCCCAACCATGTACACAACGTTGGCCATAGACTAAAGCTCTTTGAGGTAACATTGTACTGTGCCAATGGGGTAGTATGCATTCGATTGACCGATCTCAATAAATACCCCTTTTGACTCATCCTCGTTTGACCCTTCCTTTGCAAACTTGATCAAATGTGGCTATGGAGTTGTATCCATAGTTGGCACACTCGCGAAAAACTCACCGAGTTTTCAAAAACTCACGAGTTTTTTTCCACCGCGAGTTTTTACGAGGTTAACTCGCCATCCTTTAAAAAACGAGTTTTTTGAAAAACTTGCCACTAAAAACTCGCGAGTCCGACAAAAAAAATCGGCCGCATAGAACATAAAGCAGAAAACGTCTTTTTTCAGTTTCATTTCATTTCGAAATTGAATGATAGTTTGTGTGAGGAGTTCAAAACCCCCCCCCAAGCAAGGAGATATCATTTCCAACGATTTGCCATCGAGGAGAGCAGATTCAAACGCCATTTTGTGTGGATTTTGAAGAGAAATTCGATTCACAGGTAGGGGTTTTGTTTTTGTTTTTTATTTTTGCTTAATCATTTTCTTTCATTCTTCTTGCAAAATACTCATTTCAAATTGAAAAAAAGTCATGATAGAGCACAAAGAAACAATTTTTTTGCATTTACAATCCAAAAAACAAGATTCATCACAATCTTTTGTTGATTTTTGCTGATTTTTTTCATTTTTTTCATTGTTTTTTGAAATTTTCAGACCTAAGTTCATTTTTTGTGTAAAATGATAAGATTAGTTAATAATGTTAATTTATAATTCATTTAAACACATTTGTATCAATTTAAATCAAATTTAGCTCTATATCTTTTAAGTTTTAAATTTTTAATGATTTAGGTTGTTTTAAATTTTTTTTTGTATTAAAAAACTAATATGTTGTACATATTTTTTGTGTGTGTAGATTGATCATTGAGCATTGAATACACACTATAATGGCTTCTGGCTCAACATAAGGTTCCAACCCCGCCCCACCATGTTCCACCCTGTCTACACCATCATCATGGGTTCCAGGCACTCGTCCTGCAGGGGCTAGAGACCCTACATGGAAGTATGGTGTGAGAGGGCACGTACCTGGAACAGTTGTTTGCAGTGAGTGCAAGAATACATATCATGGAGGCATAAATCGCCTCAAATACCATCTTGCAGGCATTCCTCAGCGTGATGCCAAGCCTTGTGAGAAGCCCAAAGAAGAGATTAGAAGAGAGATGCTTGCACTACTCTCAATTGCCGAGGAAAGAAAAATGCAAAGGGAGAGGGCAAAAAAAGCCATAGCAGCTGCCATAGCTAGTGGACATGCGCATGCCCATGGCCAAACTCAGGAGCACGAGGTTGAGCACATGGAGATAGAGTCAGATGAGGAGGGAGATATTGGCATTGTTGGCTCTCTTCGTGGTCCACGGATTCGCGTTCATAGCACAGCCACAGCTGTACTGTCCTCTAGGCCCCCCGTTTCCTCTAGTTCGACTTCGACTAAAGTGCCAGTGCCACCACCACCTTCATCTTCACGCAACCCACAGAGTTTATTTGTGCCTCGAAACACACCAAGAGCACAGGTATCATTGGAGGCTACAGGGTGGAACAAAGAGGTGCATCAACATGCCGAGTCGGCATGTGCTAACTTTTGGTATTTCAATAACATACCATTTAATGTGGCGAGTAGTCCCTATTGGCACAATATGGTCACTGCATTGACAGTTGCGGGAAAAGGCTTCAAGCCACCTTTTCGCAAAGATTTGAGTGGGAGGTAGGTGAAAGTCAACTTATATTTTATGCTAAGTTTATGTTCTTTAAATCAAATTAATTTATAATTTATTATTTATGTTGAATTGAAGCTATTTTTTGTTTAAAACTTACAATTTTGTACTTATTTAATTATTTTACTTTGTACCTGCAGGTTGCTCACAAATGCAACCCAAAGGGCAATGCAAGTGGTTGAACAACAAAAAGTTAAATGGAAGAAATATGGCTGCTCCATTCTTTCTGATGGGTGGACGGATGGGAGAAACTGCACCATCATTAACTTTTTGGTTGCTTGCAAAGGTGAAGTTGTGTTTTGGAAGTCGATAGATGCTTCCAACAAGATAAAAACTGCAGATACATTGTGTACATTGTTGGAAGAAGTTGTGATGGAGGTGGGGATTGCTAATGTGGTGCAAGTTATCACAGATAATGCAGCAGCATATGTGGCAGCAGGAAGAATGCTTGAGATTAGACATCCATCACTCTTTTGGTCACCTTGTGCGGCACATTGCCTTGACCTTCTTTTGGAGGACATAGGCAAACTTGTTTGGGTGGCACCGATTGTAGATGATGCAAGGAGCATCACAAAATTTATCTACAATCACCCTTGGGTTCTTAGCTTGATGAGAGATCATACGCAAGGGAAGGAGTTGGTGAGACCAGGTGCCACAAGGTTTGCAACGATTTTCATAACGTTGCAAAGCATTTTGGATTCTTTGGGCTTTTTAAAACAAATGTTTGTGAGTCAAGCATGGAATGACTCCTCATATTCAAAGAAGCCCGAAGGAGAGAGAGTTGCTGCAATAGTCTTTGACCACTTGTTTGCACAAAAAGCTACAGAGATCGTGAAGGTAACTTCAAAACTTTGATTTTAATTTTAAACTCAAGTTGAATATAAATATATATATTTTTTAATTTAACTTTAAGCCTTTCATTATAAATTTCTAACTTTGATCTTTTTGTATTTTTAATCTAGGTGTCGGAGCCCTTGGTAAGAGTCCTTCGCTTGGTAGATGGGGATCAAAACCCCATGGGATATATTTATGAGGCCATGGATAGGGCCAAAGAGGCTATCAAAAGTTACTACATGGGGAACAGCCTGAAATTTGATCCCATATGGGAAATTGTTGATAGGAGGTGGAACAATCAACTCCACCAACCCATCCATGCAGCAGGGTACTTCCTCAACCCTTATTATTTCTTCTCAGAGAGCTTCTCCGATCCTAATGGAGAGGTTATGGAGGGGCTCATGACATGCTTTCAGAGGATGGAATTCGAGGTTGCAGCGAGAGACCACATCATCATGGAGTTGGATATGTACAAGGAAGCAATTGCTAATCTCTTTTCTTCAGAGATGGCTCTTAGAGGAAGAAACACTCTGCCACCAGGTATAAAATTGGGAGTCTTTAACTTTTAAGTTTATTTCACATGCATCATGATCATATAATTTGATAAAATGTGTTTTACTTTTGACTTTTGAGTCTTTGACTTTGTTTTCTAACTCTTCAATATTTATTTTTTTTGCAAAGGTTTGGTGGAAAAATTGGGGTGGAAAAACCCCACATCTTCAAAAAATTGCCCTCCGCGTATTATGTCAGCCCTGTAGTGCATCCAATTGTGAGCGCAATTGGAGCTTGTTCGAGTCCATTCACACGAAAAAGAGGAACAAGTTAGCACAAAAGCGCCTGAATGATCTTGTCTTTGTGCAATACAACCTTCGGTTGTGCACAAAGAGAGTAGAAGAAAAATCACTGGATCCTATTGATTTAGATGAGATAGATCCTTATAGTGATTGGACAGGGCGAGATGAGCAGCCTCCATTGTTTAGCGCGGACGAGATCCTTGACTTTGAGAGACAAGCAATGGAGGATGTGGGTGCATCAGGAGATGTAGGGTTGGAGGACATTCCTGAGCCAGAGCCACAGACACAACCTTCCATGCCACAGCCAGAGCCTTCCATGCCAGCCGAGGAGCCAGTAGCAGTAGCAGTAGCACCGCGAGTGCAATCACCGCCACCACCTCCACGCACACGCGGGAGGGCTAGAGGACCCACCCCTTCTTCCCTAGCTGCTGCTAGACTAGGGAAGAGGAAAGCCTAGCATGTTGTATTTAGTTACTGTTTAGTATTTGCTTCTAGTTCTAGTTTTATTGCTTTCATGTATTAGACTTTCAGGCTTTTAGCCATTGGGATTCCGCATAAGAATGCGATTTTGTAATCGATTTACGTTGAAGTCAATCAAAATTAATAGAAAACACTTTTGTACTCATTTATGGATTCATTGGATTCATCTTGTTATGAATTTTGCAAAAAAAATGTGTTTCTAATGAAATTTATGCAATTTTTTAAGTTCCCGAGTTTTTTTGCTGAGTTTTTTCCGAGTTTTAAAAACTCTCTAGTTTTTGGCTTGGCAAGTTTTTTCTTGGGGCGAGTTTTCCAACTATGGTTGTATCTCGTACGTTCTCCATGGAAACTTTCATGGTTGGCTAAACTGGTTGTGAGAGCTAAGTATCAATTGCCAGCTCCTATGACTCTAAACCCTCGATCAATAGCCTTGGTGAATTTGGTGGAGGGGCATTTGCTGGTAACCCCATCATGCCAAGCCAGTCATCGATCCTGGTGTCGTCTTTAGCCATCAGTGTCTTTTGATACAGCTGGTGGAGGAACTACGGTCGATGATGACATTGCTACTAGTGGTGGTAGTGTTGGCGATGGAGCTACAATTGGTAATGCAACTACAGGTGTTGGGGCCATGGCCGGCTGCACCAGGATGGTGTCCTCAATATCCTCCCGAGAGTATGCCTTGCTTGCTAGTGAGACCTCCTCTGTACTCTATATGGATGAAGATAGTTCTATCACCTCACAGTCGTCCCCACTTGGTGAAGTATCTCTTTGCTTCCTCTTCTTCGCATGTGGTATCGTTGGTTGAGGTGCCTCCTCCCTACCAGCTTGTACTCCTAAGTTCACACAATGGAATACAATTGGCCAAGAAGCATCCAATTGGCCTACTGGCTGGAGTCTTCCCCACTTGTCTAAGGGTACTTGTGTGTAGATAGCATTGAGTAGAAGTTTGATGGCATGTTGTGTCATATAGAACACCTTGTGCTTCAAGCACAAGAACTCTCATATCCTCCCCGATAGTACACTCACCCGATTATAAACCCTTCCTATACTTACCCCAACCATATGCCTGATTATCCATACAACAATATCTAATGCTTTGTTGGCTCCAGTTATTTGGCACTTGATCAAATCTAGAGTACACTTCCATTCAGGAGTGGCAAGGAAGGTTTTTCTAAGATCTTTATTACCCGCACTCCAAATGTTGTCCTCCTATTGGGTAAGGTTTGAGCAGCACACTCTCTGCAAGAGTGACTCCTTTTGCTAGCATTACATCTTTCTAGTGGGCTTACCTGTTGATATTCCTCTGGAAGGTATTCCAAACACTTTGGTAAATTCTGAAGGTGCGAAAGATATTGTCACTTGGCAACCTCTATAATCAATAATCGACTTGTGAGAGTGTCGGTTGTAGTGCACTATCATTTGTTGTAGATAGGGCTTGAAGTCTCGTGAGTTGAAAAATGGAAGTTGAGCGCGGGCGGCCTTTCCTACCTGTGCGTGTCAAAGTGCTACTTTCAATATGTGGTCCTCCTATGTTCCTTGCCACCATGTTCAACACTCACTACCATCGAGGCTCTCCCAAGTGATTGTATCGATTGTGACAATGTTGTCTTTTCCTTTGGTTGCTTTCCTTGATGCAATGTGGGGTCTGAAAGGTGTTTTCCTCTTTCCCTTACTACCTTTGGCAGCCATGTTTGCAACCACTATTTGGCAATGAACTTTTGGCACTTCCCGAACTGTATAATTCTTTATTGGCAATATTTTAATTAATTTTGGTACTTTAATTTCTCTCCTTTTTAATTTTTTAATACTTGTCATCAGAAATATTTTTTATATTTTTATCTTTTAATTTTTTCATATTTTTTGACTTTAATATTTTACTATTTTTCAGCCTTAATATTTTAATACCTCCTTTCTTTAAAAATTTTCCATTGGCTAACTTTACATTTTCTATCATTAAATTTTTTAATTTTTTCAACTCCACTCTTTTTTTGCTTTTTATTCTTTTCATCTTCTTCGTCATTTAATTTTATTTTCTGGCCATTTATTTCGTCGGGTCTTCTTACTTTCACCTTCGACGCATACCACCACATACAAGTAAAAGGGGTCTTTTATAGCAATCATTTTCACATGTCCCCAGATACTCTAAATAAAAAAATTTGTCTACAAGAGTAGGGGCTCCAATACCTTTCTAGTTGCTATCAACATATCACCCTTCGTACTATTGATACCATTTGGCATTCTCTCCTTTGATCATCAATGGACCCATTGGATTACATATTACTCGTCACAGTCCATTCGAGGTCGGAAGTGGAGGGGGCTCCAGATTATGTTCGATGTCATATTTGATTAGCTCTTCATTTCTCGATCGCTTGGCAATGAACATATCCTTTGCCATTATAACGGCCCTAAGGCAAGGTCCTTCCTCTGGATCTTCATCTAGGTCAGCTTCGTATTCGATCGCTTCTTTTTTTCTTTCATTCTTGGTTTCTTTGTTGAGCTTGCATGCCATGTATTCTCTTCTTTCTTCTTCATACAATGCATATAATTTCTAGTGGCCTCATACTCCACAATGCAGGTGTTCCAAACAAAGCATTTGTCAAATGTTTGTGGATTCTTGGTACTGCGATTCCTTCTATTGGCTTCTTGACCAGTCTCTCCTCCACGATTTTCTGGTCTCCTTCGCAATTTTTTGGTCTCCTCCCACTGTCCAATCTTCTTCTACTGCAAATTGGTTCCTAGTTATTACCTAGTCCTCTTTCATGGCTTTGTTTTTTCTTATTGTCTAGTCCTCTTTTGTTGCGTAGCCCAACATATTTATTCCAATCGGTGCTTCCTTTCTTTCCTGGTACGGTTTCAGCTTTGATCCATTGATGGAGTCTTGCAGCAAGGTCTCGTCTAAATTTTCAAGTTGAATTGCTCCATTCTCACCAACTTCTCGGATTTTAAAGCGCCCGAGCCACCTTACCTTGAATTTACTAGACTTGATTTTGTTGCAGCTGTTATATTTTAAAATTAACTGGCTAGGTTGGAATTTCATTCAACAAAGATGCTTGTCATGCCAGTACTTCCTCCTTTCTTGCATCACCTTTGTGACCCATTGTGCCAATATTATTTAATTGTCTAGTTTGAGTTGGAATAACTATTCCTTCAAACTCTCTGTGTCACCAAGTTTGTTCTCTACCACTATCCTCAGACTTGGTACCACATATTTAGCTGGCGCTATTGCTTCTTGACCGTACATTAACTAGAATGGTGTGTACCCCGTCATCACCTTTTATGTCATATAGTATGCCCACAGTACATCAGGCAACTTTTCTTCCTAGTCTACTTCGACTCGACATGATTTGTGGATGACAGACACCATCACCTTGTTGGTCGACTTTGCTTGTCCATTCGCCCTTGGGTAGTATGGATTCAATAGGTTGTGGAAGATTAAAAACTCCGTCATCATGAGCCAAATGACGTGGTTAACAAAGTGCCTGCCACGGTCACTTGTGATCTGTATGGTTATTTCCTACTGTGTGACAATCTGCTCATATATAAATCTTGTTGTGTTGATTGCCATGTTATCTGGGAGTGCTCTGGCCTTTGCCCATTTTGTCAAGTATTCCATGGCTACCACAATGTATCGACATCGATATAATTGGTTGACTTTGAGCGGTCCGATGAAATCCAGTCCCCACCTTTCAAAGAGCTCTTGCAATTGTGAGAACAGAGGCATGTAATCTCTCTTGAGTTGTTTATCAACCCTTTGGTAGGTATCACATCCTACTACCCACTCTCGAGCATCTATATGTACAATTGGCCACCACAACCCTACCAAGAGGGCTTTTTGAGTTGTGGCATCTAGTTCCATGTGCCCTCCAACAAGACCTTCATGTGCTTCCTTGAGTACTCCTGGAATTACTTCTTGCATAATGCATCATCTCAACACATGGTTAGGCCCCATTTTATATAACAAACCATTGATAAGCTAAAGGGTTTTACCCTTTAGTGCTAGCTTTCGTCTCTGCCTTGGTAGCATCTCCTTTGGAAAGTTGGATGTGGATAGATACTCTTTGATGTTCTCATACCATGGCAATAGTGCTACAATTTGGAACAAATGAGCATCAATGAAATCTTCGTTCACTCCCTCGCTTGGTTCACCAAATTGAATTCTCAACAACTGGTCGACGATGACATGGCTCATCCCTAATCGAACAATTATGGTATGTAATGTCCCTTACCCGACCTTGCCCTAGAATTCGCTCGTTGCCCTAGGTTTAGCTTTTCTTCCTTCCAAATGAATGTTCTTTTTAATGAAGTAATCTTGGTTTGAAATCTGCATTCCCCATATTAACAACATTTCCACATACACATATATTTGTGAGCATTAATATCTAGATATCCAAAATATAAGCATAATCATAAATGCAATTTTAACAAGCAAGAGGAGTATTTTGTATGGATCCGCCCTGAAGCCTTTGTGTTGGGCACAGGAGGGTGCCTATCACAATCCTCCTTTCCCAACGACTTAGTACTTGCATTCTCCATACATGGCAATACCTCAAAAGACACTTGTCATATTAGGGAAAAGGTGAAATCCTAAGGACCAAGGGCCTACGACCTACCACCCCTATAATAGTGTAGTTTCCTACGGTGGGACCCCCACCCCTCTATGTCCAAACCCGTTTCTCAGGCCTAAGGGACATGAGAGTGGAGTTTTTAGGCTAACCACTTGGACTATGCTTCACCACCTAATAGGGTAACAATCACAGAGAAGACAATCTTTGTACAACCATATGAGAATGCAATTTATCTTTCTACTTAAGATGCTTAGTAAAAGATAGTTTGTTTATTCAATGAGATGCTTTTAAGGAAATTCAGCAATATGCATACATAGGTATATTCCTTTGTTACATTTATGACTTAAATTTGAAATGCATTTCATAAACATAAAGAAATTATAGTCATTTATCCTTTTGTAGTTCTATTGTATATTTTCTTATACTATTGTCCCTATCATATTACATAGATACTAAGATGAATTTCTAACAATAAGAGGAAACCGATATCAAAGAGCAAGCAATGATCTCTTTTCTAATGCAACTTGAATTATCTAAATGGCCTAGCTCAAAACAATCACCAATGTATGCAGAATGCCTGAAGACACGATTCTGTTCTATGTTCTATCAGATGTCATCCTCTTGGGATGATGTATTTCTTAGTTTGTTTCTATAATTTTGTTCTCGGGTAGAGAGGTGAATTAATAATGCAGAAGAGAAGTCATATGAGTGAATTCCTTAAATTATTATCATGTGTATTCCCCCAATAGTTTTTGCAATGAGGCCAATTACAATAGAGTCAATGAGTCTAGCAACACCAATGATCAAATTAGCAATATCGGTTTCTTATATTCAAAATATGCTAAATATTATTGCTAAGTGAATACATCACCTGAGTTGTTGTATCTCGCCACATTTTCTGATTCCTTACTCATCTCCTTCAACCTTATAGTGGATTGATCATAGGATGAGGACAATTCATAAATATACATAATCTATTTATGTTTATATTAAAGAATCATCATTACTTATAAGGCTTAATAATTGATGCAAGTATCATTATTGTATATGCATAGGCGATTCACATATCTACTTACCCATACATATATTATATAGACATATGTATATATATATATATATATATATATATATATATAGATATATACATACATATGATTTTATGAATGATATATGTATATATTCTATATAAGTTTATATATATTATTATTCCCAATTGCTTTCAAATTACAATAATTTCTTGTTATATATATTTATATATCTATATTACCTTGGCATGAATATGAATACCAATATATTTTAATATTATTAACTTAAAGCCACATACACCTTTGTTCTCTTCCCCGCTGTAGGATTTTTTTTCCAATATTTTCGATCTCCATAGGTTATTATCTTTTCCAGCCAGCTATGATTCTATTGGTTGCTGAATTGATATGTCCAATGTCCTTATTGTTTCAGATTGCTGCCTTTACATGTGATCGCAGCCTTCCATAGTCATCCACCCCCCTCTTATTCCTCTTTCATAACTTATTTATATCCTTGTATCTCTATGAAGAGATACGTTCTTCCACAAATAGATGTGCCCTTTATTAAGCCTTCCTTTATGCTGATCGCTACTTTTAAATGGTTTTAATAGAGTGTTTACTTTTATTGAATGTCTAATTGCTGACTGCATTATGTAAATTGGTATCTTCTTTGTTTATTCTATCACTGCCCTTTAGAATGGCTAACACAATTTAGTTTGCTGTTTATTATTGAATTATTTTATATTAATTTCATTTATGTTATTATTTATAAGTATGATTATAATAACATCAATTTGTTAATAATTATATTGTATATTGTGTATTGTTGATATTTATATTATTATATTCAATAATAATAATAATATTTAAATGGTAATTACTTATATTTACATTTTGATATTTATTTGATTTTGTTATCGAATTGCTGCCCCTATTCATATTAATATTTATTTATAGATTGAAGATATTTAACATATTTATCATAGGGGTTCTACATGTATTACTATATTATAATTATGATTGTATATTTTAATATTTATATTGTTATTTACTTTATTTATTAATTTATTTTTTATTTTTTCAATATGTTACCATTTTGGGGACATGACATGGTAAATATAAATTCTGGAGTAGCAAGAGCCACCCACTTACCCATCCTTGGATGATGGGTTTGTTCACCAAGTACATGAGAGCCTGATGATCCACATAAAAGGTGAATGGTGTTGCCAACAGATAGTGTCTGAACTTCTGGACCGAGTACACCATCCCCAGTGCTTCTCGTTTCGTCATACTATAATTATTTTTTGCTTTTGATAGCAACTGGTTGGTAAAAATACCGGATGGTCCAACCCTTGGGTCCCTACTTGAGCCAATGTTGCTCCAATTGCATAGTTAGATGCGTCCACATGTACATGGAACTCCTTACTCCAGTTTGGGTACACAAGGATCGATCAATTTATTAACTGTAGCATCAACGCTTTGAATTCCTTCTCCTAATCATCAGCCCATACGAATGGTTGGCCTTTCCTTGTCAGTATGTCCAATGGGTAAGATATCCGAGTAAATTTTTTAATGAATCGCCTATAATAGCGACGTGTCCAAGGAATGAATTTACTCTTGTGATATTTTGCAGGGCTTCCATCTGTACGATTACCCTTATTTTGTTAGGGTTCGTCTTGAGTCCTACTTTACAGATGATGTGGCCCAACAATTTGCCCTACGGTACCATGAATTGACACTTTTTAAGATTTAATGCTAGTCTTGTTGCTCTGCACCGTTCCATACATTCTCAGAGTGCTCTCAAGTGGATCTCTTGACCGTTGTAAATTGATCAATCGTCCAAAAATGCTTTAAAATCCCCAATTGACATTTTGTCAAAGATATGTAAGATGATCATTTGGAAGGTTGTTGGAGCGTTGCATAGGCCGAGCAATATGCGATTATATGTATATACCCAATCCTCGACTACAAATGTCATCTTCAACTTGTCTTCTTTATCAATACTTATCTAATTGTACCTTGAGAATCCATGAATAAATGAGTACATCTTGTGACCAACAACTTCTTCAATAATTGTGTCGGTGAACGAGATTGGAAATGGATCCTTGATAGTCACTGCATTCAAGCTTCTGAAGTCCACACATGTTTGGATTTGTTTTGACTCCTTCAGAGAGATTACTATCAGAGAGACCCATTTGCTTGTTTTCACTTTAAAGATTATGCTTGCTTCTAACATCTTTTCTATTTCTTCTTGTACATTGGCAGCATAGTTTGTATTCATCCTATAGGGTCTTTTCCTTACCAGTTGTGCTCTTGGCACTAGAGGAATTTTGTGCACGCATAATTCTGGCGGTATACCTTTAAAATCTTTGTACGTCCAAGCAAAAGTATCGTTATATTCCATAAATATTTTGAATGCTACCACTTTCAGCATTGGGTCCCAATCATAGCCAACCATTATCATTCTTGGGTTGTCTCTCTCTCCCAGGTTCACCTTCATCTTTGGCTCCTCATACTTGATTATTTTGTCCCGTTCAAAATTGTGGGCTTGCATGTCGTCCAACTTCTCTACTCCCTCCAATTCCTCGTACTCAAAAGGAAATGTTTGGTTAGTTGTAGCTTTGTCTTCTTCTTCCTCGATCTCTTCGATTTGTAGCATGTTGCACTTAGTATAAAACACCTCGTAGTCTTTCATCTATCAATGGAATAGATTGTTGAGAGAACTTATTTCGTCCTCAGTGCTATTCTTGAGATCAAGTACCCCTTTGTCATTAACTTCGATGAATTTTCTTTCTTTGTCTACCTTTGATTCTCCTCCTTTGGATTTTGATTCGAAGGATGCTAGTTCTTCGCTCACTGCTTGATTCTTTAGGTTGATGGCATACTTCCTCCCATTGCTCTCGATGGAAAGGGTGTTTCGTTTCCAATTGTGGTTTGCTTTGGCTACCACTAGCTAACCTCTCTTGAGTAGTGCGTTGTACGCCTTCCTCTGTAATGAGATGACGACAAATTTCAATAGAAATTGTTGTGTGCCGATTGTCACCTTCTGCGCCATCAGTGTACCCAATGGTTTGATACCATGTTGATTGGTGCCTACTAAGTGAAATATTGGTGGCTAGAGAGTTGGTTTGTCGAGACAATTCCATGTCTTCTTCGACAATAGGTTCACCCTCAAACCTCCATCAACGATGGTGTTTGTGAGTTTCCTTCCCCTGATTTCCATTTGTACGATGGTCGGCTTCCTCCTGATGTTCACCGTGAGCAACATTGGGTCAACTACTTGTTCACCTTCCGGTGGCGGCTCTACTACCATGTCCTTGCTTGGACCTTCCTGTCGAGTTTGGTTGTCACCATGTTTATAATTGGCACTCTCAGTTGTGGCATTGTCTGTAGGAGGTATGTCACCTTGATAGGAATTGTTGTCTGTAGCATTTGTTGTACATTGTTTTTTTCGACTCCGATCGTAATGATGTACTTGTTGCTTCATTGGAGGTTCTCCTTTCTTATGCCATCACCTGTTCTACTTTCGCTTTGGCCTCTTGAAGTCTTTCCTTCTTAGTACGAGGATCTAGATAAACTGCCTTCTTTGCTTGTGCTCTAGTAATTTCTAGAACTTCCTCGTCCTCTACTTCCAACATGTTGATACCTTTCTATTTCAGGCAGTCAGTGTCTTCGTGGTCACCCGATCCACACCATTTGCATAAGATTCCTCCTTTATTTTGGTTACTTTGGCTCTCTCTGGAAAAGTGACCCATTCGCTACATTTTTAGCATTGGATCATGGGTCTTCCTTTAGAGTCTTACTAGATTCCCACTGTTATTGTATCGATCGTTATTTCCTCTTTTGTTGTGGTATTCGCCAAGAGATGCATTATTGTTATTATTTTGTGGTTTAGGAGGTGTGGTCAGAGGGGTTGATTGTTCCCTTTGGGTGAAGAGCACTTTTGTGCTTGTTTTAAATTGTATAGGCATTCCTTGATGGAATGTCCCATTACCTGACAAATGTCGCAAAATGATTTTTTCGAGCAATTAGTTTTAGTGTGACCTACTTTATAGTCAGTGCACCATAGGTCTTTGATTTCTTTTGATTTTTCTTTGTCGACCTTCAGTTCTTTCATCATGCGCATCATGTCTCGCCTTAAGGGTTGTACTATCTTAGATTCTTCATTGCTACTTTCCATTGTACTCTCATCATCGTCTGTCTTTTTCTTCCCTTGGGAGAATGTTTTGTTTTCACTATCAATGTCCATCGCCCGATTGTAGGCATCAGTGTACGAGGATGGAGGTACTACCTTCATTTTCTTGTGCAACGAGGGAATTAGTCCTTCAATCAACCAACGCTTCTTTAGTTCGTCTATCACTTGGATTTCCAACTTGACTAGTAGTTCTTTGAGTCTACAACTGTAGGCTCGTACATTTTCATGCTTCCCTTGTTTTGTATTGTATATTTCTGCTATGATTTTGTTGTTGTCTCTAAGGAGTTTAATTTCTTCGTTGAACGCTTTCCTCAGCGCTTCCCATGTGCTCTTGTGAGTTGCTTCCAGTTCAGTGTACCAATCAATGGCTATACCTCTAAGAGTTGCTAGAAATGCTCTTAGCCAATATGCCCTATTGTCTTGACCATTCGCTACCCAAATTGTTTCAGAACTTTTGCAATGTCTGACTAGATCCTCTGACCTGTTCTCGGTGAACTTCGATAATTTCTGCCACTACATGTTTGGACTTGCTAGAGGAGTCACCATCTTACCACTCTATTTCACCTTCCATGACAGTAACTTGTTTGGCGAGTTTTGATTTGTACTTTCCAGTGTGTTCCTTGCGCTCTCGGACACACTGCAATCCTCTGCTCATCCTTCGTCAATATTCGTCACCCTCTACTCTTTCACTTCTCTCATCAATGTCCAATTTTCAATCCGGCGTATGTTCTTTGTTAGATCGTCATCAGTAGGTTCTCTCTGACCTTCCCCTTTGGTTGGTTTTATTGGTACTGATTGTTCTTGGTCGGTTGGGTTGGTGGTTCACTCCTTGCCTTCCCTTTTGCCCAATGGTGAACCTTCTTTGTCACTCGACAATGCTTCTTCATCTGCTAGTGATGGTCTTATGGTTCTTTGGGAATGTTGTCTTCTTCGCTTTCCCCTTCATCCGATGTTGATGGCACGAACGGTTCAATAACTTGGTCAGCGAGATCAGTGTGTGTTTTGTCGTCGGGAAGTGGTATGGGTTTGGCTATTTCAATCCAACATCCCCTTGTGCGTTCTCTTATCCTGACAATTGTTTGTCTCTCCTGACTACGACTTCTATTGACACTTAGGCTTTTGCTCCTAAGGGGGCTCGGGCTTTCATTTAGGAACCCTTCGCCTTCTTCAACTTCACCCCTCAATCTTTGTTGTCATTTCCTTTGCCAGGATATTCTCAATGATCTTATCTTTTGGTCGATTGATTCTTGACCACTTTTTATTAATGTCTTATTTTTATTTAAAGTTAAGGGTATTAATTCCTTGACGTACGTCGTGGGTCAATGTCATGCTCTTCTTCCTCTCTTTTGCTTCGTTCTTCGTATCATTGGAGTATTTGTTGTCTTCTTTGTTCTTTGTCTTTCTTAGCGTGAAGATCTTGGAGTATGATGTAGTGACGTGCTATCAATCTCAGCAGTCTGTTGAGAAGACGATCAACCTTTGGGTTGACAGTCAGATTGTCCTAGATGGCTGCTTGAGGGACCTCTCTCCTGAGAGCCTCCCTTCGTGTGTGTTCCTTTAGCAAAGATGTCCCACAAGTTTACTAAGTCTTCTGTCAATGCATCTTCTCTTTCTTCGTTTGCTTGTACAGGTTCTTCAACTAGCTGACCCATTAGAACACCATGATTCTCATCTATATTTTGTGTATCGCCAGAGCTTGTATTGGCAACGGTGTCAAATGTTTACTCACTTATTCTACTTTGACAGATTTATAGAGTAAACAGAAATAACAGAATTACAGAACATGATATAAATTACTTGAAACAGTTCATGAAAGATATAGCTTTATTACCAACTCTTGAATATGCAATAAATACAGGAATATCATAATATGTTGTCCCCGACTATGAACAAGAAGTACATATAAATAATAGATCGTTGTTGGTTAAGGCTACCAACCCTCGGTAACTACTAATCGACAACTCACAATCGGTCAAGGACTGACACAATTACAAAACATAATTATTTATTACATTGTCGACTATAACATATTTACTTAATTCTTGGCCGACTATAGTGGCTGTTAGAGAAAGAAGAAAGGTATTTAAGAGAGGCCAAGCAAGGAGAAGGAGCATATTGAGAGACATTTTTAGTATCTGATTTTTACTCCTTATGGAGCATGGAGCTATGGTTCAATTAACCTGAGGATGAAATCCCTCTAGGTTTGGAATTGGAGGACGAAAACCCACAATTTCTTAGAGTGATTTCACATGGAAATCACCATTGTGCAAAATTAGATTCATTACAGTTTGAATTAAAATATTCTCTCAACTAGCAATAGGTCGTCTCATTTTAAGGTGGATATCAGGCAGATTTGGAGGTCTTTCAAAGACATTTCCTTAAAATGTAGATTGCTGCAGATTTAGAGATAAAATTAGTAGCTGTTGCAAAAGATAAATTCAATTTTTTTTGAACTACATCCTAAATATTATATTTGAATTAGATTATAAACTATTAAACTATAATTTTTGGATCGATTTCATATTTATATTTAATTATTGTGAGCTAGGGTTTATTATATATTCAAAAAATTAACAGGATATTACAATGGTATTAGAGTTGGGTCTTGGTAGCCTATGAGATTTTCTTCCTATGCAATCAAGTGATATAGCCAGCAAATATCATTTAAGGGAACTTAGAAAAACTCAATATGAATTTCTCAAGAATAAAGAAACAGAAACTCCATTGGAATTTGAGGCGAAAGAAGTAAACATGGAGAGAGAGAGAGAGAGAGAGAGAGAGAGAGAGAGAGAGAGGGCGAGCTTCAGAAGACACTGAAGTTAAATTTGAAAGGAAGTTTGACATTATGTTAGATATGATGGGGCAGATGTTACAGATGATGCATAACAGTTAGAAAACACAAAATAATGCAATAAATCTCAATAAGCAAAATAGTGAGAAAAGGTCTTTTGAAGCCAATAATAGTCACCATAATAAACAAAAAAAGTCACACATAGAGAACCATGGTTGGATTTGTATAGATAGACCTCTTTGTCCTACTTTCATTCAAAAGGAAGAAGTTCCTATAAGGGAAGCACAAAGCCAAATGCCAGATGATATTCATACCATGTATGCAAAATATAGAGATTCAAGAAGCGAAGACTCATTAATTACCACACTATTGAAAGAACAAGAGTTGAACCTAGATCTCAACCAAGACAATATGACCATCAACAAGTCTTAGGGAATCAACACTATCTACATTTGGTGGTTTTGATAAGTGCATTGCTCGTGCATGGGTGCAGAAGTTAGACGTACACCAATTTCTAAAGCATATTGACCGAGGACGTGCCATCAAATTCGCATCCTTACATTTGGAAGGCACAACATAGGAATAGTGGTACCAAGGGTTAGTTACGCGGGGTCATAGACTAATTGGCACATATGATGAATTTTGCGAAAGATTAATTGAAAGCTTTGATAGAAAGGATCTTGAAGTTCATTTTAGAGAGTTCACCCAATTAAAGAAAGAGGGAATAATGGAGAAATATGTGGAGGAATTCCAAAAGTTATTAATAATGGTGCTTGATGTTAGAGATTTAAGATTAACTGTCCTTTTTATTGAAGGGTTAACTGAACCTCTTAGGGATTTGATTAAGGCATTTGATCCATTGACCCTTTAGGAGGCTATTAAAAGAGCTTTAAATTAGAAACTTCAGTGGCCAAGAATAAATTCTATTAGAAAACCTCACCTATAGGATAGAATAAGAAACCTTTTCCAAAAGGGTTTACTCAACAAAAGGCATTACCATCAAAGAGTAGTTTTGATGAAGAGACCAAAGATTAGCTTCGCCAAAACAAATTATGTTATACTCGTAGAAAACCATGGGAACTTGGACAATGATGCTTGGGAAAAGGTCAAGTGCATTCCATAGAAGTAAATCCTAATGAGGGTTTTGAGGAGGAAGAACCAAGGCCTAAATTGAAGAATGTGGACTTGAATTTGACATAAAAGAGGAAGCTAAACATCCAGGGGGTGCAGCTGTAACAGTATTGAGTGCTCTTAAATATCATATTTTCAGAGTAAAAGAGTTTTGCAAGGACACAAAGTTACAACTCTAATTGATAGTGAAACAACACACAATTTCAGTGATGAAGGGTTGGTTGCTAGAAGAGGGTTGCAAATAGAAAATCTCAATGGATGCAATGTCATAGTGGCTGACGGTTTTACCATTTCATGTACCTAGAGAATTCAACAATTGGAGATTGCTCTTGGCAGATGCGAGATGCGAGATGACTTCAATGTGGTGGGCATAGGAGAAACCAATGTGGTATTAGGAGTGCAATCGCTACACTCATTGGGAGAGTTTACTCAAAATTATCAAACTATGGAGCTAAGGTTCAAATAAGAAGGCAAAGAAGTAGTGCTACAAGGCATCAAAGAATTCTAGAATCTATGGTTAAGGGAATTGTTGTTGTAGGGAAGAAATCTGAAGTCCTTGTAAGCATTATTTTATGCAAGTAACCATTGTAACAACTCATGAGATAGTGGCTTGATTAGGAATGCCTCTTGATTTTTTTCCCAATTTGGATTTCTTTGGGTCACTATCAAATTACTAGTATATTCTCATAATTTGTATTGTTGATGCTCTTTGCTTGTATTTACATAGTTTAAATCTAAGTTGCCAGTCTTGGTATGGGATGGTGATGGGTTTGGGGTTTGGGTATTTTGATATGACATTTTTTTCATTGGGTACGGATACAAGTTCGTATATATATTAATATACATATATTATTATATGTATATATATGTATATTAAAGTATTATTGTAATATATAATGGTCATCTTAGTTGTTAGTTAGTCATTAGTTAGCTTTCATTTACTTTTTAGTAACTTTCTGTTTATTGTTTTTTGTATACTTTAGTTCACGAATGTTTCTTTTTAGAAACATCGTCCTTGTAAACTATTATTAAAGGAGTATTCATCTCCTTGTTTAATATTGAATATCGAATATCAATTATCATTTCATGGTATCAGAGCATAGGCTCTTTTTTGGTGAATTTTGAGCAATAAAAATCCCTGTTTTCCTAAGAATTTTTGGAAAATTTCTTTGATGTTTTTGTTCAATGTTTTTTAAAAAATTGAAGGTTATCTTGGCTATTAAAAAATCGCAAGGATTTTTTTCTAAGTGTCGAAGATTTTTTGGCAGATTTTTTAATTAAAATTTGTGGTTTTACCCAGAAAAATTTAGAAAAAAAATATAGAAAATTGTCTGGATTTTTTTAGAAAAAAAATTGTGGGCTTCTTGCGGGAAAATTTCGAGGGTTTCTGCCGGTGAAAATTCGTGGGTTTCACCTACAGAATCCCAAATTATTTTTGGGTGAAAATCGCGACTTCTTTTGACTAGAAATCGCGCCAAGCTTTTGTGAAAAATATCGTCTAGTAAAATTGGGATTAGATTTCTGTGATGGGTTTTCTGTAATTTCATGATTGTTTTTGAGTTCATGGTTCTTGAGCTACATGTTTTGACGGATTTTCTACAACAAAATCCGTGTCTTTTACTGCCATTCCCTAGGGTTTTTGCATTCCGCGACTAGGGTTTGAAGTTTTCTAGAGTTTTTGAAAAAAAATTCTGATTTTTTTTATTATTTCGGCTAGGGTGTGTAGACCAAAATTCATGAGCTAGATTTTTTATGATCTTTTGGCGATTTTTTCGTAAAATTCGTGATTTTGTAAAGAGTTTTTTGAAAAAAAATCTACAAAAAAATTTGCTAGTTTGTTGAAAATCGCAACTAAAGGTTTTTCTGAGTTTTTGAAGATTTTTTTTAAAAACAATCTTGCCTTTTCTGTCACCTAAGGCAAAGCTTGAGTTTTTCTCAAATTTTTGACACAAATCGTGGATTGCTGAGCCTCTATTTGTTTGACAATTTTTTTAAAAATTGTGGGAGTTGTGCCAATTGATTGCCTTGGGATCCATGCCAACTGATCACCAACTTTTATCTCGTTTTTTCGTGCTTTTGGAAAATGGGATGGATGGCATCTTTGACCAACGTCATGTTGGAGAGTACTCGGAGGTTCAATGGGAAAAACTACAACACGTGGAAGCAAAGGATGCTTACCATCTTTGAGTACCAATGTCTGGATTCACTTTTTCTGGGTATAGAAGCTCGTCCCACAGTTGTGGGAAAGGATCAAGACAAGTATGGTGGAAGTAGTCAAGAGGCAGTTATGCTTCTCAAATTGTTTGTCACCAATAAGATGTTACCATAAATATCATCTGGTAAGTCTGCTATGGAGGTTTGGAAACACTTGAAGGATATTCATGAGACCTTAGACAAGGGTAGGGCGTTCTTCCTGAAGAATATGTTGTTTTCCATTATGATGGATGACAAAGTGTCTTTGCAGGATCATCTAATGAAGATCAAAGACATTCACAATCAATTGGAGGCCATTGGTCGCAAAGAAGAGGAGGATACGGTGGTGATCACGCTGAAAAGCTTGCCATGATCCTACAAGCACTTCATCGAAACTATCAACATTACCTCCACCAATGTTGACTCGAAGTTTGATGAGTTGTGCAACAAGCTCTTGCAGCAAGATAGGTGGAAGAAGCGGTTTGGGAGTAGTAGGGAGACTCCTAATGTTGAACAAACATTTATTGCCAAAGAAGGCAAAGGCAAGCCCACTCAGCAAAAAGGACAAGGAAAATCGGAGGATAGCTCCAAGAAGTCTTTCACATGCCATTACTGTGGTAAGATTGGTCATATGCAGAAGCACTGCAGGAAGCGGTTGGTTGATCAAAAGTCCAACTAGGAAGGGTCTTAGGAGAAGGCCCATATTGTAGAGCATACTGAGCAGAAGGAGTCTGCCTTTTATGCATTCATGGCTAGAAGACCATCAGATTATGGGTAGACTTGGTGTAGTTAGTAGAATGACCATTAAAGGAGGGTATTAAAGTATTATTGTAATATTTAATGGTCATCTTAGTTGTTAGTTAGCTTTCAATTAACTTAGTTTGCTTTAGTTAATTTTTAATAACTTGTTTATTGTTTTTTGTTCACTTTAGTTCACAATTGTTTCTTTTTAGAAACATCGCCCTTGCAAACTATTATTAATGGAGTGTTCCTCTCCTTGTTTAATATCGAATATCGAATATCAACTATCATTTCAATATATACATATACATATATATATATATTAAAAAAATTAAAATTAAAAAATATAAAAATAGTAATACTCATAATTTGCAAGAAAGAAAATAAATATAAATGCACAATATGATAATTCAATGATTTGTCAAATGTCAATACAAAATGAAAATTATAATCAATATTCAATATTTTCCATATTGCTCTTCATTGAGGGTATCAAAGTTAACATAGTTTAGTTTCATTTGAACCACAATTAGTTGCAGTGCCATACCCACTAGCCATGTCATGTGCAAAAGTTGCCTCATCTATAGAAATATTGAATCCTTGTCGACCCCCCATTGTAATCAGGTCTTTTATGTGACAAGAGATGCAGGTTGGAGTGCACAAAGACCAAAGCCTTCACTTTTTTGCACTCAATTGATTGCGCTAAACCAAGTGCATAAAGGAGTATGTACTCCAATTTCGTTGAGCTGGAGAACTCACAATCTGTTGAATTTGCATAAAACTTCTACAATTATGAAACACATTAAAAATTTATAATATATAGCAGCAATTGAAAAATGAGAAAGTTAAAAAATAAAAAGATGCATATTTGTGAGAATTTTTATTGCAAAAGACTACAAGTAAATAAAGCCTTGGCCATGTATGTCCCACCATTCATGAGCATTTTTTTTGTACTTGATTTCGAGAAGAGCAAATATCATGATTCTTTGAAGATATGAAGTGGCCAAACTCACTCAAGACAACACTCTATATCTACATTTAGGAATATTCTTCTAAGTGTAGTCTTGTAGCCAGCAACAACCTCTTCGTCCCTATATGGTGCCACCCTTCTTGGAAAAGAAAGTATTTTTGAGCTATAATATTTCAGAGACAAAGCAAATGCTAGGAGATGAAAGTGTGTGGTTATCTTGTCCCAATGGTCAACAACGATATTTTGCACCCTTTTCAAAAATGTTTTTGTGTTGTCATGCTCCTTGGCTTCTATTATGGTTATTATTGTTTCAACCATTGAGTCCATGCTGGTGGAACCCTAAAAATTTTCATGGTCCCATTATCTCCATAGTCAAAATCAGATTGCTCATGTCTTGTTGCCATTAGGGTCTAGGGTTTATGGTTTTATTCACGTTTTTACCCTTGCTCAGCCTTGGCTTATAATTCTTCGTTGACATGCTGTATCTAGTAATCGGTTGCATTAGTTGCACCTTATGATATTAAGTCCCATGGTCTAACTGGCCCCAAATATTAGGTTATCCGTTGAGAATAGGAGTCCCTTTTTTAAACAACTTACGCCCACGTGCTTTTAAAATCACTTACGTCTACCTCCTAGCAGTCTATCGCTCATCACATGTCTCCCTGAAAACAGCCTATGTCTAATCCACAATGAGCGATGTCATATCTTTCTAACCGTTTTAAGGTCCATCTCCCATCACACGTTCCTTCATCACTGCCCAATAGCTAACCCCCAATGAGTGATGCGGTTAAGTTTTTAACCCATTGCTAGCGTTTTAACTATCGCCAGTTGTTCTTCACCTTCTAAGGAGGAACCCGCGACCATTGATGGGTTGAGTTTCTCCTCATCACGTGAGGTCGGGGCATCGCCAGTTGAGACCACTCGATGCTGATGAACAAGCGATGAGCGATATGAATGGGGTTTGCGGCTAGGATTTCTCTGCGATTAAGATCAACGACCAACATTCAAAGCCAACTTCACAAAGTATGTTGCCGTTCTATATCATGCAAGTGATCATTAATGGCAGGATAAACACAAGGCGTTTCAATTTGATCCTAGTGCGCGTGCATAATCATTTGCTTCACACGTACAAGATTTGTATGCAATTTTAATGCATCTCAAGATTAAGTGGTTGAAATTTTGCATAGAAATAAGTTGCTAGCTCACTTGTGCGAATTCCCGTGAAACATTAATGATGCATGATCCAATTTTTCTATTTAATACGGAGTGCAGGCTGATTCATTTCACCACTTGTTATCTTCAAGAATTGCAAGCTTGTTGTGAGTGTGTGAAATTGTTGTAGAATCTGAGTGTTGTCTGGTTAAAATGAGTTGATTGAACAACTCTATTAGTCCTATGAGACACTCGAAGAGACTTGATCTCTTGAAGTCTTAGGATGGTTCCCACATGATCGAGCAGGGTGTGCCTGAAATCCATGTGAATCTGTAGGGAAACATAAGAGGTGGCGGAAGACTTGCACGAAGTTTCCTCAAGGGCACTTATCATTTAAGAGGAAGAATTGCCTCTGGGGAAGGTGTCAAAGGCAAGGAAAAGGAAATTAACCATTTTGAGAAGAAGGTTGTGACGAAGGACAAGTATCATCGGGCCTATATAGGCAAGCATCACTCGCCCATTGAGCTTTCTGAGGATTGTTCGAATAGTGAGGTTGAGATTGATTTTGGTTATGGTCGATATCTCATGGCCTTAACCGAATTGGCCGGTGCAAATGAGGTGATAGTTTCCACAATTTCTGTGAAGGCACCATGTGGACATGTCTGTTTTGTTGTTAAAAGGAATGTTGATGAGGATGAGGGGGTGGTTTCTCCAGCCTCTGCCAAGACACGAACTGGGTGTGTGTTTTCTCCATTTGATTGAGTGGGTGATATTGGGCCCTGGTTTTTGTGTTTTGGTGATAATGTGAATCATGGCGGTTATCTTGGTTTTCTTTGTTTATGTGGGTTCTTATCGGCTGGTATCGTGAAGTTTGCGCTAGTGAATGTGGATTACAAAGGCTTAATGACAGCTAGCAGCGGTTCTGGCAACATCAACTGGTTTTGGTTGCTAGTGTGAAATTTCGATTCCCTTGTTTGGTAAATGATTACAGATAACCGTTTGGGGAATTTCTTAAAATGCAGTTAAAATTAGTTTTGAAATGAAATGTGTTTGAATTGTAATTGCATTTGAGTCAGATGCTTGTTGCTCCATTAATCTATAAAAGGGATTTCATGGCTCATTGTAAGAGGTTGAATTTTGAAGTCTCGGGATGATCTGGGTAGGATTTAGCTCATATGTGAAGCATACTGTAAATGGTCAATGAGTAGAATAGTGCATTGTCTTGGTTAGGGGTATATATGTAGTAGACTTGAATGTGTTTTATAGAAATTATTGATATCGAAACAAATCTTAAGTTCTGAAACAATACTCTCCTGTGTGTCCTCTTTTGCAAATTATGAATGGAAATATCAAAGGTCTTTTTGTTTATCTTCAATGGTTCAATTGAATGTATGGCTCTGTTTTTGCTTCAACACAAAGAGTTAATTAAATGCTCGAAGGGAGCCACGAATTTGTAAGGAGTTGCATAGGATTTGGTATGAAGTTATGTTCCATGCATTGTGAGTTCTCATATTGCAAAACACTATGATAACAGGCCACACATTTTAGATTCATTAATTGATATATTTATGGTTATTACATATTTGACTCCATTTACCTAATTGATGAAACACTGGTCCATTCATGGATAATAATGAAGCATTTGAGTTGGTACTATGCCGGATTAGGGATTCAAAAGAAGAACAAAATTATAAATCATTAAATATTCCAATTATGATGTATGTGCTTAAAGTATCATTCAATTCCTAGCATTAGGTGGTTATTTTCTTAAAGGTCTACCAACCCTTCCAAAAATAGTATTTAATTGCACTTAGTAGGAATAGATTTGTGCATTGAAGTGTTCTCGAGGCATTAAATATCAAATGAACACAATAAGGAACACCCTCCTTGGTCCCCCAAAGCCTAAAGAGTAGGGGTAAGAACCTGAAAATCTTTACCCGTTAGTTGGCCACAAGCTTTGGTAGTTCTTGAATATAAAGGTTGGCAATCCTTTAGGGAATTTCAAAGTTTAGCTGGAAAAAATACCAACAAAATTGGCAACTCTGTTGGGGAGAAGCAAAGAAATATCCATTTGCATAGAGTCAATTGTTTGGTGGAATCTGAACATCTAGTTCAAATAATTGAGAAGTTCTTGGACCTGGAAAAGGTTTGATTGCAGCAAAGATCAAAGGATTTGAGTATGGATCCACTATTGGAGAAAGCCCAGAACGGGATTTACTCTTGAAAGAACTTCAAACCATTTGAAGTTCAGTCCTTTGTGCAAAGAGGTGGCAACTCTGTCTACAAAACACTTGAAAGATGTGAAGAAAATTCCCAGATCTGCAAAAATTTTTGTTGGGACGAAAGGTTAATAGCTGCTACAAATTTCCAGGTATTCTCATAGGTCTCAAGAAATATTTTATGTTATGCATGAGAAATTTTCAAGAATAAAGTAGTTCCCAATTAAGTGAAGTAGCACTAATAGAGGGAAATATTGGTGGAAATTTTGCATGTTTCTAGAGCGTAATGTGAAATTCATGAATTATAATAGAGGCATGTTATATTTTAGATCTTGAGCAAAATAGACAGAAAGTTTGCTCTATAAAGGCTTAAGATCTTAGTTGCAAAGGGAATTTGAATTGCCCTTTGATAAATCTGATGAGGCTTGCAAAGGCACGATAGAATGCCTTATCAAATTGTGTATCCTAATGTGGATTTGAATGCAACAATGAATAATAGATATCCCTTGTCACATCAAGGAAATTTTAGTACTAAAAGGTATAGAGCTATAGATTTTAGTAACATTCATGGTTATCCAAATGATGTACCTCCTAAGATCAGAAAAAAGGTACCGAAGTTTAATGTTGAAAAATATGAGTCAGCAAGCAAGCATCTACAAGAGTTTGTTGATATGATGGGAGATTATGAATTGGATTTTGAAGATGTTGTCATGAAGTTGTTTGTTCACTCTCTGAAAGGAGATGCAAGGGACTGGTTCTCTTTTCTACCAGTATCTTCTGTACATTCTTGGTATGAGTTTAAGATGGCATTCATGGAACAATTTGGTGAGAGAGTAAACCCAAGTGCGGTGAGAAAAAGTTTTATGGAAATCCACATAAGAGAGGACAAGTTAGTCCCTTCTTTTAATCTCAGATTTTCAAAGATCATAAGGGAGATTCCTGAGAGTATAAGACCAAATGATGCAGAATGCTTGGTTGTATATTTAGGTGCATTTGATAGAAAGATGAGCTATCTATTAAGAGATAAAGAGCCCACAACACTGCATCAAGCATATCAAATTGCTATAGATATTGAAAACAATTTGAAATATTCAATGATGAAAGGATGCTTGACCTCTAATATTGGTCATTGTTAGTGTTTTGTAGCGGCGAGAGATATTTTTCTCCTAAATATAATTAACTCAAGGCAAGTCGGCCTTTGTTTTATAAATAAAATTTGTATTTTTCTAGGTCAGCCCTAGAAAGGAGGTCCCCTAGCTTGGTATTTAAAGGGGATAGAGTCCTCTCATTTTATCATCAATTCATCCAATTGCAATTCGCCTTCTAAGCAACAGATCCAAATCTAGAAGAAGTATTATTATTTAGTGCATTCAAGATTCGCTTCAAGGGGAAGTAACATTACTTATTGTATGAGACTCGGCCTATTCTAGGGCCTGATTTTTGTATGCTATTTCTTCACTTATTCTTTTGATTTATAAGAGAACATTTTGTTGGGTTTTTCTCCCTCAAGTAGGAGGGTTTTCCCAAGGTAAAATACTGTGTTCACTATTCTATGTATTGTATTTTCTGCTTATTTGCATTTCTAATTTGAAAACTAACATGGTATCAGAGCGGGTTTAAGAAAAGATTTGATCGGATTTGTTTAAGCAATCAAGACACTCTTCATTTAGGGCAGTCTCTCAAAGAAAAGAAGATGGTGAACGATGTCAAGGTAGAAGATAGGCTTGATGGAGCATCAAACTTCAACTCTTGGAAATTCAGAGTTCTTATTGCCTTAGAAGAGAATGATCTTCTAGATTTTGTGGAAAATGATGTGCCCAAGCCATCCGATGATAAAGAGAAAATTTAGTGCAAGAAAAATGGCACGAAGGCTAGAAAGATCATGATAGCTTCTGTGAAGGATCACCTAGTTCCGATTATCTCCAAGATGAAGACGGCTAAAGAAATGTTTGAGGCTCTAAAAGGATTGTATGAGATCAACAATACCAGCAATGCCCTCGCTTTGAGACAACAACTCCATCATGTTAAAATGGCTAAGGGAGATTCAGTCATTTCCTTCTTCATGAAGATTTATGAATTGAGAGATCAGTTATGCACTATTGGAGACATAGTTAAAGATAGAGATCTAGTTATGTTGGCATTGAATGGTCTTCCTCAATCTTGGGAGCCTTTTATTTAGAGCATCAGTGGGAGATCTAAGTTACCCAAGTTTGGTCGTCTTCGAGCTGATTGTATTCAAGAAGAATCCAGATTGGCAGCAAGAGGAAATGGGCGAAACTCTCATAATGAAGGTCATGTCCTTGTTGCACATGCTTCTAGAAGAAAAGGAAGAGAAGGAAAAAGAGGCACGTTCAAGAGGAATAGAGACAAAAATTCAGATTTTGTCCTAGAACCAAAGAAGGATCTCTCTCACATTCAATGTTACAGGTGTGACAAGTATGGTCACTTTGCTCGAGATTGCAAATCAAAGTCGAAGCAGCATGCTTCTATTGCAGATATTGATGACGTGTCACCTCATAAGGAATCTAATGACAACTCAGAGGGATTTATATTCATCTCCGCTCTTTCGAGTAATGTTCCAACTGACAGTGATACTTGGTTGATAGATAGTGGTGCTTCACATCACATTACAGGCTATAGAGAGCATCTTACAGACTTAGTAGAGAAAGAGTCTAACTTGCAAGTGATAATTGGAGATGATGCTTGTTATTCTGTAAAGGGAGTTGGGGCCACATCTTTCCAGCTAGATTCAGGTATCCCTCTTCATTTGAGTGATATTTTGTTCGTACCAAAAATCAAAAGAAATCTTGTCTCCATTTCAGCCTTGGAGGACAAAGGGTACAAGGTTGCTTTTTCTAAAGGGAAAGTTCTTGCATGGCCCAAGAACTCTAGCATAAAATCAGCTTGTGTGATTGGCGTTCATCGGGAGAGCCTATACAAATTATCAATTCATCCGGTTCAGGCATTATTGCACGACTCTATCAGTTTGAGTGAGTTATGGCACAGGAGACTTGCTTACTTACATTTCAAAGCTCTTCCATCTATGGAGAAGATGGTTATTGGTCTTCCTAAGCTTGGTCTAGAGCACGATGGCATTTGCAAAGGATGTGCACTTGGTAAGAATATCAAGAGTCCCTTCCATAGTAGTGACAGTAGATCAAAGGGAATTTTAGATCTTGTTCATTCTGATTTATGTGGACCAAAGTCTGTGGCATCCTTGAGTGGATTTTGGTACTATGTGATTTTCATTGATGATCATTCTCGAAAGACTTGGATTTACTTCTTGAAATCCAAGGAGTCTGAGGAAGTCCTTGATAGATTTAGAGAATTCAAGGCTTAAGTTGAAAACATGCTCGGGAAAAGGATTAAGGTTCTGAGATCAGATAATGGAGAGGAGCACACTTCTAGAGGATTTCGTAATTTCTGCATTGAGGCAAGGATCAAGAGGGAGTTTTGTGTTCCGTACAATCCTCAACAAAATGGTGTTGCCGAAAGGAAGAACAGATCCATAGTAGCGGCAGCTAAGGCTATGATTCATGATCAAAGTTTACAAAGTTTCCTATGGGCAAAAGCTTCTAGAACCGTTGTGTATGTTCATAATAGAAGCCCTCATCGAATATTGGGAAACATGACTCCGGAGGAGGCCTTCACAGGTGTGAAACCTGAGGTTAGTCACTTAAGAATATTTGGTTGTCTTGTTTACATTCATGTGCCCAAGGATAAAAGATCAAAACTAGAACCTTCAGGCAAGAAGGGTATATTCGTGGGATACAGCAAGTCTTAAAAGGCCTACAGAGTTTATATTCTAGGGCAGAAACAAATTGAGATCAGCAGGGATGTCTCTTTCGAGGAAGTAGCCTTCAAAAGATCTAAAGGGTCTTACATGGAGATAGACAATGAGGAGCAGGAAGCTTCTTAGGATATGGACTTATCTCTTGACATTCAGAGGGAGTCCACTTAACCGGCCGAAACAATTGATCCTATAGAACCAACCAATGGGCCTAGAGACTTTTTCGTAGGTCGGAAAAGGCCTCTATGGGCTTGACAAACTATGCAAGAGGCAGAAAAATATGCAGCTCCTTGAGGCACTTTTAGGGAAAGCAAGAGACCTCAAAAGTTCCCAGGTTATGTGGCATTGATGAGTCACATCATTGATTTTGAGCCTTCCAGTTTTGAGGAGGCATCCAACCAACAGGTTTGGAGAGATGCAATGACAAAAGAGTATCAGTTCATCATTAAAAATGATGTATGGGATGTTGTCCCGAAACCTAAAGGGAAATCAGTAGTGTCTTCCAAATGGCTCTACAAAATCAAGAATGCAGTTAATGGTAGCATTGAGAAATACAAGTGGCAAGAGGATTCTCTCAGAATGAGGGAATAGATTATGAGGAGACATTTGCTCCTATTGCTCGATACACTTCTATCAGAACAATTATTGCTATTGCCTCCGCTAAAGGCTAGAAGTTACATCAAATGGACGTAAAGACTACATTTCTTAACGGTGTGATTGAAGAAGAAGTGTACATCGAGTAGCCAGACGGTTTTGTGATTCATGGGAAGGAGTCTCATGTATGCAGATTGAAGAATGCCTTGTACGGTCTTAAACAAGAACCTCGTGCATGGTATGAAAGGATTGATAGTTATTTGATGAGCTTGGGATTCTCCAAGAATGATGCAGATTCCAACTTTTACTTCAAGATAGCTGATGGTGAGGCTTTGATATTGGTTCTTTATGTTGATGATTTATTTCTCATTGGAGTAGAGAAGCTAATTGTCAAATGTAAGAAAGAGTTAGCCTCTGAATTTGAGATAAAGGATCTCGGTCTTATGCATTACTTCCTAGGACTGGAAGTGTGGCAAAGACCTAATGAGATCATTCTAAGTCAAGGGAAATACATTATAGATATATTGAGGAGATTTGGGATGATGGATTGTAAGTCCATGTCTACACCTATGGAAACAAATTTGAAGAAGTTAAGTGACTCAGCATCTAATTCAGATTTGGTAGATCCCACCATGTATAGACAATTATTTGGATCATTGATGTATCTAGTCAACACCAGACCAGACATTTTTTATGTAGTGATTGCTCTCAGTCAATTCATGTGTGAGCCAAGACAACTACATCTAGTTGCAGCAAAGCATATACTGAGATACTTGCATGGCACTGTGGGATAAGGTTTGAGATATACTTCCAGTGAAGATTTGAAGTTACAAGGCTATTTTGATTTTGATTGGGCCGGGAGTGTAACTAATAGAAAGAGCACCTTTGGATGTTGTTTCAGCTTGGGGTCTGCTGCGATTTCTTGGTGTAGCAAGAAGCAGACATCTATGGCACTAAGCACTGCAGAGGCTGAATACATTGCAACATGTGTAGCAGCTCGTGAACCTGTATGGCTTTAGAAGCTCCTTGCAGGATTGTTTAGTCAGACATTAGAGCCGACTATGATTCATTGTGATAATCAAAGTTGGGTAAAGCTCTCAGTGAATCCGGTATTTCATGATAGGACAAAGCATGCGGAGATCAAGTATCATTACATCATAGACATGGTGCTGAGGAAAGCAATCCAACTCAAGTACATCAGTATTGATGATCAGCGACTGATATCCTCACCAAGCCTCTTTCCAGAGTGAAGTTTGCACATATCCAAGACAAGCTTGGGGTGGTGGAGAATGTTACCCTTGCTAAGAGGGAGACTCAACATCAGTAAGCTTTGTTATAATTTATATTTCTCTAAGACGGAGAAATATGAGGTGAAATCTCTTGTACATCTCTGAGACTGAGATGTGTGTTTCCACAAATGGGTGTAGCCATTGTGGACGTCATGTTGAGAGACTCCATGACAAGCTCTTGTACATCTTTGAGACTTAGATGTGTGTTTCCACAAATGGGTGTAGCCATTGTGGACGTCATGTTGAGAGACTCCATGACAAGCTCTTGTACATCTCTGAGACTGAGATGTGTGTTTCCACAAATGGGTGTAGCCATTATGGACATCATGTTGAGAGACTCCATGACGAGGATACTTGAAAATACCTCCCTAACTAAGAGGGAGTGTTAGTGTTTTGTAGCGGCGGGAGATATTTTCTCCTAAATATAATTAACTCAAGATAGGTCGGCCTTTTTTTTTATAAATAAAATTTGTATTTTTCTAGGTCGGCCCTAGAAAGGAGGTCGCCTAGCTTGGTATTTAAAGGGGATAGAGTTCTCTCATTTTATCATCAATTCATCCAATTCCAATTCGCACTATTTAGCAGCAGTTCGCCTTCTAAGCAGCAGATCCGATTCTAGAAGAAGTATTATTATTTAGTGCACTCAAGATTCGCTTCAAGGGGAAGTAACATTACTTATTGTATGAGACTCAGCCTATTCTAGGGCCTGGTTTTTGTATGCAATTTATGCACTTATTCTTCTGATTTATAAGAGAACATTTTGCTGGGTTTTTCTCCCTCAAGTAGGAGGGTTTTCCTAGGGTAAAATACTGTGTTCATTGTTCTATGTGTTGTATTTTCTGCTTATTTGCATTTCTGATCTGAAAACTAACAGTCATCCCAGCACATCTCGTGCAAACACAATCAATGGATCAATCAGTAGAGAATTATGTCAAGAGGATAAGGCTTCTGCTGTTTCAATTTCTCCATCACCACAATATGAGGATCATAGTGAGCCCCAAGTGAAGTGTTCTCAAGATTCAAGTAAAGCTGGCCATGTCTCTTCTGTTATAAGATTGCATGAAATGAAAAGGCACCAAGGTGAATCACCCTATGACTTGTTCCCTAGATTTGTGGATTCTTTGTTGGAGATACCTGAAAATGTCAAGCCTGAGGAGTCAATGTGCATTGACTTGTTTTGTGAAATATACCAATCAAGACTGAGTACATTACCAAAGGAATTAAAACCTAAAAGTTTGAACCAAGTAATTGACTGGATAAAGATGGTAGAGGGAGTTGGGACTGATTTTGCAGAACATGAGATGCCCCTGAATAATACTGGTTATAGTCTTGTTGAGAAAGAGCAAAAAGCAATGCAAAGATATGAAGAAAGTGTATCAGAATCTGAATATCCATCCTATTGTATAGGAGAATATAATGATTGTAATTAGTTCACTAGTGACACATTGGCAGATTATTACAACAGTGATGAAGATGAAGATATCCACTATGATAACAAGTGTGATGTATCTGACTAGAGTTCTTGGGAGATCTTGAAGGGTGAAGAGATGGAAGAGGTACGAAAGGTTATCCCATTAAGATATTTGATCAATAGCAGTAGTGCTAATGTTGATGGTGCTATGTTGCCTACTAGTGATCAAGTTATTGAAAGTAAAAGTTATGACACTCAGTCCGAGGAACTTGAGTGCAGTCTTAGCATTGATGGGTTTTCATGTTGTGGTAGTTATGATGACACTGAGTCATCATTCTTTTGTTGAATGTGATTATCCTTACCAAATGAAGGTGGAACCCTTTTCAAGTGCTTACCAGGATTTTGATTATGATGATAGGTTGCAAAGTTTGCATCCTCATGTAAAGGAAGCAAAAGATTCCCTGACATAAATGAATGTAATGGATAATCCTCTTTTTGATGAGTCTCTATCCGTAGTAGTTAACAAAGGTGAAGCCCCTTACTGGTGCAGAGATAATCCAATTTTTGAGGATTCTGATGATGCTTTGGATGCATGGTCAGGGTATGGTTGTGAGCAGGCAAAACAGTACACTAGCAGGTCTTTTGAAAGAAGTGCTTATGAATCTTTCACATTCGGTACTGTGGTGATAGGTGAGACTAAGGATCGAGAGGAGATTGAAGTCTCTGAGTGTTTCTCCTAGGAGTGTAATTGCCTTTATGAGGATGACCTGGAAATGTTTCAGCCACATGAGGGAGAGCATGTTGAATATGAGAGTGATGAAGAATATGAAGACAAGAGTGTCATTATTCAGTTGGTGGATATTGAGTCTAATGTCAAGTGCTTAGAGGATGATGTGTACATTGATGAGGGAGGAGTTTCAGTATTTAACGACCAAATTATACATCTTGATGCACATATAGATTATGGCTTAGCATTAGGGCTCATAAATAATGAAGGGCAATTTGGTTCATGTGTGTGGCAGCCAAATGATGCTGATAACATTGGGTATGATGTTAATCAACATGAATGTGCAGTTGAGTTCTTTGTCGATGCTCCTCATCGTTTGGGCATCATTATGGATTTATTTCCACTTAATGAGGATAACATTTATGTGAAGCAAAATGAAGATGTTCTTGAATCTGTATCCTTTCTTTCTGATGCTTCAAGAGATTGTTGGCCCAGTATGCTACATAGTGTTTTTGAAGGTTTTCAATTTGATAAGCAAATTGAATGTGATGTCAAAGTATATGATCAAGTGGAATATGGATGTTTCTTTTTTCCACTTCAACTTGATAATTTTAAGGTTAGTGAGCAGGGCATTTTTGAGATATGTGGGATTGATGGTACCCACCATAATGATGTTGACTATTGGGAAGTGCCCGGTAAGAATATCAATCCATTACAAGTGATTGAAAGTGAGGTCTTTCACAAAGGAAGGAATTCGTTCCAAAATTTGGGGGGTCTTGTGTCACCAAGCTTAAAAATTGAAGCTAGTGGAATTGGATGAGACCTCTTAAAAGGTAGGCACTTTGTATGCTCTTGTAATTATTGTATATAAGGTTTGGTGTGTTTCCCTTTTGTTGTGTCTGCTTGTCTTGTCCAGGAAAGCTCCTATTTTTTGGTCCTTGTGTGTTGGTCTGCTTCAACCTGAGATTTGAGATCTTGGTATGCCTGCAAGAGGCATACATCCCCAGTCGGAGCCATTGGTGGAACCTTAAAATTTTTCATGGTCCCATTATTTCCATACTCAAAATTTGATTGCTCATGTCCTATTGCCATTAGGGTCTAGGGTTTATGGTTTTATTCACGTTTTTACCTTTGGTTAGCCTTGGCTTATAATTCTTCGTTGACCTATTGTATCCGGTTACCGGTTCCATTAGTTGCACCTCATGGTATTAAGTCCCATGGTCTGATAGGCCCCAAATATTAGGTTACCCATCGAGCCTAGGAGTCCCTTTTTTAAACAACTTACGCTCACATGCTTTTAAAATCACTTAAGTCTACCTCCTAGTGGTCTATCGCTCATCACCTGTCTCCCTGAAAACGGCCTATGTCTAACCTGTGACAAGCGATATCATATCTTTCTAACTGTTTTAAGGTCCATTGCCCATCACATGTTCCTTCATCACCGCCCAAACGCTAACCCCCGATGAGCGATGCACTTAAGTTTTTTAACCCATCGTTGGTGTTTTAACTATCGCCGGTTGTTCTTCACCTTCTAAGGAGGAACCTGCGACCGCCGATGGGTTGAGTTTCTCCCCATCGCGTGAAGTCGGGGCATCGCCAGTTGAGACCGCTCGATGCTGATGAACGAGCGATGAGCGATATGAATGGGGTTTGCGGCCGGGATTTCTCTGCAATTAAGATCAACAGTCGACATTCAAAGTCAAGTTCTCAAAGAATGCAGTCGTTCTGTATCACGCAAGTGATCATTAATGCCAAGATAAACACAAGGTGTTTCAATTTGATCCTTGTGCGTGTGCATAATTATTTGCTTCGCACGTATAGAATTTGTATGCAGTTTTAATGCATCTCAAGATTAAGTGGTTGAGATTTCGCATAGAAACAAGTTGCCAACTGACTTGTGCAAATTCTCGCAGAACATTAATGATGCATGATCCAATTTTTCTATTTAATGTGGAGTGCAAGCTAATTTATTTCACCACTTGTTGTCTTCAAGAATTGCAAGCTTGTTGTGAGTGTGAAATTGTTGCAGAATCTGAGTGTTGTCTGGTTAAAATGAGTCGAACACCTCTATTAGTCCTATGAGACACCTGAAGAGACTTGATCTCTTGAAGTCTTGGGATGGTTCTCCCATGATCGAGCATGGTGTGCCTAAAATCCATGCGAATCCGTAGGGAAACATAAGAGGTGGCGGAAGACCTGCACGAAGTTTCCTCAGGCGCACTTATCATTTGAGAGGAAGAATTGTCTCTAGGGAAGGTGTCAAAGGCAAGGAAAAGGAAATTAACCATTTTGAGAAGGTGGTGACGAAGGACAAGTATCATCAGGCCTATATAGGCAAGCATCACTCGCCCATTGAGCTTTGTGAGGATTGTTCGGATAGTGAGGTTGAGATTGATTCTAGTTATGGCCGAAATCTCATGGACTTAACTGAATTAGCTAGTGCAAATGAGGAGGTGGTCGCAGTTTTCCCAATTTATGTGAAGGCACCATGTGGACATGTTTGTTCTGCTGTTAAAAGGAATGTTGATGAGGATGAGGGGGTGGTTTCTTCAGCCTTTGCCAAGACATGAAGTGGGCGTGTGTTTTCTCCATTTGATTAAGTGGGTGATATTGGGTCCTGGTTTTTGTGTTTTGGTGATAATGTGAATCATGGCGGTTGTCCTGGTTTTCTTTGTTTACGTGGGTTCTTATCGGCTGGTATCGTGCAGTTTGCATTGGTGAATGTGGATTACAAAGGCTTAACGGCAGCTAGCAGCGGTTGTGGCGACATCAACTAATTTTGGCTAGTAGTGTGAAATTTTGATTCCCTTGTTTGGTAAATGATTATAGATAACCGTTTGGGGAATTTCTAAAAGTGCAGTTAAAATTTGTTTTGAAATGAAATGCGTTTGAATTGTAATTGCATTTGAGCCTGATGCTTGCTGCTCCCTTAATCTATAAAAGGGATTTCATGGCTTATTGCAAGAGGTCGAATTTTGAAGTCTCGGGATGATCTGGGTAGGATTTAGCTCATATGTGAAGCATACTGTAAATGGTCAATGAGTAGAACAGTACATTGTCTTGGTTAGGGGTATATATGTAGTAGACTTGAATGTGTTTTATAGAAATTACTTATATCAAAACAAATCTTAAGTTCTAAAACAATACTCTCCTCTGTGTGCTCTTTTGCAAATTATGAATGGAAATATCAAAGGTCTTTTCCTTTATCTTCAATGGTTCAATTGAATGTATGGCTTTGTTTTTGCTTTAACTCAAAGAGTTAATTAAATGCTCGAAGGGAGCCACAGATTTGTAAGGAGTTGCATAGGATTTGGTAAGAAGTTATGTTCCAGGCATTGTGAGTTCTCATATTGCAAAGCACTATTATAACAGGCCACACATTTTAGATTCATTAATTGATATATTATTGGTTATTACATATTTGACTCCATTTACCCAATTGATGAAGCACTGGATAATAATGAAGCATTTGAGTTGTTAGTACGCCGGATTAGGGATTCAAAAGAAGAACAAAATTATAAATCATTAAATATTCCAATTATGATGTATGTGCTTAAAGTATCATTCAATTCCTAGCATTAGGTGGTTATTTTCTCAAAGGTCTAACAAGCCTTCAGTAAATAGTATCTAATTGCAGTTAGTAGTAACAAGTTTGTGCATTGAAGTGTTCTTGAGGCATTAAATGTCAAATGAACACGATAAGGAACACCCTCCTTGGTCCCACAGAGCCTAAAGAGTAGGGGTAAGAGCCTGAAAATTTTTACCCGTTAGTTGGCCACAAGCTTTGGTAGTTCTTGAATATAAGGGTTGGCAATCCTTTAGGGAATTTCAAAGCTTAGCTGGAAAAAATACCAACACATTGCATCATAAATCTCACCTAAACATGGGCGATCTGTATTAGCACACCTAATCATGTTGATGATGGGCTCAGTGAAACTTAAAACATATTTCACACGAGCCCACCACTCATCATTTTTAGGATGAATTCTTTGATTTTTTAGGCTCTCTCTATATTTAATTGCTCCATAGACTACAAGGAGTGTTGACGACTACAGTGCTCAATGCATCTTGTGTCTTCACAAGTAATCTTAAGATGATTGTGTGATGCAAATCGAGTTTTGACAACCTAACATGGTGTTAAAAATAAAACAAATTAAAATATTGAAAGTTAGATGACATGACAAATATTAAAAACTAAAAAATTAAAAATACATTAAAAAATTAAATTTAAATTATCTGCACTAACTCCAAGTTGGAGGTCTTGAAGATGGCTTGTGACATGTGATGATGGTCACAAACATTTGAATATCCTCTACCTTCATGTGAATTTTTTTGACCCATTCAATCTTTGTGCCAATCTTTTGCAATATCAAGTTGATTGAGTGGACAACACATGGTGTCCAAAAAATATGCCCATATGTACCCTCCACTTTTGGAACAATTGTCCTACAGTTTTTAGCATTGTTTATTATGATTAGGACAACGAATATGGGGTCCCCACTATCTCAATGGATAGTATGAGGATATTGGCAGTGAAAGTTGCATCCTTCATTTGCCCCTCACAATCTATTGCCCTAAAAAACATTGCCTTTTTAGTGATCATTGCAATGACATTGATTAGTTGTCTATTTTTGCAATCTTTACATCCATCAGAAATCATGGATACTTGTTTTAGACCATGTATCCATGATTGTTCTCAATGATGCCTCTATGGAAGCTTTCTCCATGGATTTTGTACCCAGGAGTAATGTAATTAGCATGTGCATTGGCAATTGCTGTTGCCATATCTTGCCAATATGGTGATCTAACAAGGTTGAAAGGAAGGCCATTGCCATAAATGAAATGAACAATGCTCTCATCTGCAACTTCCCTTGCCTCATTCTTGAAGGCCTTTTTTTTATGTGAAAGCAAAGGGGTATTCTCTTCTTAGGAAGATGGTGGCATGAAAGGATGTGGGTCAGTTGGTTGTGATAAGCCACTAGGATGTTTCTGCTATCCTTTCTTGGAAAGAGAATCTGCTCTTATTGCTTACTATGTTGACATCCTCTCGTTTGTTATTTGCTGATTTGGCAACCCTTTTTTATTTGGCCCTGGACAAATTATTATTCCCAAGTCGGAAATAGTGTATAGATGAGCTTTCATTTGATTATATGAGCTCTTTGCTCATTTCAGTGTTGACAACAATGCCAATGATAACCCACACCACTAGGAAGTTGTTCAATCATGGTTGTATATCACCAAAGAGGTGACATTGCATCAAATTTAAATGAACTCTCTGCATGTGGAGAAACTGAACTAGCACTACTAGCCATCTTGTATGAACATAGCAAAACAACTTTTTTTTACAAATTTACAATCCTACAAGTTACAAAATAAAACCAATTGGCATTATAATCCAAATCAGGAGTGGAGCGTACCCAAATCTGGGGGTCTGGGCAGGGAACCAATAACTTAGCAGGAAACCAATACAAATAACCCAGTAGAGGGAACATGAACCCCAAAGAGCAGAAGCTGAGTATTGGAGAGATAGGAAAGTCTCATTGAGGAGCACAGTCTGGGCGTGAAATGAAGAGTTACTGATTTCATTGTTGATCATTGTGAAAGGGCCGATAGTGCTCATTGGGGAGTGTCTAAGGCTGGGAGGGCTGAGTTGGGCCATACTTGAGAAGAGGAAAGGTGAACTGCTGAACCCAAATCCCGAATCCAAATCCAAACATGCACCGGAACTCGTAACATAGTACTAAAAGTTTGGTCATATGGTTGAAGTATATTTTTTTTATTCACATGTCAGTGCGTTTGATCAAATTTTGAAGTGTGTATTCGTGGGACTATGAAGATGCTGATTTGAAAAAAAGAAATCCTTTTAAGAACTGTATTGAAATCTTTGGTATTCCTTCCTCCCCTTGAACCTGCTGAAATTTTCAAACGTTGTGCCTCTTTATTAGATAATGTTGGTTGACTGATTTTTATGACTACTTCCTTAAGCAATCTATATTGCCCTCATATATTATTTACTGATTCAAAATGCAAATTAACCTAGGAAATTTCTCTTTTCTTTGTATTCCTTCGTTTTTCTTATCAATACTTTACAAGAATCCACTTTTAGTAATGTCAGCATTATTTGTTCATGTCTCAAAGTAGCCTCCATTGTCATAAAGAAGCATGGGCCTATGATGTGGTTTATCTTTATGTACATATTTCATATAATCAAGCAGCCGTGCCCAAAGGTCTTGATTCTCAAAAACTCTTTACATACCCATCGAATATGCAACAAGCTGCCTGAAACATTTTTGTCAAAACCTACATATGATGCCATTTATATATTTAAAGATTAACAGCATATTGCCTGATTTTTTTAATATATTATAAATACTTTGTTATTCAGTAAGAGTTTTGTTTGTTTCAGGTTCCTCTGAATACAGAAATCAGAGAGACATCAGATGCAGGAAATCCTTTAGTAGTAGCATACCCTGATTGCGAAGCTTCTAAAGTCTACAAGAGAATTGCTGGCCGTATTGTAGAAAAACTGGACGAGTTGAAAAGTAGTAAGGTAACCACACCGCAGATCATAATCTAGTGCTGATAAAAAATCTGTCAATGTATTTTGAGATAAATCTGAGAAGCCTTTGAAGATGCTTAAGGTGACTCAGCAGAAGCCTGCAATTTTCATGCCAATGTTGTAATTCAAATGCAGCCAGTTTGGACCAATCTCTTGACCTGTTCATTGAAGGACTCGGGGCTTCTTTCTGTTTTATTTACTTTTGGTATGATCGCTGCTAGAGCAGTGGAGTTACACATTGCACATCATGAATTTAACTATACTGAGAGTTCTTTGCATGGTGTATTTTTGTGAAATTAGCTTTCATTAATTCAAAATATGTTAAATAGGAGCAAGGCTTTTTAATAAAGGAAAAAAGGGCAACTTTTTGTGTGTAGCTTTAAATAGTATGTTTTTGTCTTTTGTAGTGGTGAGCAGCAATTTATTATAGTATTGTTGCACCCACCTAAATCTGTGGACAGATAATGCAGAAGGAATATGTATATAGCTTAGATGAGTCTTTAGATAAAGCCATCCTTTATTATTGTTAATGAATCATAAGGGAAAGACCAGTGACATGTTCATGTGAGTTCTATTTTTTCAACAAATATTTAATTGTTTTATTGAGAAATTATTTGAACATGTCCCATAGAGATCATACTGCATACGCAAAATTGTCCATTTTATTTGGTAAGGCTGCAGCTTAGAAGTGTTTCTATTAGGCCAAAATCTGCCCATGACTTATTAAGGGTCATAATATTCAAACCCTGACAAGGGGTTGAAGCTCATCCTGACTTAGTACATCACAATAAAACCCAATCATCTTATTTCAAGCCATTAACTGCCAATAGTTTCCACTATATTATCGAAACCTCTACTTGTTTGCAAATAACTTTGCATTATCAAAGTATAAGGTCAGTCAACAAGTGCCATAATAACTTTTCATTGTTGTGAGGTTAGTTTGTTGATAACAAATAAATTGGAAACTCGTTAATAGATACTGTGTAGTTAGATTGAATACCATTTGGATCTTTGTATACTTTATCTAGTCATAGAATACATCTCAAATTATGAAATTACAATTAAATCATAAATGAAATTAAGTTTTAGACAAGGTTGCATATTTCTTTTTTAACACAATTTAAGTTGAGCTTCAATTTTATTATTATAGTTCTCCATAATTCTTAAACTATAACCTTAGCACATGTTTAATGAGATTAAAAATCACCATTTCGTAGTGAGAAAATTTGAATTATGACATTTCCCTTCTTTGAGCCCTTGAATAGATCTTGTAATAATTATTTTGCATAATTCTAATATAATCTTAAACAAATTAATGTAGTGACAATGTTAATGTATCTTTCCTATTTTCCTTTTTTTTAATAGTTAATTTATTTTTCTCTTTTGACTTTTGTATTGTTAATAGACATTATTCATGTGTATTAAGCTTAAGTTCTAATAAAATTCTCCAAATCTAATAATTTATTTAAGTAACAAACAATGTTTTATTTATATATATATAACTTGAGTTCCTTTAAGATATGTCATTGTTAGTTAGTGTAACATGCCAATCGTTCACTGAAGTAAAATTTCCTAAGCTTTCACTTGCAAGTAAATAAACTAAGTAACTTAACCATTGCTATAAAAAAATTATTTTATTTATAGAGAACAAATGAACATAGATGCCATAACAATAATCAACATTGATTCCATTCCAATATAATAATCCACAAGTTACAATATTCCAAAGTGTGTACATAGTACATACATAGCTCAATCGAGCTCCAAAGCAATAGATATAGATGGTACAAGAATCTCCTTTCAAATCTTGGTCTTCCATCACCTGCTGAGGAGGAGAAGCATCACTCAAGTGCTTTTCCGTCAACCACATACTCATATGTGCTCCCTCGTACATCTATCATACGATGCATGGCCCTACCCTTCAATGAAAAGATTGGTGGAGTAACCTCGAAACAACAACCATTTTGAGCTTAGTGTTGTGTCGTACATGTTTAGAACTTGTAAATCCTACAATCTTGGACTAGCATGTATAAATGGATCACAGTGAATTAACAGTGGAGCCAAAGGCAATCACACTACTTTGGCCAAAGTGTTCTCACCCAGTACTTTGAGTGATTGTCATCTCACTCACATACACTACACAAGCTTGATTTGACTTTAGGCCATTGTAAACTATGCATAGGTATTTTGTAATAACACCCCCTGTTCTTGACTGATTTTTGTGCTTTTTCACTCAGTGTAATTTTGTCAAACAGTTGGCTTGCAAGCTGACTACTGGTTTCAAATTGGTTCTTAATTTGCAATTAATAAATTGGATAAATTGATATTTGTTGAGTGGCTTCCAGATTTCATTCAATATAGAAAATCATACATAAGAAATACTAATAACAAGAAGATTAATGTTGATAATACTTATTTAATTCCAACTCCAAGCATACAAATCAGATTCAAAATATTACAAACTTGGGAATGTCTTCAAACTTGTAATGACTCTCCAATATGTTTCAAACTCATGTGAAAGACTATATGATAATGAAACAAATTCAAATATGAACTCCACAAGTCTGAAATCTGCTCAAACATTGTTCACGCATTGTTCACGGCACTGTAGCAACTCAAAAATCTTCTCTATCGCCTTCAAATCTGCTCCTAATATCTTCTCCAAATCTTCCCTTTGAAAAGTTAATAAGCCCAACATGTTTCTTGAATGAAAACACCATAAATTCTCCTGAATGTGTCTTGCAACAGTAAGAAGAATGTTGACAAAGAGGGATTTCGTCCTCCAATGCCCAATAATCATATTCTTGAGAAATCCAATAGCATAACTTTCATCTCATCTCAACATACTTAAAAAACTCTCACAGCCTCTATTTATCCATTTCTCCAATAAGCTAATCCAACTCACAGGCAATGTGGGATAATACAAATCACTTTTATTTTAATATTATAATCTCCTCATTAAGTTGCCCATGTACCTTTTAAAAAAGAAATGAGACATTTAATACTTTTAACACTTAACTTTATAGTCCCACTGAAGTTATTAAATAACGATATTATTAAATAGCGATAAAGTTAAATATTTTAATTTAACTTTATAACTTAAACTTATCGTTAAATAATAAATATCTTGGATTAGAAGTAAATTGCCTAAGCCAAACATCCCTCAGATCCCTTTTGTGTCTTGGTTAGCCTATGGGACCATGAGAAAATAGGCTAACGACACATATATCCATGACTGGCTAAATGGGGGACATTATAGTCCGCCCCCCTTGAAATTGCTTGTCCTCAAGCACTCTCCCTCCCAAGTAGCATCCTCAACTGGCAGGTTCCTCCATTTCACCAGGTACTCTCTGATAGTCCTTTTGCGCAGTGTGTGTTCCCTGGTGTCAAGAATAGCTTTAGGAACCAAAATAAGCTTCCCCTCATCATCGAGAGGTGGCAACTTTGTTGAAGGCACCACATTGTGTCCCAAAGCCTTCTTGAGGCGTGACACATGGAAGACATTATGCACTCTACTGCCAACAGGCAACTCCAACTCATAAGCCACTTCCCCAACTCTCCTGATCACCCTAAAAGGTCCATAATATCGTGGCTTCAACTTCTTTGCCCCACTCCTCTTGAGAGAAGACTCTTTGTAAGGCTGCAACATGTAGTATACCATGTCACCAACCTCAAATGATCTCTCTATCTTGTGTTGATCGACATACTGCTTTTGTTGATTCTGAGATTTTTGCATATTCTCCTTCAGGGACCTCATAATATCCTGGCTCTCCTGTAACAGATCCTTGGCCTTCGGTACTCTACTATCACCGAAGAGCAAATCCAGGAAGCTCGGAGCTTCATATCCATATAGGGCCATAAATGGAGACATCTGAATAGACATGTGATATAAAGTATTGTAGCAATATTCTCCCAAGTGCAGCCATTTTACCCATGCCTTCTGTTGCCCTGAGATATAGTTACAGAGGTATCCTTCAACCCACTTATTCATGATCTCAGTCTGCCCATCTGTCTGTGGGTGGTAACTGGTGCTCGAAGTGAGCTCAGTCCCACATATTCTAAAAAGCTCCTACCAAAAATTGCTCATAAACCTGTTGTCTCTGTCACTGACAATGCTCCGTGGCAACCCATGTAATCTGAATACCTCTTGAAAAAACAACTCTGTTGTCTAAGCTGCCGAATAAGTAGATGAAATGGTGAAGAAATGCTCGAATTTCGTCAACCTGTCCACCACTACATAAATGCAATCCTTGCCCTGGGCCTTAGGAAGGCCTGTGATAAAATCCATTGCTATGCTATCCCACTTCCTGTCTGGAATGGGTAGGGGGTGCAATAAACCACCTGGAAAGGAGTGCTCATACTTATTATGTTGGCACACTGGACACTCCCTCACAAACTGTAGTACCTTTGCCTTGAGTCCCTTCCAAGTAAAACGCTCTCACCTGTCGATAGGTCTTAAAATAACCTAGATGCCTTGCCATTGGGGAGGCATGGAAAGCCCTCAAAATTTTATGCTTCATACAAGAATCTAGCACCAAGAAGATCCTATCTTTGTAAATGATCAAGTCATTTACAACAGTGTACCTGTCATCTTTGATAGTGCCATCTATAATCCCAGAAGCCCACTTATCCTTGGCATATTCGGCTGAAATGAGTTCTCTCCAATCATCCATCACTATTCCCACAACACATAAATGGGGTCTCCTAGACAAAGCATCAACTACAATGCTCTTCTTCCCTTTGACATAAACTATGTCAAAGTCATAGGCCTGAAGTTTGTTGACCCACTTTTGTTGTCTGTCATTCAGGTCCTTATGTCCAAGGAAATGTTTCAGGCTATTATGGTATGTTTTAACTATGAATCTACTGCCCACCAAATATTGCCTAAACTTAGCTAGCACATGCATAATGGCTAACATCTCCTTGTCATAGATGTTGTAGCTCTTTTCAACACCCCTCAACTTCTTGCTCTCATATGCTATGGGGTGTTTGTCCTGCATCAAAACCGCACCAATGCCTTCTCCTGAGGCATTACACTGTAACTCAAAGGCCCTGTTGAAATCCAGAATTGCCAAAACTAGGCAAGTGCTCATCAATTCCTTGAACCTGTCAAAGCTTTGTTGAGCCCTCTCTGACCATTCAAATCCATCCTTTCGAGTCAAATCTATAAGGGGGGCAACTGACTGAGAAAATCCCCTCACAAAACGGCAGTAAAACCCATAAAGACCAAGAAATCCCTTGAGCTAAGAGGTATTCCTTGGTGGTGGCCAATCCACTATAGCCCGGATCTTGTCCGGATCAACCCGAATACCCTCTGCACCGATGATGTGTCCTAAATACAACAACTCAGTCATCCCAAACTCACACTTGGTCATCTTGGTATACAGGGATTCCCACTCAAGAATGCTCAACACAATATCTATGTGCTTTTGGTGCTCCTCCCACATCTTGCTATAGATCAATATATCATAAAAAAAAATCAACACAAATCTCCTCAACTGTTCTCTGAATACCTTGTTCATGCAAGACTGAAAGGTGGCCAGTGCATTAGTCAACCCGAAAGGCATGACTAGAAACTCAAAATGCCCATAATGGCATCTAAATGTTGTCTTCTCCACGTCCTCTTCTCTGACCCGAATCTGATTGTACCCGGATCTCAAATCTATCTTGGAAAAGTAGTAGGCTCCATGTAGCTCGTCAATAAGCTCATCGATATGGGGAATCGGGTACCGGTTCTTAATTGTCTTCTTATTCAATTCCCTATAATCGATGCACATCCTAAGTGTTTCGTCCTTCTTCACTAGGACAACTGAAGAAGCAAACGAACTCTTACTAGGCCTAATGTGACCCATCTCGAGAAGCTCCTTAATAGCTTTCTCGATGTCATCTTTATACCTCTTGGGGTGCCAGTATGGAGTGATGATAACTAGTTTTGCCCCCTCTTCAAGCTCAATCACGTGCTCATTCCCCCTATCAGGGGGTCTACCTAGAGGTATGTCACCAAACACCTTGGTGTGTTTGGTTATCAAAGCCTGAACATCCAGAATGGGTACTCATTTCTTAAAGCTATTTAATTTTTTAAAATGATTGTCAAGTCATTTTCCCCCAAAATTATACGCCTCAACAATGACCAAGGTAGTACCCATTTTTGAAGCCATTTACATTGCCAAACAATGTCTGCTACCTCCTCTTGTCTACATTGCGAGTTTTAGTGACCTCCATGTTAGGATTTCAAGTTTTTTTTGTGATTTTTGTTATATATTTAATGTTTATAGTTTGAACTTAGGGTTTACATATTTTGGCTATATATTCAATGTTTATAGTTTAAAATTATGGTTTATATTTCAAGCTATTTTAATCTCCATAATTAGGATGAATTTAACAACTCCTAAAACCTAATTTCTAAATATATGGCCTCAAAATAGTGGATAAAATAAATTTGTAAAGAATAAAATAACTCCTAAAAGATATAGAAACTAAAACCCTAAACCCTCTCTCAATATTATTATTAACTAAAACTAAAACCCTAAAACTAACTAGATAGAGCCTAAAATTAACATTCCAATAAAATATCCATTCTTATTATGTATGTAGAAGATAATAATTTTGAACCTAATAAATGTAATACAAATAAATAGTTTCATTTACCCCCACCTATTTTCCTTAAAAACCCATATGAGTACACAATAGAGAGTTCATAAACCCCTAATAACTATTTCTAGATATATGTAAACCCCACATAGTCCAATATAATAAGATGAGATAAGGATGTGAGTTTACCTTATCCTCAAATTACGCACATATTGATAGGATGCATAGTTTGAAAGATATACATAGTTACCCCTCACACTAGGACATGGATATGTCATATCAAATAGTAAACAACTTTTATATCCAACCACCACAATTAAATATAGTAATGTTTATGTTTGTGTAGAGTGTAACTTAATAAGTCTAGAACCAAAGTTAAAATGATATATATGGATAGAGATGTGGGGTTACATCGTCCCTATTACCTTAATTCCTTATTTTGTACCTAATTTATTATTGTCGAGTATCCATTCTAACTAACATATAGATATAATCATGAATTATACAATTTAACTTTCATTACCATATCATTTGTAAATTAATCTTAAATGTTAATATTCTAATATCACAATTATATGACCCTAGTTATGACTACATATTATCAATTACTCTATTCATTATTAGTTTTAAATTACTTTTCACAAATATTAATATAGTTTGTATAGTTTCTGGACTCAATTGTGTCCAATTTTTTTGCATAACATTTTGGATCACACTCTATGATCCATCATCGGGATGAAAGAGAGCAAGAGGAGAATAAAATGGATAATTGTAGACTTAGACAAGATAAAAATCAGAAAGGAGGGAGAAGGAAGGTTACACGCAAAACGAGGACAATAATAGAGAAAATAAAGAAAATAAACATCAAATAGAATAATAAAAAAGAAAACCCCACCTGAAATTACACATCAAATAGGGTTTTCTTTTTCATTATTCTATTTGATGTTTATTTTCTTTCTTTTCTCTATTTTTGTCCTCATTTTGTGTGTAACCTTACCTCCCCCTCCTCTCTTCTTTTTATCTTGTCTAAGTCTGCAATCATCCATTTTCTTCTCCTCTTGCTCTCTTTCATCCTGATGATGGATCACGGAGTGTGATATGAAATGTTATGCAAAAACTTTGGACACAATCGAATCCATAAACTATATAGATTTATGATATGGATTGTGGAAACTTATTGTCATTAATTAATATAGTTATTTCTTACTCATTCTCAATTTAAATGTATTCATGCAACTTAGTTTATTTATGTTTTACTCTAGGATAACTATAAATTTCCCTTAATGGCATATATATGATGAGGGCTACACTGCCAAAACCACACAAAACACAACAATAGATACCAACACAAAAGATGCTAGACAGAAAATAACCCACTTTCAATTATTTTCAAAAAAATGAAATTACAAATCCAAAACTAACATGCTACAACCTCATGGGCTTGATTCATTACAACAAAATCAAATCTGAAAGAAAAAGTATTACTCGGAGCCACAATCTGCATTCATGGATCCGCCTTCTACAACCCCCACTAAACCCTTTTTATTTTACCTAATAACCACCCTAGAATGTTCTAGAAAGTTCAACTTTCCCTTTTGTTTTGGTGCCAAAAGTTTCGTCATTTGATTTCTCACCCAAGAAGAAATTTTAATGAAATTCACTTTTTAGAGGGGCAACTTCGCAGGGCCATAACTTTTGATCAAGTGTCTGATTTTCTATTATTGCATATCATTGGAAATCTCTCAAAGAGATCTACAACATGTGAACCTACCGTAGGTTAGTTCGGCCACTTTTCAAGTTGTTTCAGGGCCTCTAAAGTTTTATATTTGAATTTGAAGTTGCATTGGAGAAATTTCCTAAGATGGAAACCTTAATTTCTCCCAAACCATTCAAGGTATTAAGGTGATTCTTTTGCGAACAAAAATGTTTTTCAGCTCTACTCCTTCGAGTAAAATTTTCAAGTCCATACGAGCTTGTTTAGGCCAACTTACTAAAAATAGTAAGTGATTGTTTTTTGCTATTTTTGACTCCTAATCGTGTCATGCCCCTTAAGTATCGTCATGGAACTCAAACAACTAAATAAAATAAAGAAAACATTTTTTTTGGGTGATGCAATATTTCCCTACACCGTTGGATGCTCTTGCATCAGACACCTAGGGTAATTTGAAAAGTGACCCTGTCACTTCTCAGGAGTTAGAGGGAAACCAAGACAGTTAACCTCAGCCTCAAACAACCATGATGAATCTTCAATAGGCCTTCCTCTCCATTTCACCAAGTACTCTACATATTGCTTGTTTCTCATGCTTCTATCCACACAGCTATCCAAGATTTCTTCTATCTCTTCCTTCTCTAAAGTAGGTGTTGGAATTTTCCATTGTTCTTTTATCATCCCCTCCTCTATATGACCTTCATGATACTCTATCAAATAAATAATGTTGAACACAAGAGAAATGTGTATCCCACTAGGAAACTCTACCTCATAAGCATTTCTCGAATCGTGCTTCTTCAAGATCTTGCATGGTCCAAACTTCTTCATCTTTTACTTGTTGTATGTACCAGCTGGAAACATTTCCTTTTGCAAATGAACCATGACTTCATCTCCTACATGGAACTCCTTATACCTCCTTTTTTTATCTTCTTGAGCCTTATATTGTTAGTTCATCTTATTGATATGTTTCTTCACCTCTTCATGCAAATTCTTCAGGTGCTCAGCAAAATCTGTAGCCTCAGCACTACTCTTCTCCCCCTTATCCATCTTTCTCAATTTAGAAGCAGTTCTTGGACTACTCCCATACACAATCTAGAATGGTGATTTACAAGTGCTCCTATTGATAGAATTATTATAAGCAAATTTTGTATGTGATATAATCAAATCCCATCCCTTAGGCTTATCTCCTAATAAGCATCTTAGCAGGTTACCCAAACTCCTATTCACTACCTCTATTTGTCCATTAGTCTGTGGATGGTGTGTAGAACTGAACTTCAAATATGTCTTCAACTTCTTCCATAATGTCATCCATAAATAACCAACAAATTTGGTATCTTTGTCTAAAACTATACTCTTTGGTAGACCATGTAGTCTCACTTCCTCTCTGGAAAACAACTCTGCAATATGAACAACATCACTAGTCTTATGACACGGAATGAAATGTGCCATCTTTGAAAATCTATCCACCACCATAAATATGGAATCATGCCCTCACTATTTCCTTGGCAAGCCAAGAACAAAATCCATGCTAATGTCCTCCCATGGCCTCTCAGGTATAGGTAATGGTTGATACAATCCAATATTCTAACTTGGCCCTTTTTCCATCTAGCATACTCTGCAAATTTGTAAAAAATTCTTCACATCTTGTTGTAACTATAGCCAATAATAATTCTCACTAACAAGAGCAATGGTCTTAGCTCGATCAAAATGTCCAGCCAATCCTCCACTATTCTTCTTCTTGATTATATTCTCTCTCATAGAACTCCTTGGAATGCACAATTGGCTTCCTCTAAATAAAATCCCATCTTGGATTAAGAAATCCAACCATCTTGTCCTATCCAATGTAACAGGTTCCAAACAAGCCTTCCAAGATTCTGCAAAGTCTGGATCTTAAAGATAGAAATTCTTGAGTTTATTAAACCCAACAACCTCTATATTCATCTCTATCAACAATTTTTGCCTTCTACTTAAGGCATCTACAACTTTGTTTGACCTTCCACTCCTGTGCTTCAAAATAAAAGTATAACTCTGCAAAAACTCAACCTATTTTAAGTGCCTTTGATTTAACTTTCCTTGACTATTGAGATATTGCAAAGCCTATTGATCAATATATAAAACAAATTATTTAACAAATAGTGTCTCCATTTCTTCAAATCCTGAACTATAGCATAAAACTCTTGATCATACACAAAGTATTTATTCTTAGCATCATTCAGCTTCTCACTAAAATAGGCAGCAGGCTTACCTTCTTGACTCAAAATAGCTCCCACAGCAGTACCACTAGCATCAGAATCTACTTGAAAAACCTTATTGAAATCTGGAAGTGCCAAAATAGGTTGCTCTTTAACTTTCTTCTTCAACATATCAAAAAATTCGGCTGCTCTTGTAGTCCACTTAAACTCTTTTCTATCCCCTCTCATCTCTTCACTTAGAGGTGCACAAATACTACTAAAATTCTTAATAAACTTTTTGTAAAAACTTGCTAGACCATGAAATGATCTTACCTCTGTAACATTCCTCGGGATAGGCCATTCAATGATAGCCCTCACCTTCTCTAGATCCATTTTAAGACCCTCTGCTAAGACAACAAATCCCAGATACACCAACTCTCTATTCATAAAATTGCATTTCTTCAAATTAATCAGCAACTTCTCCTCCCTTAGCTTCTCAAAAACTCTTTAGATATGTATCAAGTGCTCCTCCAATGTCTTACTGAAAATCAAAATATCATTCAAATAAACAATAACAATTTTTTTTTAAAATTATTTCAATAGCTCTTTCATAAGCCACATGAATGTGCTTGGTGCATTGTTTAGCCCAAAAGGCACAACTAACCACTCATACAAGACCTCCTTGGTTTTAAAGGTTGTCTTCCATTCATCTCCTTCTCTAATCTGTATCTAGTGATATCCGCTCTTCAAATCTATCTTTGTGAAGTACTCAACTCCACTCAAACAATCCATAATGTCATCCATTCTCGACAAGGAAAATCTATACATGATGGTGATCTTGTTGATGGCTCTAGAATCTATACACATCTGTCATTCCTGATCCTTCTTTGGTGCTAATACTATAGGTATTGCACATGGACTCAAACTATTTCTGATCAATCCCTTCCGCAACAACTCTTGCACTTGTTTGTTCAACTCTTCACTTTCTGATGGAGTCATACGATGAGCTACCTTATTCAGAAAACTAGATCCAAGAATCAAGTCCATTTGATGACTAATCTTTCTTACTAGAGGCAAACCTTTAGGTACGTTATCAAAAATAATAGCTTGAAATTCATTCAACAAATATGAAACCTCTACAGGTACCTCAGTAGTATCTTCTTTTTCAATTATAGGGATCAATGCAAAACACATATGCTCATGCCTCATACCTTCTAGGAACTTTCTTCCATCAACCAAACAAATTCTTGCATTACTGCATTCCTTTTCTTCTTCCTCTTTCAAGGGCTTCAACTTATGAAAAACCCCATCCTTTGTTAAAGAATAGGTGTTGGCATGTCCATCATGTATTGCTCATCGATCAAATTGTCATGGTTTGCCTAACAACATATGACAAACATCCATAGGCATAATATCACACAATACCTCATCATGGTAATTTTCAATCTTGAACTTTACTAGACATTGTTCATTTACCAAGGCTTTATGGTCCTTCTATAACCAAGCAATCTGGTATGGGTTCAATTGCCTTCTTCTCTCCAATCACAACTTACTAACCATTTCTTTGAAAACAAGGTTATCAGTACTACCTCCATCAATAATAACATTGCAAATTTTACCTTCACACTTACATCTAGTGCAGAAAAAATTATTCCTTTGAGTTGGCTCCTTCTCCTCATTCAGCAAGGCTCTTCTAGTAACAAGAACCTCTCCTCTTTTCGCATCCTCAGAATGTGAAGACTCAACATCTTCATCTACATGTATAACTCGTGCATTATCATCAAGTATTCTATTTGTCCTTCCTTGATGTTGAGGACACTCATAGGCTCTATGTCCTTCTTTGTAGTGGAAATAGGTTCCACGAAAGCCTCCTCTTCCCACTCCTCGTTCATATCTTACTCTTCCTCTTTGGTCTCCATTATTTTGATCATGAGGATGGTAGGTGTTATCTCCTTTTTGGTTATGGCTACTACTGGAGCCTTCACCCTTCTTTTGGTCTTCATTTCAACCTCTGTATGACCATCCATCGGTCTTTCCTCCATGGTCTCCACCTCATTTTTGTTCTTGAACCTCTTGTTCATCCATTCTTCAACCTTTAGAGAAAACTGATAAGCATCCTTGAAATGGTGGTCAGTCTTACCAATGCCAATTCTTCTTGTATGCTTGGCTTCAACCCTAATATAATTAGCAACTTTCTCTTTATTCATCTCAAAATGTCCTATCTGAATCAAGACCTTGTGAAATTCCTCTGTGAATTCTTTCACCTGTCCTTGTTCCTTGTCTCAAGCTCTCTATCTTCTTGAGTAGCTCCAATTCGCAATCGATTGGAATAAATTGTTTCTTCAATTTTGACACCATATTGTCCCATCTCGAAATTTTATCTTTCCCTTGTCTTCCTCTTTCTAACTAGACCTTTCCACCATATACTAGTGTGACCTTTCAATTTTTTCTTTGAAAACCTCACTCTATGAGGATCTTTAATCTCCTCAAACTCAAAAAAATCCTCCATGTCATTGATCCAATCAATCAATTCTTCAAGATTCAAACTTCCACTAAAAGTTGAAACCTCCATTTTAGGTCTCTTCCTAATGCTTGAGATCTCTCACAACAATTTTCTTTCTCTAGGATCCATTGGATATTTCTCTTCCTCTTCCATTTCCTCTTCTATTTCATCTTCATTGTCATCTTTGTCTCGTTGCACATCTCTTCTTCGAACCTCTTGTTGGAAGTTTTCTAATTGCCTTCTAAGGGCTCTGATTTCATCTCTAGGTGGATCTCTCCCTCCACCACCTCGGCCTCTAACTCTGCCATGCTAGGCAAGTCTTGGAGGCATCTTGAACTCAACCCACACTCACAAGTCCTACTGCAATTGCCTTACGCTCAATGCTCTATTACAAGCTGAAGAACTCCTGCTCCAATACCACTTGATGGGGGCTACACCGCCCAAACCACACAAAGAACAACAATAGATACCAACATAGAAGATGTGAGATAGAAAATAACCCACTTTCAATTATTTTCAGAAAAATGAAATTACAGATTCAAAACTTACATGCTACAGCCTCATGGGCTTGATTCATTACAACAAAATCAAATCTGAAAGAAAACTATTATTTAGAGCCACAATTTGCACTAATTGAGCCACCTTCTACAACCCCCACTAAACCCTTTTTATTTTACCCAATAATTTCCCTAGAATGCTCTAGAAAGTTTAACTTTCCATTTTGTTTTGGCACCAAAAGTCTCGTCATTTGATTTATGGCCCAAGAAGAAATTTTATTGAAATTCCAACTCCATGGGGCTATAACTTTTGATCTGGGTGTTTGATTTTCTATTATTTCATATCGTTGGAAATCTCTCAAAGACTCAAAGAGATCTACAGTACTTGAACCCACCATCGGCCAGTTTAGCCACTTTTCAAGTTGTTTCAAGGCCTCTAAAGTTTTATATTTGAATTTGAAGCCGCATTAGAGAAATTTCCCAAGACGGAAACCTTAATTTCTCCCAAACTATTCAAGGTATTGAGGTGATTCTTTCGCAGCCGGAAATATTTTTCAGCTCTACTCCTTCGAGTAAAATTTGTAGGTCCATACAAGCCCATTTAGGCTGACTTACTAAAAATAGTAAGTGATTGTTTTTTTCTATTTTTAACTCTTGACTGTCTCATGCCCCTTAAGTGCCATCATGGAACTCAAAACAACTAAAGAAAATAAAGAAAACAATTTTTTGGGTGATGCAAGATTCAAATTATTCAAATTTAAGTTCATTTTCAAGTTCAAAACTTTTAGGTTGTGACACTTAAACCCTGTTGGTCTCACTCCTTGGCCTTTATATTCTCTCATGATGACATATCCTATAATTATACTTAAGTATTTAACTAATTGTAGACCCATCCACATTTTAGCATAGGTAAGGGTAAATATGAACATCATGAAAATATCTTCCTTTTGTATTATATTTATGCATATTTACTTTATTGTCCTAGGCTTATTATGCATAAACAAAAAGATTTCTTAATTGTGATCTTAATAGGATTTAAATGTATAAGATATGTTAATATTATTTTCATATAATATAAAATTAATAAATATCTTAATGTGCATGAACAATGTGATAAAAATTAAAAAACACATTGACATATCTACACAAGAACATAGAATTAATATGGGGAAAAAATTATAGTAAAAACTTCACAAAAATCATAATATATTATAAAAAATAAATGGCCATAAGGATTGAAATCCCTTTCTCCTATATCCCAAACATCCTCCTCAAACCCTCTTGTGTAATGTTACGATTCACCAATACAAAAATACTTATATATTGGAAGTTGTCACACATTTTCAAAACACAACATTGGGATTAATTAAAAATTATATTAATTAAATTATTAATAATTAAATATTATCTTTAAATATGCTTAATTGTATTTGTATAATATTAGGTTTGTATACCTTATATTAGAACATTATGATTTTTTTAGGTGTCTAGACCCCTAATAAAATTATGCTCTAACACTCTTCCTTAATGTTAATAAGGGTATATAATATTATTGTGAATTTCATTAAAATAATTGATGAAGTTCCTTGGTGATGCAAAACTTCTTTGATAGATATACAATAGAGATAAGATATATGCACCAAGATAAATATCATGATTCTAAACTATCATAATAATCTTGTCATAATTTTAAATCCTATTTTTCTTAATAATTTTGCTTATAAAGAGAGGTGCTAATGTTCAATAATTCTTTTTACAAAGATAAATAAATATTTGGTTATCAATTTAAATATAGTGGCACTTAAATTAACTTACCCATAAGAAGCTCATATAATAGATGATTAAGCCACATTGATTTTTTAGCTACGTTTAACTTGACACTTATATATTTAAATTTTGTAAAGAGCCACAATAGATTATTCATATTGATATCATGTTGTACATTTATCTTATTCACGTTCTTTTGGATTTGCAAGTATCCCTTCTAGTCAGGCTTAAATATCACACACTAAACTAACAGCTTAGTGTGTGGGCCCCTCTTTACCGCTACGGTGCTACCTCTTTCCATTTTCGTTTCCACCCACATTTAATTGGTACGGTAAATGTAAATGTTTGTTTCCACCTACATTGAATTGTACCATCTCGCCAGCTCCATACGTATAATAATACAACTTCGAATGGTGTGCGTCATTGAAGTTCTTACTCAACTTAATTTTATGAAGCTTTGACTTTGAGTTGCCAATAGTGTTTTACTATTTTGAACTCTTCAAAAAAAATTTCTTATGGTGTTTAATGTTAGTTATGTAGAGAGAAAAAGGTATATTATTGATTGATTTATGAATTTGGTAGTGTAGAGAGAATATATAGTTTAATTTTCATGTGAGAATTTTTATTTTTAATATTATTTTTATTTTTTTCTTATATGTAATCTTAATTATTTTTAAAATATTAGTATTTAATATTTGAATAATTTTTTATTTTATTTTTATTTTAATAAGTGTAGCAAATATTATATTTATATATTGTTTTTTAAAGTTTCATTTATAGAGATTAATGCATATTGTAGTAAATAATAATTATGATATAGATAAAAATATATTTTAGTATTGATTTATGAATTTGGTATTGTAGAAAAATTAAAATATAGAGCTTTTTTAATTTTAGTTTATTATGTGCATATAGAAAGTTTACTTTTATTTGATTTTTAATTTTTTTTATGTAATTTACAATTTTATTTTTTGAATAATATATCATTTATTATTTTGGTCCTTCTTTTGTTTTGGTTTTACTTTGAAAACTGCACCAAATATTAAATGTGTATATTGTTACTTTTTAAGAATTTTAGGTATGGAAATTGATATGTATTTTTTTAAAATTGGTATCTTCACATTTAAAAAATAAATATTAACAATTTTCATGTCTATTGTCATTGTAGGTGACACTTCCCAATGTAAACAAAATAGTTAAGTCAAACTAATAAATAAATCAAATTTAGATAAAAATATGAGTAATTGAAGGATAGGTCTTATTTTTTGTTTTTTGATACTATTTAGAATTGAATAATGCATATTTCCAATATTCAATTGGGTAGTTTCACTTTAGAAATTTTGTAGAATCGACATTGCTCTCTCTAGGATTCAAATAGTGACAACATGTTTGATTTCACAGAAAATTTTATCTCCTACAATTTTTTAGTGCAAAATATTTATCAAAAGTAACTAGCTCTAGATGTTCTTTTCTTGCAAGAAGTGAAGATCACTAAATTTTCTCTCTAGATGATTTTTTCTCGCTATTATCTAAGGACTTAAGCCAAAAATTATTCTATCCATCTTAAAGCATGTCCCACTAATCATCTAAGAACCCCTTATTCAAAGATAAGACCAAATGCAAAAGTAAGTAGATTGAGAAGACCCTATAAGTGAAAGATAAGTGAAAGAGGTTATGGCTACATCACATGGACTAATGTCTATAACAAGGCATAGTGTTAGACTAGGCCACACAATGAATTTTCCATGACGATGAATTGTTGGCAGTGAGTTTTCCTTGGTGAATTGTTGGTGATGAATTTTCCTAAAACTATCAAGTAAAAATTATCACATATTCTTAAACTCTCATCTCTATTTTTATATTTAAGTTTGATTCTCTATCACAATACACCAATTATCTAGAAAGTCAAAATTGTCATAGTATCAAAAAACAAAAACCAAAATCTATCCTTCAATTACTCAAATTTTTATCTAAGAAATGTCACCTACAATGACAATAAAAAGGTAAAATGTTATTATTTATTTTTTAAATGTGAAGATACCAATTTTTAAAAATTATATATCAATGTTTATACCTAAAATTCTTAAAAAGTAACATATAAGCATTTAATATTTGCTGCAATTTTCAAAGTAAAATCAAAACAAAAAAATGACCAAAATAATAAATGATATATTATTCAAAAATAAAACTATAAATTACATAACAAAAATTTAAAATTAAATAAAAATATACTTTCTATATACATTTAATAAACTAAAATTCAAAAAAACTCTATATTTAATTTTTTCTACAACACCAAATTCATAAATCAGTACTAAAATATATTTTATCTATATATAATTATTATTTAATACAATATATATTAATCTAATTATTATTTAATAAAATATATATTAATCTCTATAAATGAAACTTTAAAAACAATATATAAATATATAATATTTTCTACACTTATTAAAAATATATATATATTATTCAAATTACATATAAGAAAAAATAATAAATAACATTAAAAATAAAAATTCTCACATAAAAATTAAACTATATATATTCTCTCTACACTACCAAATTCATAAATCAATCAATAATATACCTCTTTTTGTAAGAAATTCGATGACGCACACCATTTGAAGTTGTATTATTGTATGTATGCAACTGATGGGATGGTACAATTCAATGTGGGTGGAAACGAATATTTACCGTATCAATTCAATGTGGGTGGAAACGGAAACAGAAAGAGGTAGCGGTAAAGAGGGGCCCACACACTAAGCTTCCAGCTTAGTGTGTGATGTTTAAGCCCGACCATCCCTTCTAGATATTTCTAGTGTGGAATTGGTGCGCCATAGGACCGAGGGTAAGTCATTCATGTAGTTCAAATTATGGTGTCATGGCATTCTCTAGGTCTAGCACATAGTTGATAATTGTGGTGGTTTGATGCTATCAAGAAAAGATGTTTTTCATCTATGGTGATCAAGCTACTTGAAGTATTTTGATTCAAGGGTGGTAATTTTGTTGTGTGCTTGTAATCTCACTTATATCTTTTAGAAATGAAAGTTGTTTTTTATGGGTTGTTAAAGTTTATCATTGTAAAATTTCAAGCTTTGAGTGGTCAAACCATCTCGCAAGGAAGTAGTTGTTGGGTTGTTGTGGCAACAATTTCGATTGTAAATTTTGCTTTGAATTAATATAATCATCCTCTTATGAATTAAAAAATGTGTCTTTGATGTGATCTTTAAAAAATTGTATTAATTAATGATCTTGAACAAGTATCAAAATTAAAGATTTTATTTAAAATATTAGTGCATGATGCTTTATTATGTAATTAATTTGTTGATATTTTTATTCTAATTGTTTAACATGCAGGTGGTCCAATGGAGTGAATACCTTCACCTAATGAATTTTTAATGGATGATCTTTTGCATAACCCTCAACCTCAAAACCCCCACCTCACATAACCCCCACACCCTCCACTTGATGAGGCTCGATTGCAAGAAAATATTAATGAAAATATAAACATAATTCAAGAAAAAATAATTTGATAAAAAATGAGCCTCATATTCCCCTAATGTAAATTGTTGTTGATTCAATTCTCTTCATTGATGTAGATTTAGATAGTTTTCATCGTTGGAGGGAGGAGGGGAGGCAGTTTTATGTAGATGGACTCCCATATAGAGAGATCATTGATCTTCATTTAACCAAACAAACAATAGCCCCATAATTCATTGACCCTACAACCAATCAACAATTTCCTCCAAACAAAAATGAATTTCAATTTGATGGTGTAACCATCCTCATATAGCTAACATTTTTGGGAGTGATGGTGGATGGTCTTTGATCATCCACCACACACTAATTGTGAGGTGCGCCTACATTTTTTGAGGAAATTATGGGAAAAGTTTGAGATGGGTTTAAAACCTAATTATTTTGATATGAGATCATTCTAGGGAGTTGGTGGTAGCATGCTACAACATAGAGTAGGGGCACATGTCAATCCTAATCAACTTGTTCCTATTCCACCCATCATTTATCCTCCTTCCCCTAGTATTATTGCATCATTTCAGCACCAAGTAGTGGTTTCGAAATTAGGAGCATTGAATTTTCTCTCAGGAGATCTCACTAATGAAGCTACCCACATGGAATTGAAGTTAGTGGTAGAGAGCATGGAAGAGATGGTTCAACTGGTCCTAGCAACTCCCACGTTTCAACACCACATTTTTGTTAGATTTGCAATCATCCATGTTATGACCCTACTCCTGCATCCACTTCAGATGTACCTACATCAGAGATGGGATCATATGTGGATTTACTTTGTTTAGCTGATCGTCCTACACAAGTACACATTATCACATTTTAATTTGTTTTAAATGTGTAGTTCATGTACATGTTAAAACATAAAAATGTGGTGACCTTAAGTTTAATTTCCAAAACCTAAGGCATATTCCAACATTTATAGGATTTCATTAGGATACAAATCAACAAGGTGGATAGATTGACTTTCAACCTCCAAGTTGAGTCAATCAAATGTGGATCTGATCCTTTTAAGTCTTAGGAATGAATTGGAAATGATTTGGAGTGATTTCCCTATATGACCTACTATGATAAATTACAAAATTTTGAAGACAAATAGATGGAAATGGTAATTTACAAGTGGATCTAGAAAGTGCAGACTAATGTGTACTTTTCATCAAAAGTTGAGTTTGGGTGTTGTAACAAGACTAGGTCACCCTTGGACAAATAGGTCTTTGTAAACTTTGCCAGAACTTCAAAATATGATCTTGTAGCCCTTTGTCTGCTCTTTGTTCCTATACCTGCAAATATTTTCTTTCAAATCTGAACCTACAATAAACCTGTAAAAGAAATTGTTTGGGTGGTTATATGGGGGTTTGCCTTAGTCAAACCCCTATTTTGGTAATTAAATCTCAACAAAAATCCAAAGATCTAATAGAAAATAGTGTGTGAGCCCTAACCTTATGTGTGTATAAGGTTGTTATGAGACAAAATGTAAAGAAATCCTACTCAAGTGCATTAGAGTGTGATTCCTATATGATAAGATTCAAGTAGGGAGAAATCAAAACACCCCAAGTAAATATGAAAATGCAATGATACCTTGCTTTAGGTTGCAAGTAGAGTGAAATTTGAAGATGAGAGCCCCTTGGAAACAAGTCATTAGGTGGAGGAAAGTGGCCAAATGCATCTCCCAACCCTATAATCCATCATCCTCTTCACTAAGAATCAACCTTCAATCATGTGATAAAGCTTGATCAAATTTGTAAATGGGCTTGAAGACCTGCAATTTCAAGTAATGTTGCTCCAAGACTTCAAAGTTTGTTTGCTTGAATGTTGTCCCTTATGTTCTAGTTTTGAAATGGTGAAAAGACTTGGTATTTATAGGCATTTCTCTAATTCCCCAAAGATTAGATCTCGGGAGCCAACATTTGAAATTTGAATTTTGAATGTTAAAAGGTGCCTAAAATATATTAAATTTTGGTTCCCAACAAGATAGGGGACCCCATTTTCCCATGGGAAAATAGGGGCAAAACATTATTTGTTTGCATTTATTCAATGCTTGTATTTTTTGGAAAATAATAAAAAAGGCCTCAGAATGCATAATAAAAGGGAATTAGGGCCTATTTAGGAGTTGAAAATGCATGAATGCAAGGGTCACTAAAATAGGTCCAATCTAAGTGTGAAATTATACTATCACCTATAAGGGAGTACAATTTTCTACACTACATTTGGCCTCCACTTTAGCAGCCATATGAGACGATGTGCATATGCAAGCTAAAGTACTAAAAATAAATCATGTTACATAAAAGGATATACTCATATGGATATTATGATTCATTTGAGAATAGGAGAATGAAGCCCCCAATGTAGTCATCTACAAAACCACAATGTTAGGAACCACATTTTGCAAAACCAATTTGTTAGTTGTTCAAAATCATCTTATACTTTCAAATAAACATATCAAACTTCTATGGAAAACCAAATTCAAGGGTAGATGTATGCCCCCTAATTCTGCTTATTTATGGAGGTGGAATCAGGGTAGCAATCTAACCACATTGAATTTCTATGTGTATTGATATAAATTCTTATGATGGGGTTATGATACCACAAAACCATCTATCAGTAAACATTGGAGATAATTGGGGATAGAACTACGAATCCAATGCAATAGACAACATCAAAATCAGAGTTCTCTAGCCCCCATTATGGCGATTTGAGTGAAATGTGCTACTAGGAAATTTTACTATATGTTAATGCAAAATAATATTTTTGACCATCATTTTCACATTTACTATTTGGAGATTTTGAATGATACCTTGGTGCAGAGTATTGAAGATGTCGAGTCGATGATCATACCAGCCTCCATGACTTGAGGTCTTATGAGTAGAGGTTTTGAATGGTGCCATCACACCTGAGGTGAGTTCCTTGTACGTTCTCCCTATGATTTATCTTAGTATTCTACACTGTTTTGAGCATTTTTCAAAAATCATGGCATCCCTATCCTCTTTGGGTGACCCTATCCCAAATTGGCAACCCTGTCCTAAACCCCCTATCCTAAAATGGTGATAGTGTCTAGGGCGGTCCTTTTCTTTTAACTGTTTAGTTAACTATTTTTTCCATGTTATTAATGATTTCCTTTGTTTATTCTAGGATCTGCTATGCACTCAACAACATCTGGGAGGACAATTATTTTCACTTCACCATGAGTATTTTACATAGCTTACTGAGGAGGAGGAGAAAACTTTGTGTATCATTGGGTTGTATTGGGCTTACCTCATGCCACCCATGAGGTATCATGATGTGATGATGATGGCATTGGTTGAGCTGTGGAATGTGGATACTTGCACATTTCATCTCCCAATAAGGGAGATGGAAATGACCTTAGAGGATATACACCACATACTCAAAATACCTATCTAAGGTGAGACCATCCATTTTGATGAGTTTCCCACATGCCGACAGATGAGAGATGATATTCAGTATTGTACTGACTGTCAAATAACTTCCACTAACTCTAGAGCTTTCTTTGAGCTTGAGTGGATTTTTTATTATGATGTTCCTTTGGTTCATTAGATCATATGTGTGATTGTCACCCTAGCTCTTGCACCTGATGGATGAGGCACACACCTTGATGGGGGCCTCGTTCATACCATACAAGAGATGGAGGAGCACTAAACAGTCTATTCTTGGGGACAGAGCATGCTTACACATATTTATTATGATCTTGTTTGTTTTATTCATCAAGATCTCCACAATATTTCCCATTGTACCCTTCTTCAAGTGTGGGAGTTTGTGATCCCATAATACTGGTTTACAATTTTTGGGCAAATTGGACACTGAACTGATTTTTTTTAACTAAATCTTCACTTTCAGGCTCCTATAGCGGCTAAACCATGAGAAATTTGAAGATGATGCAAACTAGTGATTTGTGACATTTTGTCTACAGATTATAAATATATTTTTTCAAAAATTTTGGAATCAGATTGCACTTCTTTTTCCATCTCCTTTGAAAACTAGTTTTTTTATAAAAACAACATTTTTTAAGGAGTGATGCTCACCGTATACAACATAACTTTTTTTGTATGAAGGATAAAATTATAAAATTTTCGAATTTAGATTTTTAACTATGATATCTAGCACTTTAATTTGGTTTCATAGTATTTTATTAAATATTTTTTCCTTAATCAAGTTTCAAAGTCAAACCAATTACAATTGAAACATAGGCGTACTGTATACAACATAACTTTTTCTGTATATATCAAAATTCAATTTTATTTTTTTAAAGGACATCAATACCCAGCCTAAACATATTTTTTTAAATTTTATTTTGATAATCTGCTATTTTTCCACATGTGCAAAACAGAGAGCTTGATTTTCAGTGAAAAACCTATGTTTAATAAAACTAAAAAAACACATACATAATAAAAGCAAAACATATTAAAATTATATTTGTTGGATAGCTCGTTCCAAGGACTACCATAATCATTTGAAATAAATTTTAAATGAATTCATTTGATCCCCCAAAAGGTAAATCAAAGTGATTTTTTATCAGCATTTTGATAGGTGTAAAGGAGACTCTGTTGTAGGTATGGTTTAAAACTAGCGGGGTTCTCTCCAAGGGGGTTTGATAGAAGGTGGTTTTTTCAAACCCTCTTCAATTGAAATCCTTAAAATGGAAATTTTTAAGGTTTAAATCATTATATTTTTTTAAAATATGTGATTTCAGCAAAAATTAGAATCTCCCAGAAATTGTAAACCAGCTTTGTGGGATCACCCTATTAATATTAGAATTAAAATAAAAATAAATAAAGTACTAGTACATGTACATGTACTTGACTCATTGATTTTACCACCACAACTTTTAGTTACCCTTGAGCCTTTTGTTATACTTTAAGGCGAACCTAGAAGTGTGGAGATCTGTTGCACTGGAGAGTCAAGTTTGATCATCTAGAGGAGGAGGATATAGTATGGAGACCGTACAAGACTCTACAGTAATGACTAGATCTTACACAACAGTTGGCCAATATGCAATAAGATAGGTTATTTGTTGGATTCCATGACTATATCATCATGACCTATTATTATCATGTCATGCATTAGTTTGGGCAGATACAAATAACACCTAACTAGTGACCTACATTCTTGCGATGTGCACGTAGTGGTGCCAAACCAGGGGATGTCCACCATCCTACAATCATTGGTATCACCTTTAGTGATTTAGATGATGAGGATCAAGATGCACCACTAGCATCTAGCTTGGATGATGTAGGCACCACTATAGCTTATGAGCTCGAGTGGATGACAACATGACCTCCACATGTCTTCCTTGACGATCATCCTATAATTGATCCTAGACCTTTGCCATATCTAGAGGATGCCAACATGGATGGAGATACTACTAATGAGGAAGAGGAATAACAGTCAACAAGAGAGGATCCAAAGGAGATAGTAGTGGCAATACATGCCCTCGAGAGGAGACATATGTCTCATCCTTGTATCACCCAAGCACATTCGTTGATGACTTCAGGCATCCAATCTCACGAACGTGGAGAGAGCAGCCATGCAGCTCCTACCACACCCTGAACCCATCATAGGAGACCCAATACAAAACCTATAGTGTCTTATCGATTTCTCAAATGGCGGGCTAGTAAACCAAGTGAAATTATATGTTATTTATGTTATATGCATCATTGACTATGTTTATGTTTACTTATTATGCCTAGTTCTGATTTATATTATTTTTTCTTTGTAACAGGGCACATGGGAGTGGCTCAACTTCTTCAGTCGAATCATGAAAATATTATTCCATCGATGCCCCCACACCAGGTGATGTGATCAAAGCATAAGCCACCACCTAGCATGGGGTGCCATGATAACCTATTTGATCCCTTGTCCAAGTGGAGGACATCCTATGATGATGCTATGAGGACCATTGATTTATCTAGAGATGAGATTAAGGGAAGTTTGAACTAGGGAGGAGCAGATGAAAGATACACTAGAGGAGCTCAGGGTTTCATATGAGGATCTTCGAGCCACTTGGGTTCCTTCTGAGAGGGGTACATAGTATTTCTTATAGTCAAAACTTAGTAGGTTGCAGGTGGAGCTTACTAGGGTGCAGGTGAATAGGGATGAATTAGACTAGGAGCATGTTGCAACTCTTGTATGTGAGGGTATAACTATAGGCCAAGTATAGGGCCTACGAGATAAGATGAGCTCTATGAGTCACTCCTACACCATTGTCTTTCAACGAGCACCACCACCAAGCCTCGAGGATTCCAGTAGCCATGGGCCTTCCTAGATGTATTATACTATGACACGCCATATTTATCTACCATGGTGACCATGATGTATATGAACTTTATGATCTATGTATGAGCATGTTTTGATTTCTATGTATTTAGATTTTGATGTAATCTATTAAACAATCTTGAGATTATTTAGTAAATGTATCCATGATCTATTTTTTATGTGCTTACGTTTGTTTAGATGCTACATTTTTTATTAAGTGTAATCATGCTAAACTAGATGCCCTTATGATCTAATTTGTGAAATTAAATATATGAAATGATCTAACTTAACACACAACACATGTACACAATTGAATAGTATGTAAAATAAAGTAATAATTCAAGTAAATGAATAATTACTCATAAGAACTCAAGACATACAAACACGTTTTTCAAGAATGAAGCAATGTGAGATAAAATAGAAAACTATCCACTTAATCTGACAACATGCTTTAAAATACATACTATTCAAAATATTGCCAAGTGTAATGTTTGCACAAATGGTAGTGTTGATAGGTTCTTTTGAAGGTGTACCATCCATTTCTTTAAGTTTATATGCTCCAGACCTGTAAACTTCATCAATGCAATAGGGTCCTAGCCAATTTGGGCTAGACTTTCCTTTTTCATCAGGAGTGGTATGGATATTACATTGATTATAACACCAAATCTCCTTTGTTAAAAGAGTGAGGAATTACATTATCATTATAATTATGTTGCATTCTTTTTTAATAGGCTTGGAGATGTTCATTGAGAATTTCAAGTTGTTGTAAACATTTTTCTCTGTAAGTATTATCATCAATAAAGCCCCTAAGAGATATTCTTGAAGAGGGAATTTTTGACTCTAAGGGAATTATTGCATTTGCACCGTAAACAAGGTTATATGGTGTGTTTCCTATAGATGTGCAAATACTTGTGTGATAAGCCCACAATGTATAAGTAAGTTGATTTTTCTAATCCTTGTTATGTTTACTAACCATTTTACACAAGATTTGTTCAAGTGTTTTGTTTGTTGCTTCTGCTTAACCATTAGATTTTGGGTAGTAAGGTGTAGAAAAGGGATGTTGAATGTGAATTTTTTCCAAAAATTTATTCACTTCCTTATTCTTAAATGGTGTCCCATTATCTGTTACTAAGGCTAAAGGTGTACTGAATTGATCGATGATATTTTCCAAAATAAAACTACAAATTACTTCAGTGGTTGTGGAATAAAGAGGAATTTCCTCTACCCATTTCATGAAACAATCTACAGAAATTATTATAAATTTATGTCCCAAAGGAGGAGAAATCTTTCCAATAAGATCCAAAACCCATGCCGAAAATGGCTAAATAGGAATTTGGGCACAAAGTTCGAAAGTAGGAGCATGAATCAGGTTGTTATGCTCTTGACATTTATGACATTTCTTAACATGATCAAAACAATCTTGTTCCATGTTTTTCCAATAATATCCTATGTGAATTAACTTTTGAACTGATGATCATCCTCCAAAATGCCCCCAACAAGTACCTTCATGATCTTCCTCAAGGGCTATAGGGATCGCATATTGTTTAAGGCATCTAAGAAGAAGAACTGTTGAATGACCGCCTATATAACACATCTTATAGGATTATGTATTGAGCTGCAAGTTTTCGAATACGAGCTCTAGTGTTCTTAGTAGTTGGTTCAGGAAAGGTACCTTCTTTTAGATAATTGAATATTGGTATATACCATTCACTAGAAGCTTCAATATTGGCAACTAAGAATTCTTTCATCATTTCATATATCAATGTTTTAATGAGGGTGTAAACAACAAATGTGAATTTTTTGGAAGAATATTTGAGAGACACAAGGGAAGTTGGGCTTTCCATTGCATTCACACGTCAATTATCCTTTCGTGGAATATTGTCAATAGTGTATGATTTAAAATGTTCTAGAAATTTCATTGTGAGTCTTCTATATTGAGATAGCTTATCATGTTTTTCTTGATAGGACCTATTAATTTTTTTTATAATCACTTGAGAATTGCCAAATATACAAATGTGTTGAACACCTAAGGACAAGGCCACACATATCTTGACAATAAGGGCCTCATACTCTACAGTGTTTTTTGTACATAGGAAATTTAAACAATAGGATAATGGAATTGGTTTTCTCGAAGGCAATATTAATATAACCCCTACTCTAAAACCAGTTCAACACTTAGATCCATCGAAATATATTTCCCATGTTTTATTATCATCAATTTTTAACACATTCTCATCAAGAAATGAGACAACATTTGGTAATGCTAAAGGTGAGGGAGTCTCAGCTAAGTGGTTGGTCAATGCTTGTCCCTTGATTGCCTTTTAAGCAATAAACTTAAGGTCAAACTTGAAGTTAACAACATAACCCACTTAGCCAAGCATCTTGAAAAATCTATTTTAGTAAATAGATGTTTTAAAGGATCAAATTTCATCAGGACATGCACTTTCACATTTAACAAATAATGTCTCAATTTCTTTGTAGTGAAGACAAGAGCCAAACATTATTTTTCTATAGTTGTCTACCAAGTTTCATAATCAATTAATGTTTGAATAATGTAGTAAACAAGATGCTCCTTTCCATTTTCATCTTTTTGGGCTAATAACATGACAAGATCATGGTTTGATGCTACTATGTAAAGTGTAAAAGGATTTCCTTGAGTAGCTAGTTGCAAAATAGGGGGACTAGATAGATATTGTTTTAAGTTGTCAAAATCATATTGACAATCCTCACCCCATTTAAATGTTGTTTTTTTCTTAAGGAGCTGGGTAAAGGGAAGAGTTTGATCTACCAATGACACCACAAAATGATGAATAGCCTGAATCTTTCCTTGTAAGCTATGCAATTGTGAAACATTCTTAGGAGGTGGCGTATTTATTATAAAATCAATATTCTTTGTCTCCACCTCAATGCCTCTATGTGATACTATAATACCCAAAAAAATTCCACTATCCACACCAAAGAAGCATTTCTTCAGGTTTCTAGCTTCATATTATAAATGTGAATTCTTTCAAAGATTTGTCTGAGAATTTTCACATGGTCTTGACATGTTATAGAGTTAGCCAAAATATCATCCATAATCTTCCAATATGTTGGGTATCAAATCATGGTATATTAACATCATTTCCCTTTGATATGTGGCTCCAACATTCTTTAATCCAAAGAGCATCACAACCCAACAAAATGTCCCCCAAGGTGTATGAAGGTTGTCTTATATTGATCTTGAGCGTTAATTCAAATATTTGATTATATCTTGAAAATCCATCTATAACTGATAATAAGGCATACACTAGTTGAATCAACTATCATGTCAATATTAGGAAGGGGAAAGCCATCCTTCAGAGATGCTTTATTAAGATATCAAAAAAATTGTACACATCCTAATATGATGATCAAGTTTTTCTACTACCACAATATTAGAGATCTAGAGTGAATAATCAATGGGGCGGATGAATCCAGCTTGTAAAAGTTTTTCAATCTCAGCCTTAACCAATAAAGCTATTTTAGGATTCGTCTTTCATATCTTTTGTCTCACTGGTTTAGCATTTTCCTTAAGAATAATGTTTATTTTTTGGAAAATTGCTATCAAAGAGGATAGCACTCTTTCTATTAATTTCAAACACTGAATTACATATTCCAACATAAATTTCAAATCAACCCCCAATTGCAAAAAAAATTACATATCTAGATTTGTTGTTTACCTAGAAGATCTTAGTATCATGGGATGCTTCTATTTTTTTGGTGGTGTTTTCTTCCTCTTCACCTCTGTCCAACCTTGTTCTATTTTAGGGAGTAGGGGAAAAGCATTGATATTTTCTATTAAAATTGTCTCACTATCTTTGGAAAGAAACGTAGAAGTTGTTTCCTTTCCAAGCGAGATCAAAGTTTGTTCCTCTTGAGAAGGAGGTGTTGGAGGCATGCTTTCTTTTGGAGAATCCTTGGGTGGATTGGGAGGAATGATGTAGTGTTGTGATTCAGCTACAATCTACCATGTCAGTTTACCCACCTCATGATGAAGATGATAATGGGAGGAGGAGTGTCCTGTAGAGAAACATTTTCTACATCTAAAAGCAATTTTTTCATAATCAATTGGTTTCCTACTACATCTATTACCCACCTTCATTAGAATCTCGACAAGAAGACCATTTGCAAAATCCATTTCAACATAGATGCGAGCACAAGTAGAATTATGATAGTTGATAGTTTCTCCAAAAGTGAAGTGGTAACTTCCTAAGCTATTTCCAATAGCCCTCAAACAATATAATTCCCAGAATTGAATGGGAAGATACGAAAGCCTTACCCACAAAAATCAGAGTTAAAAATTTCTATACAAGGGTCAAAATCAGGAAACCATAGTTTCATGCACAAAAAATATCCTTGGTACTGGTAGATCCATGGGCCATTTTCCAACACCACCTCCTTGTCTTCCTGTGAGTCAAACTTAATATAAAGAACCTCTTTGCATAGGGGTAAATGTTGATTTCTCCTTCCATGAATTCCTTTCGCTTGTCTGAAACCCAGGCGTTTAGTTCACATAATTTTGGCCAAATCTTTGAAAACCTACAAATTAGTGCATGATCGGACAAGAAATCATCCCTATCCAATGCCAAGCTTTCTAAACAGACTTTTGACATTTTTGTGGAGGGATAGACTGGGAAATGTGAACAATAATTGATAGAGGTAATATTTGCAATGGCAGTGGTATGATTTGAGTCTGAATGAGGACCCCCACCATCAGACACATTTTTCAAGCCATGCCTTGACCCCCACGGGAAAATGTTACTCACACACTTAAATTGCAACTCTAAATACCTAATTTCCTATGCAAAGTCCTTTCCTTGAGTTGAGATGCCTAAAAGCAGCGCCTTATTGTTACCGTGCTTGCCAAAATAATGATCTTTTGTTAGAGATCACGGTGTTGGAGGCCAGTCTAAAGTAGGGTTTGAAGAAAATTCCATTACGCCCTCGCCAAGCATGGCTTCCCTGATAGCTTTAGATGCGCTCGTGAGAGAGGAATCTACAATGGTAGAGGAGGAGGAGCAGTGAAGGGCCCAGAAGTAGTTGTGATCTTTTTGTCTAAGAAATTTTTTGGGTGAAAACCATGTTTGTCATCGAGATGAAAGCAATCAGATAAATCTATGGGTGCACACAAAATTAAAGAGCCAAGCTTTCCACTAGAAAAAACCTTGGAAGGAGGCACTGAAGAATCCCTTATGGCAGAAAATGGAAGCCTTGAAGCGTTGTACGCCATCGCTCACCCAACTATCAACCTTAAGAACAATGTTATGTGTGACTATCTTAGGATCAATACCCAACATATCTGAACAAGTCCAAGCAAAAAAATTAGGAAAATCATGTAATAAATTTGTGTGATCTTCTTGTTCATCTTCGTCAAGACACTTTCCAATTTGAATCATTTTTTCTTCATTAGATGGGTCCATTCGAACATCTAGGGTATCTCCCATAAGTAACACGTTATGATTTGGATCATCATGAGATATTTTAATTTCATCTTGTTCATCATATCATTTATTTGCATTCAAACAATACAGAACTCTTTGATTATCATGACAGGTGAGTGAAGTGTCATTTATTCCCAAAAAATATCCTAGGGACTCATCATCTTGAAACATATCCAATACCATATTCTCACATGTAGTGTTTATCAGTTCAGGTTGTACCAATTTCAAAGTTGTTTTGGGATAATATTTTGTGATTCACATTAAGTGAAGGTCTCCTTGATGCTTTTGTTTCTTTTGAAGGGCACTATCCAAGTCCTCTTGTTGTCTCGTGTATTAAGCTCTATAGGAACGTGAATTCCTTCTTTCACTCCACATCATTTTCCTTTATAGCCAAATTGTTTCAAAAGTTGGTACCCTCTTCCATAAAGCTTTTCCATTTCTTTCAAGGAAGGTGGTTTTTCATATTCATTTTCATCATAGGTAGATGTATAATCCAAGTTGCCCTCATTACTAGAATTTTTGGACTCTTGTGTCTTAGATGTTTCAATATTAGGCTATGTTGATACCATTGTTGCTTCTTTTCCTTTTTCTTTTGGTTTCTCTGTTATCTTGTATTTTCCCATGACTGTAGGTGTGAAATCCAATTACCCCTAGAATCATCATCCAACAACTTTGTCACAGATGGAAGACACTATCTTTCTCTTCTTCTTGCAAAGGTTACACTTTTGAAGTTGGTATTAATGCTCTCAACGAACTTTTTATCCTCTTTTTAGTTTGTAAACAACTTTCAGATTTTTGATCAACCTTTATTGTGTAAACCTTATTGTTGTAAGTGTACTTCAGCATATGGTGTAGCATTGAAGTAATTCCATTCATCTCATGAATCCATGGTCTACCTAAGAGAAGATTATATGAAAGTTCCTAGGACATAACATGGATAGGAGTTTATAACGTAACTTTACCTACTTTTACAAGTAATGTTATTACACCAAGTAGTTATTTTCCCACATTATCGAAACCATAGATAGACAAAGAATTTGGTTGAATTTTACTCTTTTCCACTATGATTCTATCCAAAAGATTCACACTACAAACATCTAGTCCTGAACCATTGTCCACGAGAGTGCACCTACTTCCAACCTTGTTGATAACAACCAATCTGATCAAAGCATCATTTTTCTTCTATGTCTCCAATGGAGGTAGTTCGCATTGATGAAAAATAATATCAACATTGATTGATTTCATACATTGAATTAGGGTTGCTACATCATTTGGTTGAATACTATGAGGAACCACAACTTTTTGTAAAGCATTTTGAAGCATACCATGGTAAGTTGGTGATGTTTGAATGAGATCCCATAGAGAAATCTTGGTAGGAGTTTGATGGAGTTGTTCCACAAGATCATACTCCTTTCCACTTTATGGAGGTTCACCAAAATGAAACATAAAAATGTGGTGACCTTAAGTTTAGTTTCTAAAACCTAAGGTATGTTCCAACATTTCTAAGATTTCATTAGGATACAAATCAACAAGCTGCATAGATAGACTTTCAATCTCCAAGGCAAGTCAATAAAACCTAGATCTGATCCTTTTGAGTCTTAAGAATAAATTGGAAATGATTTGGAGTGATTTCTCTAATTAGAATATATGACCTAATATGATAAATTGTAAAATCTTGAAGACAAATAGACATAAATAGTAATTTGCAAGTTGATTTGGAAGGGGCAAACTAATGTGTACCTATCACCAAAAGTTGAGTTTGGGTGTTGTAGTAGGATTGGGTCGCCCTTAGGTGAATGGGTCTTTTTAGACTAAATCACAAAACTTCAAAATGTGATCTTGTAACCCTTTATTTTCTCTTTGTTCTTGTACCTACAAATCTTCTCTTTCGGATCTAAACCTACAAAAGAAATTGTTTGGGTGGCTATATGGGGGTTTGTCTCAATCAAATCCATGTTTTAGTAATTAAACCTCAACAAAAATCCAAAAATATGATATAAAATAGTGTGTGAGCCATAACCTTATGTGTGTCTAAGGTTGTTATGAGCCAAAATATAAAGAAATCCTACTCAAGTGCATTAGAGTGTGATTCCTATATGAAAATGGTAAGATTCAATTAGGGAGAAGTCAAAACACCCCAAGTAAATTTGAAAATGCAAAGATACCTTGCTTTAGGCTACAAGTAAAGTGAAATTTGAAGATGAGAGCACCAAGGAAACAAGTCATTAGGTGGAGTAAAGTGGCCAAATGCATCTCCCAACCCTAGAATCCATCATGCTCTTCCCTAAACTTCAACCTTCAATCATGTGATAAAGCTTGATCAAATCTGCAAATGGGCTTGAAGACCTGCAATTTCAAGTAATGTTGCTCCAAGAATTCAATTTTTTTTGATAGAATGTTGTCCCTTATGTTCTAGTTTTGAAATGGTGAAAATACTAGGTATTTATAGGCATTTCTCTAATTCCCCGAAGATTAGATCTCAAAAGCCAAGAGGAATTTGGAGGAATTTATTTTATTATGTGCTAATTCTTTTAATCACAAGAGTAGGTTTTAACATATAAGAGTTAAAATGGTTACTTAGTCATACATTATCTCCTCTATTCATTTATAAAAATGTATATATGAATGTAAAGTTGCTTATAACTGGTTTAAGCATGTTGGTTGTTTAAGATAGTATTTTAGGTTAAAATTTTATGTATTTATATAAATATAAAATATATATGTTTGTGTTTTGAGTAAATTGATGTTTTAAAACAGTAATTATTAGCTTAAGTGAAATTGGTGTATAAAATGGAATTGATTAATGATTATCCTTTGTTTATTTTGGTGGAAATGAAATTGGTGTACTTATATGTGTATGTGTGGTGTTTTATAAATAAGTATTTTGTTAGTTTTAAACTTAGGGTTGTTTAATTAATTCAGTTAAATATAATGATTTATGTGAGATATATAGAGAGAGAAATTGATTTCTTTATATTCAAGTCAATTGATTTCTTTACATTCAAGTCAATCTTTTAACGAAGATAAATAAATTAGTTATCTTATATTGGGTTAAAGAATTATGATTTATTTTTAAGGAAGAAAATATTAAAAGATAAAGGGTTCTCAAGTTTAAAAGATTTTTACTATATATATATATAAATGAAAGAAATTAAAATTTAGTGGATTTATAAATTCCATGTAAGTGGTGTTGGTTATTTTATTTAAAATTTCTTTTATTTGCATATGTAAAATCACTAAAATTGATTTTAAGTAATTACTCTAAATAAAAGGGAATTAGTTAATTGGATAGAGTAATTAAGTTAAAAGTAAAATATGTTTCTTATGCTCTTATAATTACTATTTTTGCCATGAGAATTAAGTTACTCCTTAAATTAGTTTTAATTAGTTTTAATTGAATTATCATAATGTTAATAGTGTAGTGAGAGTAATAGCCCTTATATTTTCTTAAAATATATATAATTTTGAGATGTAAAGATAGTTTGCAAATGTAGGTTATAGATATTACTTGCAATAGATTATAAATTATGATATATTTATAGTGCTAAAATATTTTAATATAATAATGATGTTTAAAATATATTGTAAATAGATAGATTGGAATATGCCTTCTTTACTTATATAATTTTATATTGAATGTATAGATTAAATATAAACTAATTATTTTGAGAATGCCTAGACATAGATATTGGAATGTGCTTTTCTTTTAATTTATATTTATATATATACGTATAGTTATGCTATTGTGAATTGTTTTCCTAAAAAGAATTATAAATTAAATTAAGTATCATTTATTCAAATCCTCATACGTTAATATTAGATTTATTTTCAATTACCTTTAAAATTAGATTTATTCAATTATCTTTAAAATTAGATTTATTTTTGAACGCATTTAAAATCAAATTTGTTGTCAAAAGCATTTAAAATAGAAAGGATTAGAAAAGGATTAGATTTATTTCTGAGTGCATTTAAATTAGTTTTAAATTACAAGTTATTTAAAGTTAAATTTATTTACAAAATCCTTATTATTAGATTGTGAATTGCGTATAATTGTTTATGTTAGATTTAAATCGGATTTATTTAAGGTGAAGTCAACAAATGAAAAAGTTAGGTTTTAATTAAATTTGTTCAGTTTAAAAGTAAACAAATATACATATTAAATTTTAATTAAATTTATTATTTTGAAGTAACAAAGGTATAGATTATGTCTTAATTTTAATTATTTTGAAATAAACAAATGCATATGCTAGGAATCACAAATTAAGAGAAACTTGATGGGTTACATACTGTAGGTTGTCATAGTTCTTTATTTTAATTAAGGGTTTTCAATATAGAGGTGTAAATAAAATAAAATATTAATAATCTAAAAATTACTAGGAGAGATTTGATTTATTTGAAGCTTTATAATTAAAAAAGTGAACTTTGAAGTTAAATCATTATCAAATGAGTAATCCTTTCATGTTCTTATTGAGTTAGTTTATTTGTCAAATTGAATAGGAATGTATAAACAAGTGGATTATTGAATATGCTTTTAAGTTTCATTACATGGAATTGTGTTGGGAGATTAAAGTTTGATTTTTGTGTTCTCCTAATTGATTGAATTCTACATTGATTTATTTTCCGTTTTGATGAGTTTATAAGCCAAGCCATGATGTGAGTTCTTTGGGAACCCAAGTATTTGCGTACTCGTCAGTTGGGAGTTTATGAAAGTTGGTGTTATAGGATTCTTGAGGCATTGGGTAATGGGTGTATGTTGGATTTCTTTGATTTGATTTTGAAATGTTTGATTTAATTATCAGCTTGAACTCTTGTGAGTGTTACCTTATTTCGTAGTTTGCCTCTTTTTATGGTTGTTTGGCGAGATGGTCCATGCCTCACATTTATACTCGAACTGGTAAAGTTTGGTGTTATAAGTTTGGTACACCTCTGATTGTTGTAAAGTTTTGTATTAGGACCATGCAAAGATACTCTCCCATAGTATTCACTGTTTCTCCTTTGTATGCCTCTGGAAGTAGTCACCTTGTAAGTGGTCATTGAGATTGATGTATGTTATATTTTGGTTGACCTTTTAGTTTGTTCTTGGGTTCATTTTGCTTGACTACCTTGGTCATGGGTCCTTTCTTGTCATCTCCTAGCACGAGGGGTGGGCCTTCAGGTCCACATGGTCGGGTGGAATGTGTTATGCACCCCATTGGGTCCCTAGCTGAGGATCGAGATGTGGAGATTGGTGCCACTTGCGGTGACTTCAGATTTGTGTTGTAGATGGATCCAGTCTTATTAATTGTATTCTTCTTTTTAGTTGTATTACCCTATCATATTGTATTGTTCCCATTCATTTTGGGGATCACTTTTGTATTATTGTAATTCTCAAACGATGTAATGAAATGAAATGGATGTAATGTATTATGCACCTCGTAAACCTTATGTGGTTGATGATTTGCTCTAGTTGTTATTCGATGTGTTGTATCTATGAAAATATACTCCATTAATAGTATGTTATGGTTATTGAAATTAAGTTAATCTTGTTATGTTGAATTACCATCTATGGATGTTTCTTATTGATGGTGTATAATGTAATTTTGGTTCGTTCATTATTGAAATGGTGTGATTATAGGTTTCATAATGTTGTCGCGTGTACCCTAGGGGACGTAGTTGATAGTGTAATTTCTTAATTTCTTTGCATGTTATATGTGCATCTAGTGTAATGTTCTCCTTTTTAAAAAAATTTAAAAAAAATATGCAAAAATTTGTTAGTTTAGGTTGTCCTTTGGGGTTAGCATGGCAGGGCATTACAGGGTCACTAAAATAGGTCTTAAATAAGCATGAAATTATACTATCACCTACAAGGGAGTACAATTTTCTATGCTACATATGTATCAAAATTTATGTTTAATAACATGATATATATGTATGTATGTATGTATATATATATACATATAGGTCCAAAATAAGCATGAAATTGTACTATCACCTACAAGGGAGTACAATTTTCTATGCTACACATGTATCAAATTTACGTTTAATAACTATTTATACATATCTAGTTTTAGGGTCATTATATATAGTGGTTTACCTGAGTGTAAGGTGTGCCAATTTGTACAAATGCCAATTCAAAACAAAGATGATCTAATCGACATGATGTCCTAAAGCCACTCATCTACACCGAACACTTCAAATATATGTGTGTGTGTGTGTGTGTGTGTGTGTGTGTGTATCAACATGATGTCCTAAAGCCACTCATCTACACTGAACACTTCATATATATATATCAACATGATGTCCTATTTAGCCACTCATCTACACCGAACACTTCAAGATGAGTGGCTTTAGGACATCATGTTGATATATATATATATATATATATATATATATAAAAGTGTTTGGTGTAGATGAGTGGCTTTAGGACATCATGTCAATTAGATCATCTTTGTTTTGCATTGGCAGTTATACAAATTGGCACACCACTCAAGTAAACCACTATATATAATGACCCTAAACCTAGATATGTATAGATAGTTTTAATTTAAAGTTGCATCATCTAATTTCTTATTTATATATTTTTGTTTACATCCATAATTTAATTCATCTATACATGCATGAAACAATATTATAGATGTAGGGAGGTCATGCAATATCCATGATCGACCAACCACAAGGTGTGGGGAGTTCTCCCCCATCATCAACTATTATGCATGAGCTATTTCTCGTATGTGTTTTCAAAAAACATTTAAGTTAGAAATTTACATACTTTGAATTAACTAGAGATGTATTATTATTTAAAAATCTAAAAACTAAATTAAATTGAATGTATGTTTAAATGTATATATGTTCCATATAGGTATATGCAATATGATAGCACTATAATGATAGGTGCTAGTTAGGCTATTGATCGAGCTCATTTTCACGAGTCATCTATATCATTTCAGGTCCTAAACTTTAGTAATTTTTTTATACAATTTATAGGTATTTTAAATATATATGGTTAGAATCATGTTTTGGTAAATAGTTTTCAACCTATTGTTTGCTTTATTTGAATATCTAGGAATTAACAACTAAGATTTTTGGTCTTGAATCAATAACTATACCACATGTTGAACAAAATTTGGAAGTAGATTCACATGATTATATGGTAATTTATGTATACTATCTAGTCTAGATTTAAAAATTTAATTTCATGATTTTAGAAGTTAAGTTAAATTATTATTATTTAACTTTATCTAATTTCAAGTTTCTTGAACTCTTGTACAACATGATACATGTCCATCTAGTTCACGTGGAATCAAGAAAACTCTTGATTTTATTGATGATCTTGACATAGGCTAGATTTATTTCATGGACTATATGTACATGTGTACACACATAATTTATCTATATGTGCATCTTGACTATATGACTATGTATATTTCACTTGGTATTTCATGTCCATGGACATATTTTAGTACATTTCATGAGTTCTACATGATCATCTGTATTTATTTATAGGTTAACTAATTTTTTTGTATCTATACATTTCAATACATGTTTTATGGACTAGCTCTAGATATAGCATTTCATGTGCACTAAGAGATTAGACATTATGTTGATTATGCACTCACGTACATTTTAGAAAATTTTGTATGCACTGTAAATTCATGTCCAATTAAAATTTAATATTTAGATGCCATTGTTGAATGAAGTTTTCAATAATTAAATTTAAACTATAATTTCAAATGTTTCCACAATTATTCAATTATATTATAATAAATTATGAATACATCTAATGTATAAAAAAATATTGAAAAGGATCCTAGAAGAGGGTCTCATGAAAAAGACATCAAATGACCCATTTATAATATTGAAATTAATTTATTACTCAACCATACTTAATATTGAAGACACAATCTATAAGAGAAAATATGGAAGGTAAAATGAGAATGAAAGAATATATATTTCGAAGGCACAATTTGTAAGATAATTTGGGAATAATATATGAGGTTAAATAAGAATGAAACAATATATATCAAAGACACAATTTATATAAAATATTTAGTAAATTGGCATTTACTATAGTGGAAGTCCTAACTCTAACCAATATTACATTATCTTGAGTCATCATTAGCTCAAATAGATGTAGGTCATCACTTTTGTAACTCGCCAATATCATTCCTCAACATCTTTAAACAATCTATCCTTGAAATCAACCAACCTCTCCAACGACCACTAAGATTAAATTTGAGTGCTAACCCACTCTTACTCACTACCAATATAGATTGAAATGTATGGATTATTATAGTCCACCAACATCTTGAAAAAATATTTTATTTTACAAGGTGGTATGCTTCGTTCCATAATCTTTTGAAACTTGATATCTATCAAAGACAATTTATATAAGATAAAATTGGAACAGTATAAAAGTTGATTTTTAAGAATGGAAGTTTGGGTACATCGAAGACGCATTTAACAAATTGATGTGTAATACTATTAGAAAATATGGGCAGAGATGAGAGATGAGAGATGAGAAGCCAGAATAATCAAAAACAAAAATAACACGTGCTTCATCAATATTCTGCTTTTTTCAATCCAATACATAAGATATATATAGGATTTTAATATCCTATATTATTGGAACCAACTCTCCAAATTATACAAGTTGTTCTAACAACTCACCCACCTATAAACTCTCATACAACTAATAACCTTAACAACAAATAACCTTTTAAACAAACTCTATGACTATTAATAATATTAAGTTGACAAACAACTTAATATTATTACATTTATTCATTACCTATAATAACTACGTGAGTTATTTTATTTAACTCACTTTACCTCACATACTCTATGTGAACACTAATTTCCAACACGCCCCCTTAGTGTGAACATGGGGTGAAAGTACATCACAATACTTAATGACCAAACACAGTAGCTTACCAAACAATATAAGATAAGAGTAGGGACATACACATCTACTCATGCCAAGCAATAGTGGAACTAGCCTCACTATGCCTAGTACTTCCATCCAAGGATAGGGACAAACACATCTATCCATGGAACCGAGGATAGGGACTAACACATCTATCCAACATCAAGGTTATGAACAGGGACAAACACATCTGCTCACAACAATTATGATTGGGGACACACACATCCAATCATAATTACCAACTCATGTGACTAGGGACAAACACTTCCAATCACTTCACTACCTCATGAATGGGGATAAACACATCCATTCACTAACAACCAAGAAATGTGATTGGGAACATACACATCCAACCACAAATACAAAGTTTGAGAACACAAATCCCTCATTGTCGCATATGCAACCACATTATAGATCATTGCCACACTGATCACAAAGGATATGAGATAGTTGCCACTACCACCTGGAAACCGATCTTGGCTTTAGTCGTTTTGGCACAAGTTGTTTTTTTTTTTAGTCACTAAAACAATTTTGCAACCTCGTCGCTAGTGACTCACAAGAAGTTGTTGAGTATCCTCCAACCTCTAGTGCCTCCATCCTCCAATGAATGTTGCTAACTCAACAAAAGGTATAGACGAGGACAATCTGTGCTCCTTGTCGTGATACAGGGCGGGGTCAAGGGGCGGAGCCCCCAAAGCTAGACATGATTTTTATCTTCATTTTCATTGAAAAATTAATTAATCACACCGAAAATGCACTCTTTTGTCCCTTTTTAAAAATAAAAATAAACTGGTGACTCTTTTACAATGACACAAAATAAACTGACTCAATTAAGTGAACCCTATTATACAAACTTACTTTAATTATTAGACCAGACCAACCTCTTCTAAATTGGCGCCTCAGCTAAAATTAGGGTGCAGATCATGTGACACGACATGCAATATAGCAGCAAATTGAACTCTCGAGCTCAGTTACCATGGATCGCCAAAGGTCGCAAAGCTCGCTGGACACAACAGCGATTCCAATCTATGCAATAGCAATGTTGTTTTCCTTCTAGATTTTTCACTGCGATCTGCCTTTGATCATGTTTGCGTTCAACTAGTTCTATACACAAGATCAGCCTCCTGCGACCTCAAGAAAAGAACCAAAGCAAAGATCTAACGAGGATCACTGATCACCTCTCAAGGAAAGAATTGATGATCCACGCTACAAATATTCCAATTGAAAGAGTGAAGCCCGATCTACCAGTCGATAAAGGTAGCCTTACGAACCACCAGTGCGAGCCGATAGTGCAATACACCCTCAACTCTACGATACAGGCCGATAACAAAGCATGATTAAGGGGCATGAAATTCGTTGATCCGAAACGCCGAGACCAAACGCTATGCATCCGATGCAAAGAGGGCGCCAATGAAATTTTCAGGTCTAGAAAATTTGGTACCCGCTGTCCTCTTTAAACAATAAAATCAACACCTGGAGACCCCGTGGAATTAATGAAGAATGAATATCGATTACAAATCAAATTGCCAAAAAATGCACCACACCACCAATTATGAATCGGCTTTAGCAGTGAACCAGCTCTAAACAGAAGTCGCAAAACTCAAGCCAATAGAACAATAATGCAATGAATGAACTTTGCATATCCTGATATCAAATCTATCAAAAAGGATTTGACAGCTTGCAAAAGATTACTCTCGCTGGTCATAAACGCACCGATCTTAAAACTAGCTATTGCACCTTTGTGTGCATTTACTCCGAAATTTTGTAGAGATTAATAATTAAATGTTTCGTATCTTATGTTTTTAGTCAATATAATTAAGTTCAAAATAGCATAGTATATTAAAATTGTAATACAGTTACCAAACTGCTTGTAAGTTAATGAAGCCAATCATTTAAAATTTTAGTCATTTGGTCTTTAAAGTACAAGAACAAGTATGATGGCACAAAATTGTGATGAAAATTTTACTGTATAATGCATAATTTTGGTCTTTCAAGTTATAAACTAAAATTAGTAAAGGGTTTTTTCAGAAAGTAATTGAAATTAATTTGTTTATGAGTATTAAATGGATAAAGCAAACCAAATTGTTTGTCATTTATTGAATATAAGAACCATCAGCATAATCCCTTGCGTTTTGACATGTGGTATTTAAAGTACAAGAACCATTGCATTTACAGCAGCAGTAGGTGCTATACATTCAGTAGTTAATAATGTTCTCAGGAAAGCTGTTACAAAAATTAGCCTCAAAAACAAGGAAAAGAAAATAAACAAAAAATGTAAAGTGTAAAACAACATTTACAAATGATCAGCATTTACAAATGAAAAGTTTCCACCCTTTTATCACACAAATGGGGATGATATGTTTAATTTCATAGAGATGTAGGTTGCATAGAAAGATTTGTTGCATTAAAAAATGTTTCCATTCCATCCAAAATTGGAGCCATGTCAAAAACCACACTTCTTCAATTGACAATTGACACTGAATTATTAAATATTATTTGTGTTTTAAACCTGAAACCGAACCAACAATAAAAAGCATTAAAAGCCCAAGAATAAAGGCACTATGAGTAAATTGAGAAACAAATCAGATTATTAAACAGAATGTTTGGAATTCAGTCATAAAAGTCTAAATGACATGTGAAATAATATAATTTTATAGTAACCCTCTTTATTGTAAAAGCATCATCAAATCTACAATCTACCAACACAAATGAAGTGAAATTATTATAATAGAAGTTAATGAACGATGGTATTATAAAAGCATCATCAAACCTATAATCCACCAGCACAAACAAAGTGAAATTATTCTAGGAACCTTCAAAAGACACATTGCAAACAAAGAAACTGCAAGTTTTTTTTTTTAATTGAACAATAGAATGCGAGAAACTTGAAAGGAAGATGCAATTATTTGTAAATTAGAGAGGAATGGAGAGCAAAAAAGAATTGAAGAGAATGGGGAAGGATTTACCAATGTGAACTTAATTTGCAGTGGAGAGGTCCAGGACAAACAATAGCTTCAATATAAGATGTTGAAGCTTTGTTTGGTTTAGTTGATGTGCAGAGCTATGCATTGTAGGATGCAGGCCTAAAAATGGAAATTTGAAAGAGAGGAAGAGATTGGATACTCGTCGTAGGAACAATTATGTATACAGTAGTAATATAGATTTGGCAAGGCAAAGGAGTAAAGAATTATAGAACTAACCTATATTTCATTATTGAAAAGTATTTGAGAATGTCAAGTGACTGAAGTTGATAGTGCTAACAATCGAGCATCCTCTTTTATCCTTTGTGCAACATAAGGGCTTTGTTGCATTCATGTGTATCTTTGGAATGTGAATGAAGAATGGATACAAATACCTCCAAGATGAGTGACTCTAGAAATAGTTATGAATGTCCAAACTTGGCGGTCAATGTTGTTGATGTCAATGGTGGCCCTTTCAAGTGTAAGTCCTTGTGATTTGTGGATGGTTAAGGCCCATGCCATTTTAAGTGGAATTTGGTGTCGGCCACCACGACTCAACAAGGTAATAGGGACATGTGTTGGATTGTTTGGATCCTAGGTAGGCCCTATGTAATGCTTGAATCGAACAACAACAAACAAGGGGAGTTGGGGTGGTTTTTCACTCTCCTTGTAGACAATTTGCTTGACTTGTCCAAGAGCACCATTGACAAGGCCTGTATCGGTCCAAATATTACAACATAGCATAACCTTTTGGTTAACACACAACAAGATCTTAGATTGGAGTTTTTCATCATCTGGATTTAAGTGTAATGAGCTCCTTGGTTGTTTTGCAATGGATAAGGCAACGGGCTGCGTGAAAGAGAACAACATGTGCTTATTATGGAGTGAGACCATTTCATTGGTTGCAAAAAGATGGATGGACGATAAGAAAGCACTTTTTTCTATGGACGTTAGTGTTGAGCTTGATCATGACATTAGCAGTTGCCAATCTGCAATTGAAGGTTCAACCTTCCTTAAATTGCACAAGATTTCATGAAATACAATTTGAGTGGGATCCTCTCCACCTTGACGAAATATTTTGTTAAGTGTAATAACTCTTTGGAAGCTCTACCATAGTGTTCCACCGTAGGAAGTAGAAGAGTACATAGGAATGTCTTTGACTGGCAGTAGTTGGCCCAGGTCTCCAAATAGCAGGATTGAACGACCTCCAAATGGGGTGTTGTTATGTGCAGTGAAAGCTTTGCACAAACGTAAGTCAATGCGTTCCAGCAACTTTGGGTCGATGAAGTTCATTTCGTCTATCAGAATGTAGCGAACAAAGTACATTTTCTCTTGGAAGCTTGCTAGTGTTTGGCCTTGCAAGGGAGCCATCTCTTTGATGGGTATGCGAAGTGTATAATGTATTGTTGATGCTCCAATGTTTAAAGTTGCAACACCTATAGGCGCAAGAAGTAAGAGTGATGGCTGACCGTTTGGAGCTGAATCATTGAGTGCAGACCTGAGTTTTTATTAGGTGTGACTTTTTGGTCCTTGTAGTTCCTTGAGCAATTATTTTTAGTGGCTTTTGGTAGGTGTTGGAGGATAGGTGTGACAACACTAGATCCAATGTTTTTTTTGTTCGGATGAAAGGGCATGCAGGGTATTTACATTTGGCGGAAGGGGGACTTGAAATGTTGTACAGTTTGAGTCTATGAAGCTGGCAGCCATAGTGTGATGTAGTGGATTTATGGAAGGAGTCTGCCAATCATGGTTAAGGTCTATTTCACGGTTACCCAACATGTCAAGCTCATTAAGTTGGATTGGATGACCTGGGTGTACACTTGACAAAACCTGCCATTCCGATTGGGTGCATTGTTGTAGTTGTTCCTCATTGCTTGAAGGAGTGTCGGGGTCTTGATCGATGGTTGTTTCTAGTGCATTGCATCACACATGCCATGGATGGTAAGTGCATGCCAACCTCTCCCAGTTAGCAACAATCTCTGTGGTGGATGATCCACAGTCATATGCAATGTTACAAAATGGTTTGTAGAGAAGCAATTCACTCCAACAAAAGTCATGAAATCTTGGGTCGTCTCTTGTAGGAATGCTTGTGAAGCGTGGGATACTCAAACAATTACTTTTATGGCACACTCTTTTCATTGGTTCGATCTACGAGTTGCTCTGAAGCTCCATTTTTGCGTGAAATCAATCAGTGCCAGTGTCTCCAAACATGCAGAACGATCCATGTATGCATCAATGTAGTATGTGTTTGTTGATGTGGATGTGGGTGAGAGTGGAATGTGAAGATAGTGTTTTTGGTTTACATTTAAAGAAACAAAATTCCTAATGGACAAGCAGAGGGGTAGTTTTAATAAAAGGTGGCAACTTTCTTGGGCACTAATATCACGGTCCACAAGGTTGTCAACAAGAAATTCTCTAAAAGCTATTGGTGTTGGCTTGTTCAGATCAAAGTTGGTCGAAATACGAGAAATCATTGCATGATATGTTTCAGATTTGGTTTCTACTTTTGCTGCATATTTATCTATATATTTGAGCACTGCATCTATTGAGAGAATGGGTTGGCAATCTACATTTTCTCACCAAATAAAGAGGATAGTGGGGTTTTAAATATTCAAATGGGCATCATTACAAGCAGGGGCATGCTTTGCTTGGCCACTCTCATTTGAAAGGCTTGAAGTGTCTTGGATGGGCCAAGGGGCTTTGTAACGACATTTAAGGGTGGGTCCTTTTTTGCCCAAGCATGTGTTCAAAGTACAACGTGTATGGCATTGCACATAGTTGAGTAGCTCATTGTAGTCATGTGAAGGGTTTGAAAACATAATCATTCTTGTATCCATTAAGCAGGGGTTTTCAAAGGTAGACCGTGGAACCCTTTCATTTGAGATTGGATTGGGGTGTGGGTTCCATGCAGAGACATATTTGTCAATGTAGTTGATTGCATTTTGTACCAATGCAAGATTATTCCATTGAAGTTTGGCAATATCAAGTGCATCTTTGAGCCAAATGAGGCCATGGACATGTGCAAAACCTCTGTGTTTCCATTCATGCTTGGAGAGTGAAAATCTTAGTAAAAAATTGGTGTATGAAAAAGATCAAACAAAAAATCGATGTTAAATATGTTTACCTGTACCAATAGTTAATTGTGCAGAGAATCTTTTCCAAAACCTCCTCATGAAAAGCAGAAAATCTATGATGCATGTAAAGTGAAAAGAGGTGTGGGTTTTGCACTATATTTTGGATCCTCCATCGAGATGCAGTTGTAGGATTTGTTGGTGCAATAGACGGAATGATGTTGTGTATGTCTGGCCATTTAGTATCTATTTCACTTAGGGTAAAGAATAGAGTGGGGCAACCAACCTGAATAACCATGTCAACTAGCTCCCCCCTACGGTGATTCCAAAAGGGGCGTGTGCCACGTATAACTGAGCCAAACCACATAACTTGGTTTGCAAGCTTGTCATCGAGTAGGTCCTTTAGTCTTTGGCGGAGGGCAAGTATTGTTGTTGGAAGGTTACATTCCAAATGTTTTTGAACAAAATTAGAAGTTTTGGCTTGGCTTCAAAGGCGCATAAGAATATTAAGTATGAAGTATCTAAACCGTGGGTGTTGGTCGAACCTATTATCATGGTATTTAAGAAGATGGAGAGCATATTCATGTAGCTTGACCTCTTTCACATTTTGTTGCTTGAATGCAGTTGTACCCTTTTTAAACTATGTGGGGAATTCCATAACAAATAATCCTTCAGCAGTGTATTCGTTGATGGGAGTCAAAGAAACTAGTGGTCAATCAATAGCTAGAGTTGGTCATCCTTCCCCTAACTACAACAAGGCTCGCATTTATTGCACTTTTGTATGGGCAAGGGGCAGGTTAGCCACAAACGATGTTGTTGGTTGCATTATCTCTTGCAACTATTCTTCATTTGTATTATCTATTTCATGAAGCTTGCATCTAAGGCATCTGAATTTGAGGTTGTTGCATGTAGAAGGTCAGAGATGTCAGTGGTGGCAATATAGGCAAGCATAAGAGATATGCCTCGTCTAATTGTACATCTTTGTAGTAAGGGTCATTATAGATCTTATAGTGTAAATCATCGTGAACACATGTTCTGCAAACATAGAAGCTATATTATTGGGAAGCAACATTTTTTTTGTTAACTATGAGTATATCTAGGTCATGTAAATGTCATGGTAAATAAGTTGCAATTACAGCAATATCCTGAGGAAAACATATTGTGTGGCCACTGTATTTTAACTGGCCCCCTCTTGTATAAGTAACTTGGAGGACAAGGCTAACTCTTTCTATAAGAATCTCCTCGATTTTAGTTAGGCATTGCAAACATGCAGGTTGCTCACCGAGGTCCATGTTGTTCCACTTTGAGAAGCGATTGCCATTTTTTTCTGAAATGCACCTTGAACAAGTAGTACTACTATTGAATTGCCTAGTTTTTATTCCTGGATATCGTTCCATGCATACTTGGCATGTTGAAATGTTTGATAGGTTGTCCAACTTTGAATAGAAGGAATTCCTAGCAGTGTATTAGTTTGGAGGAAATAGTGGAGGATGTTGGGTTTGGGGGGAGTTGGGTTGTAATATAGACTGCATATGTGTTGCAGGCGATTGTAATGGGAAAAGGTTAATGGAAAGAGAGGGTGTGGATGTGGAATCTCTTGCATGGAGATTCTGATGGTTTTCTCATCTCCCTCTATTAAAATAATCCTTCTTTGCATGGTACCTTAATCGTTCTAGCTGGTTACGACGAGAACGCTTTGCTTGCAAAAAATTTGCTTGATTTTCCATGACAGGGGTTGTTGGGGATCAAAGCAATGCAAAATTAATATTTAGAAGAATTTGCAAGAGATAACTTCAATGTGTGACATTAACTTCTAACATAGAGAAAACACAATAGACTTGTAAAAAATCTATGTGTGAGTGAGGGTGGTTGTGTTTAAACTTTGTGTTGTTGTGTGTATAATTTGTTGTAAATAGTATAGTGCCTTGTATATAATATGACCGGTGTTGGAAATAGAGAGAAAACAATAGACTTGTAAAAAATCTATGTGTGAGTGAGGATGGTTGTGTTTAAACTTTGTGTTGTTGTGCATATAATTTGTTGTAAATAATATAGTGCCTTGTATATAATATGACCGATTGGAATGCATAGATTGAAAATAAAAAGAGAGAACAATACCAGAAATAGAAAGACTTTGTAAATTGCAGTATATTTTGATCGTAACAAAAGTTGTATTATATACTAACAAAAGATATAGGAAATGGTTTAGTAGTAAAAATGCCTAATAAATGAGATCTGAATCACAAGTGAAATACCATGTGTTCTGGGTTATGAACAAGCCATTACAAATCATCTAAACAAAATATCTACTTCATTATAGAAAGGTTGCAGTTGAACAAGTTGTTGAGCAGTATTTAATGTTTGGTATCTACTATATAATCCCTAGTTGAGTTGCTACAATCTTGAATTAGAGATGGAAATATTGTTTGATCTCACCACCATAAGGATATTATAATTTTCAGTTTTAACCCATTGAATTTCTGAAAACTGTATTTGTGACTAATTTCCTATTAAATTTCAAAGTTTCGATACACTATTGCACTATTTTTTTAGAATCATGTTGCACTCTATGGGTGGATTCAATGAAATGGTAGTTATAAATAATACATTGCAAGAAATTTTATCTAATTTGTTTCTACATAATTAAATTTCAATCACAAATTACTCACTATAGGCAACACTTCTGATTTCTGAAGTGTGACAAGCACATTAGGTGGACACCATTTTCCTATTTTCATTACAAAAAAATTAAAATCAAAATTTGTTCATAGTGAATCAATCTAGCGGGGCAGCCTATTTTCATGGGTTTATTATGCCCATTTAGAGACACATCTATGCTTAGTTGTTTTGAGGGTATTAATTCTCCATTGAGACCTTTGCTGCACAAGCAACATCATTTCCTAAATGACCTACGAATTGATCTCATACACTAATCATGTTTTAAGTCTAAATTTGCAGCACTCATTTGAGATGAGCATCAGGTGTGTGCACATAATCTCTCCATAAACTTTTGCATTGTTAGAATAATTTAGCACTTGTTACGATTAAAGTGCCTTTTGAGATTTGAGTGTTAGTCGTGGATGTGGAAATTTGTGAGCTTGCAAGAAGTGGGAAGAGGAACTGGGAAGTTTCATTATATTGCAACCTTCGTCCAACCAAGAGATTCAATATAAAAAATTGTTTTTGTTCGCAAGTAAATGAAGAGGATGATTTAAATTGCTCCATGTGTCTGAGGACTGTGTTTTTTCATATTCAAATCCTCTCCTTCATATCTTCCATATTTCCCCGGCCATTGAAGTCAATAAAATATAGCAGGCTTGTGGAAGTATGAGGAATTAATAAAATATTTTGAACAAATAAGTATGGTGGTCCCATCTTGGGTCATTGGTCTCAACATTCCTTAATACCATTGATCAAAAGTTGAATGAATAGGGATTTTCAAATTGTTTTAAATGATGAGGAGTTTGAATAACAAAACCATTTATAGTGTAAATTCCTTCATGACATATTTATGTGCATTTTCACAAGATTGGAGCACCTAGTACTCAAACCCATGCAAGAGGAAAGAAAGAAGGTTTCCAAATACCAAACACCTATGCCAAAGTTGCAACAAAGATTTTTCCAAGTCTTAACCTAAAATTTGTAGCAATTTTCAGCTTTTTGATTGTGATAGCCACTACATTTCCCCTTAGATTGGACTTATAAATAGAGGATTTTCCAAGCCTTCCAACACTGAATTGGGTTGTGGCCTTTGTGATCTCCTTGAACTTATAAAGAATGGATTTGTCAGGAAGGACTATTTGAAAATTACTGATAAATATCTATGTAGAATGAAGTAGGTATATACCTAACACATTATTGCTAAAGCCAAATTCTACAACCTTGGCCAGTATCTTCCCTACCTATGCCAAAATGGGAGCTTTGGAACTAGGTATGAACATCCATCAAAGCATCATGGAAGGAGGATTTTCGGAAATTCAGATTTACTATTTTATAAAATCCATGAATCTCAAGAATAGTCTCCATCGTAGCAAAACAGGGCTCAACCAGAACTATAACCTACAGGGGTAAAAACAATCCCAAACCATTTAGTTTCTTTAATGAAACATTCTAACTGTAGTTATTCTAATGATTTTTTTTTACAAATCAAAAATTAAAAATTCCACCCAAGTAAATGTTGCAATAGATATAATAAAAAGCACGGTAGCTATAATTAATGCCTATAAGTGTGGAAGGTCAATCAGGATAAATTAGAAATAGGTCAAGTTTATAAAACATAAAAAAGTAAATTAAAATGGAACAAAATTAAAGAGATTGAAGTTAGATTTAAAATAAAATCATTTTTTTTGTTTTGAGTTGAAGTTAGAAATAAAAAAATATTTTCATAGGATAAAGGATGTCATAATGTTAAAACCTAAATGTGTTCATTATCAGGATCTTGTCAGTAATTTTTATTTTAATAAAAATAATTTGAAACCCTCATTGAAACCCTATTTTCAGGCTGTAGCTCGCCAAATTGTCGGAGAAGTGAAAGGTCAATACCAGCGAGGAAGAGTTTGGAGGAATGGCAGTAATGAAAAAATGGCGGGACATAGCCGAAAAAATGGCAAAAAATTATGAACGGTTGTCCTTGGTTTTGATTGTAATCTTGTGTGATTCATTTGTGATGGTGTTGTGTAATTTAAGCATTTCATCGGGGGTTTCCCCAAGGATTTTGCATAAATAGGGTTAGGCTTTGGCTTTGGCTCTTCCACAGACATGAAAGGTCATCTATATGCACAAAACTTACCTAGTTTTTTTATTGTCTCAAGCCCACATCTCACGCAATAACTTTTGCAAACGAATCATCTAAACCTACAGATGTAGGTCTATTTATTGTGGTAGATCGATGAAGGGAAATGTTTGCAACTTTTTCAGAAGGGCTCGCTCTCTTTTTCTACTCGGAACACAAACACATTGATACAAGAGATGTTTCATGCAGTTGTTAACCCAAAAAACATGAACTTCCCAGAGATTTATCCACAAAATTATTCATGCAAGGGATGTTTCAAGTAGTTCTTCGTTGAAAAAGAAAGCTACACAAATCATATCATGGGAATAGTGTTGCAGAAAACATCATACCTACTCATACGCTAATGGCAATTTTCATGTCCATTCTTTTATCCTCGCCACTACGCTGCCTGTTTAACCCCTCCGAGAAATAATGATTCACAACAAACGGAAATAACTTCAAAGAGCCACATCAACAAAGTATGTTGAACATTGAACTTTGTTCAATCAATCCCCGCACTTAGTAGATATTTTGACCAAATCCCATCGAGATTAAATGCTTCAAGATGACAGAAGGCAGCTGCAATGCATAGGGTAAACCAACTCCTGTCTAAAATAAATGCACGAATAAGATAGAAGGCAAAAGGACAAGAAGCAATGAATGGTAAAGATCTAATAAAGATGGTCTTGCATACCATTTTTAACCGTGGATAGAAAAATGGATTGGCAAACTTCATTGGGGGAACGCCTTCAGCATAAAAAAGGACAAGAAGCAATGAACAATAAAGATCTAATAAAGATGGTCATGCATGCCTTTTTTAACCGTGGATAAAGAAATGGATTGGAAAAATTCATTGGGGGAACGCCTTCAGTGTAAAAATGTAGAGGTTGACCATCATATGAATACCATGTAAGAAAATTGCAAATCTCACCATCTCTTAATGTATATCTTCACAATATTGTGCCTACTCTAATACCATATTAGAAAATATGGGCAGAGATGAGAGATGAGAAGCCAGAATAATCAAAAACAAAAATAACACGTGCTTCATCAATATTCTTCTTTTTTTCAATCCAATACATAAGATATATATAGGGTTTTAATATCTTATATTATTGCAACCAAACCTCCAAATTATACGAGTTGTTCTAACAACTCACCCACCTATAAACTCTCGTACAACTAATAACCTTAACAACAAATAACCTTTTAAACAAACTCTATCACTATTAATAATATTAAGTTGACAAACAACTTAATACTATTACATTTATTCATTACCTATAATAACTAAGTGAGTTATTTTATTTAACTCACTTTACCTTACACACTCTATGTGAACACTAATTTCCAACAAATACAACATGATGAAATATATGCATATATAAATACAATTAGCTTGTCCACTTTTAGTTCAAGACTACAAAATTGATCTAACATAATTTATATGATGAAAAATTGCTACAATGACAATCATGGTGGATCTATTTGTAGGGAACCTACAAAAATAATGAATGTAAGTAAATTAACTATATATTTTATGAGACATTTAATTCCAATTCATGCAAGAAAATTACAATTTAAATAAAGTCAAAAAACTAGATCTTCTAGAAATTCCTTACAAATTCAAATGGCATCTAGTTGTGGGAGACCTAAAACAAAAAAATATTAACTCTATAATTATAAAATGACTTAAGGTGATATTTAAGAGGATGGATTAAGGGGAGATACATGCATGAGCCTTGACTTTAATTCATGTGAAAAATTTAGCTATAATTAGGAGATGAATTAAGAGGAGGGTAAGAGAATGGTTTGAGAGGATTAAAGAGGATGACTCAAGGGGAAAAATATGATGGATTTAGGGTAGCTAAGAGGATGATTTAAGGGGTCCTAATAGAATCGCTTAAGGGGAGATACAAGAGCCTTGACTCAAATTATGTGTCATGTGAGAAAATTAGTTCTATAATTAGGAGATGGCTTAAAAGGGTATGCAATCTAGGATGGCTTAAGGGGAGCTAAGAGGATATAATTTAAGGGGGCATGCAATCACTTCTAAAAATTTTATAAAATGACAATGAAATAACTAACTTTATATTGACTATCAATTAAATATATAAAACTATATACTTACTTGTATTTATTTAAATTCCATTGTACCAGCTACATCCTCTCTTTTTTGTAACCCATCTATGATGAAAAACTAGTGACAAACATGGTGGATCTACTAGCAAGGGAACTGCAAAAATAATGAATGTAAGTAAATAAAATATACATTTTACGATTCATAACTCCAAGTTATATGAGTAAATTAAATAAATAAAGTTAGAAAATTGGATCTTATAAATTCCTTACAAATTCAAATGATGCCTACCATCGGGAGAATTATCTACTATATTTTGTTATGAGTTGTTGAATGCACAAGTAGTGTTCACCAATGCCTTCTAGTTGTGGGAGACCTGAAAGACAAATGGTTAACTATAATTAGGAGATTACTTAAGGCTAATAAAGGAGGATGGACTAAGGGGAGATATATTCAAGCCTTGACTCTAAAACATGAGAAATTTTTAACTATATATATATATATATATATTGACTATCAGTTAAATGTATACAACTATATACTTACCTATATTTATTTATTTTGTTGTATCATTTGCAACCTTTTTTTGATGCATCTATGATTGTCTCATGCTCTTCCATAGAAAGTGTCCATAACTCTGTATTAGCAAGTCTCCCTTAATATATAACTATTTTTATATTGGTCTCCACAACCAAATGTGAGTAGTGTATAACATTCTTATTTTTTTCATAGTCTTCAAATGCAGACAAACCATTCTTTCTTATTAGATATTTTTGTATCCAAGTGCCAACAACAATCAGAGAACTAGTTGGATACTCATAGTTATCATCATTCACTCTAGGATGTAACAACCTATATTTTCTTTCAAAATGTCGAGCCAACCAATACATTGTTTCCTCTTCATTCCCCTTAGGTGCAACAACAATATTCACATGTCTTACAAAAACTAATTATTCAATTCAATAGTGTGACATATAATTCATATATAAACATACATGCATATAAAATTATATATATTATAATTTAATAATGTAATAAAATAAAATAAATTGATTTAAAATACCTTCTTGTACAAGGTTTGAAACATTATCATAATCGTTTGATGCAAACACTTGATTATCTTCTTCAATTTTCATTTCATGTTGATCATGAATTGTTGTAGGTGTTAAGGTTCTTTGTTTCCATTCTTCAACCCATTATGTATTTTTAAATGCTTCTCAATCACGTGCAATATAAATCTAATAAAAACATGCAAGGTGTTAGGTCTCAAAAATGTTGGTTTGAAACCACAAGAGGTTTCCAAGCTCTTGATACTTTTTTGGCTAACGAACAAGGCCAAATGGTGTATTTGAACCTTCTTCTCTTCAAGCTCTACCAAACCTAGGTAGGTGTACCTATGTAAATGGTGCAGACTTGAATTGTGTGATTCCTACTTGTGCAATCTATCCCCAATGGCAAATAGTGAGTGATAGATGAAATCTCAATAACTACTTCTACTCCTAATGAAATTTGACATATGAATGTATGGATAAGATTTTATGAAATTCTAAAATAGAATTGGTATGACTAGTGCCTACTTTTGTTGGGTAAATGGATTCAAGATGTAAATGATATGTGACTTACTAACTGGCTACAATTCTAATTTTTTGGCACTTATATGAGTTTATACCTGGTATAAATGTGCAAGGATTTGACTAACAGACTCTTCTTATTGATCCAATCAAGACCTATTAGGTTACTTTGATCTATCTAAGAGGATTTTAATCCTTCCTTGAAGGAATCAGTTAAAAGGGATCACACAGTGACAACAAATGTGTACTGACGAAATGAAAGATATACTTGATATATTCAGTTTTGAATAACTTAATAGGATTGTGTGGAGACATAATGGCAGCCTTCAATTATAGACTCTTCTTATTGATCCAATTCATATTTCCAAATTAATGTAATTTGTTTAAAAGGATTTTTAATTCCTACTTGAAGAAACTGTGTAAGTTAGAATAGGTAATCAAATTGAATCTAAACTAATACACCAATGAAACATTAGATTAAAGAAACTAATTATGGAAAGCAAAATGCAAACTCTAAACCACAGCTTCTTCAAATTTGTCCCATTGTCCTCTATCTCCAAGGATTCGTTTCAAGATGCTTGCTCTCAGTTGTTTAAAATAGTAGCTTGTAGAATGGCAGCTTGAGAGAATGAGATTAATAAAAATGCATGTGCATTGCTAAAAGATTAAGCTTTATGAAAATTGAAATGCTATGAATGCAACTATAGTGACTACGCATGAAAATCTGAGATTCGAGGTCCTTTCCCACTCATAAAAGGGCTATATTTATAGATTTTTGAAGGTAGGAATTCAATTGGCCAAGATCGACGATTGAGTTCAAACTTGTTGAAATGAACGGTGAGAGATTGAGAATTCGAAAAGGAGGTGGAATTCTGAGAGATAGATGGAAAATGAAGAGACAATTGAAAGATGCCTCTCATAATTAAATAAATAAATATTTAATTATGTGTGATAGAAATGAAAAGGCTTTAATTAAATATTGCAAATACTTAATTATGTGAGAAGAGAAAAAGCCTTTTAATTAAATATTAAGAATATTTAATTTTGTGGGAAGAGTGAGAAATTTGGAAATGTGTTTTAATTAACTATCGAAAATATTTAATTAAATGTGGAGAGAAGAATATCATTTAAATTTAGAATTTAAACTTGTGATAATTAATGTAAATAACTTGTAAAATCTATTTAATTAATTAAGAGGAAGATAGCATTAATTAAATAAACTTTATTTACTTAATTAAATTAGAAGAATTGGAAAATGAACAATATAAATAAATAATTAAATTTATTTATATGTAGATGACTTAAGAATATTAATTAAATAATTCATATTTAATTAATTAACAGGTTTGATTAACTGTGACCATTTTTAGATGTGTACATTTTGCCCCTCTTTGAAGCAATGTGTTTTACACATTGCTTCAAAGAATTTGCCCCTGATTTTGTAAAACTTACTGATGATGCTAATATGCCCCTTCGAGAGATGAATCAAATAAAGATGATTTTTGGAAATTTTTACTGATTTTCTATCTGATTCATTGACCGATAAAGATGATTTGATGGAAACCCCTATTGAAAGATTGATATAAAGATGAAGAACTTTGATTTTGACTGGGAAAAGAATCATTAGATGAAGGAGATGGGGTAGCTTGATCATTAGATGGAAGGGAAGCTTTGGATAGGATGGAAGAATTGTCATGCTCTTGGGATGTGATTGATTCATGAGAGGGTATGAATTCATAAGATGGGGTGGAGGAAGGACTTGGAAGAATATTTTGTTCTTGAGATGGAAGAGGACTATCATGGGCGAATAATGAAAGGAGGGGATCATCGTATGATTCTTGAGATATGGGATCTTGATCAAAGATTGGAAGGTTTTGTAGAATTTTAGTATCATGGGATGGAGTGGAAAGAATGTTTTGATCGAGATGTGTAAATTGAAATGAATCATTGGATGTAGAGGATATGATAGAAGAAGGAAACTGAATGGGATCATTGAATTGGGTGGAAGAACCATGAGGTTCATTTTGAATTATGGGAGATGAAGATAAATGCATGGCATGATAGGAATGGTCAATGTTACTTGATGGTTTAGATTTAGGCTTCCCCTTTAACCTTTGCAAAATTTCAGAAACATTGAATTTGGTTGATGTTGTTTTTGGAGGAGAAAAGGTCACATTCATATTTTTGTTAAAGGACTTTTTAGTTGTGCCCCCTTTTATTTCCTTGATTTTCCTTTGGAGTGCTCTTACTTGTTGGGTAAGAGCACTAAGATCGTTTAAGGGAGTTTCATTCTTTTCAAGATTCTCTTTAATTTTCTCCATATTGTAGTCAGAGGGCAATTTGGCACCTTGGTTTGCCAATAACAAAAAGTATCCTTCTTTATTTTGCTCTAAGATATTTTCCATAGTTAAGAGAAATTGTGGATCTTGTTCAGCTTCTTGAAGCATTTCTTCTGTTATCTCTTGATTTGAACTATTTCCATAAAGCCTATGAACAAGATTTTTTTCCCTATCACCCATGTTTTAAAGTTTGTGGATGATCTTAATCTGAATTAATGTTTTGAAAACACAGCATGCAATAGGAAGGCAATTATTTTTAAAGACACAGAATCTAAAACATTAAGTGTATGTTCTTGAGATTTTCACAGGTTTTGAACAAAATAAGCATTCCAAGCAGACTCACTCTTAGTTGTCAAATAGGTCATCATAGAAATCATAGCCCACAGCTTAAAATCGCGTCGACTCACACAACCATGTCACCCCCTAGAGGGTGCCCGTGTTTTTGTCTTTTCTAGGTGCGTACTCAAGGTGACGGAAGTGGATACTGAATCCCCTGAGCAAAAAATCTGTGGCAATTATATGGTGAGTGTCTTGGGGGCAGATTCTTCCCTCCCCTTACACCGTGATTAAGACAATGTTTGGATACTGACACGGCTGTATTTCTACACTATGGTTCGTAGTAAGGGTATCCGTTCAGTATGGCGAATAGATATACTCCCTCGAGAGACCTTCCAACCTTTAGAACAATGGTTTTGGGGATGGTTATCCTGCGCACTACTGTCAAGTTGGATTTTCATCAACAACTTGCTTTTGATTAAAGTGGATTGGAAACATTGGCTTTAGGTGTTCCCACTTAGGTCGTTCCTCTTAGGTGAGTACTTTTTCCCACAAGAGCAGGCCTTCTAAAGGATGTAATAAAGCATTAAATTACAGAAAATAAAAGGTAAGTCTGGTGTTCTAATCACCCAGTTAAGGGGAGAGCATAAACCTATTACCCACAATCACAACAAACAATAATGGTTAAATTTTAAATCCCAAATTGATAATTCTCTACACTAAGTGAAGATGTTGCTTCACCAAAAACATGGGATTCATTTTAACCAAAAGAAAATTTATGTTTGGTGACTATCCTAGGATTGGTTAATTCAGATTTAAATGTCTATCCTAGGTTTGCTTCATTTTATTCCCCATACATCAATAAAACCTTTGGCCATGGTCGCGTCGGATCCAGACAACGATTTAAGAATGATATTATAATTGCTCCCAAAGTGTTTAAAAACACTTGTTACAATCATGTGATAATGATTTTTCTTTCATTTTCATGCTCCATGGTCCTTTAAAATCTACAATAAAAGCTCTAAATGTTAGATGAAATCAAGAAACAAGAAAATATGAGGGTTAGATAAATGATTAAGCATAACAACCCTAAAATTTAGACCAAGTTTCATTGTGGTTTGACATTAAGTGAGAATTTTAAAATTTAAAACATGTCAAAGTTGATAAATACCTACACCATTAGATAACTTATGAAATTCTACCCTATTTCAAAAAAAAAATCTCTAAAAAAGACCAAAATATGACCAAGATATGGTCATTTTAAGATTGACTAAAAAAAAAATCAGAAACTGTATGCGCTAAAACAGTCCATGGATGCGCCAAAAGATGCCATGTATGTGCCAAAAAAAAGCTCGTATGCACTAAAACAGAGCCTGGATGCGCGAAAACAATCTCTGGATACACGAAAACAGTCCCTGGATGCGCGAAAACAGTCTCTGGATGCGCGAAAACAGTCTCTGGATGCGCCGAAACAGTCTGTGAATGCGCTAAACCAAGGATCATATGCGCCAAAGCGAATTTTCTAGTCCGTCACTTGTAAAAACATAAGATTTTCTGCAAGAAAAAGATTAATACGGGGGGATGCCCCACGGTGGGCGCCAAAAATGTGTAAGTTAGAATAGGTAATCAAATTGAATCTAAACTAATACACCAATGAAACATTAGATTAAAGAAACTAATTACGGAAAGCAAAATACAAACTCTAAACCACAGCTTCTTCAAATTCGTCCCATTGTCCTCTATCTCCAAGGATTTGTTTCAAGATGCTTGCTCTCAGTTGTTTAAAACAGCAGCTTGTAGAATGGCAGCTTGAGAGAATGAGATTAATAAAAATGCATGTGCATTGCTAAAAGATTAAGCTTTATGAAAATTGAAATGCTATGAATGCAACTATAGTGACTACGCATGAAAATCTGAGATTCGAGGTCATTTCCCACTCATAAGAGGGCTATATTTATAGATTTTTAAAGGTGGGAATTCAATTGGCCAAGATCGACGATTGAGTTCAAACCTGTTGAAATGAACGGTGAGAGATTGAGAATTCGAAAAGGAGGTGGAATTCTGAGAGATAGATGGATACAAATGAAAGGTGCCTCTCATAATTAAATAAATAAATATCTAATTATGTGTGATAGAAATGAAAAGGCTTTAATTAAATATTGCAAATACTTAATTATGTGAGAAGAGAAAAAGCCTTTTAATTAAATATTAAGAATATTTAATTTTGTGGGAAGAGTGAGAAATTTGGAAATGTGTTTTAATTAAATATTGAAAATATTTAATTAAATGTGGAGAGAAGAATATCATTTAAATTTAGAATTTAAACTTGTGATAATTAATGTAAATAAATTGTAAAATCTATTTAATTAATTAAGAGGAAGATAGCATTAATTAAATAAACTTTATTTACTTAATTAAATTAGAAGAATTGGAAAATGAACAATATAAATAAATAATTAAATTTATTTATATGTAGATGACTTAAGAATATTAATTAAATAATTCATATTTAATTAATTAACAGGTTTGATTAACTGTGACCATTTTTAGATGTGTACAGAAACCAATTAAGCAAATTACACAAGAACAACAAATGTGTCTGATGAATTTAGTATTCTAGTTGGAATATATTCAAATAATAAGGAACACCAACTTGGAGACAGTCGAATAATTATTTAACTTAACAAACAATTGACACCAATATTTGAGTCACTAGATTAAATCTTCTTGTCCATTATATTATTCCAAAATATTTTGCAATACATAACATAACATTATGTTTCAGCAACTGATCACCCTATCCAACTACTGGTGATTTCCTAACCTACTACTACCTCCTTGATGATTTTATTTCATCTTACATATATACATTGTTCTTCAAGAGTTGTGACCCTTTGTGTGTATGTTCAGTGCATCTCTTCAATATTATTATTTTTCTTTGACAAAAAATATTTAATTAATTGCCTCCAATAAATTAAATATTTTAATCTTCTTCTTTGATTTGCAATAATTCTTTTGCTGGAAACTTCACCTCCATTTTTTCACCCACTAAATATAATTTGGGTAAAAATAATTACCCTCCTTTTAACTCCCTTTGGTGGAAAATATCTTACATTGTAATCAAAAGTATTTCTTTTCACTATAATCATATTTCATTCAATATTTTGTTTTGCATTTTAATTGTATGCATTCATGGATCAGGGTAACTCAAAGTATCGAGGAGACTTGGAGCAGTGTCCACTGATATCATGTCTGTCACCGATGAAAACATTACCCTTTTGGTCAAATTAGGGTTTTAGCTTATCATTTCTCATTTAGAAGTCATTTAGATCTACACATCATTTTTCTTCATTCCAACCTCATTTTCACATTGTCTATTGCAAATGTTTAACTGCAACCTCTGTTCAGAAGAATCTTTCCCTTACTCATTCAAGCCCCATGTCTTGTTCTTTAACTCATATTACTTCGGGGAGAAATTTCTAATGTTTTCCCAATGTCAAAGCATCCTAGACCTTTAGAACTTATTTTAACCATCGCCTGGTGTCGCTTTGATGAATAGTGATCCACTCTTGTTCCTATTGGCATGACCAGGTCCATCGTTGAGAGAATAGAGTGTTATTTTGATGTCTATAGTCTCCCTGATAGTTGTTCTCCTTATTTTTCGGTGAAAGAAGACATGTTTCTCACCAATGATTATTTCCATCGGTGTAACCAATGTGATCAGGATGATCTTGAAGGTCTTGGTTTGATTGTATAAGTCCCCCAGATAAGTTATTCACCTACTTTATTGACAGGAAGCAATATATTTCTGACCGATGAGAAATCTATCAATCTGACTTGTGAGCTCGACCTGATTTGAAAATTCTATTCCGACAAGCTTACTTTTGCCAATGAGATCACATGTTGTTGGCCTATTGGTGAGACTCTCCCTGAAGAAACATTCATCGATGTAGCTTACTCTATTAGGGACTTCAAAATATTTCTTACTGATATGGTATCCCTTGCCAATATATTTCCATCGACGTAGCTTGCACAGTCGATGTAATTCAAAAATTATTCTTCAATTAACCTTCTTTCACCAATGATTCCTCTTCAGTAGAACGATAAGCATTGTCTTCCCAATGATGCACATTTTTTATCTTCCAGCTTGCTTTCATCAGCACAACCCATACATTCAGTGAGATCCAAAGAACACGAGTCGATGATATATCTCCTCAACACAACAACCCATTAGTTTCATCGATATGAACATATGTGTTTTTCACCGATGAAGTCTCTATCAGTGTAACTCTCAAGCTTGGTATGACTTGAAAATTTTGCTCTAACTGCTTTGCTCATGTCGATGGACCTACATCAATGGAACAATAGGCTTTTTCCTACCAATTACGTGATCTTGTTACCTTCTATGGTCTTTTGATCGCTGTGACTAGGCTCATGTCTTGTCGATACTGCATAAAATGTTCAAATGAAGGATTTGTAACTCATTGATCAGAAAGGCATGTGTGTGATCTTGCCAACCAAGAGAAATTAATCATGATATGAGTAGCAACTCTGCTATATCTTGAATAGGAATGAAATGAAAATGGAGTTGGATGATGAAATGACAAATGGCAATAAAAAATAAATAGAGATCTTGAGGGAGAAGCTCAAAGGAAAATAGTTCAATTGCTTTGTGTTTTTTCTCTGTTATGATCACGGAGATTTTTGTATGCAAAAGGCCATATTTATGGGAGTATGGAATGGATCTTGTCACACAATTTTGAGCCACTTGCCTTAATTATGAGATCAAAGTATAGTGAGTTTTAGTGGGAAAGACAAGACAAAAGGATGGAGGCTGGTGAAAAATGTGGGATTTTTCCAATCCTAATAATGGCTCTGACGGGATGAATAAGTGTGAGATCATTGCAAGAATCCAAAAAATCTTTGGGTGCAAACCAAGTTTTATCTATTGAGAAACAAATTTGAATTCTTTTTTGTCATGAACTAATATGGTTTTGAAAAAACCACACCATAGTTGATGGTATAAGGCCACCGCAAAAAGAAAGGCCCCTATTTTCCCCCATCATACACCTTCTTTTGTTTTGAGTTCATCAGGTTCCTCTTGAAAATATTCATGTCATCTTCCCTGCTACATGTACTACCATTGGAAAATTTTAGAAAATCATTATGTTTAGCTTGACTCATGTTCCTTTTACCCTTCGGCAGTTTATTATCATGTGATAAATATTTTTCATCTTTAGCACACAATATGTATACACATTCAATGCAACATTTTTCATTATTTTCCTCACTATTATGTGTTATAAAATGATCTCCTGGCTGAACTGAAAAATTGAGAATACTGATTATTCTCTTCATCATGAAGCAGCATAGAAAATCTAAAATCATTATGAGGCCATCGATGCAATCTAGAAGAATAATTATGCTTTGTCATGTTGATCATTCCATCATCCGAGTGTTTCTCACATGGGTCTGAGAAATATTTCATATCAACATTTTCTAAGACAATCAAATTTGAAACATCTTTCATTCCTTCCATATCATCAATTCGCAATGACGTTAATTTTTTATCCACAAATTCATCATTATGTATATTTGAATCAATTAATATTGGACAATCTTCATCAATGATATGCAAACCAAAAATTTTCTCAGAGATCTCCAATTTTGAATTACATATTTTATCTTGAATAGGGGAAAACATAGAATCTTGATCAGCTACAAGATTCCCCTCATCATTGCCACACAAAGTGCTTTCAGTTTCAAAACAAATGCATATTGAAGACAAAAAAATTGAATTGTTCTTATGGATATGTTTCTGATATTCTATTGTCAGCAAATTTGAAATTTTTTCACTATTTGGTGAACAATCTTCTTCATCCATCTCACCATTGATGTACTCTTCACCTTTTTCATCAGCACAATGAAACTCAAGATCACCAGAGAATGAAAAATCAGATGCATTACTAGCACAACCATTTGTTCCACAACTTGATATATCATATTGGTTATCTGGAGATGCCTCTTCCTCTGAACCTCCATAAGAGTTGCAAGCATCCCTTTGTTTTAGATCAAAATCCATAGGTTCTTCTTCACAATCTTAATATTCAATGGATCCCTCATAACATGAATTGTCACAATCAATTATGTAGGAGAGACTTTCTACATCTTCATCCTAATCATGCAGGTTGCCATAACAATCATCATCACGTGCACACTCATCCTTTATAGATTGATCACAGTCACTGCCCTCTTCATTATTGTAAGGTAGATTGTTTCCTTTTGTTTCAGTTTGTACTACATTTAACGCTATGCCAATGCATACAGGGTTGCTCCTCCATATCGTCTGAATCATTGTTGATATATTCTTTAGGTAGCATTTTTTCAGCAATATCTTCAATACTGCAGTCATCTTCCAAGGTGGAAGATTGACCCCCAAAAATTTCATCTTCGTTAAAATCATTCTCTATGTTGTTAGATTTGAAATTTCTAATGTGCTCATGTCTGATTATCCATAACCATAGTTGTGCAATGGTGGTTGTCTTTGATGACTCGAGCCAATTAACTGAATCAGGGTCATATACTCTCATGAACTATTCAATGAACATGGGATCATCAAGATGAAGATTAACATGCATTTCCCCATGGATAACAAATAATCTATCAAATAGGGTGTGAAAATTCTCCTTCATGTCTCCTTATACTGAAAAATGTCTCTAAAAGATCTTGACTTCATTCTTGAATGTGTAGATGCTCATCATCATTGACCTCATACTAGCTCAGGAATATTATTTTGAGATCTTCCCATGAAGATATACTTTGCATGGGAAATCTTATAAGCCATTCTCTTGCGCTATCCCTCAAAGATCTTGAAAAACATCTCATAATGACATCTTTTGGATAAATCTGAAAATCCACAATGAAATCCCAGAATTGTTGTACATGCTTACAAGTTGATTCACTCCATTCTTCATGAAATTTAGGGATATGTTTTAGCAACTCTGTCAGTTTGCAGGGATAGGGATTTGGTTAGCCTTGGATATTATTGTAGTTAAATGGTTTATCAATGGCTAACATAAAATTTTGAGGGCCATATGGATTTTGGCAGATCACTAATCTTTGTTTAAGAGATAGAGAATAAGCATTTATTTGATATGGGGCTTGTGGTGTAAAATTGTCTTGTTGTGAATAGTGTCCATTACCTCCATTTCCAAAATTCTCAATTGCAACATAATGTGTATGGGGCAAAGAATAAATTCTATACATACTTCAGCCTATGACTTCTATTTATGAGTGGGAATGTTGCAATTTTGAAGATGGTTGTGTATTCTTCATCAATTTTTTATCAGAGTTGCCACCTAATTTTCCAAACGTAGGAAAATGAAATGGATTTTAAAATTTTTATTGGTTTACCCCAGTGGAACCTCCTTTTCCTTGAACTTCTCAACTATGAATCTCTCTTCAATGACTCTTTTATGATGGTCTTCAACCAGATATTTTGATTTTCTCCCCAGCAGAGTCGCCAATCTGTTAGGTCTCAAAAACTCTGGTTTGAAACCACAAGAGGTTTCCAAGCTCTTGATACGTTTTTGGTTAACGAACAAGGCCAAATGGTGTATTTGAACCTTCTTCTCTTCAGGCTCTTCCAAACTTAGGCGAGTGTACCTATGTAAATGGTGCAGACTTGAACTATGTGATTCCTACTTGTGCAATCTATCCCCAATGACAAATAGCGAGGGATAGATGAAAGCTTAATAACTACTTCTACTCCTGATGAAATTTGACATATGAATGCAGATAAGATTTTATGAAATTCTGAAATGGAATTGGTATTACTAGTGCCTACTTTTGTTGGGTAAATGGAGTCAAGATGTAAATGATATGTGACTTACTAACTGGCTACAATTCTAATTGTTTGGCACTTCTATGAGTTTATACCTGGTATAAACGTGCAAGTATGTGACTAACATAATCTTCTTATTGATCCAATCAAGGCCTATTAGGTTACTTTGATCTATCTAAGAGGATTTTAATCCTTTTGTGAAGGAGCTAGTTAAAAGGGATCACACAGTGACAACAAATGTGTACTGACAAAGTGAAAGATATACTTGATATATTCAATTTTGAATAACTTAATAGGATTGTCTGGAGATAGAATGGTAGCCTTCAATTATAGACTCTTCGTATTGATCCAATTGATATTTTCGAATTACTATAATTTGTTTAAAAGGATTTTTAATTCCTACTTGAAGAAACCAATTAAGCAAATTACACAAGAACAACAAATGTGTCTGATGAATTTAGTATTCTTCTTGGAATAAATTCAAATAATAAGGAGCACCAACTTGGAGACAACCATATAATTTTTTAACTTAACAAACAATTGACACCAATAATTGAGTCACTAGATTGAATCTTCTTGTCCATTATATTATTCCAAAAGATTTTGCAATACATAACATAATATTTTGTTTTAGCAACTGATCACCCTATCCAACTACTAGCAATTTCCTAACCTACTACTACCTACCTGATGATTTTATTTCATCTTACATATATGCATTTTTCTTCAAGAGTTGTGACCCTTCGTGTGTTTGTTCGTTGCATCTCTTCAATATTATTCTTTTTCTTTGACAAAAAATATTTAATTAATTGCCTCTGAAAAATTAAATATTTTAATCTTCATCTTTGTTTTGCAATAATTATTTTGCTAGAAAACTCACCTCCATTTTTTCACCCACTAAATATAATTTGGGTAAAAATGATTACCCTCCTTTTAACTCCCTTTGGTGGAAAATATCTTGAATTGTAATCAAAAGTATTTATTTTCACTATAATCATATTTCATTCATTCTTTTGTTTTGCATTTTGATTGTATGCATTCATGTATCGGGGTAACTCAAAGTATCGAGGAGACTTGGAGCAGTGTCCACTGATATCATGTCTCTCACCAATGAAAACATTACCCTTTTGGTCAAATTATGGTTTTAGCTTATCATTTCTCATTCAGAAGTCGTTTAGATCTGCACATCATTTTTCTTTATTCCAACCTCATTTTCACATTGTCTATTGAAAATTTTTAGCTACCCCATGTCTATTGTTTGGAAGAATCTTTCCCTTACTCATTCGTGCCCCATGTCTTGTTCTTTAACTCATATTACTTCGGGTAGAAATTTGTAATGTTTTCCCAATGTCAAAGCATCCTGGACCTTTAAAACTTCTTTTAACCATCACCTGTTGTCACTCTGATGAATAGTGATCCACTCTTGTTCTTATCAATGTGACCAAGACCATCGCTAAGAGAATAGAGTGTTATTTTGATGTTTATAGTCTCCCTGATAGTTGTTCTCCTTCTTTATCGGCGAAATAAGACATGTTTCTCACCAATGTGTATTTCCATCGATGTAACCAATGTGATCGGGATGATCTTGAAGGTCTTGGTCTGATTGTATAAGTTCCCCCGATAAGTTGTTCACCCGCTTTATCAACAAGAGGCAATATATTTCTGGCCAATGAGAAATCTATCGGTCTAACTTATGAGCTTGGTCTGATTTGAAATTTCTATTCCAACAAACTTACTTTTGCCGATGAGATCACATGTTGTTGGCCTATTGGTGAGACTCTCCTTGAAGAAACATTCATCGGTGTAGCTTACTCTATCAAGGACTTCAAAATATTTCTTACTGATATGGTATCCCTTGCCGATATATTTCCATCGGGGAAGCTTGCACAGTCAGTGTAATTCAAAACGTATTCTTCGATTAACCTTCTTTGGTCGATGAGTCCTCTTCGGTAGGAAGATAAGCATTGTCTTCCTGATGATGCACATTTGTTATCTTCCAGCTTTCTTTCATCGGCATGACCCATACATTCGATGAGATCCAAAAAACACGAGTCGATGATATATATCGCCCCGACACAATAGCCCATTAGTTTCATCGGTAGGAACATATGTGTTTTTCGTCGATGAAGTCTCTACCAATGTAACTCTCAAGCTTGGTATGACTTGAAAAAATTTCTTCGACTGCTTTGCTCATATTGATGGACCTACATTAGTAGAATGATAGGCTTTGTCCTACCGATTACGCGATCTTGTTACCTTCTATGGTCTTTTGATCATTGTGACTAGGCTCATGTCTTGCTAATACTACATAAAATGTTTAAATGAAGGATTTGTGACTCATTGATCGGAAAGACATATGTGTGATCTTGCCAACCAAGAGAAATTAATCATGATATGAGTATCAACTTTGCTATAACTTGGATAGGTATGAAATGGAAATGGAGTTGGATGATGAAATGGTAAATGGCAATGAAAAATAAATACAGAGCTTGAGGGAGAAGCTCAAAGTCAAATAGTTCAATTGCTTTGTGTTTTTGCTTTGTTATGATCAGGGAGATTTTTGTATGTAGAAGGCCATATTTATGGGACTGTGGAATGGATCTTGTCACATGATTTTGAGCCAGTTTCCTTAATTATGAGAGATCAAAGTATAGTGAGTTAAAGTGGGAAACACAAGGCAAAAGGATGGAGGCTAGTGAAAAATGTGGGATTTTTCCAATCCTAACACAAGGTCCCCTATCCATATTGTTTGCGTGTTTGCATTTGAAATCTTAAACGAATCATTGTGTTGATCCACTAATTGTTTCACAATCATGTCAACTAAGAATATTATCTTCTTCGACTAACCAAAAGAATTGTTGAATTATTGAATTCTCACTTGATCTTATAGATAATTTGTATTAGACCAATCTACAATTGTATGTTCATCTCTAAATTTTTCAACGTCCTTAAATTCTAGTTGCTCTCTAGAAAGCGCTCTTTTCACACATGCTCCAACTCCATTATATCTTCTCCTTTACCATGTCTAGCTTCAAAGAAACTCCACATGTGTTGGATATTTTTTTCCTTGTGAGCCCTACATAACCAATAAAACATTCTATCATTCTTGAATTGTCTCGTACAATTATCTAACCATATGAAATGTTCTCTCATTCAGATTTCTTTCTTTTAAATTTTTATAAAATATATTGAAACAATATTGGACAAACTTTGATGAGTGTAACTGATTATCACTCAAATAGAAACGACACTCTCTCAAAAATCATTATTATCTTATGTACTATCATCTTCATGTTTGTGTAGAATATGAATAAATATGGCCACCTGTTGATGCAAGGGCATCGTATCATTTTTGTTTGTAATTTTGATTTTGCATTTTGGTTTTAGTTGGTGTTGGTTGTTTCTTGTTTTTTTTATTGGTGTTAGGTGACCGTTCTTTGTTGGCAACTAGATGTTGCATCTTCCTTTCCCATTGATCTAGCATAGTTGGAGAAGTTACAACCATTTTTGAAAAGAGAAGGCATTGATTTGCCTTAGTTTATGGAGGAGTTTTCTACCAAAAAAAAATAGAGATTGATGGTTTTGAGACCAAGACTGTTTTGTGTGCATCAAAAAGAAAGAAAGAAAAATAAAGGATGAAAACAATATTTAAGAAATCTAATCAAGTTGTTCCAAGAAGAAGGTGCAACCCAAAGTCAAGAAAATAACAGAAAGGAGAATAGGAAGGAGAGAATGAAGGGAAAGAAGAAGACACCTAATTGTTGCATGGGGAAAGAGGGTGTGAACCACGCCCAAGAAGAAAATAATTGGGGTTGACATAGGCTCGACCATGCTTGCTCTCAGTCTAGCATTGGTTTTTTGAAACATTGTGATTGTGTTCTTCCATCGCTAGTGATGAGAACTTAGTATGTTGTTATTTGAATAAGGATTGAATTTTATGTGTTCCTATCACTATTCTCTAAGAATCGGTTTTTCCTATTGGAGGATGCATTATAAACTCTATTTAAATTCATTGATGCTTGTTTCCTTTAAATTTTGTGGCTCTGCAAGTGGAAATATTTTTCCCTGTTACTATCGTTGTGTCTGTGTATTGGGCTCATTGTGCAACTTTCATACTATAGTGAACTGCACTCACTGGTTGGTCACCATTGCAGATTGTTTGAATTCAAGCAACACTGACATTAGTTTGGTATTAGAGTCATAATATATTAGGATTTTGGGAAGTGGTCAAAATTCCACCAAGAATAATGAGATGAGGAGATTCTCGAGGTGGTGGTTGAAGAGTCCATGAAGAAGGAATTTTGGAGATGTTGCAGAATTTGACAACTAGGATAGATTCCATGGAATAGGCACAATGAAGGGGAATAGTTGTTGATGATGTTAGCGAATTCAAGGAAGAAGAGCAACCTCAAACTGAAGATGAAGCTTGAGAAGAACTCGAAGGAGTGGAATAAATATTGATAAGAGTTGTTATGAATATGGGAGACAAGCCGAGAATTGAGGTTCCTACGTATTTTGGAAGCTTAAATAGGGAAGAGTTCATTAAATGGATCAATGATTTGGACAAATACTTTGAATATGAAGGAGTTGCAAATGAAAGAAAAGTTAAATTTTCCTATACAAGGTTAAAAGGCCACACTACAATATGGTGGGATTTTATGTAGTTGAAAAGTCAAAAGAAGAACAAGGAAAAAATACTTCCTAGGAACATATGGTTGCTAATTTGAAAATGAAGTTCCTTCTAGAAGATTATCAAACCAATATTTTCCAAAGATAGAAAAATCTCAAGCAAAAGGATATGTTATCCAAAGAATATATGGAAGAGTTTATAAATTGGTGATTTTGTTAGGCCATAGTGAAGAGGATATGGAAAAGGTGGAAAGATATTTGAATGGGTTAAAACATAGTTTGCAAGATGAGTTAAGTTTAGTGTCTCCGAGAACTCTTAAGGAAGCCTATTAGTTTTCCATTAAGGCAGAAGAGAAGCTCATAAGGAATAAAAATCAACAAGGAAGAAATAGAGGAAGAGGATTTAGAGGAAGAGGACCACATCCTAGTAGGGGACTAAAAACGCATCAAGATGAAGGGGTTGGTAGTTCAAGTGGGCCAACTAATCAAGAAAGAGGAGGCTATCAGAACAAAGGAGGGATATATTTTGGTAGAGGTATATGTTTTGTTAGTATATGCTTCAAATGCAATCAATATGTTGGTCATAAGAGGAGTTTTTGAAATTCATAAAGGAAGGTCATACAAGGCCAGAAAGGAGCACTCAAATTATGCAAGTAGATCAAGAAAGTGTGGAATCACCTTCTCATCACACAAAGGAACCTGAGATTGGAGAGTCTTTGTTGTTCAAGAGAGTGTTGTTGAATCCATTGAAGGAGAGTAAAGAACCAAACAAAGATGAGATCTATTTAAGACAAAGTGCAAGGCCAACGGTAAGTGTTGTAGATTAATTATTTATAGTGGTAGTATGGATAATTTAGTGGTTGTAGAAATGGTGGATAAGTTGTGTATTAAGATAACTAAGCATCCTACACCTTATAAAGTTTCTTGGCTTTAGAAAGGGCATTCGTTGTTGGTAGATGAACATGCATCAGTAGAATTTCAGATTGGTAGTTATAAGGATAGTGTGATTTGTGATATCATTCACATGGATGTGTGACATGTATTGCTTGGTAGGTCTTGGTAGTTTGATTGAAAAGTGGTACATGATGGGAGGAGAAACACTTATACCTTTGAAAAGGATGGAGTCAAGCATACTTTGTTTCCTATGCATGAACAAGAAGAGGACAACAGTAGTAGCAATAGCTAAAAGATAATGTTGATGAGTGGAAAAGAGTTCTTGCATATCATAAAGAGAAGAAATGGGAGTTTCTTTGGTGCTCAAACCCAAGGAGTTTCTCACCTCTACAAAATTGGACAAGTTGCCTAAGGACAAACAAGATATATTGGAGGAACATAAGGATATTGTTGCAGTTGATTTACTTGATGATTTTCCTCCAATACGTAGTAATAGTCATCACATGGATTTGATTCTTGGGGCTATCCTTCTAAATAAGGTTGCATACAAGTTGACTCCCTAAGAGAATGTTGAGATTAAAAGGCAAGTTGAGGAATTACTCTAGAAAGGGTTGATAAGAGAGAGTCTTAGTCCCTGTACAATTCCTACAGTCTCGGTGCCTAAGAAGGGAAATGAATGGAGAATGTGCACAGACTCTCAAGCCATCAATAAGATAACTATCAGGTACAGGTTTCCAATTTCCAAAATAGATGATTTGATGGATTGCCTAGGTGGTGTTAAGTATTTTATGAAGATAGATATAAAAAGTGGTTATCATCAGATTTAGATTAGCCCTAGAGATGAGTGGAAGAGAAAATTTATAACTAATGATGGACTGTACGAATGGTTGGTTATGCCCTTTGGGCTCATGAATGCACCCAAAACTTTTATGCGGCTCATGAATGAATTCTTACAACCTTTTCTAGGGAAGGTTTTTATTATGTATCTTGATGACACATTGGTGTTTAGTAGGTCTAAAGAAGAGAATCTCTAACATTTGAGGATGATGATGATGAGATTGCATGAAGAGAAGTCGCAGATTAATCTGAAGAAGTGTGTGTTTATAAAAACTAAATTGCCTTATTTGGTTTTGTGGTATCTAGTGAAGGGTTGAAAATGGACAAGGAAAAGTTTCAAGCTATTATTGATTGGCCAACACCAAGGAGTATACCTAAGGTAATTATTTTTCATGGGCTTTCTATCTTTTATGGGAAATTTATTAGAAGTTGCTCCTATACTTGAAACCATTAAGGAGTCTAGAAAGCAGTTTATATGGACTCGAGAGGCTGAAAAGAGTTTTAAGTTTCTTAAACATAGAGTAACTGAGCAACCTATACTTGCATTGCCTGATTTCAATAAAGTATGCCAAGAGGAATGTGATTCACGTGGCTTGGCAATAGGGGTTGTTCTTAGCCAGGAAGGTAAACCAATGGCTAATTTTAGTGAGAAACTAAATGAAGCTAAGAAAAAATATTCTACCTATGATCTTAAATTATATGCATTGGTTCAATCATTGAAGAAGTGGAGGCATTACTTGCTTCCTAAGGAGTTTTTTGTTTACACTGATAACCATGCATTAGAGTTCATTAATAGTCAACATAAATTAAATCAAATGCATGTAAAGTGGGTAGAGCATCTTCAAAGTTATAATTTTTTTTGAAGCTTAAGAGTAGGCACACAAATAAGGTTGTTGATGCATTAAGTAGAATAAGTTTATTATTGTATAAAATTCGAGCTAACACTATTGGTTTTGATAGTTTGAAGAAGTTGTATGTGGATGATCTAGATTTCAAAGATGCTTATGAAGCTTGCAATAGTCCAATCTGCAAAGTTAGGGGTCCTTAGATTGATTATATGCTATAGGAAGGTTTGTTGTTTAAAGGCAGTCAATTGTGCATACCTAGGGGATCAATGAGGTAGAATCTCTTGAAAGAGAAGCATAGTGACAGTCTAGGAGGACACTTTCGATAGGATAAAACTTAATTGCAGTTGAGAATGCACTATTCTAGCTAAGAATGAGGGTTGATGTCAAGAAATATGTGGAGAGATTTAGAGTATGTCAACATGCAAAGGGAAAAAGTTAGAAAACAGGGTTGTATCAACCATTGCTAGTTCCATCTTGACCATGGAATTATGTAAGTATGGATTTTGTTATGGGTTTTCCTAGGACTGAAAGGGGCAATAATTTTCTATTTGTAGTTATGGATAGGTTCTCTAAAATGGCGCATTTTATCCCATGAAAGAAGACTAGTGATGCAACCAATATTGCTAATCTATTTTGCAAATAAGTGGCTCATTTATATGGTATTCCTTGAAGCATAGTATCAAATAGGGATGTGAAATTTGTTGGGAATTTTTGGAGAACCCTTTGGAAAAAGTTGGGAACACATCTTAGTTTCAGTTTCACTTATCACCCCCAAACAGATGGCCAAACTAAGGTGGTGAATAGAATTCTTTGGGATATGTTGAGGTGCCTTGGTAGGAACACACCTGTGTTAGAATCTAGAAAACTGAATAACCCAAAAAACTAGTGCAAATAAATAGATATGAAATTGTGAAATCAAATGACACAAGATCAAAATAGCAACACAAAGCTAGTCTCCACGAGAGTAATGCAAATGCTCTAGAAGTAAAATATCATTATGAGGATGCAAAAGAAAAGACATATTCAGCTTGAGAATTAAGATTACAAAGGAAATTCCTTGGTTATATAGGCCAAGGAGAGAGATAGATGCAACTAGATTATGACAAGTGTTGGCATCCTATGAGGTATGACAACTCATGTCATTAAAGTCTCAACCACCTTATCCCTATGTAAAGTTAAGCTAGTGTGAAGAGGAATTTAGTGGAGAACAAGTTAAGAATGAACTAGTTAGATAAAGTACCCCTTTCACACTAACAAGGTGAGTATAAATAGATTAATACTCACATAATATAACCTAAGAAAGCTTAACTAAAGTGTAGTTAAAAACCTAGAATATAGGAAAATAAAAATCTACACTAACACCCCCCTTAAGCACAGATTAGGAGGATGTAAAATAAGAAGGGTCTTGAAAAATGAGGCCATGTTAGGTACCTATGTACAAATGCAATGCAAAAAAATATCTCACAACCAAAGAAAAGGAGAAAACCCAGTGGGACAATACTCCTCCCCAAAAGAGAGATGAAAAGAAGAAAAGAAGGACTAAGCCCCCCAATGGATGACAAACAACTACACCCCAAGCAAAGCTTGTAAATGAAGGAAATTTCTCTCAGGGAAGGGTTTTGTGAACATGTCTGCAGTTTGATCTGATGTCGGAAAATACTTGAGATCAATGATCTCATGATGAATCAGCTCCTGGATGTAGTGCATGTGGATCTCAAGGTGCTTGGTTTGTTAATGATGAACCGAATTGTGAGAGATCTTAATCACACTTTGGTTGTCACAATAGATGAATGTGGGCTTCTGAAAGGGAATGACAAACTCAATGAGAATATTTTGAAGCTAGATGGCCTCAGTAGTAGCATTAACGGCTCCTTGATACTCAACCTCTATAGATGAAAGAGCAATAGAAAACTACTTCTTGCTCAACCAACAAACTAGACCAGAACCAAGGGAGAAGCAATACCCTGAAGTAGACTTGTGACCCTAAGAATTGCCTGCCCAATTTGAATTTGTGTGTCCCACCAAGGAAAAATCCAAGCCTGTTGCATAATGAAACCCATAATTGTGAGTACCCTTGATGTAGTGAAGAATCTTCTTAGTTGATTTCTAGTACAGCTCATGTGGTTCCTGCATGAATCAAGAGACCATGCCTACTACATATGAAATTTTGAGCCTCATATGATTCAGATAGATGAGACTACCAATAATTTGTCGATACAAAGTTCCATCAACCAAGGGTGAAGAATATTTATCCTCAAGTTTGACCCCGAACAAAAATGGAGTTGGAGCAGGCTTACAATCAGTCATGTGAAACCTCTAGAGCATGTCAAGTGCATACTTAGACTGTGTAAGAGTGGTACTTGAGGAATACTGAGTGATCTCAATCCCCAAGAAGTAGTGCAACAAGCCCAATTTTGACATCAAAAACTAATCATGAAGGGTGGTTTTCATTGCCCGAATGGTGGATGAGTGACTCCTCGTGATCAACAAGTCATCAACATAGAGAACCAAGAAGGTGTGAGTATCATCTTGCTGCAATATGTAGACATTAGGATCAAAATGGCATCAATTTAACCCCATTGTCAAAAGGAAGGAGTCCATCTTAGTGTACCAAGCTTAAGGGGCTTGTTTAAGGCCATAGAGAGACTTTTGAAGATGACACACAAGTGAAGAATCCTAAATGAACCCCTTTGGTTGCTCCATGTATATATCCTCCTAAAGATCATTGTGAAGAAAATCACTCTTAACATTCATGTGATGAACATCCCATCTATGTGTTGCAGCTATGGCAAGAAAAAGTCAGATGGGATTCATTTTGGCGATTGGTGCAAAAGTCTTAGAGTATTCAATCCCTAGAACTTGGGAGAATCCTTTGGCAACCAAGCAAGCCTTATGCTTGTCAACCAACCCATCTACTACATTTTTTTTTTGTTAGACCCACTTGCATTGAACAAGTTTCCTTCCCTTAGGAAGTGGGACAAGATCCCAAGTGTGGTTCCTCTCTAAGGAATTGAACTCTTCTTGCATGGCTGCATCCCACTTGGGGACAAGAGAAGCTTCCCAAAAAATTTGTGGATCAAAATTTGAAGCAAGAAAGGCATGTGGAGCATCCTAAAATTGTGACCTTTTTCTTCTATCATTTGATGGATCCCCTACCCAATCACCTACTGACTACAAAGTCTGACAAGCCCAAAGAGGCCCTATGGCTAGAGAAGGAAGAGAATCTAGAGGAGAATCATCATCCTCTGAAGATGAACTATGTGCATCCTCATGATCAATATCATCATCTAAAGTGGAGGAAGAAGACTCCTCATCATGATCTGGAGTATTATAAACCTTTGAAGAACTATCATCATGACACAAGGACTCCAAACTGATGGTGGTAAGAGAAGTGTCGAGAGAAGGACTAGAAGTACTCTCCTCAAATTGAGCACTCCTCTCAATGAACAACTCATGTGTGGTAGGATGAAGAAGCCTATAGCCTTTGACATCATTTGGGTAACCAAGTCTTGCTTTGCAGATCCATAGCCTTATGTTTCTCTATTGGAATGTGAGCCCATGCATTAGAGCCAAACACTCAAAAGTGCTTAATTGACAATTTTTTACTGGTCCAAGCTTGAAAAGGAATTACCCCCTTCACATCTTTATGGGGTACGCAGTTATGGATGTAACACGCACATTTAATGGCTTCTGGGTGGTGCCAAATACTTGGATTGAATCATACAATTGTCCATCTCTTTCAAGGACCGATTCTTTCATTTTGTAACTCCATTCTGCTAAGGACTATAGGGGACTGTAGGGGACTGTATGTTGCAAATCAATGCCCTTTGAAGCATAAAACTGCACAAATCTTTAGTTGAAATATTCCCCCCATTATCAGTATGCAAAACTTTGATAGATTTTCCAATTTGTTTCTCTACAAAATCTTGATACTCCAAGAATGAATTGAAGACTTTGGACTTTTACTTGAGAAATTAAATAATGGTGTACCTAGAGAAATCATCAATGAATGTTAAAACATATCGAGCTTTACTAAAAGATGGTTGTTGAAATGAACCTGTCAAATCACTATGTACCAACTTCAAAAGATGTGAGGCTCTCTAAGCTTTTCCTTTGTCAAACTTCTCTTTAGGATGTTTTCTAAGAATGCAACCATGACAAACACCTTTAGAAAAGTGAACTATAGGAAATCCTGTAACCATTTCCTATTTGTTGAGTTGCTGCAAATAATGGTAGTTCAAGTGTCCAAACCGTTGATGCCATAAATTAATCACATCATTTGAATAATTGAGTAGAACAGTCGAGGGGAGATCGAGAAAAAAGTGAGAGAACAAATAAAGTCAAGACTGATGATCTGCTCTCCCAACTGCAATTGTAGAATCATTCTACATCTCACATATCACCATTGAATCAGGAGTAAACTCAACTCTCTTAACTGTACTTGTTTGAGTGATTTGATAGATAGATAGATAGGAGATTAGTTGATAATAAGGGCACACAAAGAACATCCTGAAATGTGCCATCCCCCATATCGATAGACCCTCTCCCACATACCTCAAGTGGAGTGTCATCACCCATCAAAATGGAAGGCATAGAGAATGGCTCCATAGATTTAATTTCATCTTTAGTTGAATTCATGTGGTGTGAAGCACCTAAATCAAGAACCCATGTGGGTGGTGGAGAAGCAACAACTATAGGGGCCTTTCCCTTTCCTTTCCCCTTACTATACTCTTTGGCCTTGTGAGAACCCTCCTCTGAACTATGTTTGATGGAATTAGGAACACTGAGATTATTCTTCTCAAGAATGTGTTTCAAATGATCCACTTGTTTCTTCAAACACTTGTGCTCATCATGATCGAGTTTCTTACAATAGGCACATTTGACCTTCTATTTCTTAGGCTTTTCACCCTTAGAAGATTGGGTCTCATTGGTTGCTTTTGAAGCAATTAGAATCTGATCATTTTTTCCTTGCTATTCTTTTGCTTCTTATCCTTATTGTTACTACTTTGCCCTTTTTATTCTTTTGTACCTTGGTTGATAGCCAGGACATGTGACTTAGAGGATTTAAGAGTGCCCATTTGGATTAGCTTATCTTGTTCCCATGTGAGAGAAATAGTGAAATCATCCTAAGATGGCATAGTGAACTTTCTCTCAAGTGAACCCTTAGTAGCATAGAAGGTAGAAACAAAGACAGATTATTTTGAACTTAGTTTAGAGATAATACTAAGAATCAGTTGTTCATCTTTCTTATCAATACCACATTGTTTTAACTGTAGCCTTAGTGATTTCAATTTTGTGAAAAAATATTGAATTTTGTTGAAATTGCCTAGACTTAAACTAATTAGTTCATTTTCCAGCATATGACCCCTCATTGAATCTTGTGTGCCAAATAGTGTTTCCAGTTTTGTCCAAATTTCATTTGGTGAATTCAAAGACTCAATGTGGAATAGTAAATCAAGAGAAACAAACAAACACAATTTTCCATAGGCATCATCACATTTGTTAAACCACTTAGACTTATCTTCATCTTTAGTAAGTTCAATTTCAAGTCCCATTGTTATCCTATGTAATCCAACTTTCCTTAAGTAGATTTTCATGCGTGATTTCCACTCAAAGTAGTTGTAAGGAGTTAATATGGGTACTGTTTTTTGATCCATGATGAAGAAATGCAGAAAATAGATGTTGAAAAGAAGAGAACATACACAAGACAACCCCCCCCCTTTTAACTCAAAGAAAGAACCACCTAAGAAAATATGATTTGGCACTTTATAATTAGTGAATTTACAACTTCCACTAGCAATAATACTTAGTGGTCTTGATCTCAATGCTTTACAAAATTCTCACACATTGGGTGTATGTTGAAAGTATAAAATTGGATTTAATCCAAGTGAAACCAACAACACCATTGTAATCTGCTCAAAAACTCGTGCATTTTCAAAAAATGAATCACCTCAATCCGAGATCGTATGAGAAAGTTATGAGTCTTCGAAGTTCCCAAAATGAGAACTGTGCAGTGTCACGAGTGAGAATTTGCAATTTTTGAAAAATCACTGCATCAAAACCAAAAAAAATCCTACATAGGTGCAAAGAGCACAAGAAAATAGCTCAAATAAATGAGTGAGAATGAAGCATTTGAAAACTGCCTTCAAATCTACAATTGTCAATGGAGAGGGGGTCTTCTAAAACATTGACATTAAGTTTTTGTAAAATATATAACCTACATGCAAAAACAAGTAACGACCCAAATGGTTTTTTTCTGCTGCGAACAAAATTTAGATGGCAGATTTTCTTTAAATTGTACAAAAAATATAGATCTAGTGTAAAATAATACTCCCAACAATTAAAAAAAAATGACCCCATAAATGAAAAAATGGCTTGTAAAGGCTCAATTAGCTACCTAAGTCAAGCAAAGACATGCTAAAACCAGCAATTTTGACAAGATCTTTATAAATCCTTTCAGATTCTTCAAATGTTCGAAAACATAAGAGAAGAGCATACAAAATTAAAAAAAAAATTGCAACAAAGCTTATTAGCCCCCCAAAAGACTCTCAAATAAGGAAACTACAATCTATATTGCACTAGAACTGCTATGATACCATGTTAGAATCTAAAACAATGAATAACCCAAAAAACTAGTGCAAATAAATAGATATGAAATTGTGAAAGCAAATGACACAAGATCAAAATAGCAACACAAAGCTAGTCTCCACGAGAGTAATGCAAATGCTCTAGAAGAAAAATAGCATTATGAGGATTCAAAAGCAAAGACATATTTAGCTTGAGAGTTAAGATTACAAAGGAAATTCCTTGGTTATATAGGCCAAGGAGAGAGATGGATGCAACTATATTATGGCAATTGTTGGCATCCTATGAGGTATGATAGTTCATGTCATTAAAGACTCAACCACCTTATCCCTATGTAAAGTTAAGCTAGTGTGAAGAGGACTTTAGTGGAGAACTAGTTAAGAATATACTAGTTAGATAAAGTACCCCTTTCACACTAACAAGGTGAGTATAAATAGACTAATACTCACATAATGTAACTTAAGAAATCTTAATTAAAGGGTAGGAAAAACCTAGGAATATAGGAAAATAAAAACCTACACTAACAACCTGGTAATTGGGATATGACTTTGGTACAAGATGAGTTTGCTTACAATGATTCTCGAAATCAAAGTACAGGTTTCAGTCCTTTTTACGTTGTTTATGGCATGCATTCTAGGGGTGTCTTAGAACTCTAAAATCTTGGTGATATGGAGAAAATAAGTCGAGATGGTGAAGGTTTTGTACAATTCATTTATGATCTTCATGAGGAGGTTAAGGTGAACATCGAAGGAAGCAATCAACAATACAAACAATATGTTGATTAGAAGCGGAGAGAGCTTCATTTTCAAGTGGGTGATCTTGTGTTGGCTCATCTTAGGAGAGAAATATTTCCTATAAATGAATATAACAAACTGAAAATGAATAAAATTGGTCCTTGCACAATACTTCAAAAGTTTTCAGTGAATGCCTATGAGATTAGCCTTCCTCCAGGCATATGGATTTCACCAATCTTCAATGTGGTAGATTTGTATTTGTACAAAGGTTCTACAGATGAAGAAATGATAGAGTTGGAGTTGCAATTTGCTGAAGACCGACATGTGACCAAACCCATTTCATTGGAAATTCAATACATTCTAGAAACTCAGTTGTTGAAGAAGACTCGCAGTAAAGAGTATTTCAAGTATTTAGTGAAATAGTGCAATCGTCCTTTGAAGGATGCTTCTTGGTTGTCCGCACGTAGAATCTAAATATGGTTATTCCATTGAAGACCTCATGAACAGGGGTCCATGATCTATTGTTTACCCCCAGGAGCCTAATGTAGGGGAATCATATCATATTTTTTTACAATTTTGATTTCACATTTTGGTTTTAGTTGGTGTTCGTTTTTTCTTGTTTTCCTTATTGGTGATAGGTGGGCATTCTTTGTTGGAAACTAGATGTTGCATCTTCCTTTCTTGTTGATTTGGCATAGTTGGAGAAGTTACAACCATTTTGGAAAAGAGAAGACATTGATTTGCCTCAGTTTGTGGAGTTTTCTACCAATAAAAAAATAGAGATTGATAGTTTTGTGACCAAGACTGTTATGTGTTCATAAAAAAGAAAGAAAAAAAAATAGAGGAAAATAGTATGTAAAGAAATCTGATCGGGTTGTTCTAAGAAGAAGGCATGGCCCAAATTCAAGAAAATAATAGAAAGGAGAATAGGAAGGATAGAATGAAGGGTAGGAAGAAGACAGCTAATTGTTGCATGGGGAAAGAGGGTGTGAGTCATGCCCAAGGAGAAAATAATTGGGGTTGGCATAGGCTTGGCCATGCTTGCTCTCAGTCTAGCATTATTTTTTGAAACATTATGATTTTGTTCTTCCATCACTGGCACTGAGAACTTAGTATGCTATTATTTGAATAAGGATTGAATTTTATGTGTTCCTGTCACTATTCTCTAAGAATCAGTTTTTTCTATTGGAGGCTACATTCTAAACTCTATTTAAATTCATTGATGCTTGTTTCCTTTAAATTTTGTGGCTTGGAAAGTGGAAATATTTCTCCTTGTTACTATCACCTTGTCTATGTATTAGGCTCATTGTGCAACTTTCATACTATAGTAAACTGCACTCACAGGTTGGTCACCATTACAGATTGTTTGATTTCAAGCAACGCTGACATTACTTGCACTAAATTATAATATTGAGATTGAATTTCCTCTTGTCGAGCAAGAGTATAGTTTTCTACAAGTTTGGAAATTGTGTTTTTACATATGTGAAATTATGCATCAAGCTAATGAACATATTGAGAGTGTTTCACATATTTTGGTACAATATTATCTTTAAATTCTCTAATGAATACATGCAGACTATTTTTTCTATGATGAGCTCGCAAAATTTTCCAATTTTTCCATCCTTTAAAGAATATTCAATATTTTTGAATATTTTTACATATTGTTGTCCAAAATCATATAAACTACTTTCATGCATACTATCCTAACAAAGAAAGGTTGTCACATATATTCTATCATCTATAAATAAATGTATTTAAATAAAATAAGTGTCAATTAGATGGTTCACAAAACAAACCTGCTATAGACTCCTTGATTGTTTCAGGTACCATATTGTTGCATAATTTTGTTAGTATGCTAAGTACACTATATATATCAAAATATATCATAATAATAATAATAAAATTATACATGATTTATGCAACAACAATAGATTCATTGTTTATTAATTTTCACATGCCAAGGTTTACATTTTTCAAATGATCTTTGACTTATGCTAATATTTGGTAAAATTAAATCATCTAATTTTTTTATAAAATTTAGTTTGAGTTGTATTTAATAGATGTTTTGGATGAGGGTTGTGAATTTTTAACCCTTTTATTATCATGCCAATATTTTTCAATTAAAGATTTGATTTCATTATTTAATTTCATGTCAAACCTTGAGAGTCTACCACTAAAACTCTAACGTTGGTTAATTGGATCATTTTCAATACTTTCTCCTCTTTGTCGCTATTATCAAATTTTTAGGATTTACATTTATAAATTCACTAATATTACTTAGTATTCTTTTATTTGTAGTTGATTTCTTAACTAAAGCAGTTGTTATAACTCATTATGCTACATTCTAATCTTTAGATCGACTATTTTTTCCAATAGAATCAATAACCTTAGAAACATTAGATATAACATGTTTCATTGAGTCATCTTTATTTTTAGGTTCTAAAAATGTCTAAGTTTTCACCACTTGTTGCATTTTCCACATTTTTATCAATCGCATCATGAGCTGACATTGAAATCTTAGAATTTTTCTATAATATATATATATATATATATAATATTTGTGTGGGTTCTCATTTGTCTTCAAAAAATTTTACCAAGAAGGTTACCTAAGACATTTCTTTCAATTTAAAAAAAATATCATTTTCATCCATACAAGGACTTTCATTCTCATTTTTTGTTTCTATTTTTTCACTAGTATAGTTGATATCATTATTGGTATATCCAGCTTCATTTAAATAAATAATATCAATATCATCAAAATGTGGGTTTGAAGACATACCTAGATCTTTTTGAATAGTCACATTTTCCCTATCATTGAAAGGTAGATTTGAAGACATACTTGGAGTTGTTTGTATAGTCACTATTTTAATATCATTGAAAGGTGGATTTGAAGACATACCTAGAGTTATTTGTATAGTCACTATTTCCATATCATTGAAAGGTGGATTTGAGGACATAGTTGGGTTTGTCTCTATAATCATATTTTCTTCCATATTCACCATTTCCACATTTGCATAATCTACATCCATCTCATCCTTCATGGTCTCTTCTTCAATAGTCATCGAACTAGATGCTTCAATATTTTTCATTTGTCGAATCCTTGTTCTTCTATCTCTTTATCGTTTTGCCCCTATATCTCTTTTTGCTTCAATTTATTCAGGTCACATGAGCTTCCTACATTTTTTATTTCTCTTTGTTTTGATCCCATGATTACCAAACCCTCTTGATAAAAAACAAATGATTTTTAATCTATTTTCAAATTTCTACCTCCTTGAATTTTCTTTTTTTTATTACCCAAAGGTATCCCCATGGCTAGTAGATCTTGCCTGAAGGTCATAGCATATTTTCCCAATGATTCCCAACCAACCCTTTCTCTAGGCTTACTTGAATGTTAGGTTTTGGGGGCCAAAAGAGGCAAGCAGAGGTGAAAATGGTCCTCTAGAGGATAAGACCGCACCCAACGCGACCCTAGCCAAAATTCATCTGAGGGAGAGAATTGATATTGGGACCAGCATGGGACGAACTCAAAGCCCTTAACCAACTACGCCACTTGTTCAAGTCTATCTCCTTGAAATTTTGAAATACAACTATACATAGATCATTTGTTCTATAAACTACGAAGTACAAATAAATATATCAAATTCCTCTTCAAAAAAGTTTTTATACTTGATTCCACTTCAAAATAGTGAAATTGTGATTGGATCCTTTTTAAAATTGAATAGAATATGACTTGTTAAGAGATTGTACAAGATAAAATTGAATTAAAAAATAGAAAAAATATCATTTTTGGTTCATATTGCAAAATAGAAAGTTGCAAAAATAAGGTGGTAAGTCATTTTTTTCCAAATTTGGAAATAACGGATAAATGGAATGAGTAATCATTTTAGTTTAGAATGGGTACTCATTCTAAAAAAAAATACCCATTTAAAAATGGGTACCTGTTCCTTTATAGAAATGGTAAAATAAGGAACAAGCACTTGTTCTATAAAAAATGAATTTCTAGCCCACTTTTTGATTTGGTTTTAGGCTCAGAGAGGCTTTGTAACCCAACCCTTAGCCCTAAACCTACAAGTACAAGGTCATGACAATGTCAAGAAAAATAATTGACTTTGACAATATGGCTGACAAAAAAAAATTAGAATTGTTTTATGAACTTAAATCCATTACAGATTAGGATGTTTAGATTTTGAATATGTAATATTTTTAAAATTAGATTATTTTTTCTTATTTTTAATTAATTTCTAAGGAAACTGGTCTATAAACTTGAAATATCAGGTTTTCATATTTTTTTAATTTTCTTGTAAAAAAAACTATATGGCATCAATCTACAAACAATTCTTTACACAATAAAAAATCAAAAAAATGATTAGCTTATGTCAAATTATGGTGTCTATACATGAGGGTTTTAAATAACAACAATTAGGGCTAATTAAAAATATGTTAAAAATTATTAAAAAAATATCCTCATCAATCTTCAACTTATTACACATCTTTCTCCAAAAAGAACTATAAAAATACTTTCATTTAGGTCAAATTATGGTGTCTATATAAGTGCATGGTATGGTCTTAGAAAAGTGACTTTTAAAAAGTGGTTTTTATACACACCTATTAAAAACTAATTTGTATCACCTAGGTATTAAAATAAATTACATATTTAAAAACTAGACTTAAAATAATAAATTTCATACTATTGATTTTTTCAAAGATTTAATTTGTAAGTGCTTCAAATCTTCTGTCCAATTGTGACACATTCTGAAAATTAAAAAAAACACTTCCACTTTTTAAACATTTTGTGGATCCAACTTGTTGCACTTACCTAGGGGGAATATAACAAAAAAATTTCTGGGAGGGCTCTAATGATGTCAAATGAATTCCTTTGTTGGCTTGTAACATAATTAAGAAGGAAAAAAATCATGGTGGCATCAAAATCAAAGATATACTCTCTCATAACTTGGCGATGGGGGGAAAACTTTTATGGAGAATGCTTGTTGATTTAGAGGCTCTCTCGTGCAAAAATCTATGTAGAAAATACATAGATTTAGATGATCTGAAGTGAATAGTCACTCTTGTTAATCATCCTTGTGACTCCCATGTATGGATGAATTCCAAGAACATCATCACATATGTTCCTATTTTGGTCATATTCTTGGAAGGGGCATATTCCCCTTTTTGATATTAATGGGCTCGAGGAGTGTTGTGAATCCATGAAAGATATCTTTGGATATAAATTAGTTGATTATGTTGAATCCAAATCAATTGATTTCATGGATATTTGGGAATGGAAGAAATTTGATTCCTCCCCCATCTCCAATAGGAAAAAATTAATTTAGTTGCAAGAAACAACCATTATTTTCCTCCCCCAAAGTGGATGATATAATTTGGTGTGGTGCAAATAAAGTAAATACACGATGAAGATTGGTTATGAAATATAAAACAAATGACATAATTTGGTGACTAGAAAAATAATCTTTGTTGGGGGGTTGATGTTCTTCCTAAGGTTGGTATCTTTGCTTGGGTTGTAATGCACATCAAGATTTGGATGAAAGACATATTACACTCCATCTACGTTATTGGCCCAAATTTCTATCATATATTTTTTCAAGAAAAATAAATCATCAACAATCTCCTTAAATCGTATTGTTCCTCCGCTTTTGAATGTTGGTGCTGGATCATATAGAAATTAGGGAAAATTGGTTCTCTCCTTACCAACATATATGACCTTTTCCACTATTGGCCATATATTTACATTGATTCAATATGGTCTCGACTCTAGGAGGAATGTCTAACAATTGTTATGTGACAATTATGGAAGGAAAGACACAAGAAGGTCTTCAAGGATTTGGCCTTTCCTATTGAAACAATAATCACTAAAGAGGAAATTGGCATTTGTGAATACCGTAACACAAGAGTGAGGAAGTCAAGGAAGTGAAAGTTCATAGATTGGGATAGTAGAATAATTAAATCATGGTTGATGTTGAAAATTCCTAATTTCTTCTACAACTCCAATGACTTAATAGATTCACAAAATAAATAATGGTGAAATGGCTATACCCCTGAGGGGGAGATTGAAATTAAAATTTGACATGGCTTCATGGGGGAACCTTGGGACCTCTAGTGCACGTTGTGTATTAAGGGAAGATAGTGGAAACTTCTTGTGGGCCTATTCAATCAAACTCCTAGAGGGAACAAACAATGAGGTTGAGTTTGAGGCACACTTTGAAGGAAAAAAGATATACATGACCAATAATTTGGACTCAATTGACATTGAAGGTGACTCCCAAATAGTATTGAATTCCATATCAACTAAGAAGGTTATAAGTTGGAAGTTGGTCGTGGCTAGAAAAAAATCTAATATATTTGGACAATATCAATGACTACCCTTGCATACCACACTTACGAAGATGCAAATATTGAGATAGATCTCCTTTCTAATCATAAAGTGACATAGGAACTAATGATTCCTAAAACATTCCAATTCCTTGCTTTATTTTCATGCTTTTTATCTCATTTATATTAAGTTTTAAAGATATTTTCTAAACCTTTCTATATACTTTAAGTATTTAAGAAACATTCAAGATGATATGATATATTAATGAATGAATGTGTGATATTTGAATGCCTATGGGATTTAGTAGAATTTTATAATTAATTATAGTTGTTAATAATAAAAAATACCTTCGAAATAAGACTAACCCCCCACAGTCAAGAACCTATCAACCTGAAATAAAATTATTCTTAACCTTCAACATAAGGATGTTAGTTTTGTAATGCCCCGCCACGTAACCCTAAAGGATGAATCAAACACAACGGAAGAATAACAATTATTATTTTTAAATGTAATTAATAACAAGTAAATTGAACTATGTACACTCAATGCATACATCCTCTAAGGTATGCAACAACACTTACATTTGAATCCCATAACATACAAAATTAAACTCATCCATAGCATATAAAATAATACTCATGAAATAATTATCATACATCCAATAACATCAAACACATTCCATCAAATATAAAGTACATTAAAGAATCATTCATAGATTTCATTCATTCAATATAGAAATTACAAGACTCGTTTCCAAAATGAGGTAGATCATACAATAATGTTACAATTACAATGATACAAGAAATCCTCGTCAAATACAAATGAGGAGTAGTACATATACATAAGTATCCAGCTGATACAATAGAACATAAGATAAGGTACAAAGCAACTAGAACATGCGAGCTCCCTAATCTGGAAGATCTCACCATCATGAACATAAAGTGGAAGCCCAATGGTGCAAGGTGCATGTTCCACCCAACCAAGTGGTACCCGAAGGCCCACCCCCCATGCTAGGAGATAGTAAAAAGGCTTCCTAGACAAAACCAACAACCTCTAGACACAAGCAAACACAAGACTAAACCATACAAGTACATTACTTAACATAAAGGTTGCATTGCTTCCAAAGTAAAATAATCAATTACACCAACTAAACCATACAAAATGTTGTCATTAGGAGGAGTTTCATCACAAAGTAGCATGGGTTACCCTGGAAAATCTTCCTAGGCCCCGACCCCCATCTTGGGTTACCCTAGTAGCCTCTCACAATCCCCGACCCCACATGCAAATCGATGCAGAATCAATTATCTTTCAAAGGGATAAGATAATGATCTTTCCATTCTAGGCCTTCCCATCTCATCCCAAGTCTAAACAAGCCCTTGATCCCATGAGCGAGGCACAATTAACAAGTTAAATGTTTTAAGCAACCCTTTCCCCTAATACATTTATTTAATTTCCATTAAATTTACTAACTGTTACATGAGTTACCCTGGCACCACTTTATGCATCGGCCCCCATTGAGAGCCACTCCCCTACAAACAACACATAGATCTATCCAAAACCCAAGAGTAAACACAGTGCACAATATGGATATTAAATCCCAATCCAAAAAATAAGAGGCAAAACATCTCGGTTGTAGTAACTGGGTGTTTAAACTAAATCACAACCAAGTGCACTACCCAAGGGAAAAAAAGGGTTGAACCATAAATCACAACCCCCAATAATAATAATACATCTGGAAGACTTACAACACAACTAGCCGATTTCCCCAAACAACAAGAACAAAAGAAATCATAATTAAATAAGCAATTCAAGCAATTAATAAAAAAACCTATCATTAGGATTTCCTAAATCCAATTTCCATTTCAAGAAAATACAATAACACATTGCTTGAAATAATCCAACTTAATGCAATTTCATTTACAGATAATACGGAAATTAAATATGTCTGTTTATTTCAATTTCCTAGTTACATCTAAATAAAAATCAATTTCCTCTTTTAAAATCATCTTTCATTTTAAAAATATCTAACTTGCACATTTGCATGCACCTAATATAAAATTCATTAAAATAAATATATATTTGTATATATACACAATTATATATATACATATATACATAAATATATAATATTTAAATATTTTTAAAACAATTTACAAATTTTCCAAACAATAATAAATTAGACATAAATATATATATAAATACATATATACACATATATATATACATATAAATATATACCAATATATATTTACATGTATATATATTATGCATTTATAAATAAATATATATAATATATTTTATATGATTTAAAAACCACTTAATAAAATTGAATGACAAAGGATCAAATCACACAACAACAAAAGTTTTTATTGGCCAAAGCAAAGGCTCAACTATCTATACAACCAATCCCCATACATATGGGGATGCAACTTTGGAGGGCAGCGTTGGGCTGCCTCCATAGTCTGCCTCCCTATGGGGGCGACGGTTGTGGGGACAGCCACAGCCTCCCCCCAAACCAATACTTGTATCTTTACAACTTTTAAATAAAACCTATGAATTATTTAAAATTTGCATATGAAAATTCAATGGCATTTTTCTCAAAACAAAATTTGACAGGAATTTAAATAAAACATTAATATGCATATACTTATATATATGTATATATATGTATATATATGTATATATATATGTAAATATTTCAAAATCATTGCCCCAGTTGGGAAAATTTTATAAAAAATTCTATAGGAAAGGATTTACAAATTTTACAAAGGGTTTCAATTTCTTCCAGAGGTTTTCAATTTCCTAGCTAAATAAAACTAATTGGAAAAACAAAACAAAACAATAATCTTCTACAACAAGATCTTTCCAATACTAACCAAGATTTTCCACAAATTTTGATGAGAAGATTTTAAATCCATTCCTACAGAGATTTTCCAAATCTTCTATTGTTTTCCCCCTAGGATTTCTATTGTTTAAAAACAATTTCCTATAGAGACTCAAAAGATTTTATGGCAATTTTCCAATTCCAAACAAATCAAAGCTTAAAACAATTTCTACAGAAGCTCTAAGATTTCACAACAATTCTCTATACGCGACAATCTTTCAAATTTTCAATATATATAAAGCTTCTAAACAAATAAAATATTCTTCTTGTACAGGCAACCTTTCCAATTTGTAAATAAATAAATAAACAATTAAAGAACCTGTTTCCAGATGCTTGAGGAAATGATGTTTAAAGTAGAGCTTCGCCTTCAGATTCCAATTTACCAAAGCTTCTTCCAAATTATCCACTTTTCCAGAAAGATGAAAACAAAACCAGAGCCAAATTTTCCCAAGAGCTTCTTTCCTCAATTTTTCAACAATTTTCAACAACCTCCTCCAATTTTCAACAACCTCCCAAAATATTTTTTCTCATTGTCATCAAGTAGCCTCTTTCCTCTTTCAATTAAGCAATAACTCTCTCCGTGAATTAATTCCCAACAACAGTGTTTAATTTTTCTAACACATGTCACAATTAAAATATCTTTCCAACCAAATCACAGATAATTCCTCTTGATATTTTCTAATAAATTTGTGCATTTAACAATTCAAAAATCACATATTAATTTCTAATTAATTTAATCACTTTATAAAATAAATTTAATCTCAAAGATTAAATCACTTTACAAAACAAATTAAATTAAATTAATTAAATCAAACATAAAGCTTCTAACACATTATTCAGGATTAATTAAATAATCACTTTAAAAAATTTAAACAATAATTTCCCACAGAACATACCTTGCAAAATAAATAAAACAACAAGGCAAATGAAAAACAACATGACAACAAATATAACCAACACAAGGACTAATGAGACACTATGACTAGGGTTGTGGTTTGACAAGGAAAACCTGTTACTATCTCCCAATCAACTAATCTGTTGGGCAATGGACACACTCAAACCAGTGAATCCAGGTGGAGTCGATGTCCTATACCTACAATCTTACAATCAAAACAAATGTTGTACATATATACAAATCATGAACAATCGCATTGTGAAGAGAAAATTGTGGAATCATAGGGCGCTCACAAGCAAGTGATGCAATCTCGTTCCCTTCACCAATACAATGTCACATCAAAACTGATGAAACTAAACATCAATTAACAATAGATGAGCACATATCAATATCAACTCAAATAATCAACTATGCTAACTAGAAAGCATGTCATAAAAAATAAACATTAATATAGTGTACCATCACATCTCAATGTAAAAACCATCATCGCTCCAATGTCAACGATCAAATAACAACAACATAGTATCATGGTCTACCAAAGTAAAAGCACCATCTGAACATATAAGCAAATCAAATGAGTGCTACAAGTTCAACATAGCTAGAGGAGGTAGCCAACTTCAACATGGGCATATTTACAAAAGATGATGTAGACAATGGTCCAAGGATGTGGACACAAATATCCATGTGACATTCCATCCCTTCAATAAATCATGGGAGGAAGAGAAGACTTGTTCTAACAGTGATTAGTGGCTTGCATTAAAGCTCTATCCTATTAAGCATGTTTATGTTATAATAGTCTTCTTGATTGTTGTAGAGTCCTTATTGGATTTCAACACTTCTACTTCCACATGCTTTTATATTTCTATTAAGTTAAAAACTTGGTCCTCTTCCTATTTTATTGGAGGAGTTGACAATTGCTCATAATTTCATTTATAATTTTTGAATAATAAGACTTTCACAAACCCTATATATGGGTTACTCTTGTGAGAGACCAACTAGCTAGATTTTTTTATGAAGTTAGATTGAATATTAGATTTGTATGTTCGAATTACAATAAAGAAGGATACTTCAATTGAATGGTTTTCTGGGTTAGTATTTGAAAGGAGACATTGTGGATTGCAACAACTCAAACAAGGGCCACTTGAGGTACTGTAGAATCCACGATATCTTAAATGGTTAGTTAGATTTAGAATTGAATCTTTTGAATTATGGTTTCCAATTTACATCACATTGAATGTTATATTGAAGTTTCTAATTCAATGTGTTCAATGCTATTAAGTGATTAGTTGAATAGGTCATGCTACAACATAGGGAGTCACTAGTTACGGTCTGTGAAAAGATAAGTACCCATAGCAGTTACTAATGCCATATAGAATAGATAGAATTTGCTTACCCTATTCTCTAAATGTGAGTTAATACAAGTTAGGAAGCTTTTAGATGAAATTTATTTTGTTCAATTATTTGTACTCATTCAATTAAAGAAGTCTGGGATTCTCAACTGCATACATAGTACCAACATCATCTCAAGTTTATGAATATTTGGTTGATAATTTAATGAAGCCCCCTTTTGAATGATGAACTACTTAATTTGGAATCCATAGGTCTGTTAAGTCATATGTATTCTATTTACACCAATTAATTAGACATTAAAGGAAGCTCTACAAGATCAAAAAATAATTTTTCAAAGGGTGTGAAGTCTTGGCCAAGTTCATAACAAACCATAAGTACAGATAAATTCTCATGAACATATAGCTAAGATAAAAAATGACTTGTTGAAAATTATAACACATGCCCTTGTAAATTCTTAGTGGCCATGAATTTTCATATTTTTCTCTCAAATTTATGAAGATGTCTATAAAACACAAAGGGTGAAGAACCAAGACAAATAGAAATAGTTGATAAGATACATATTCCAAGCTATGTGTGCCCATGTAGGTAATTCTTGTTGGATGCTTGTTTATGTAGGGTTTTGTATATTGAGTCTTTATAGGTGAAAGGAGCCATCAAAAATGTGACTAGGAAGGACACATTGAAGAAGGGGCATATTCATGACAAAAATATTCTAGAAAAGTGCTTGACAACCTATGTGTTAATAATGGGCATAAAATTCTAGGGTAATATTATTGTGATAGTTTCATCAACCCAATTTTTAGAACTAAGGCCATCAACACCATTTCAACCTTTTCAACCTTTGACAAGACTCCCCTCATAGGTTTGGTCTATGATGCGATCAATATCACTATTTCTAGGGTTGCAAGGATCTAAAATAATTAATATCCATGTATCGAGATGGGATGGAACGTAATAATATGAATGTTTTTACCTTCTATATTTGACACTACCTAGACCTTTTATCTTTTACATAGCTTGAAAGGATGAATGAGCATGCATGTGGCCTCAGAACTCTCTTACATCAAACAACCGAGGGATCAATTTGGAATGTAATCAAATCTAACCTCTTTGAGGATATGTAACTGATTTTATTTAATATAATCGGAGCTACCCCAAAGATAGCAACTTGGTATATATAATATAATATAATATAATAATATATTATATAATATATAATAATTATAATATTATATGCAATATTATTATATATTATATAATAATTATAATAATATATAATAATATTATATATTATGATATATAATATTATTATATATATATATACTAATCTTATGTATAAAAAATAAATGTATAATAATATTATATATCATAATATATAATATTATTATATATTATAGAATACTTATATAATATAATATGTTTGAAACTTATAATTATATGCATTGTTTTAGTATTATCATTTTAAATATAGGCATGACTTCCTTTCTAAAAATCAAATGATTTCACTTTTAACTATTGTATAGTCAAAATAAATAGGACAAAGATTCTCATAGTAGTAAATAGTTTTTGATTGAGGAAAAAATGGGTTTTACAAGGACTCAAAACCACAAATTTTACAAACCACTAAAAGATAGATCGTAAGAAAGTCCAGGAAAAGACAGACTGCACACCAAAGATAAACAGAAAATAACCGCAACCACTAGCAAAAGGAAAGCAAAAAACCAACAATAGCAGAAACACAACCAAACCTAACCCAGAGACTTTAAGGTCTTTGCCACTTCCATTTCCAAGATGTCCAAATCCTGGGCCACCATCTTCAGGTTCTGGGTCTCCAGAGGCATAGTATCCTATCTTTTCTTCATGTTGGCTCTGGTTCTCTTTGAAGGGCCCAATTCCTCAGCTTTGTTTTTGTTCTTCTCAGCATCCAGATCCACAATCAAAAGTCCTTGTTGAGTGTTGGCCATTTTTTCCGCCAAAGCTCTCAAGACCGTAGAGTTATTTTTAACAATTATGTGGTTGTGTTCTATCATGGCTTTCAGAGCTTCCCTGATCTTCTCAATCTCTTTTCCAAGGTTCTCCCCATCCTTCTTGAGGTTTTTAGTGAATTCTACTTCTTTCTAGAGGTATTCAGCCATGGCCATCTTCTCTTCCATCATCCAAAAAGCCTCAGTTGAGTTTTGCTCTGCCATTTTGGCTTCTAGAATTTCCACTTTACTTGTGATAGCTCTGTTTTTAAGATTTAGGTCCTTAATTTCATGAAAGGTCCACTTCAAAATTTTGAAATTATTAATCGCTCCATTTCTGGCCAGAGAAAGAATATCGCCATAAAAGTCCCTATCAAGTTCAAAAGCAGGGTCATCTTGATTCAGGTCCACATGAGGGTTGGGTCTATCCTTTCTATCAATAGAGTAGAAAGAGGCAGAGGAGAACTCCTTCCTAGAAGGTTCTGCAATTTCATCATCCAGAGAATCCTCTGAGTAGGCCACCATCTTATCCACCGGGGGTTCTTCCCTTATCTTGTCCTTCGACACATACGCTTCTAGAGGAATTTTTTGAGGACAATAGTTTTTATTTGAAGGCTTAGCAGAAGGGGTGTTCTTTCTTTTTTTACTAGGAGGAGTAATCTCTTCCACCCAGTCTGGGTCTGAACCCTTGATATCCTCAAGCGAGCTAGACTCAGTGTCGTAGACCTCTGAGGCCGAGGCAGAGATGGGGTTAGAGATAACCAGCATATTTTTGAAGTGCTCATAAATGATCCTAATAAGGCCAGCATGCGGGACTGGATTCTTATTAGGATTTTTCCTATTATCCTCAATGCTATTGTTTAAAGAGCACGACAAATAATAGGGGAAATAAACCCTAACCTTATATCTGAAGTGGTTGAGTAAAACAAAATGATACCTGTATACTCTGGTAAATCTCCCATCCAGCATTATGTATTCCATTAGGACTTTGAGCACCTCCCTCCAAATTTTCTTGATCTTGCTCAACTCCACATAGCTATTAGAGACTTTCACAAGTCTCTTTTTCTCCTCCTCCATCTTCAGAAAACTGATAACAGCTTCGTCTGAATATTTCTTGTCCTAGTAGAATTTCACACCATCAACAAAGAGACCAAAAAATTCACCAATAAGCGCCTCATCCACCAACACTTTCCTTCCAAAGATGATGATCTCTCCTTTATTCCAGTGTTTCACAAAATAATCAGTAGCTCTGAGGTCTGGCCCATGAAGTCTTTTAATGAACTGTTGTAGCCCTCCCTTCTCAATTTTCTTCCAAATCTTTGAATTGTCTTTATTCTTTGTACACACAATAGGCTCAACTCTTTTCTTGCTTCCAGCCATTATCGTCAATCTTCTGCTCTGAAAGCCCATACCAAGAAAATATAGACTTATGAGATCACAACAAAACCAAAGCACCCACAAAACGTGCAAGCTCAACCCATCAGTCATATTCATTATGATTCTGCCACCAAATCTTATGATATCTCGGTACTTGGAACTTTTCTCTTTAATCATCTTTGAATGCGGCTTCTCTCCCATGAGTGCAATCATAGTTTATTAGGGCTCTGACGTTAGCGGGCAAATCTTTGTAATTTTGCCACATCACCTTTCTATTTTTCCTTATTCTCTCGTTGGCAAAGAAGTCCACCACACCATTCCCTTCCCTATAGATATGGAAAATTTTAAAATTTTCAAACTTAGATAAAGTGGCCCTAGCTTCGTCAATCCAATACTTAATAGTCCAAGATGGGGGGAAAATCCAAGGAGACAATCAATGATATTCTTGGAGTCACCCTATAACCAAATATTTTTAAAGTTCAATATTTTAGCCAGATTAATGACTTGGTAAGCTCCTATAGCTTCAGCTAATCATAGTAGTAAATAGTTATTAAAACTATTTGTATGTATTATTTAGTAATCAAACTATTTTGAAATAGTATCCTTTAAATCAATAGTATCAAATAGTTATATGAAACCAATTGAGTTCACTATTACAAAAAGCAAAATCCAATCAATGGTAAATGAATTAGACCATATTAATAATGTATAACACTATTATGTAATAGAATAATAGATAATACAATTTGTATGTTTTGAAATAGTTTTTAAAAAATATATGCATTAGCAAAGCTAGTCAATCTATTTTAATTCTTTGCTCTCATTGGTTTATTCTTTGCCATTTAAAAAACCTAAATGCATCAATATTCCTTCCTCCCACATAAACTAACAAGTAAAAAAATACTTCAAATTTACTTACAACAAAAATCATATGCATTTATATATCCTTGTATATATAGAGATTCAACCTTATTATCTAGTAAGAAAACCTAGCTATAGTCTCAACAAACAAACCTCTTGAAATTGATAAATTCAAACAATATTAAACAATTCCATTTTTTCACCAAACAAATTTTCTTATATATATATGATGCATGAGTATTTCGGGTGAATGGTTTATCCTCATCAACCAAAAAAAATTTGCAATTTAATTTTCAGTTTTGGTTCTTTTGTTGTAGAAAAAATTGGATACAAACTTTGGAAGTGGAAAATACATTCAATGAGAAAGTATTGAATTACTTTTGGATCGTGTGTATGCATTGACACTGGCAATATCCTTCAAGTTCCATTGACACTAAGTTCAATTTCATGAACCATGTGAGGTTGAAATCAACTTCAATTGATTAGTGTATTCCTTCAAATGTGTACCTTTCTTGTCGGGTGTGATTGGTGTGCTTAAAAAATATCTATATGATAGGTGAAAAGACCCATTGAAGTATTTGTTTTATTTGATATTTTCCTTATAATTTAAAGGTGAAAGAGACGGTGCCCCTATATTGTAAAATGTGATGATTTTTAGTGCATGATTCGAGAAGCATTGGAAAATTTACAAGAAGGAAAATTGAAAAATAGAGGTGCAGTATTTTAATTAAATGTATCCAGATTTATTGGAAATCACCAGGTAAGATTTAAACCCAGAAAATAAGAAATTGAAGTGGTTTTAGGGGTAGATAATAAGTTGAAGCAGCCAAGTATAAGATATTGAGGCATGGAAGAATGTGAAGAGACGTCCATTCAAAGAGCCATGAGCAAGTAAACAAAAATTAGATAAAGTTTTTTCCAAGAGAGGGGGGGGTTGAGTAGAAGTGGTGAGTAAGGTAGGTTGCATGTGGGGAAAGAGTGGTAAAGGGTTGTGTGATAGGAAGAGAAGGGTGCATGCCACACTTCCTAGGTAAGAGGCATTCAAATAAGTTGAAATAAAACTTATAAAAGCATATTTAAGGGAGAAGAAAAGAGGGTTGATTGTGAGGAGTTTGAGAGTGCGAGGAAAGGAAGAATGATGGGCTACTTCAATTCTTACAAGAGAAACTAAGATTTTAGCGACATGAAGAGAGTTGGTCGACCCTATAAGGGGTCATTTCAGAATTTAGTGTAGTTTAAATGTATGAGGTGCCATATCCAGTGCCAAACCTAAGAAGTGGTGGCTAAAGGAGTGATGAGGTAAAAATAACCTCATCAATATAATGAACTAAATACCTTTCCCCATATCTTCCAGTCACCTTTACCATGCCAATTAATTGTCTTTAGGATTAGTAATTACTTTCTTTTTATAGAAATATGTATAATCTTTATTTCCTAAAAGTAATTGAAATAAGCTAACCTGCACTAACATAAAGGTTTAGTTTCTAAGTATTGTACAGGTTAATAAGCATAATCGGTCATCATGCTAGCCAAGTGGATTCAACACAGACTTCAACACAATTGAAGACAAACGCCAAAAGAATAGGTGCCAGAACTTTAGGGGAATACATGGTGGATCGATTTTTTATTGCTTTCTATTATTTTTCAGTTTGAATACTTATTGCTCATCTCGAGCCCTTTAATGTTTTATGTACTCGAATTAAGTTTGTTAGTTTGTTGAATTTAGTTAAAGACTTTTTTAGTGGTAATCTTTACCAACTGAATTATAGGATTCTGTTAAGAAACTTTTGTATAAGTGTGTAACTGTCAAAAGAAATGAGACAATGGAGAGATACCATTATGTTGTAATATTTTTCTAAACTATGTTTCTAAGTTATATTTTCAATATGAATAAAGTAATTTTTTCTTGCCTCATTCTGAGTTATTAAGTATTGTGAATGGAATCATCTTGAATGGAGTAATCTTGGAGTTACAAAGTTTATGTGATCTAAGCTAAGTGTAGGAGCACCCGAGAGCTGGCCACTCGAGGGATTGTTGAGTAGATAGATAAGTATTCCATTTTTAATTTTGTTATCTTCATTTTGTAAATGATAATCGTAAGTGAAGTTTACTTTCATGTGTCGAGCTCTGTTAAGATAATCCTACAGGTTGTAATTTGAGTCTGTAGTCTGTTAATTTTGTTATCTGAATTTTCAGAGCAACTACTTTTATTATTAGTTGCAAGTTGTTATTTTTTTTTTGTTAATTGTTAAGTTTTTTATTCGTTGTTAGTCAGATGTTTCATAGTTTCTTTACATGCATTTCCACTCCAAGAAATTTACATGCTTATTAGTTTAATTATCTCCATGATTTCTAGTTTAGTTGTTATTCTTTATAGATTAATCATTTCTTAATTTATAGTTTAGTGGCCTCTTAGTTTAAGTTTCATTTCAGTCCATCCAATCACTTAGAAAATATGAGAGATAGTTGAGGAGTTTCCTATTGCATACAGCCTTTGAACACTACCTAGTTGATATTTGATGCACTTTTCAAACTAAAGAGATAGGACCTAACGATAACCTATCACTTGTTGGCATCGTTTTCAGGGACTTTCCTATTCTATTGTTAGTAGGAGATACCTTGAATACCTCTTTTAGGCACAAAAATAGTCCTTGGACTTCTTTTTCTACATGGTCAGGAAATGAGGCCCCAACGGAAGATTCATACCAAAAACCACCCCAACTGATGTACCAACCACAAGTAGGGAGAAGAAGTCATAGATCAAGAACTTACTGAAGAATTGATCGAGCTAGATCAACTTGAGACCTTCCCGCATACCCTAGAAAGAGAACAAATAGTTATAGAGGAGTGTATTCCTTTGCAAAACTCAGAGCCTCACCCATTTGAGATAATTTTTTAAGAGGAAAAAATCCCCTTCAACATCATGGGTGATCGTAGAAATTCCACTAATGCTAACCCTCCATTGTCGCATACATTCACTTATCCTATTGCTATCGATGTAGATGATGAGATGACAATGAAAAATATTTTTCCAGGCTTCTTGCCAACCTTTTGAGGTTTGTATTCTGAAGACCCTGACTAGTTTCTATTTGAGTTTAGAGTCTTGTGTCAGACATATGACTACAAGAATGATAACTTGAAACTAAAGAGTTTTCCCTCTACTTTGAAAGACGTAGTGATGTGTTGGTTCATGTGATTAGCTTCAGGGTCGATAACCTCCTTGTATGACATGGAGTTTTCCTTTTTGGGTAAATACCAAAGCTACTGTAGAGTTAGTGATAGGATGGAGGAGTTGTTCAAACTTAGGAAAAATGAGGACGAAATCCTAGAAGATTACCTAGACATGTTTATCTTCTTATCTAAATGATGTGGCAGAGAAGCCATAAGTCTAGAGATTCTGAAGACCATATTTCTCAAAGGTCTTGAAGGATCATGGATTTAATGGGAAAAAGAGATGTCTCCCAACTAGGACTTGATGATATCACTACGCTATGTCAAAATTTCTCTCATTCTTGAGGAGGTATCTGAAAGTCTACCCTTTTTAAAGGTTCCAATGAGATAGGAAAACTATGTTAGGAGATAGCCAACCTTAAAACTAACATTCTCATTCAACTAAAAACCACATTGGATGGAATACAAACCAAAACACGTAATCTCGAGACTCTATCCATCTATTGTCCTAGGTGTCACAACAAACATCTATTGAGAGAGTGTCCCTTGGAAAAAATATACGTTTGTCAAATTTGTTACAAGAGTCATGCCACTAATTAGTGTGAGATTCTAAATGCCATCAAGAACTCTAATAAAACTGGTTGAGGAGGAGGTCAACTTTGTAAATCAAAGAACTGGAGGGAATATTTCCTATGGACAAAATTCAAACCCTTCTTAGAGACCTTAAAACAACTAGAATAATAATAATCAATGGGAAACGCATTGGCCTCAACCACCCCCTCAACCACCACTTAACTGGGGATTTCCCTCTTGGGGACCTCCTGACTGGGCAAATCAGTCTCGGGGAAACCCTCAATGGGCCAACCAGACTCAACAACAGTGGTATCCTTAGAATCTCATTCCTCAATGGAATCAACCTCAAAATAATTTTTATATTGGTCCTAGAAGGATGCCTAATCAACAGAAAAAATTTCTACCAACTCCCCAGAACACTCAACAAAATGAGTAAGTTAATCAACCATAACTTTTGATGCAACCTGCTCTGAACCCAAAGAACAATCATCAAAATACCTTAGTGTATTCCATGGAACAAGACAATGTTACTAGACTCAATGTTACCCATTGTGGAAATTTGCAATTAAGATATGAAAAAACACTTTAGCTATCTACTATTGTTGAAATCCTGGATGAGCCTATTAAGGAGTCTATTGATTCGGCTAAAGCAACTCCCACATCTTTAGAGCGAACCTTAGAAACTACCCAAGACAAGACCTTTATGCCACCTTCAGTTGGAGATTTTGACCTACCTCAGGAGGAGGGGTTCAATCTCCAACTGATTCTTTAAAGGATTTCACTCCTAAAGACAAAATTCAAGCACCTTTTCTGAAGCATCTAAAACCAACCACTGTGAAGGATACTCTAGAGATGTCCTCATCCACTAAAACTGCATTGATACATGAAATCAAATAGATACAAATTGAGGCTCCTTTGCTACAAGCAATTAAGGAGATTCCTGAGTTGAAACAACTAATCAAATAGTTGTGTATCAAAACTCTAAGAAGGAAACCAAAATAAATAAATATTGTCCACATTAATGGATATCTAGCTGAATTTTTGGCTAGAAATACCATTGATCTAAAATATGATGACCCAGGCAACCCACTTATAACAATAGTGATCAATGAGGTAGCAATACCTAACTCACTTGTAGACCTGGGAGCAACCATTAATGTAATGACTGTTGATGTAATGGAAAATTTGGGGCTTGTTGATTTACACCCCACAACTACAATCTTGTAAATGGAAAACCAATCCATAGCCATTCCCAAGGGTGTCCTTGAGAAGGTTCTTGTTAAGGTCAATGGATGGGAATATCTAGTGGACTTTCAAGTAATTCGGTCCCTTACAACAAAAGACAGTTACCCTATAATTATGGGAAGACCATGGATGGCTACTATTGCAGCCAAAATTGACTGCAGAGAGGGAGGAATGACCATTTCACATGGTCCAAATAGCAAACATTTATTATTGTATCCTCTCACCAAGCCTGTTGAATATAATAAAGTCTGGGTTGATGAACTAGATGGTCCCAACAAACAAGAAAATTTAGCTTCACTGGCCAGGTAGTCATCAAACAACATGGTGAAGAATTAAAGGATGAATTGGAAAACAACATGGAAAATATTACCATGGATTTAAGTGATGAGGAGATTTTGGATGTAGAAGAGATCCTGGGACAACCCATCAACATAGGCCACATTGAATTCGATAACACTAATTTCATGGGATTGTCTTGTCCTCTGGCAAATATAATTCCAAAAACAAACCATTTCTTTGAAGATATTGCCAAACTTCACATAACCATACCTCATAGTTGTCCCCTTAACACTTTGACAAGGCCAATGTACATTGTCACATCTAACCATCCGAGTGTTAAAACCATTATGTTGCTACCAGGAAAAACTTTGAACATTAATAGTTGGTTGACTGAGTTGAAAGAACACAAATTGTTTGATATCCTGGTTAATAGATCTAAAGATTTTACTTGGGACTACACAGATATGAGAGGAATACACTCAAGTGTGTGTACTCATCATATCTACATCAAGGATGTTTGACATGTTCGCCAACCACAACAAAGACTCAATCCTTCCTTGAAAGATATCGTTAAAACTGAAATTGAGAAACTCCTACAAGTGGGGTTTATTTATCCCATTTTTTATAGTAAATGGATTTCGCCTCTGGTTGTGGTTCCAAAGAAAAATGGGAAGTGGAGAGTGTGTGTAGACTATATGGAACTTAAAAAAGCAACCCATAGAGATTATTTTCCCCTACCATTTGTAGACCAAGTTTTGGATAACTTGGCAGGGAGAAAATATTTCTCATTTCTAAACAAATTCAGTGGTTATAACTAGATATAGGTAGCAATAAAAGATCAGGATAAAATGAGTTTTACTTGTCCTTGGGGAAAATTCACATATCAAGTTCTTCCTTTTGGGCTATGCAATGCTCTTGCAACATTTTAGAGAGCTATCTTGGCCATATTTGTTGAGTTGGTGAATGAGTATATGGATGACTTCACTGTGTATGGGTTTACTTTTGATGAAGCCCTCCAAAGTTTAGACAAATTGTTGAAGTGATGTGAGGATCATCATTTGTCCCTAAGCCATGAAAAATTTATGATAGTCGTAGAACAAGGAATAGTGCTAGGACACCACATCTCAATTGAAGGTATAAAAGTCAATCCTAAGAAAATTGAGGTGATGCAACAACTTGTGACCCCAAAAACCTAGACTGATGTTAGAAGTTTCTTAGGGCATACTTGATACTATTGAATATTTATAGAAAACTTTAGCAAGATTGTAGCCCCTATGTTTTCCCTTCTCCAAAATAAGGTTGAGTTTATCTGGACATCTAAGTGTCAGTCATCATTTGAGATCATCAAGGAGAAACTCATCTCTGCTCCTGTCCTTTGTGAACCTAATTGGAACCTTTGTTCCATATTTATGTTGATGCATCTGACGATGTTATTGGAGCAGTGTTAGAACAAGAAGATGAGAATGGGGGAAAGTATGCTATATACTTCACCACTAAGAATTTGACTCCAACTAAAAGGAATTATACAATGGAGAAATAATTCTTAGTTGTAATACATGCAATTAAGAAATTTTGACACTACATTACAAGATACAAAGTAACGTTGTACACAAATCACTTAGCCATCAAATACCTCATGAAAAAACCTGTAGTGAATGGGAGGATAATCAGGCGGTTGCTGCTTCTCCAAGAATTTAATGTGACAATCGTTGACAAACTAGAGAGATTCAATGTAGTTACAGATTTCTTATCCTAAATTAAACAAGATGATGGTGATTGTGCTCTAGTACAGGATGACTTCCCAGATGATAATTTATTTGCCATCTCTACTAAAACTCCTTGGTTTGCCAATACTGCCAACTACTTGGCCACCTCAAAAATATTGCTTGATTTTACATCAAAACAAAAGAAATGCCTTGTTAGAGAAAGTGCCCCCTTAAAATGGATTAATGGGATCCTATTTCGATGCTTGCCTGATATGGTTCTACGATGATGTGTTAGGGAATATGACATCTATAGTATTTTAAGAGCTTTCTATGATGATCCTTTTGAAGGATATCATTCTGCTAAGAGGACATCCCATAAGATTTTAGGTGCAGTCTATTAGTGACCCTTTATGCATAGGGATGTCAATAAATATGTTCACCATTGTGATGAATGTCAAAGGGTAGGGAGACCAACTAAATCTAATGAAATTCCCCTGCAACCCAAGGTAGTCCTTAAACCATTTAAGAAATGGGGATTGGATTTTATTGGTCCTATAGACCCTACTTCACAAGGAAAAGAGTAAATTTTGGTTTGTATTGATTATCTGACTAAGTGGGAAAAGGTTCAAGCTCTATGAGTTTACAAGGAGGAAAAGGTAGTTGATTTCTTGTATAACACAAATTTCCTCAAGTTTGGAGCCCTTAAGATGATCGTTACATATTAGGGTCCTCAGTTTATGTCTAAGTTAATGTTATCCTTCACTGATCACTTCCAAGTAAGCCACAAGAAATAATCACCCTATCATCCTCAGGAAAATGGTCAGGTGGAAGTCACTAATAGGGAGTTGGAAAACATTTTAACCAAAATAATGTCATCGAGAAGGAAAGACTGGGCTAGAAAACTACCTGAAGCCATTTGGGCTTATAACACAATGTGGAAATCAACCACTAGTTTTAGTCCATACGAGTTAGTCTTTGGTAAGAAACCTATCTTACCCATTGAATTCAAACTCCAAACTCTGAGAACAACCATGGAGTTAGGTATAGATCTTAAAGGAGCCCAAGTAGAGAGATTTTTATAGCTTAGTGAGTTGGATGAACTTTGTTTAGATGTCATCCATCAAATTGAACTGGTATAACAATAATGCAAAGTCTGGCATGCCAAGCATATTAAGGAGAGAGAATTCTATAATGGGGATTCAACCCTGTTATTTGATTCTAGATACAAAGATCACTGAGGAAAACTTAGAATTCATTGGCTCGATCCATATGAAATTTCTAAGGTATTTTCAAATGGCATAGTATAGCTGAAGCCCATTGATGGTGACACCCAAACTCTCCTAGTTAATGGTCATTGATTATGCATTTACCATAAACCAGTTAATAAGGAAGAATTTACAAAAATGGTAGAAATGCAGGGAGAAGTTCAATGCATTAACTCTACTACGACAAATTCAATATAGTTTTTATTTTTGTTGCGATATATGCCTAAAAAAATACATGTGTATGAATTTTTCCTTCAAAGCATTTCTTTTCAATTTTTCATCTTTTGGATTTGGCTAAATTTTGTTTTCATTTTGTAGGACTTCATTTTAAATCAAACACAAATTTTGGCACATCTTGTTGCGATGCTTCAAAACTTGTTGGTTCGAGTGCTGCGATGCTCTGGAACATGTTGTCTCGGTTGTTGTGGTGCTCCAGATTTTGCATATCCAAATCACACCATTCCTTGTTTTGTTCTTGAAGTTTGGCACATTCATCAACAATGCTCCAAAAGGTTTGAGTCTAAACTTCTACATTCTTCTTCCTTCTTTTGGTGGCATCTTTCAATGATGCTTCAAAAAATTTCTTGTTTCATTTTGGTTGCATCTTTCAACAATGCTTTAAAATTTTGTTGTTTCTTTCTTCTAGTGGTATCTTTCGGTGATGTTCCAGAACTTGTTTTGTTGTTGCTCTGACTGCATCTTTCAATGATGCTCCATAAATTTTTGGTTGTTGCTTCGGCTGCATCTTTCAACAATGCTCCTGAAACTTTTGGTTGTTGCTCTGGCGACATCTTTCGATGATGCTCTAGAAACTTTGTTGTTATATTTCAACGACATCTCTTAGCAATGCTCTAGAAATTTTCCACTTCACTTCTTCCATTTTGGGTTCATCTTTTAGCTTGCTCCTGAACTTTTCATCCTTCACCCCAGTTGCATCTTCCTACGATGCTCTGGAACTTTGTAAATTCTTTTCTTTTTCCAATGCTTTGATTTTTCCAATTTCATACACATGTCCATTTTTAAAATCTTATCATCACCTTGGAATCCACACCCTATATTTTCATTCCACTGTTTCACCTACATTACCATATCCTTTCATAATAATCCCGCCATATACTATTTGTCCCATCCACCTCATAATAAGTTCGTCGTCACCCTCGCCAAATCATGTAACTATTATGTTACGTCGGCAAAAGGTAAGTGATTTTTAATTAATGATAGGGCATAAGGTACTTACAATTTTACTTAAAGTAGGTAGTTATTTTGAATAAAGATTAATCAATTGGCACAAGCCATTCCCTCTCTCAATTTAGTAAATTGTGCCATTACACAATTGCTTGAAATATGGAAATATTTGTGCATTTTCCCATACAAAACCATCATGATTACACAACACAACTCAAGTAAGACAATTAATTCCTCTTTCATCGGTTGTATCAAAATTGTATTCTCTTCTATCAGCAATTTAGTTGTTGAAACAAGGTTTATGTGAGTGTCATAACACTTCCACAAAATTGAGTTGAGTAGTGAGGGAAGAATAAAATGGAAGGAGCTAAAAAGAAGTCTAAAATAGCTTCAGAAGATAAATTGTTGGCATTAGGCAACATTGCAGGCTTGTTTCAAAAAGTTGGGTGGCTAGAATTTATGAAGAAGTTTGAGGGGCACAACAAGCAGCTAGTAAAAGAATTTGCAAAAAAAATTACAGATGGACAAACTGTGGTGAATGGAAAGTGCTTCCGGGTAAGTCCAAAAATCATTTCCCATCTCTCTGGTCTTGAGAATAGAGGCATTAATTTGACTAAAACTACAAATATTACTTATCAGAGGATGGTAGAATTGTTTCATAGAGAAGGTGAACCTCAACCTCTGATAACTATAAGTACTAGAGGAAAAAATAAAGGTTTACAAAGAATGTCTATCCCGGAACCCTGGAGAAATTTTGTAGCTTAAATAATTAAGTACTTTACCTATGAAGGACAAGTAGCAAGTGTAGTAGGTCACCCTTTTCGGCTTCTTACACATTTGCGCCATGACACCAAAGATCCTTCTCTTAGGATTAATTTGCTAGCATTCTTGTGTGATTCAATTACTAATATGATAGAAAAGTATGAAATTGGTACAGAGCCACTCAAACACCACGACCTTATTTAGTTGATGTGTAAGTACCATTTCTGCAAGAAACCAAAGAAGAAATGGTAGAAATTTCTACAAAAAATTGAGAATATGGAGTTTGAAAGACCTCTTAAAGAGGGTGAGTCATCCAAACAAGTAGCCAATATTTAGGAAAACCTTCCTCTGAAGCTTTAGGTGCTCTTTAATTTTAATAGACCTCAACAACTCCTAGCGGTGAAGCACCAAAATTTTTACTTGATGTATCAGAAACCCTAGGGCAATAAAAAAATGTAGAAATTATACATTCAGGAGATGAAGAAGAGCCTCCTCGCAAGAGGAAAAGGAAAACCAAGGTGACAACTCCTCCATTGAGGAGAAATAAAAGACTATCAGCTGAAACCAGTGAGACTATAGGTTGTGACACATTGAGTTCTTTTAAAAATAGAAGATGAAAAATTGATGCACACTCACTGGAAACTAGAAATCAGCCCCCTAAGGAAACCCCAAAAGAAAGTGAAAAACAAGTTGAGCAATCCCCTGAGGCTGAACAAGAGAATATATCATCTCATTCAAGGCAAGCAGAAGAGAGGGAGAAATCACCACTTTGTGTGAATGTTGAGGATGATCATTTGAGATAGTTGTCCCCTTTAATTGATAGTGTTACTGAGCTAGGTTCACTTGATGCGTTTGACAAAGATAATGTACCTAGTGTTGAGGAAAATCTAATTAATGATAATATGAAAATCCCCGATATGCCTTTTTTGGTTAATATAGGGGATGAAGAATTTGATCAGAGGGGAGTGGAATTAGAAAAACTAAAAAAAAAAAGGTTGAATTAAGACACCAGTTGCAAGGAAATGTGGAACACCCAGCCAACAACAAGAGGAAATAGATGCACATACTGTAATCATAGGAAAAAGAGATCAAAAAATTATGGATTTAAAAATGCAGATGGAACAAAAAGACAAAATTATTGAGCAATTGCAATATCAGATACACCAGTGGAATCAAGAAAGAAAAAAGGATATGGCTGACTTGTTTGAAAAGGATAAGCACAACAAAGGTTTAACAAGTATTTTTTTGTAATTGTTTACTTCATTTAAAGAAGAAAGGAATAAACAAAAAACTGAACTTAATGCCTCTTTGAGCAAAATTATGAATTAGAACATGATTTGCAAGAAAGTGATGCCAAGCCTATAATGGAGTCTAAAGGAACATATACAAAACCAACTATAATGGAATGGCTCCAAGTACAAATACCTCCATTACTAATGAAATGGATAGAAAGATGTTATTTTTTGAAGGAGGCAGGCATTGAAAATGTTTAGTTGAAAAAGGAGTTAGTTTCGTCAAAAGAATCATTCAACAGGGTGTATAGAGCTAAACAAGATTCTTGTCAAATAGGTGAATTGTTGTTAGCTTGCAAAAGACCATCCATGCTCTATTTTATGTTTCTCAATGAGCAACTCCTAAAAAGGAAATTGCTCAAAATTTATAACAACCAACAACATGATCCTGATGACAAAAGAATTTGTCAAAATATTTGTTGAACCAACCCCTGATCAACACGACTTGTTGTGTGAATAATTTATTCATAATTTGTTCTTGGAAATATGCACAAATTTTTATGTCAATTGATTTGTTGGTGAAGTTCAATTGAGGTCATTTCTATCCACCATGCGTAATCAAATCTAGTGGTAGGAACAAACAAGGGAATATTCATAGGTAGAGAAAATAGTTAGACTACAAATGAGGTATCCTCATCGAAAGCCTTTGTATTTTAAAGCACAGTTCCCAAGTATTAAGATTAACAAGGATGTACAAAGTAAATACAACAATAACCTTTGGCTATGCTTTGACCATTTTTCGATATCAAGGGGAAAAATTGATAGGTAGAGCTTGGCATGCATGTGAAGAGAGACATACTCCTCTTCATATGTATCTTAGGAGAAGAGAGGTAATTTCACCTCTTAGAATTAGGTGGTCCTATAGAAGAGTAGAAGCCTTGGTTAATATCCTAAAGAAAATAAAAGATTATTGGATTGGAATGAGATATAGACCTCCTCTACTTCTTTCACCACCCATTGCAATACATGTCAATACAAATTAGAACAAAGAAATTTTTGAAAGATGGACAACAAGGGTTAAGCTTCATCAGGGATTTTTGAGAGAATCTAAGGATCTGGATACAAAACCAGATGATCATTATGACCTTAGTGCAAAATATGAAGCATTGAGCAGAAACAGGGGAAATGAAGGACATGAGGCACAACAAAGAGTAGGACTTGCTCAAGGTTAGGAAGGGGAGGAAATGATGAGGTAAAAATAAACTCATCAATATAGTGAACTAAATACCTTTCCCCATATCTTCCAGTCACCTTTACCATTTCAATTAATTATTTTTAGGATTAGTAATTACTTTCTTTTTTGTAGAAATATGTATAATCTTTATTTCCTGAAATTAATTAAAATAAGCTAACTCGCACTAACATAATGGTTTAGTTTCTAAGTATTGTACAGGTTAATAAGAATAATCGATCATCATGCCAACCAAGTGGATTCAACGTAGACTTCAACATAATTGAAGACAAGCGCGAGAAGAATAGGTGTTGAAACTTTAGGGAAATTGTAAAGCTCAAAAAACACACATTCCAATTAAAATATTTCCAAGTACAATGCACATTTAAAATAAGGAAAAAAAGTGATAACATGATAATCATAACATATTCATAGATGCTTAAAAGCAATTTCATTAATGAATCACAAAGTATATACACCAAATGGGTGTTACAAATCATCTATTTCAATGATACATAAACAAGATTACATTAGTAATTACATCCATGAAGTATAGTTACAATTTACAAATTGGCTATGCAAGCCATGGAAAAATAATACATGAAGTACATCCATAATAAATAAAACCTTTGATCCTCATCTGCCTTGACACCACTAGTCTTCTTGCGCTAAGGCCAAGAGTGTGGTTAAGGTGCCTTTTCCACCCAATCACGAAGCACATGACTTCTTCAGGTTTCTTCCTAACTTGAAGAAATCCCTGACCTTGCACGAGGAGCCTAGCAACCTAGAATAGTAAAGTAGGAGGGAAATCTTGATGCATGCTTGTTGCCTATATGCATTCCTATACTACAACAACATATTTATTGCAAGCAGGATGTGGCACAGACATATATAACATAAAAATTCTAGGCTTTTAATCCATCTATTTCAATGGTTCATTAGCTTGGCCAAACATTGAAATAAAAATGGTAGTTAAGAAAAAGGTTAACTACTATCTTTGGAAGCCCACATTCGGCATCCTATCCCAGAAGTTTCTCATAAAGAGTAAATATTGCATAGTTCTTACAAGTTGTACAAATTTCAATAAATCATACATTTCCAAGTTCGCTATTTGATTCATAGAAATTAATTCATAGGAAATAAACTATACATACGATTCTACATTTCTCAAGAAATTTATTAAAGTCAACCGCAACACTCCAAGAGATAAAAGAAATTAATTGCGCATGTACTCTTTTCTATCTAGTTTCAAAATGTATAGTATTATGTTTCCAATTAAATAACTTAATCTAAAAATAATGGATTTGTTTAAATTGGAAGAAATGTTTGTCAAATAAAAGTGTATACATGTTGAAGAGTAAAATTGGCCCATTTCTCAAAATGCCTATGCATAAGTATATATATGTATAGATAAACATTTACACACTTGTACAATTATTCTGAAATAAAACAATTTAATACACAAATATGTATCACTTTAAATAGTAATTCTAATCCTTCCAAAATCAAATTCTACTACCTATTCTTTTTGGAAACTTATAATGTGCTCTCAGGCATATTATATTTGTATTTTTTTATATGTATATTTATATATATAGTCATATATATGTATGTATTTCTATATATATAAATATATAGATATGCATATATATTTAAGTGGACATACATAAAATTTACATCATCAGCTGAAAAAGAGATCTACATTCAGTAATAATCAAATGGAATGATATATGCATAGGTTCAATTTAATATGTATATATATATATACAAATTTATATATAAATTTGTTTTCCAACAAGTTCCTTTACAATGAAATAAAATATGCATTTGCAACCAAATATATATGTATATATATCCATTTTAATTATATAATGATCTAATTCTCAACAGGCTTCATCTAAATATATATACTTGTGTTTAATAAAAATCTAATAGCAGAGGAGGCTATCAAATGTTAAAACTTTCACATATAAAAAAAATATTGACAGGTTATGATACTACTGGGTCTTACATAGCCAACAACCCCCATGGGGGTGCACTGCCTATGGGGGCAATGCCCCCTCCATAGGCCGGCTTGTGGAGGGTGCTACCTCCACAATGTAGCCTTCCCCCAATGGGGGAGCGCGGCTATAAATGCCTCCCCTTTCCTTTTAATAAATTTAAACATTATTCCCCATTAGCAGGGGTTTCAAAGACTCTGTACACAAATTTCTAATTCATCTATGGAAATATATATATATATATATATATATATATGTATATATATATATGTATATATATATATATGTATGTATATATATGTATATATATATATATGTATGTATATATATATATATATATATATATATGTATATATACATATATATATATATATATATATATATATATATATATATATATACATATATATATATATATATATATATACATATACATATATATATACATATACATATATATATACATATATATATATATACATATATATATAAAATAATAATAATATTAATACTATATATTTACACATATGTTTGTACAACTCAACATATATGTAAATGTATAATATTATTAGCTACAGATTGCAAATCAATCTAAATTTTACAGTAGCAGGTGCAATTACACCTCTAATATTAGACATATATTTATATAAATGTGTATTTATATAAATATATATATATATATATATATATATATATATATATATATATTTTTAGTTTTTATACATTAGGTAAAATATAGTTTTGCAAAGCCAAGAGGCTAAATCATGTACAAAAAATCAATCTTTGCAATAGCAATGCACAATTTTATAATTAATTTTTGTTTTAAAAAGGGTTTCCAAAAAAGAAGAATTTCTTTCCACAAGCAAACATCAAATTTTCACTTCTAAAACTAAAATGCATTGGAAAGAGGATTCAAAGACCTGGAAATCATTTTCCAATTGAATTTCCTCTTTTGGTTTCCTCTCTTTCCCCATTTCGGATTGTTGGTAATCTTTTGTTGAAGAATTTCCTCTTTCCCCTAGAATTATTTTCTTGTCTTCTTTCCTCCGTTTTAAGTTTACTGTGCTTCAAAAATCCTCTTCTCGACATCCATTTTTTAGTTATTTCTTTTGCAGATCAAATCAAGAAAGTTATTGAAAGCAATTTCATCTCTCTTGTTAATGATTTCTCTTCTTTTAAAGTTTTCCTTTTTGTTTTCCAAAACCTAATCTTGAAATTTAAAATAATATTTATTTTTATGCATAATATTTATCTTCACATATAATTAATAAAAATCTTATTTTTATTGCATACGAAGTATTTTATCCTCATAAAATGATAAGGAAGCCATTTTAATTTTGTGATTTAAATATTTATTCCCAATAATTAATAATAAAATATCACTTTCTTGTAAATAGAATAAATTTTCTAAATAACAAGGTATTTTCATTTAATTGTAATTAAATTATTTACTCTAAATAACAAGCATTATCAATAAATTGAGAAATACATTTTCTAATTAAAATATAATTAACTCCTTTTTGTTTCATGGTATTTTGTATTGCTTTTAAAATTAATTAATTTCATCATAAATTAATTTTAATTAATCATTATAAAATTATGAACAATAAAATAGTCAGCTACACTAAATACTAAATGCATCTATATGATTCTAAGTGCTCGTGTGTGATCGAGAGAACCATTCCTCCTTTACCCTACCAGGAAGCCAACCTCCTCTACTTTAACCACACCCTTGGTCTTTGATAGTCCTGCAACTCAAGTACACTCAGACACCCATTAATAGATTAGTATCCAGGAAAAATACAAATCAAAACAATATACTACATTAATCCAAAAATTATTATTCTATTTTGCATTACTTTCAAAATAAAACTATATTCAATACATTTTAACTTTTCAAAATTAAAGCACACATTTTCTTATTTCATTTCATAAAACATCATAATATTTATTATTTAATCTACCACTCACATATAGTCATATTAAATCCACATAAAGCCAAAACAAACTGCATCATAGTTTGAGACGTGACAAGAATGCATGGTGGATCGAGTTTTTATTGCTTTCTGTTATCATAATGTTTTTCTAGACTATATTTCTGATTTATACTTTCAATATGAATAAAACAAGTTTTTCCCACCTCATTCTGAGTTATTAAGTATTGTGAATGGAATCATCTTGAATGGAGTAATCTTGGAGTTACAAAGTTTATGTGATTTGAGCTAAGCGTAGGAGCACCCAAGAGCTGGCCACTTGAGGGACTATAGAGTAGATAGATAAGTATTCCATTTTTATTTTTTTATCTTCATTTTGTAAATGATAATTGTGAGTGAAGTTTACTTTCATGTGTTGAGCTCTGTAAAGATAATCCTATAGGTTGTAGTTTGAGTCTATAGTCTATTAATTTTGTTATTTGAAGTTTCAGAGCACCTACTTTCATTATTAGTTGCAAGCTATTAAGTTGTTTTTATGTTAATTGTTAAATTTGTTATCCATTGTCAATCAAATGTTTCATAGTTTCTTTACATGAATTTCCTCTTCAGCAAATTACATGCTTATTAGTTTAATTATCTCCATGCTTTCTAGTTTAGTTGTTATGCTTTTTAGATTAATCATTTCTTGCTTTCTAGTGTAGTGGCCTTTTAGTTTTAGTTTCATTTTAGTCATTCCAATCACTTAGAAAATCTAAACGAGATAGTTGAGGAGTTTCCTATTGCATACAACCTTTGAATACTACTTGGCTGATATTTGATGCACTTTTCAAAATAAAGAGATAGGACCTAACGACATCCTATCAAGGAGGTTATGTAATAATAAGAGATAAGCGTAGAGATAGCAAAATGAAATAGCATGAGAGGCCATTGAATGTGGAGGAATTTTTTTTGTAATGCAATTGTATTGAAGTTGAATTGAATTAATAAGATTTGAGTTTGTTGCAATTTTGTTTATGAAGTGTTAAATCTAGGTAGTATTGTGCCTATTATTTTGTTTTGAATTTTAAGTTAGTTTGTAGAGGGGAGTACCCTCTTGTATCAATATATATACATATATATATATCTGTATATATGTATGCATATATATATATATATGCATATATATATATATATATATTTGTATATATATATATGCATATATATATATATATATTTGTATATATATATATGTATGTATACATATATACATGTACATGTATGTATATATATATATACAGATATATATGTACATATATATACATATATACATATATATATGTATGTATATATATGTATATATTTGTATTTATCTATATATATATGTATACATGTACATATATATGTATGTATATATATGTATTTATCTATATATATATTAGAAAAAAAATATGTATTTGTGCAAACAAATGAATCCCCTTAATCTTGCAGTGCAACTCAGACCACTTTATGCATACACGATACTCACAATCCCTTTTGCAATAAACTCACATTCACAATTTTCAACCTCAAATGATGTCATTAAATACCCTTTTTTTCATTTGTGACAAAAATCATAAATACAAATTTCACAAAAAATATTCCTATTGATCATTTACATCAAATCATAATCTTTATATCACCATGACTGCGGATCCCACCCTCAATCATACACATTATTCTTCTCAATAGTCAAATTGAATAAAATCATAAAATCCATTCCAAAATATAAATTGATGTAGGAACACTCGAGTGAATTGGCAATCCTGTATTGCCCAAAAAAATGATTATTTAAATTTTTATTTGCTCTTTGTTTTGACAATTGTTTTAGTAGTGTTGGTGTACATCATCACTTGGCTATATTTGAATTTTATTTAAATTCCTATTTAATATTTATCTATAAAACACATTGCCTCGTTTGGTGTTTCTATTTTCTTGAAACAAAAGGTCACAACAGTAGGGTCAATGAAGGGAGTTGAGTGATTGAAGAAATTCATGCATTTACACCATAATTATAATGTGTCTAAATTTCTAAAATCTATGATTAGACGTTTGGCAAGGTGGCTTTTCATATTTTAGCATTTGAAAACACGACGTTCTTTGACATTTCATGGGCCATAGAATTAAAGATTAAAAAATGTGAAATAAATTACAACTTCCAGTGCATAATATTTCAACAAGGGAGTTGATACATCTTGTATGGGCGACCATTCAAATTTTTGTTGCAACAAACCATTATCAAAGTCCATGTATGAGAATCAAGGAGGGGGGAGACCATTCGTTGGAGTTGGAGAACATAAAAAAATAAAACTAAGATAAAATGTAAGAGAGGAAGGGGCATGACCAAGAAAGGAGGTTGAGCATTTTTACAAACATAATTTTGGGCGCAAAAATGGCATAGTGGCATGCTAAGCCAAAAGGAGGCAACACTTGAAATCATGAGAGGAGGGCATGATGTGTACATGGAAATATGGAGTTTGAGCTTGAGTTTGGTTTATGTGAAGTAGGTTGTGAGAAACAAACACAACAATATTAGGGAGGTTGTCTAAAGAAATGAGAGAGTGGGTAGGAAGTTTATAAAAGAGGCAATGCTAGGGAGATACAACCTTTGAAAATTTTTGGCCTTTGAAAGTATGTAGCAACCAAAGGAAATAATAGAGAATCGGGAATCTATGAGAGGATGATGTTTGCAGATGAGGAAGAGGTTGAGTGAATGTGCAAGATAGAGAAGTTACATAGCAATTGCATTTTATTTTCCAATAATAAGAATATTTTCCTATGGATTGTATGTACAAAAAATTCAATTTAAATGTATTTGAATGCAAATTTCATCAACGTGGTTTAGTGGATTGAATATTAAGTTTGTTTCCTTTATTAATGCATAAAATTGATAATTTAATAACAAACAAAGTTTTCATTTCAATGATTTAGTGGAGGTCTTTGTGTTTGCATCAAAATGGTATCAAAGTAGGATATCTTGAGTGTGTAGATAGACCTTCGAATGCAAGACAACCTACACTAGGACTTGTGGGTGAGGGACTTGAGAGGAATTGTTGCAGGAAGTAGAATGTGAGGTTTGTTGAAGAAAACTTCCAAGATGCCACCTCAAAGAGGAATGCCAAGAATAGAAGAGGTATTGGAGTGATTTTGTGAGATGATGAGGGATGATATTAGAAATGAGGCGAGAATAGCTACTGTAAACACAAGAGACCTTGTGAGTGAAGAAGAAAGTGAATTGGAAGAGCGAGGAAGAGAGGATGAACAATAAGAGGATGCTGGATAGGAAATATTTTTGAGGGCTCTTTCAAGAATCACAAAGAGTAACAAAATGGATGTAGTGTAATTTTTTTTGGGACGTTAAATCTAAATTAATTAATTGACTGGATAGGAGAGCTGGAAGAATATTTTGAACTAGAATAAATCAGAGATCGTCAAACGGTAGAATTAACCCAAACAAAATTAAAAGGGCATGTTGCATTATGGTGGAGGGAATTGCAAAGAGAACAGGTAATGAATGAAGACCCCGAAAAAACAAGGTGGAATCAAATGGTGACCAAGTTGAAGAAAAAAATTATTCTTGGGGATTACAAAATGGAGTTATTCAAAAATTTGTAGAAGCTGAAACAAAAAGAGATGAGTGTAAAGGATTACATAGAGGAGTTCTACAAGTTGACCATTCGATCAAGGAGATATGAAATTGATAGGGAAAAGATAACCTAATATGTAAATGGTTTACATTTTAATATTTAAGATGAAATGAGTATGCTGAAGATTACCTTGGTGGAAGAATCATACCAATATGCATTGAAGGTTGAGGAAAAGCTAATGAGAATACAAATGAATAATTCTAGAAGTCGTGAAAGAATTGCAATAAAGAAAGGACAAGTGAGTAGCAACAAAGGAAAGTAGATTGAGGAGGAATTAAAGCCCAAATGGAGTAAGGAAGTGGGACCAATCAAAACAAAAAAAGAGTTTCCAACAAGAGGACATGGTGACAATAGTAGAGGGTTCCTTGGTAAATTTTTCCAATGTGGAGAAGCTAATCATCGTGCTTATGAGTGTCTACAAATACAAGAGGGTAACAAAAAAGAGTGCAACAAGAAACCACTTGACACAAGACGACGAGGAAAGTGATGCATCCCTTCAAGGTGAAGAACCCGAAGAAGGTGAATCTCTCATGATGAGGAGAGTGTTAGTAAATCCAAAGTTGGTTGAGGAGGAACCATCCCCAAAAAGGTGTCTCTTTCAAACTGTGTGCAAGGTTGAAGGTAAGTGTTGAAAAGTTATAGTAGATAGTGGTACTACATATAAATTAATTTTAAAGGAGATGGTAGAAAATATATATTTGAAGAGTTATACTCGCCCTAGTCCATATAAATTTTCTTAGTTGTAGAAAGAATATGAGATGACTGTGAGCGAGCAGTGTTTGGTTAATTTCCAGATTGTGTCTTATAAGGATGAATTATTGTGTGATGTAATGCCTATGAGTGCTTGTAATGTGTTGTTGGGAAGACCGTGTCAATTTGACAGGAAGACCATTTATGATGGTAGAAAGAATGTGTACACCATCAAAAAATATGGACAAAAGTATGTGTTAAATTCTCCGAATGAGAAGGAGAAGTAGGTAAATGAATCAAACTCCATTATTTGTTGTAGTGTTGGAGAACAACGTATTGAGAAAAGAGGAATAAATGATCATGATGATTTGAAAACATTCAAAGAGCAAATTTCAAGAGAAGGCAAATTGGATTTAAGTTTATTGCAGCAACACGATAAAGATAGTAGCAACCTAAAGGTGAGTGGCGATCAACAAAGTGGCTTAAGTGTTGAAGTTGATGGAGAACAAAAGAGTGGGAGAGGGAAGGCTCCCATGAACAAGGAGAAAATTTGGATCAAAGATAAACATGGAATCACCATTCCATGCATCTCCAAATATTCTTGAGTTTGGCAACTCATGGAATATTTCACTTACCTGGCATGTTTGATGCAGGAATACTTGGGCGAATTGGCGATCTTGCATCATCCAAAAAAATGATTATTTTAGTTTGGGTTTGCTCTTTGTTTTGACAGTTGTTTTGGTTGTGTTGGTGTATGTCGGTGCCTGGTTATATTTGAATTTTATTTAAACTCCTACTTAATCTTCCTCTATAAAATACAATGCCTTGTTTGGTGTTTCTATTTTCTTGAAACAAAAGGTCACATTAGCAAGGTCAATGAAGGGAGTTAAGCAATCGAAGAAATTCATGCATTTACGCCATAATTATAATTTGCCCGAAGTTCCAAAATTCATGATTGGACATTTGGTAGGGTGGCTTTTCATATTTTGGTATTTGGAAACTCTACATTCTTTGACATTTCGTGGGCCATAGAATGAAATTTTTAAAAAATATGAAATAAATTGCAAATTCTAGCACATAATGTTTCAATAGGGAGTCGATACATCTTGTATGGGTGACCATTCAAATTTTTGATACAACAAAACATTATCAAAGTCCACACATGAGAATCAAGGATGGGGAGAGCATTTGTTCGAGTTGGAGAACATAAAAAAATAAAAAATAAAAAATGCAAGAGAGGAAGGGGCACAACCAAGGAAGAAGGTTGAGCATTTTTACAAACAAAATTTTGGGCACAAAAATGGCAAAGTGTCACACTAAGCTAAAATGAGGCATCATTGGAAAACATGAGAGGAGAGCATGATGCATACAAGGCAATGCAAAGTCTAAGCTTGAGTTTGGTTTATGTGAAGTAGGTTGTGGGAAACAAAAACAATAACATTAGGGAGGCCGCCCAAAGAAATGAGAGAGCAGGCAAGAATTTTATAAAAGAGGCAAAGCTAGGGAGATATGACCTTTGAAAAATTTTGGCCCTTGAAAATATGTTGCAACCAAAGGAAATAATAGACAATTGGGCATCTACGAGAGGATGATGTTTGTAGATGAGGAAGAGGCTAAGTAAATGTGCAAGACAAAGAAGTTACATAGCAATTGTATTTAGTTTGGTAGTTATAAAAATATTTGCTTGTGGATTTATGCACAGCAAATTCAATTTAAATGTGTTTGAGTACAAATTTCATCAATGTGGTTTAGTAGATTAAATCTTAAATTTGTTTCTCTGAGTAATGTATAAACTTGATAATTGAATGACAAACAAAGTTGTCATTCAATGATTTAGTGGAGGTTTGTGTGTCTTCACCATAAATGCATCTTAACTTTCCTTTACGTCTTCACATTAATGTGCACACCAATCTAATAGATATGACAAAATAAAAATATATGTTAGAATATTGGTGGGGACATTGTTAATTTAATATTGTAGCTCGGACAATTGTTATTCTCCAATTCCAAGATTTAATAATTGATTCCTCTAGAGACTTCTAGAAACCAGTTAGTTAGGGTTTGTTAGAGTCTAATTAATCTTAGCCATTGATTGAGATTAAATCATGCCAATTGGTTTTCCAATGAGAATAGTTTAAAAGGGTGTCATTGGGCATTTGGAGAACACACAAGTTGGAGAAGCCTTTGCAGTGTTATCAAATAAATTTGTAGTGATAGCAAATAGTCTTGGAGTGATAGCAAGGGCACAATGATAGCGTTGGAGGCAACAACAGTGGAATTTCAGCAAAAGAAATTGAGGGAAGAATATCCGGTGAAGAATATTGTCGGAGCTTTGTCAGTAAGAGGCAAGTAGTTTCTTTTGTATCTCTTGATTTTCTGAAGATTAATATAATTCCTCATCTGCAGTACTAGTTTTCCCTCTGGGGTTTTTCCAAGGACAATTTATCCAAAAATATTATGTTTATTATTTTGCATATTTTCTATTCATGTGAGTTTTATTTGTGAAGTTGCAGTTGTATTATTTTTCAGTATTTGTTGTGAATTAATTTTCGGCAGTCAAATAATCTTTATAGATAGGAGATTAATAATCAGTAATTGAAATAGAATTTTCACATAGTATCAGAGCAGATCTAAGGGCAGAAAGAGCTCAGTGCAGGCACATGAAGAAAAGAATAAATAGAGGGTTTATAAAAACCAGTTCTACCTCTTCAATATTATTATTTTTGTTTGAGATGGCCTCAACAGGTTTAAGAGATCGGGATAGATTGGATGGAGCCTCAATTTTTGGTGTCTGGAAAGCCAAAATTTCTTTATTGCTGGAAGAGAATGGTATCAAGGAATATGTGACCAGTGTTGTAGCTATACCTACAGATCCAACACAACTCTTAACATATAAGAAGGAAGATTCCAAGGCAAGGAGGCTGATTCTTGATGGTGTTAAGGATCATATTGTTCCACATATCGCAGAGTTGGATACAACAAAGAAGATGTGGGATGCCATTTTGAATTTGTACTAGAATGCTACCATTAACAGGAAGTTGATTCTCAGAGAAAAGTTGAGGAATACTCGGATGAACAAGGGAGAAGACGTTACAAGTTACCTCACCAGACTTAGACTTGTCAAGGATGAGTTGGTAGCTATTGGAGATAAACCAGATGATGATGAGCTAGTACAAATAGCCCTAAATGGGTTCACTAAGTAGTGGGATGTCTTTGTTCAATTTATTAATGGACGAGACACCTTACTGAGTTGGGATCAACTATGGAGTGACTTCACTCAGGAGGAGCTTAGACTAAGCCTTGTTAGCAGTACCAGTAGTAAGAGTCAGAACAGGAAAATGTTGACCTAGCAGGAAAAGGGAAAGCAAAGAAGGGGTCTAGCAAAGGATCAAATCCTAAAGGTGAGAAGAAGAAGGATTTGTCTAAAGTCAAGTGCTATGGCTGTCATGAGTTTGGCCACTATGTCAACAATTTCCTACAAAGGAAGAAAGGCAAGAAGCAGACGACAACTTCAACAAGTGCAGATGAGCTCTCTAGCAGAATGGAAGATGAGTTTGCACTCATAGTTTGTATGGTTAGCTCAACCTCACAAGGTGTTTGGTATATAGACAGTGGCATGTCATTTCATATGACAGGAGTTAGAGGATACTTCTCTAGTTATAAGGAGGAGGACATAAAAATCCAAATTTCTATGGGGAACATGTCCAAACTAAATACAGTTGGGAAAGGGACTGTTCTATTTCAGAGGGACAATGGCAAGCCGATTCCCATTCATGATGTTTTGCATGTGCTAGGCTTGGGTATGAATATGATTTTTGTATCTATTCTTCAGGATAAAGGCTACAATGTACTCTTTAGAGGGGCAAATGTGTTAATCAAGCACAAGGATTGAAAATCACCCATAGCTATTAGAGTTAGGAGCGACCGAATTTACAGGTTGTAGTTTGATACTCATAAGGCACTGATGAGAAACGATAATTCTAGAGATCAAGGAGAGCTATGGCATAGGAGGATGGGCCATATACATCATGGAGCACTTAAATTGCTTCGTGAAATAGTGACAGGTGTTCTAGAGGTGAGCACAGAGCACGATGATGTGTGTAAGGGATGTGTGTTGGGGAAGTTTGTGAAAGCATCTTTTCCAAGGAGTGACACCAGATCCAAGGGTGTTCTTGATCTAGTACATTCAGATATATGTGGACCAATGTCGACAAAGTCTCTCAGAGGATACGAGTACTTTGTTACTTTTATTGATGATTTCTCCAGGAAGACCTGGATATACTTCTTGAAGACCAAGGATGAGGTTTTCAGTCACTTCCAAGAGTTCAAAGCTCTTGTGGAGAATTTAACAAGAAGGAAGATAAAGGTTCTTCGGTCAAACAATGGAGGCGAGTACAAAGGGAAAGAGTTCCAGGAGTTTTGTACCAGGGAAGGAATCAAGAAAGAGTGGACTATTCCTTACAACCCATAGCAAAATGGGGTTGCTGAAAGAAAGAATCGATCTATATTAGAGGCGGAAAGGGCTATGTTGTATGACTGGGATATGCCACGTTACTTATGGGCAGAGGCATGTAGTACAACAATATTTATACAAAACAGGGTTCCACATAAGGTATTGGGCAAGTGACACCAGAGGAGGCGTTCTTAGGGAAGAAGCCAGATGTTAGCCACTTCAAGATATTTGGGAGTTTGGCATATTGTCACATTCCAGGTGCTACACATTCTAAGTTAGATCAGACTGCAAAGAGAGGGTACTTTGTGGGGTATAGTGAAACCTCAAAGGCATATCAGATATTTATTCTAGGGGCCAGGAGGATTATAGTTAGGCGTGATGTCAAGTTCATGGAGGACAAGGCATTTAGAAGGTCCAGAGATTTGCTAGTAGATGATCAAAGTGAGCAACCCACAAAAGCTCCAAGGATTGAGCAATCAAATCAGGGACAACAAAGCTCGAGTACAGTGACTAGTACAAGCACAGGCTCAGGTGCTGAGAGTTCACAGAGTATGGAGCAACAGATGCAACAAATCCAAGAGATGCATCAGGAACACATGGGGGTTGATATTTCATCCTCTATAGTTGGTAGCAATAACCAACAGGATACTCAAGAGTTTGTGGGAGCTCCTATGATGATTAGTAGGTAGCAGAGACAACCAACCAGGTATAATGATTATATGGCTTTAGTTAGTCAGTTTGTAGATAGTGAGCCTTCCAGTTATCAGGAGGCCGCACAACAACAAGTGTGGTGAGATGCAATGGTTGAGGAATATACCTCAATAGTGCAGAACAATGTGTGGGAGGTTGTGCCTAAACTAATAGATAGGGCAGTGGTTGGATCTCGCTGGATCTATAAGATCAAGCACGGTGCAGATAGTAGCATCGAGAAATACAATGCAAGGTTTGTGGCCAAGGGTTTCTCTCAGAAGGAGGGAATAGACTATGAGGAGACGTTCGCTCCAGTGGCCAAGTATACTTCTATACGAGTTGTGATCTCTCTTACAACACAGATGGGATGGCAGATCCATCAAATGGATGTCAAGACAATGTTTCTCAATGGTGAATTGAAAGAGGAAGTATACATAGAACAACCAGAGGGCTTTGTAGCACATAGTAGTGAAACCCACGTGTGCAAATTGAAGAGGGCTTTGTACGGACTCAAGCAGGCTCCCAAGGCATGGTATGAGCACATTGATGAATACTTGCAGGGATTGGGCTTTGTGAAGAGTGAGGCAGATGCTAATCTCTACTACTTAGTAGTTGGGGGTGAGATTCTCATTCTTGTTCTATATGTAGATGACTTGTTTTTAACAGGTTCACTAGGGCTCATAGAGGAGTGCAAGCGAGACCTAGCAACAGAGTTCGAGATGAAGGATTTGGGGCTTATGCACTACTTTCTAGGCATGGAGGTATGGTAGACAAATGCCGAGATTTTCCTTAGACAAGGGAAATATTGCATTAAAATCTTGAGGAGGTTTGAGATGGAGGATTGCAGAGCCATGTCTACTCCTATGATCATGAATTGGAAGAAGGTAGACACATCCAGGGAGAGGGATGTAGACCCCACCTTATACAAACAATTGATTGGGTCTCTCATGTATTTGGTCAACACCAGACCAAATATATCCTTTGCAGTAAATTCTCTTAGTCAGTTCATGGTTGAGACAAAGAGAGTGCATTGGACAACAACAAAGCATGTGTTGCATTATTTGCGTAGTATAATCGAGTATGGGATCAAATATACTCGAGGTGATGGTATCAAGTTGATAGGCTATATTGATGCAGATTGGGCAGGCAATACAGTGGACATGAAAAGCACTTCAGGGTGTTGCTTTAGCTTGGGATCAGGAGTTATCTCTTGGTACAACAAGAAGCAGAAGTCCGTGGCTCTGAGTTCTACAAAGGCAAAATACATAGCAGCTAGCATGGCGACATGTGAGGCAATATGGCTTCAGAAGTTGCTGGTAGCCTTGTTAGGTCAGAGGGTTGAGACTACAGTGATACACTGTGACAATCAGAGTTGCATCAGGTTGTTTGAGAATCCGGTGTTTCATGATAGGTCTAAGCATATAGACATCAGGTATCATTTCATCAAGGATTGTGTACAACAGGGGATTATTCAGATACAGTATGTACCTACAGATCAACAAGTAGCAGACATTTTGACAAAGGCATTGGGGAAGACAAAATTAATCTTCTTCATAGATAGGTTGGGTGTTATGCAGAACACCTTCCTCGCTAAGAGGGAGTGTTAATTTAATATTGTAGCTCAGACAGTTGTTATTCTCCAATTCCAAGATTTAATAATTGATTCCTCTAGAGACTTCTAGAAACCAGTTAGTTAGGGTTTGTTAGAGTCTAATTAATCTTAGCCATTGATTGAGATTAAATCATGGCCATTGGTTTTCCAATGAGGATAGTTTAAAAGGGGGTCATTGGGCATTTGGAGAACACACAAGTTGGAGAAGCATTTGCAGTGTTAGCAAATAAATTTGTAGTGATAGCAAATAGTCTTGCAGTGATAGCAAGGGCGCAGTGATAGTGTTGGAGGTAGTAGCAGTGGAATTTCAGCAAAAGAAATTGAGGGAAGAATATCCGGTGAAGAATATTGTCGGAGCTTTGTCAGTAAGAGGCAAGCAATTTCTTTTGTATCTCTTGATTTGTTAAAGATTAATATAATTCCTCATCTGCAGTACTAGTTTTCCCTCCGGAGTTTTTTCAAGGACAATTTGTCCAAAAATATTGTGTTTATTATTTTGCATGTTTTCTATTCCTGTGAGTTTTATTTGTGAAGTTGTAGTTGTATTATTTTTCAGTATTTGCTGTGAATTAATTTTCGGCAGTCAAATAATCTTTATAGATAGGAGATTAATAATCAGTAATTGCAATAGAATTTTCACAGATATGGATGACACAAAATTCTTACTAAAACAACTTTTCCAAACCATTACTAATTGAGTTCAATTATATGAACAAATAGATAAAATAAGATGTTTTAATATGGAAAGAAAATATTAATAAGTTTTATGGAAAATAAATGATATTTTGACATTAAAATTCTTGATATACATTAACAATAGAGATTAATTTTTAGTTTAGATGTATTTTTTAATAATATTATATTTCATTATATAAACATATAAATGTTGAGATATAATTTAATTTTTAAATAAAAAAACTTATCAATTACTTTTAGAATGAATAATCTTCACATGATTTGTTTATTTGAATTAAAGTATTTTATTAAAATACATTTGTTATATTAAAATAATTTTGAAAAATTAAAATTTGAATTTTTTGATAAAAAATATAGGTTAGAAAATGTATTGAACCTATTTTAATTCTAATAACAAGAGTAATTATCTAATACTCTACATCACTATTATCCAATACGAGAAGAAAAACTAGATTTTATATTTTAAAATAAATTTAGAAAAATATATACATTATAAAATATAGTCAATAGTCTCCCTATCTGGTATTGAGTGCCCATCCTCCGTTTACGAGAGCACTCAGTTTATAAAAGAACAATCAAAAAAATATAAAATATAGTCAGTAGTCTCTTGGTATTGAGTGCTTGTCAAATATAGTCAGTAATCTCCTGTTATTGAGTGCTTGTTGTCAAATATAGTCAATAATCTCCTGTTATTGAGTGCTTGTCAAATATAGTCAGTAGTCTCCTGGTATTGAGTGCTTGTCGCGATCACGTGAAAAACATATACATGATAAAATATAGTCAATAGTTTCCTGGTATTGAGTGCCCATCCTCTATCACGAGAGTATTCAGTTTATAAAACAACAATCAAAAAAATAAAAAATATAGTCAATAATCTCCTGGTATTGAGTGCCTGTCGCCAGTGAAATTTTTTTACCAAACACAATACACTTTATAAAAGAACAATAAAATAAACATAAAAAATAAAATAAAATAAAATAAAGATAATCAACCTATTTTATTTCCATCATTTCATATATACATACAAAATTAATTGTTTTGTATTCCAAAAATGAAAATTAAAACCTTAACAAACTTAAAATATCGATTCAATTGAGCCAAGAGGTCCAAAAAGTTCACCACTTAGCCCCCTCGTTTGGTTGGGCACCCCTTACCATGTGCCCAAATCTAGATACTCTATCACACAAAACCCTAACCCTAAAACATAAACCCTAACATACATATTACATGGATATTTCCCAGCTTCAGTCTTTAGCTGTTTCAATTTCTTTGGTTCTGTAATCTCGCTTGCGTTAACCCACCTATTCACACCCGTTTTCTGGGAAGACGTAGCCATGGCGGACGGGTACCTTGCTTTCCTTTTAGCTCTATTTTATTCGTTCTTTATATAAAATAACTATAAAATTTGAATCTTTAATTAAGTGGCACATGGTAAGAATATCTGCATTTTATTGCCAGCTATGGGTTGTTGTACATATCATTCATAACCAGCTTTAGCAGCAATCCTGTAACTGATCCGCCCTTTGAAAGTTTTGAATACTTAAACTAATTCTAAAATTTGGGTTTTTCATTGAATTCTAAAACTAATAATCCTGTAAAAAATGGTTTATAATTTAAAATAAAACTGCTTTACTCTTTTCGTTTCTTTTGATTCAGTGGGCGTCTCACACCCATAAGGATCAAATTAGTGATTTCACTTGAAAGTTAAAGCGGATAATGTAGTCAATCGTAAAATTTAATTTTGACGTGGATGCTTAGGGTTAACCTGGAAAGCTTAAGAGCGCTCAAACAGATCTATTAGCCGGATAACGTGGCAGGAATTTTGGTTTGATGCATCTGTAAGTTGATCGCCCTTAGTTGTGGCTTAAACCATATAATGGGTACGCGCTTATATAGCCAACCTGTGGACGAGAGTAACTTAATTAGCTAGTGAGTGTATGGTAAGCTAGTGTATAGTAGTTCAGAGTGTTTGGTGTTATATGTGGGCATACAATTAAATACTGAATGCTTATAATGCTTATTCGTCATGAAAGGGTATTGCTGCAATACTAATAAGATCGCATTATTTGAATTCTGAGTCTTGAAATTAGAGTATTTAATTTTTTACAGGGACCCAAAACCTCAGATAAGCCTAATTTTAAGCAAGTATAGTCACTAAACTGTACCCACATCTCCTTGTGACTATATTAAAATGTAATATAGATATATAGCTATGTACCTGCTTTTAAAATTATGTCCTCGTATTGTGTACCTGCTTGAAGTTTGTGGCTCCTGGTTTTAAAATTTTGTCCTCATATTGTATACCTGCTTCAAAACTATGCCCCATATTGCAAACCCTGTTTTAAAACTGTGTCCCCACATAAATTCGCCCATATTGCTTACCGTATTTAGAACTTGTGTCCCCATGCCCCACATCTTTGGTTGACTCTTTGAGCTGAACCATAAATTCATTAAAAGTGTATTGTATTGGGATGATTGAAGAAATATATACGTTCTCTTGAAATAGCAAATTGGTCATTGTCTGCCCAGTCCTGGCTACATTTTCCTAATAACATTGTACTGGGATTCTCACTGTTTGTTTTTATTTTTAAAGCAGAATGATAGGCTGGATAAGAGCTTCTTTACGTTACTGACATGTGCATAAGTTTAGAGTGCTCAATTGGATGTTGCACTTGATTCAACAATCTCTTTTGTATTCTTTAGGCTTTGATCTGGAAATATCGGATTTCTTATAATGCCTATTCAAAAGTTACTTGGAGGAGAAATGTGTTAAGCTCAAGGTGGAGATCATTTAGGTATTTGATTGCCTTGCTGGTAGTTTGAAGAGAAGCATTGCTCCTTAATAGGAGATTAAGGTTGCAGTTTGTTGGAGGGGGAGCTTCCTAAAAAAATTCAGTGGGTGCTGCTGAGATTTTTTAGGAGTATTTTATAGTAGGTAGTCCCATGAATTTTGTAGTGCAGCTTAAGCTTAAAAGTTTGAACTCCAAAATTTACAGATGCTGGTGGTTTCATGAATTTTATTATTTCACATATTCTATTTAGCAGAGTATATGAATATAAATGAAAAAAAATTAATTGGCAGGAATCTTAAAACTCCGAATTGTTGACAAGTGGCAGAAAATTTCCTTAAGCTGGCGGGGGGAATTTCTAGCCCCACCTCATGGTTTAAAATTACAAACTAAAAGATAGGGGCTTCTATTTATCAGGAAAAAAGTCTAATTAATCCTGTAGCATTTCTTTTTTGCTTCATGAGATCCCTTGCTCCATAAAATAGTTACTGAAGCTCCTCCATAGGACTGCAGCCTAAGTCACATTGGGAAAACAGAGGGTATGAAATCTAAGAGGTTCTATTGACTATTTATTTGGAAAGCTTGAAATTAAAGAGTTGACGTATACAATCCATACTGTTTATGGTAATTCTTGAAGTAAAACAATTCCAGAAGGATTCCATATATTTTGCTTAGCACTTTTTAATTTGGTGCTTTCCTATATTTATTCTGCATGTTTTACCTACTTTGTACAGCAGGATATGATGACCACTGTGTGTACTATTATTTTGTACTTAGTATACTTCTTGTTAAACTGGGGCTGAGAATCCAGTTGATAATGTGGCCTGTTCTTGGAAAACAAACAGGTCTACGTGCTCCTATATGAGGAAGAAATCCAAGAAGGATATACTGAGTTTTTCCCTTTATACAAGATTTTTGGGAAACCCTTGCAGAACTAATACTCGTAAGTGGCCCAGTGAAAGAGTCAGGTTACCTTCCAGAAGCATTACTTTCGTTTACCTTCTGATTCTGATGGTTTTAACTTATAGTATATGTGTAACTCCTGTTATGTTGTAATGAAAATTCAAATGACTATAGCCTCTTAAGGAAAATTATGGATCCCCCTTTATAATGTAAAGGACAAATCCTAGGTGTACGTGCATGTTTTATTTTTCATTACCACTCTGAGCTTTTTGATGCAAATCTTGCAATGGCATAACTATGATTTTGGCAGTGAAGCAGTAACCAGGTTTTCTTGATGTGATAGTGTGTCTGAAGCAAGTGCAGGGATAAGGTGCAGTACTTCTGAAATATGGATTCGTATCTATGTAGTGCACTGTGCGACAAGTCACAACCTGCTTTTAAAACAAATTATGTGGACCTTTAAAAAAATTAAGGATAGGAAAATTAAAAAAGGAAATTTGAATTAATCAATAAAATGAGCATATCAAAATTGTAGTTTCATTATTCAAATTTCAAACACATAAAAAATATTTTATTCATTATTCAAGCGCATCATGACAGTCATTGTTCAAATAATTTGTAAAGATTATAAAAGAATTATGTTACCTGTTTGGTCCCCCAGCAGCCTAGATCTGGGTCTGGTATGCATCTGATTTGAATTCCGATTTGGGTATTGTGTAGATCTGGGTAGAGACCTGAAGAAATAAAAAAATGCTGACATTTCTCTCTTTGGTAAGGGACTATGGTCCAGTCTTAAATATTCAGACACCTGCATTTGGATATTTGCAAACAGCTTTTTAATCTGAGCCTACTCATCATTTTACTGCTATGCAGATGTCAATGCCCATCTGCTCTTCTGTACTTTGACCAATTTTTAATTTATTTGTTTTTGTTTTGCACTTTATATTTAGTTAATTAGTTCGCTGTTTCCTTTCTTTCATACATTCATATCTTATATATAAATTGAAGAACTATGTATTTATAATAGGTTCAAGTTTTCGGTGATATATATATACATTATATATATATATATTCTTTGGATTAACTTTAAAAAAGGAATAATCATTTTTTTGGCTGCTCCATCATGGAGGACCTGTTTACAAAGACCCCATAGGGTGCCTGTATATCTCCTATATTGGCTATATACAGCAGATTCTACATAGATTTTCTTAACTACATTGGACTTAAAATGTTCACCAATTACACATTATCGGGAATGTTACTATTTCATGTTGGCTGTTCCGGATCTATATCCTCGTCCATGGTGCTGTCCAAGGGCTAGCCTTGTGACGGATACTAGAAATTCAATGCACCATTTGGCTTGGTGCTCACAAAAGAGGGTTTCATTTTGATCAATTGCAGAAACCACAAACGGTATTCATGGACCAGCCAGAATAGTATTGAGAATGGACCAAACTCTAGTGCCAGGCTGGAAGCCATAGACTATGACAACATCGTCAAGAATATCTTGAGCCCTTGTCGACATCGTGGCCTAATTAAGGATTTTGAGACAATCATTAATAATTTCCTTGGTTTCTCTAGCTTCAAGAAAAATTGTGACAAACTTGGAAGAGATGCTGGTTTTAACCTTATATCTATGAGCCATTGTGAGAAAAAGCTCGCCAAGAGTGATCCTAATGTCATGTAGCATTATTATTGTATCCATCTTGAAAATATTTTAGAGTTTGAAGTTGGAGATCTCCCCTAGGGATGTATCTGCCTTTCTTTGCTACTAGACATAGTGTAGTGTCCATTATGTAATCTCTCCAACCATGCCTAGAATGGAAGGAACTCAATGCTTTTAATGTTCGTAAATGGGAGATTCTCACACCCTTTACCATCGTTTGCATATGCTTGGTATTCATTCTTAGTAGGTCTCCTTACATTGGACTTGTGCCTACCACAACCTCGCCACCTTCTGATGATGGTGCCTCACTAATTGTGCAAGGGGTGTTTTTTTCACATGAGTGGTGAATTCTCTACTATGCAATCTACCATCAAGTCTATTGCCAAGTTGGCCAAATCGTCTATGATCCCATTGATCTCCCTATAGACATGCTTGAATGTGAAGGTAGTTAGAGATTTGATGAGGGCCAACAAGGTTTTATAATGTTGTTTAATTTCCAATTTCGTGAAGTTGTTCTTATAGCATTTATAATAACCATTGAATCTCCCTCAATGTGCACTTGGCCAACTTCGCAATGATTGTAGGTTTGGAGGCCTAGGAGGGAAAGCTTTTGCGTCTACCTCATTATTGGTGTTTGGGGTTTTGGTTCATAGGTTTTGTCAAAAAAAAAATTGCGGCTTGGGTTTATCCATACAAAGACATAAAATTTAGAAATATATTTGCAATGTTAATTAATTTCAGAATACCACATAACATCATATCATAAAAATAAAAAATATTACAATGTCAAATTGTCAAAAACTCGAATGTCATGATATATATTAAGATTAAAAAAAAATAATGTAGTGCCAACAATCAACTATCACTAATCAAGGATCAACATCATATGGGTCTTGAAAAATAGCATCACAATCTAGGGGAGAGGGGCCCATAGTGGAGCGGGGTCCAATAGTGGGGATAAAAGTAGTCCTCAGTGGGTCCCATAGTGGAGCACCTTAATATCCAATTGCAAAATACTTTTTATCCATAAAGTACACAAAGTAACAAATCATGTGATGCCACACCAGCACACCAATAAAACATGACTTAGTGCACCACTATCGGTCTCACTTTTTTTTTGGACCTCTTTAGATGCCTCAACAAAAAGCATGCTGATGCATCATATTTGATGATGTGGCTTTAAAACGAAGTATAAAAGCATGTGAGTTGCCAAATAAATTGTTGTACAAAATTGGGAATGATTTGAAATGTCCACATAGGATTTTGAGAAACACGAAGTTAAGGTGCTCCACTATGGGCCCCTCTCCCCTATATTAGAAGAACCACAAACAGTGGCATTGACACTCTTATGCTTGCTAGCTAGCCCATCTTTAACATCAAGTGCAAAAAGGTGGGAAGTGAAAGCATTCAAGTTAATATGATCTAGCTCAATATTTCACTTCCTTGTGTCCCTTCCTTGTAGTCACTTTGTTTGTGTGAAAGGAGATGCAAGTTGGAATGCACAAAGTCCTTTGCCTTTTTTGAGTATAGTTGATTATGCTTTACTAAGTGGATGGAATATATGCTCCAATTCCCTCTTCGATGTTGATGAACTAGCAACCTATTAAGACACAACTAGAAAGTGAAAAATTAAAAAATTAAAAAAAATTAAATTCTAATTCAAATGTAAAAGATAAAATATTTTTTTATATAAAACTTATTTGTGATAAAATTATAATCACAAGAGGTTGTAGGTGTGAATGGTTGTCCATAGAAGTACCACCAATTGTGAGCCTCAATTTTGAACTTGTCATGAAGAGCATCAATACTAAAGTCATTGGAGCATACAAAATCTACGAACTCAATCCTAACTACATCCCTCATGTCAAGATCAATGAAGAGTTTATGAAGTGCCGACTTGTACCTTTGATTGACTTCAATTTCTCTATATGGGGCAATCCTTGTCGACACAAAGTATCTTAATGCTATAATAGTTGGGAAAGGCAAGAAGATGTAGTGGGTTGTTCATTTTGTTCCATTTGTTATCAATAATTTTGTGTAGTTGCTTGAAGAGGGTTTTTTCATGATCTTGCTCTTTTTCATTTATGATGTTTTACATCTTCACAATCATTGAGTTGATGCCATCATATATCTTTGTTGAACAAGACCAATCTATGCTGCTATAAGAGATCATATTCAATATGGGTTTAGTGAAATTGAGGAGATATTCAACATGATCCCACCAAATGTTATTTAGGATCATTCTCTTAATATTTGTTGGCCTTGTTGTACTAGATTGCCTCCATATGGACCAATTTTGGTTGATGCATTGGTTTGAGCACTCGGTGTCTCCATACTATTTATTAAAATAAATCTTATTGCTTCACTTACCTTCAACAATGCAAATTTTGAGAATGTTTTGAATCTGCCTTGTGACATATGGGGGTTGGTGATGAACATTTGGATCTCTTCAGCCTTAGTTTACATTCCTTTGATCCAATCAATTTTGGTGCCAATTTTTTATAGCATAAAGGTTGAGGGAGCGGATAGCACAAGGTGTCCAATAGATGTGTGAGTGGCTCTCTTCAACCAATAAACTTGTTGCTCTACAATTTTTGGTGTTGTTTGTTATGACTTAGACCTCAATTTGAGGCCCCACTTTCTCAATGAATGTCATGAGAATGTTAGAAATAAATGCACTATCCTTTATCTTCTCTTCACAATCCATTGCTCTAAAAAGCATTGCTCCTTTAGGGGACACATTGCAATAACATTGGTCAATGACTGATTTCTTGCATCCTTCTATCCATCGGAAACAATGGACACCCTTGTCTTGGCCCACGAATCCCTTATGGGCTTCAATGACTCTTTTAATTTCTCCTCTTTTTTTCAATAAGGTGTTACAATTTTTTCAAAACATGAGCCCATGTACCCTTTTGGAGTCTCATTAATTGCCTTCACCTTTTGTTGACAATATGGTGAGTAAACAACATTGAAAGCCAATACATTTGCATAGAGACATCTTGCTATGTGTCGATCAACAATCTCTCGAGACTTGTTTTGAAATCGTATTTTCAATGGTCCCTTTGATCTCTTATGTATAAAGGCCATTGGTTGTTCTTCAGATGTGGCCAAAAATGGGTAGCTCTCTATAGTTTGAAGATTAGAAGTAGGTCTAGGAGGCTTCATTTCTTGAAATCCTTTCTTTAACAAAGGATGATTTAATTTGTGGCTTGTTGCTTGATTTTTTTTCTTACTAATTAATATATGCTATCATTTGCTCTTGAGGAATGGGTACATTATTTTTTCTTGGGCAAGTTGACACCTAATCTAGGGATGTGGCGCAAATGTGCTTTCACCTAAATGTATGAGCTTATATACCTAACATCACACCCATTGCAAATCCAAATATAACCCCCACCACCTAAAAGTTGTTGTACCATATCATCATATTTCCAAAGGGGAGGATTTTGGTTTGTTTTGAAGTTGGATCAGCCCATAGAGCTGGAATTGGTTGCCATAGTAATTCCTATGACAAGTTCAATAAACAACACATTTAAAACAAATTGAAACAAAAACATATATATACAATTTAACTCATTTAAAAAAATTAAGCATGTGCTATAGATTCATAGAAGAATGAAAACAAAACAAAACAAAAAAGTTCATTTGCCAAAAAAGAAATGTAGAAAAAAAAAAAAACAAAAAAATCCTACCTCTTTTGCAAAAATCTTCTTCCAAGATCTTGCTGGCAACAAATGGGCTCTAGCAAATGTGTAGGAATAGCAAACCAACCACTTTGGAAACTTTTCCAATAAATTTCTAACTCTATTCATGCAATGGCAAGCAACAATGAAACTGCAGAATTTTGGTTTGTTTTGAAGTGCGGTTAGCCCATAGAGCTAGAACTGGTTGCCATTGTAATTCCTATGACAAGTTCAATAAACAACACATTCAAAACAAATGAAAACAAAAACATATATATACAATTTAACTCATTTAAAAAAATTAAGCATGTGCTATAGATTCATAGAAGAATGAAAAAGAATGAAAACAAAACAAAACAAAAAAGCTCATTGGCCGAAAAAGAACTGTAGAAAAAAAAACAAAAAAAGCCTACCTCTTTTGCAAAAATCTTCTTCCAAGATCTTGCTGGCAACAAATGGGCTCTAGCAAATGTGTAGGAATAACAAACCAACCACTTTGGAAACTTTTCCAATAAATTTTTAACTCTATTCATGCAATGGCAAGCAACAATGACAGTGCAGAATTTTGGTTTGTTTTGAAGTGCGGTCAGCCCATAGAGCTAGAGCTGGTTGCCATTGTAATTCCTATGACAAGTTCAATAAACAACACATTCAAAACAAATGAAAACAAAAAACATATATATATAATTTAACTCATTTAAAAAAATTAAGCATGTTTCTATAGATTCATAGAAGAATGAAAACAAAACAAAACAAAAAAGTTCATTTGCCAAAAATGAAATGTAGAAAAAAAAAAACCATAAAAAGCCTACCTCTTTTGCAAAAATTTTCCTCCAAGATCTTGTTGGCAACAAATGGGCTCTTGCAAATTCGTAGGAATAGCAAACCAAGCACTTTGGAAACCTTTCCAATAAATTTTTAACTCTATTCGTGCAATGGCAAGCAACAATGAAAGTGCAGCAAGGATGAATGATATTTTTGTTTTGCATTCACAGTAAGAGAGATCACTTTGTTTTTGTCTTCAAAATGTCTTGGAATCTATGTTTTAGTTAAGGGGCGTTTATAGGCATGCGGTCAAAGTCAAATGCCAAATTAGATTTTTTTTTGAAATTTTTAAAAACAACCAGAAATTGATGGGTTTGCTTCGGCAGAACTGGCTGGGCATGAAATTCACCCTAGGTTCATCCTGGATGGATCCACAGGGCAGGAACTGGATCCTGCACTGCCCCTCTTGTGGACTGAATTGAGACCTGTTTCCGGGTCGGATTGGACCCCAACCGGCACATCCACGGGGCCAAACTGGTAACACAGCTGTAACCCAATCCAGTGTCTGCCACCCATGTTCCGTGCATTATTTGCTCTGGCACAGTTCCTGCTTCTTATGGAGCACAAGTAGTGAGTGACATAACAGAGATGGAATCATAAGACTTATTTTATGTCTTAACTTGTAATGAGCTTCTGCTAATATTTTTCATTATCAATAGGGTATATAAATGTATTGTGAGCTTGTCTCCCTATAAGGATGCTAGATGGTATACTTTTTTATTTGTAAGTTCTATTGACTATAAACAAATTGAAGTTTTGATATTTATACTCATAAGCCCTTCAAGTTGCAGTGATGTTAAAAGCAGGTCCTATTGATATCGACTTAGGTTCTGATTGTAAACCATTTTATTGTTGAAATTTGGATTATTTGTACTGAAGAGGTAGGTAATGATATCTAATGCTTAGGTTCAGAGTCAGTACTTCTGCTATAAATTTTATTGGTAAACTCTTTTAGGAACTGCCCCACATGTTTTTCAGTCAAAATTGGTGCTTAGTTTTGTCTAGATTTAAAATGGGTTATGGTACATAACTGACAATACTTTCCTGGAATTTTCAGAGGAGAAGTTGAAGCTCAACCTGCTGCTCCAGCATTGGGAGAGCCCATGGACATCTTAACTGCTTTGCAGCTTGTGTTAAAAAAATCATTGGCACATGATGGTCTTGCTCGTGGTCTTCACGAGGGTGCCAAAGCAATTGAGAAGCACGCTGCTCAGCTTTGTGTGCTTGCAGAAGATTGCAACCAGCCTGATTTCACAAAATTAGTTCAAGCCCTTTGTGCTGAACATAATGTTAACTTGATTTCTGTGCCAAGTGCAAAAAAGTTGGGTGAATGGGCAGGGGTAAGTGTTTCCCAGTTTCTTAATTATTAATTGTTTCCGTCACTATCCCTGTCTAACATGTTTCTGGTTTTGTACAGCTTTGCAAGATTGACTCAGAGGGCAAAGCTCGGAAGGTCGTTGGATGTTCTTGCGTTGTTGTTAAGGTAAAATAGAGTCACTAGATTAATATTCTATAATTGAACTAACCATGAAGTTGTCATTTGAAGCATGATTTTTTTATGTTCTTTATTCTTTAATTCTGAACATAGTCAATTTTTTATCATGAGCAAACAGGATTATGGTGAAGAGACCGAAGGCTTGAATGTTATTCAAGAATATGTAAAACGACATTAGGCTGTGAGGTTGTGATTCATTTGCTTCATCTCAACTAAATGATTTTGGAGTTTTGCTTGCCTCTTACTTGGCTACTATATGCGGATTCAATTGTAGGGCTCTGGGATGGACAACTTAACTTTAATTCTATCCCTGATCTTTTCTAAATTGATAGATTTTTTTTTGAGCATGAGTTAATGGTGAAATTCGGATTAATCAAAAGTAAGTATTGGGTGAAAAAAGTGTAAGCTAGATCCTTTTCCTTGTTATTGTTGAACAGCCATTGAATTGTGACTTTTACAATTCAAATGGTGTTTTGTGCCTATAAGGCTTCACAGACTTAGTGGCACAAATGAAACTAAAATGCTGAATGTTAACAATTAAGAAAAAATAACTGTTGGCTATCCATCTCTTTTAGGCTGGTTATGATCTGCTTTTATTATCCTTGTAAATGTTGGAAATATACTCATTTGAACATAGTTTCTGCGTGGCATGGAATTGCTGTTGTGATTATACAAAATCTAACAGACTATAGACTGTTTCCTTGATGATGGATGATTCAAACGAGGCGACATAACAAAGAGTTGGTTGGTTATGTATGAAAATCTAATTGATCTATAAAAGCTAAATGAACAATAGGCCATAATTTTTTGATGGATAGAAGACATACGAAACATTAAGACTTCTAGATAAGCCGATGATCTACACTGACATGCTGCTTGTCGATTCTGGTAGTTGCAGATTTCTGCACATTCGGTACTGCAACACAATTATTTCAATATCCGAGCATCTAGACTTGCCAAAAAAATTTAGAGTTTATACATATTCATTTTACAAATGTGGTATTAATTGGTATTAATATGGCATTTACAGAAATAAAGCAAAAATAAATACACAATGGATGACATCAATAGGTATGTAGGTCGTTTGGTTCATACTAATGCTATAGGATTAAATATATCAGAAAGGCATGATAACCTTATGTGCCTCAGCAATTCTCAACTTTCTTAGTCTGTTAATTGCATCTAAATTTTCTGTAATCTTGTCGAGAAACATTGAAAGAATAAGGTGATCATAGCAACTCATACAAGCAATTTCAATGACATATAAAAGAATTTTATGTTTAATCATAACTCTCGTCAAATGCTTGTTCTCACTAGTTTTGATTGTTCAATCTTTGCATTTTTTAATAAAAGTTATGTAGTTTGAGTTAGTGATACTATTTAAAGAGGTTTTAATCAGAATGTGGAGAAAGGTTTTGAGAAAATATGTATTAATCAAGTTTTGTTTTTAAAAAGGGATTTCAACAAGTTGATAGGTGGAAAAGAATATCAATGGTTAAGGGAGAGAATAGTCGAGCAATCAATTGTGATTATAATACTCGGTCTTGCAACAAATTTATACTATATATTGTAATTAAATAGTCTACATATAAATAAAAAAAAACCAAATGTTGATCAAAATGGACCTATACTTGAACACATGAGAACCTCTAATGTTATATAAAAAAACATAAATATATTTATGTAGAAGTGGAATAAGTATTTTTTTGTCTCAAATAAAATATCACAACAAATTTATACTATATATTGTAATTAAATAATCCACATATAAATAAAAAAATAACCAAATGTTGATAAAAATGGACCTATACTTGAACACATGAGAACCTTTAATGTTATATAAAAAAACATAAATATATTTATGTAGAAGTGGAATAAGTATTTTTTTGTCTCAAATAAAATATCATAACTATCCATTATAAGTGTGTCATCATAGTGAAAAAATATTGTTCTTATGTGTACAACTATTGGAGTAGCAATGTTCAAGCATTGGAATATTTCATATTAATAGTTTGTCGTATCACAAATATAAAAGGTGAGCACAATAAATACATGTATTTTTTCATTAAATTGTGAAGGATTTTCAAAAAGTTTTAGTGTTAAACTATTGGTTCATTTTTGTTTGATATAGGTTTTATTTTAAATGATTGTGTTATTTTTATAACAAAAAATAATTATTTTGTGTTCAACTATTAGTCCATATGTGTTGAATATAAAAGTTGATATCAAAGATTTATGGTTACCAATAGGTATTTGGTCCATTTAAGTTGCATATTAGTTTTATTTTAAATAAAAATATGATATTCTACAAGCAACAAATGATAGTTTTTTGTTCAACTATTGGGGGTCCCATGATTAAGTTTTGGTCGAATCTTTAAAAAATAAAATTTTAGACATTTCTCAATAGATGTGTTGATGTGGCGAGTTGCATAATGAGTTACACTTATAAACCTTTTTTATAGATAGATAAGAGGCCAACCCACATTTCAAATAGATTTCAGTCATGATAGTTTTGAAAATAAATAAAATTGATTAGTTAAAATGATTTTAGTCACAATAGTTTTGAAAAGAAATAAATTGATTATTAGTTAAAATGATTTCAAACAGTATGATAGAACTTCCATAGTACCACTTTTCCAATAGGAATGACAAGCTTTGATGCCATTTCCCTTAATAGGAAATATTATCTTTGATACTACTTGTTTCGTAAACTTGGATTAAATATGCAACAATGTAGCATATCAACATATATTTAAGATGTAATACTTCAACCTTCCTCTATGTGCAGTTAACCATCTCTAAGGGTTGCCTTTACATGTGTATTAAAGGAATAAAACAAAAACATCTCAAATGTAGAAATAATGCATCACAACAATAAACATGCAATACAAATAACATGGCACAAACCCTCAAATGGGTCAAACACTCTTGGAAGGGCAAGCTATACTTCTCATATCACTAATCCATTGTTGTTAGGTTATATTGCCACTATGGGTTGACTTACAAGGCTACAATCCAATCTATATATAGTCCTAAAATAAACATGACCTACACATCCTTTATTACTTATGTGGAATGGTGAACAAAACCTCATTAATAAAATTTGTTGTCCACACTACAACATGGAATAATTCATTGCATCAACTTAGTTGGCTCAACATACAACATTGTTAAAATTGGGTACACGAAACAACATATACTTCGACCAATGGCTCAACCCTACGACAAATTAGGTAATCCAATTGCAATTTCTAGCTTTGGGTCTCTAACAACCAACAATTGAGCACCATTAGTCCACATGTAATTGATGTTCACGCCATTAGGATCTTGTAAGTCACCAAGTTAAACATCTAATGCATGAATCCATTACAATTTGTAGTCTTAAGCTCTATCTATGGACTTAGCCAACAAATAGGAGATATTGAGGGACTTTTTAATCCAAGGGACCTCTCATGACCTTTGAGGGCTAGCAATCTCTTAGGCCACCATTATAGGCACCTCACTAGTCCTTTCTACACAATTCATGCTCCTTGATACCTTTCTACACTTATACTGAGAGACTTGACAATCCCATGAGAAAGGATGGTCACGTTAAGCAATAGGTCATCCACGAACTCATTACTCACAACACCCTTCTCTCTACTATCAACATGGGAGATGTAATGATTCCAAAATACTAGGCACAACTATTTTGCTAGCCAACCATACTTGCAAAACTTGTAGCAATTAGACCATTGAAAGGAGTTTGATGGCAAAAAATACTTTCTAAACCAATTAATGAGGAGAGATGCATGCAAAATACAACTTAATATTTTCAAAAGAAAATATACACACAAAAATGACATAATAAAACAATGTTTATCCTAGAAAAACCATTTGAAAAAAAAACCTAACACCAAATCTTGAACCAATGTATTTATACTACCAATGCAGTTGCAATACATCAATATGATCAATCCTTTATAGGGGGAACACCAACACAAGTTGTGAAATTTCGACAACATAACCCCTTGCAATTAATATCATTCTACATCTCCATTCTATGCATGGTGTTGACAGAAAAGAGCAATAGTTCAGACATCGTCAAGCAAATCCTACTGCATCTTGCAACAAAGAGCTTGCAGACTATAAGATTCAAAATATACCATCTAGGGTAGGGGTAGGATAGATGGGCCATGTACCATCCCATAGATATATGTATATGAAAATATATGAATAGTAGAGTAAGAAGTGTACGTACTGATACATATGTATAAGATTATATGTAAAAAGGTATATGTATGAGAGAATATATGTAAGAAGGAAAGAGAAGAGATACAAAGTATAGAGGAAGATATATGATAAATGTATATATGATGTAAAAGGAGATATGAATGTACTCCCTTACAAATAACTAATATATTGTTATAGATATTCTATCTACATTATGTTGTCACTTTATGCTACATAGGCTTAAGTAATCAATCTTTTGTCCAACTCGAACCATTAATTCATTTGTATAAGTGAGTTTGGGGTATAAACTAGTACACTTAGAAAGTACTTGGGGCTTAGAACTCCAGTTTGTGTTTCCTCAATTTTCTTGCTAACATTGGTTCCGTTGTCAGGACCTTGGTTAGGTTGTATAAATGTCAACAATACTCGTAATTTTAATTTTAAATCAGACATAAAAAAGAAAGAAAAGCCAAGGAAGATATGAAAACCTACACAACTGTTCTCTTGGCGTCTACCCTGTGAGAGGGGGTTAGGCACCAAGGGGATGAAGAATGGAAAGGGGAGGGACTTTGAAAGGGATCCTCGAAGAGATGTGACCAATAATAAAAGTTATCCAATAATTACCACGAGAATTAATAAAATGACTAATGTAATCCCAAAACAACCACACCCATAACAAAAGGAGACAAGAAAAATATGAGAGGTTAGAGAACAAAATGAATTAGCAGGAAAAATGAACACAACAAGCCCAAGTGGAGAAAGAGAAGCCATAAATAGATTGTTGAAAGAGAGGAAAGACATCACAAACGAATAAAAATTGTGAAAAAAAAGAATCAAGTGTGCCAATGAGGGTGTTGTTGAGCGCGCCAAAGTGGGTGCTGCCAAAGGAAAAGAGAAAGAAATTAAAATGGAAGACCTCGGAGAAATCAAATTTATGTTGGCAAAAAGCAAGACAACTCATAACCAGTTTAAAGATGAACATTTATGATTATGGAGAATCTAGAAGATTATTGTTGGGACCCTGTAACAACACCAAGACTTTCACCACAACTCTCCAAAAGTCCTACCATCATACTGGATCTATCAAAATTGACCATCAATCTAGATGATAGATTTACTAAATTTTTGAAAACTTTGGAGAACAAGCATAATATTTAGAAGAGTTAGTTAATAGAAGTATAAGGAAATTGAAGAAATAGGAAATAAGAAAAATGAAGAGATAAGATTGATTTTGGGTAAGGAATTATGTTCACTAACAAATAAAATGTCATTAACAAATAAGAAATTTTTCGATATCTTGAGGAGTTATAATGCTTGGACCATGACTCATCCCCTAAGCCACATAAGAGTAGAAGGATTTTGAAAGAAGAGATATCACAAAGTAAAGAGAAAAGAGAGAAAGAAGGAAACGAAGTAGATTGAGAAGAGATACTTGGGAAAGAGTAATTTGACATAAAGTTAGCAAAAGATAAGGGTAGAGAGTAGAAGCCCCATACCGCTAGGAAAATAAATAAAGGAGGAAAAGATTAGTTCACAAATCCAAAAACTCAAAACAAAAGGAAGCAAGAACAAAATGGAATCATCAATCAAAATCCAAACATTTGCAAGAGATACAACAAAGGTTGTAGATCATATATTCCTATTAGAATCTCTGTGGGAAAGACAAGATATTGATGAGGACAAACCAAAGTTATTAGACTTTGTATTTTCACTAAGAAAGTAACTATTAGACTGGTACACAAATTCTTACCCGAAACATGAGAAAAGATGGAATTAAGTAAAACAAGACTTCTTGGAAAACTTTGACACTCTGGATATCCCTACAAAGAGTGTTAGCAAAATGAGGGACCTAGGACAAGGAGAAGAAGAATCAATGAAGAACTATGAAAAAAGATTTAAGGATGTCTGCCATAAATGAGGGGAAACTCTAATAGAGTGACACAAGATTGAATAGTTCATCTCCAGACTATAGAAAGATATAAGAGTAGTCTTAGATGGAAGAATAATTAATACTTATACAAACTCGATCGCAATGGAATACTGCATAGAAGCTTAGACATGGTGTAGACCCTAGAAAGATGACATAAAGGAGAATCTTGAGAGATTGCAATTGATGGTAGAGCAACTAACCATACAAAAAGGAATTTTGGAAAGAAGAGAAGCAAAAAAAGGTAAATAGATTTGGTGCACATATTGTTTAAGGGAAGATCATATTTGGAATGATTTCCCTAAAGCCCAAGGGGAAAGAACTACAACAACATTACATGTAGAATTGAAAATGGTACCTGCCAAAATAAATGCATTATACCATAGAATTTACTAGGAATGGGATAGTCACCTCACTAAGGACTGTCTTGCAAAATAATTTCAACTCTGGAATACAAAAAGCCATCCTAATCCAAGATGTCCTATAAACTACAACTGTGATACAAACATGGATAGAAAATTGACACATGTTAAAGTACTTGTGAAATGACCTTTATATGCATAGGTTATAGACAACCACCTTGGAGAGATAATAAAAATGCTTATGTGTTACGTAATAACCCACTACAAAATTACATGGGAGAAATAAACAATCAAGCTATAGAGGAGGAAGAGGACTCGATAGAAACAATCACCAAAGAAGTGATGCTACATGCTATAACTGCAGAAAGATAGGCACTATGCTACAGAGTATTGGACAAAAAAGAAAAGGAAATATCCATTTTGGGGAGATGATTTTCATGACATATTCAAATCTGATTAAGAAAAATAGTATCAAAATACAACACACCTTATAAGTGATGACTTATAAGAACATAAAGGATCCAGGCTAATCAAAAGAATACCACCACAAGGAGTCAAAATTTGTTAAAGGATGGATCAATGGTCATTCGATACATCAACTGAGGAATATTTTGGTGAAGATCAACATATGCGAATTAAGAAAAAATAAGAAATATGGAACGGAGAAAAATAACGTTATAGTATTGACTAGACGAGGAATTGATATCGAGAAAAATACACAAGGAAACATTGAAGAAGTTAGCGACGAGTTAGGTCCAAAATAAGATTACTTTCAGAAAAGAAAAACAACAACATGGTAAGGTAGTAGAAAGGAAAAACAACAAAATGATGACATAGCATGTTTCTCAAAAGAAGTGATGATGCTAAAGAATTTAGCCTCTTCGGCCTAGAAAAAGGACCTCCTTGTTAAATTAAAATAGTTGTGAAAATATTAGAACAAATGGAAACAAGTCCTTAAACTTACAAAAGACCAGAATTGAAAAAATGACCCTCTTTTAATTACCACACACCTTAATAATACTAAAGTCAAACATGTGATGGTAGATCTAGGTGCAGACTTAAACATTATTCTGGCAACTACTTGGGAGAAATTGGGCAAACCCAAGCTAATCAAAACACCAATAAACATTAGTTTGGCAGATGGTTCTAGCATGGAGACTTTAGGAACATGAGAAAATGTGGAAGTAAACATCAAATAAATTAAACAAATTGTTAATTTTGAGGTTGTTGCGATGAAAGAACCATTTAACTCTTTTAAAGCATTACTAGGATTGAGATGATTTGTCAATTCTAATGGGATAGTATACTCAAGAAAATAAGATATATCTTTGATGGATGACAACAAGATAGTACATATTACATTAGGCAAAAAGAAAGACAAAACTTATGTAAAAGAAAAGAGATTATGATAGGTCTATTCCATCTCCAAAACCTCCGCTACTACGCAACTATGACAACACAAAATATGCATATTCAAAAAGGTATTTATGGTACAAAGACACTTAGCCACTACATCGGGAAAATATCAAACAAGAATGAAAAATACAAAACACATCAATCACATCCAGAGGGGTATATCACATATCAAACCACCAAGGTTTTCTAGTGTAGATGTAAAAGAGTATATATGGGACATGGAAAAAACATAAAAATGAATTAATGAGGATAGTTGTCATTCAAGACACCTTGGTATGTAATGCCGCTTGTTCCACTACCTCTATACTCAACTATTTTATTGAACCCTCGCACTGATAGCACAAACTTGGTATATTAATCAGGAACGAAGGGGAGAAACTAAGTACTTGGGGGAAATTCAACAATACTTCATCCGTACATCTTTTTTCTGGGATGAGAATAAACAAATATGTACCACACTAACAAAATCAAGGAGATTATATTTAAACTCATTCACAAAAAAAAAAAACATAAACAATCGTAAAATCTACCACCTAGAAACCAAGGGATCTGGAAGTTAATTGAATGGATGGAGAAACAAGCACAATCCATTAAAATTAGATGCTAAAAAATACACGAGGATGAAGAAGAATCAAACCTAAAAAATGAGATTACAATGGAAGAAGGAGAAAGGGAAATATAACTGAACAAGGATTATAAAAACTGTTATTACAACCAACCACTTAAGTTAAGAGAAGAAAATATAGTTCCTAGGGAGGATCCTAAAATGAAAAAAAATGGCGATTATTAGGAAGAACCAGTTGTGGCATTAATCATTAAATTATTGTCAAAATATGAGGAAATATTCCCACAAACATTCACATAAATGAAAGGCATAAAATAAGAAGTAATAGTCATGAAAATCTAGCTAGAAGAAGGAACCAAAGCACACCAGAAAATACCTTACCACCTCAACCCTAACATGAAGAAAAGAGTCAAAACATAATTAGATAAAATATTAGTAGCAACGATTATTAAACTAGTGGAAGATTCCAAATGGATTAGCCCCATGGTAGTATAAAATAAAAAGACAGGAGAAATCCAGATATGTGTAGACTTTTGGGAACTTAACAGAGCATGTATTCATGATCCCTTCCCTACTCCCTTCGCCGAGGAAACACTTGAATTTGTTGTAGGGAGAGAACTCTATTCATTCATTGATTGATTTTATGGATAACACCAAGTCCAAATTAAGGAAGAAGACCAACCTAAAACAACATTCACCACAAAATGGGGATCATTCATGTATATTGTAATGCCCTTTGGATTGAAAAATGCATTATCAATTTTTAGTAGAATTATGGTAAATACATTTAAGGAGTTTATCCATTACTTCTTAGAGGTATATTGGATGATTGGAATGTGTATGGCTTGGTAAAGAACCACATTCAGTCACTCCAAACCATGCTAGTAAAATGCAAAAGTATCCAAATATCCTTGAATAATCAAGATTTTTTTTTTTGCGGTATCTTTTGGCACACTACTAGGGCACATCATATTTAAAGAGGGACTAATGATAGATCTAATAAAAATTGCTTTGATTTTGGGATAATACCACCTAAAACAACACCAAATGTTAATACATTTCTAGGCTATACTAGATATCATTTTTTTTTATCAAAGGATACACCACCTTAGCAACCCCTTTAGAAGAAATTCTCAAAAAGAGAACTAATAAAGTTATTACATGGACCAAACAATGTCAAAAATTGTTCGAAACATTATAATAGAAAATAAAAAAGATCCTGTCCTTATATTTCCAAATTGGCTAGTACCTTTTCATGTCCATGCAGATCCTTTCCGAATAGCGATGGGAGTAGTTCTTGCCTAACCACATAGAATTAAGGATCACCCAGTTGCTTTTTCTAGCCGCAAAAATTCTCAGGCTGAGAGAAATTACACTAACACTAAATGAGAGGCCTTAGTCATGGTCTATGCACTACATACTTTTTTCCACTATCTCCTATCCACACCATTCACATTTTGCATCGATCATGAGCCCTTGAAATTTCTACTGAACAAAGCAATGATACAAGGAAGAATATGCAGATGGTTACTATTGTTTCAAGAATTTAATTTTAATATAATGGTAAAACTAGGGAGAAATAATCAAGGTCCAGACTACTTATCTAGAATTGATATCTAGGTGAAGAGCTCGAGGAGGCAAAGAAAGAAGACTTTCCAAGAAATCAACTATTTCGGATAACTGTGGTACCAAAAGAATTTGATGATGTCACCCAATTAATTTTTACAGGTCAATATCCCATTGATATGATAGCATTTAATAATTAAATGTTACAATGAAAATCCCTCTCTTTTACCTTAATTGAGGGAGCACTATACAAAAAGGGGAGAGATGACATTCTCCAAAGAGTAGTGTATGAACATGAATGAGAAAAAATATTAAGGGAAGCACATGAAGGCATTGTAGGGGGACATAATCGTGGATACACTATCGCTCAAAAAATACTACTGGTTGGGTTATGGTGGCCTAGTATATATAAGGATGCTAAGAACTATACAAAGAACTATGATATTTTCCAAAGAATAGGGCGACCTGCTGATCGAGATGAATCATCTCCAACTAGTATTAGTGCAAGCCCCATTTTGGAAATGTGCTATTAAATTCATAGGACCTATAGACCCTTCGACAAAATTTTCCAAAGCTAGATTCATTATCATTGGTATAGAATAAATAAATGGGTCGAGGTTGAACCAACCAAATATTGCACCACATATACCACAACCAAATTTCTCTACCATAACATAATTACCAAATTTGTGTATCCATTGAGCATAACTAGTGATCAAGGAAAACACTTTGTCAATAAATAATAAAGAAATTACTAGCTAATTTCATGATCACCCATAACCACGACACACCATATCATCCACAAGAAAATGAGGCAAGTGAAGCATTGAATAATATTATAGGGACTACTTTGAACAAGATGTGTGATGCAAACATGACCAATTGGGACATCAAAATACCTAAGATGCTCTAGGCATATTGCACTACATACAAACGAGGCACCAAGTACACTTTGTTTGATCTCTTGTATAGAATGGAGGAAAGCCTACCCATAAATTTCGTAGTACATAATCTCCACACCCCACTGGCCTTAAGAATCATTGATGAGGAATCTATCAAACACATCCTAGAAGAACTAGATAAACTAGATGAAGCAAGTCAACTAGCGACACACCATCTGTGGATAGAAAGACACAAACAAAAAGCATGGCAAGATTGAAACATCAGATCTAAAAAATTCAAGGTCGATGATATGGTCTTACTCTATGATAGAAAATTCAAAAATCAAGGCAAATTAAAAGTTATATGGTGGGTCCTTATCAAATCCACCACATTTTTGAATCCGAAGCAATATAACTAAGAATATTAGATGTAAAAATATTAAAATCCTTCATAAATGGAACATGCCTTAAACACTATCATAGTACCACATAGTAGAGTTGACTTGAGGAAAAGTCAACATTTTGAAAGGGGGTATGAGTTGGCAGGAAAGAGAAAAAGTTCAACCACCACTAAGAAAATCCTATTGTATCTTTTTGTAAAGAGCTTGTGGACCATAAGATTCAAAAGATACCATCTAGGGTAGGGTTATAATAGATGGGTCACATCCCATCACATAGATATATGTATAGGAAAATATATGAATAACTTAAAGTAAGAAAAAGCGTATGTACTGATATATATGTATGAGATTATATGTAAAAGGTATATGCATGAGAGAATATATGTAAGAAGGAAAGAGAAGAGATATAGGGTATAAAGGAAGATATATATATATATATATATATATATATATATATATATATATATATATATATATATATATATATGATGTAAAAGGAGATATGAATGTAATCCCTTAAAGATAACTAATATAATGCTACCAAAATTCTATCTATATTGTGCTGTCTAAAATTATGCTATATAGGCTTAAGTAATCAATATTTTTTCCAACTCAAATAATCACTCTCTTTATATAATTGAGTCCGAGATATAAACTATAACACTTAGAAAGTACTTGGGGCTCAAAACTCCAATATGTGTTTCTCCATTTTTCTTACTAACACATTACATTAAAAGCTCTTACATTTCCTTTTACACATTGAAAAATATCAACACATGACCATGAATTCCACCTCAAAGAGGATTCCCTCTTTGCTATGTGAGGATATAATATTAAATAAATATAACTAATTAAAGATAAATAACATTGGGATAAAAGGTTGAGGTAACTTTCTCAACATTCTTCCACTTGTTGAATACCTTGTAAAAGAACAAAGGAGGACTACAACAATGAAATATAATTGCTAGGTACCATAAGGCTTAAATAGACTTTTTGCACCATCTAAACTTATTTGTGTTCATAGGCTTCATTAGTACATATACAAAATTCACCAAAGTGTCAAAATTTTCAAGCATAATCCTTCCATCCTCCACCATGTCATAAAAAAAATGATATCAAACATCTATATACTTCATCCATGCATGAAAAGTTGGGGTTCTTTTCCAAATTGATAGTACTTTGACTATCACATCTAATTTAAACCACTTATTAACTTAGCTCAACATTTGAACATAATATTTTAAGCTAGATTGCCTCCTTACATGCACAAGTATTTTCAATGTGTGTTATCTTTGTTGTGGATAAACTGACCACAACTCGTCACTTGCCCATCCAACTAATCAAACCACCAAACAAGTTAAAAACATAACCATATATATATTTTATTGTCCACATATCCTTCCCTATTTGAGTCAACAAACCCTTGTATCTCCAAATGTTTCAAGTTCTTACTAGCTTTGCTGCAAGTGCCAGTGAAATCTTACTTTGCTGCAAGTAACCCTAATTATACTACAAGTGACCACCATGATGTTGCAAATAAATCTTACTGTGATGTAAGTGAACTTATTAGCAAATATAATACTTTGTAGTGCCCCACAAGTAATTGAATACTCTCTTCACTACTGGCCAATGCTATTTGCTATAGCCATAAATTGATTGAAGAATCCCATTGTTTGGGCATGTCTAGTTTGATGTAAACCATAATTTTAATGCCTTTCCTAAAGCACAAGGAAAAACTTGACCAATTTTTTTTTTTTTGAAGTACAACAACTACAACACCAAAGATACGACATCAACATATCGTACTTGAACAATGATGTGCACACAAGTGTCACATGAACATAAAAACACAAGAAAACAAACAACAAGAAGGCCTCACCATTGCATAAGCAAGGTGGAAACAATGGAAGAATAACCACTTCTGGGATAAATATACCATGAAGAACAAGAGAGAGATAACATCTCCTACATAACGATTAGTTACAACCCATGATTGAATTCTCTCAGAATACAACTCTAGAATAGGATGAGGGGATCATAAAACTCCCATCCACACCTAAACTAACTTAACCGACCAAAAAAGGGACAAATATTCACCAAAGGATGTCAAACCAGGAGATATAAACTCTCCACTAATTGGAATGATGATGGGCCACTTCTAGACAAACCACATGCTTTCCAAGATGTCCCATCGTAATGTGACATCACAAAAATGGAAAGATACTACAATAAAACACCTCAAGACCCATGAGGCATGTTGAGAACACTAAAAATTCCAACCAAGAATATTTTCAACCTTCCTAAGACTTCACAAGTCAAGGTGCATGATCTCCCTAACCCTATGTTTGCCAAATGACCAAGTTCAAAAGAGTGCATGTAAATCGATGCAAGAGAATCCACAAGTCCTCAATGAAGAATCTTAAGGAAAAGGTTAAAAACATCAATAGAACCACAGGACCATGATGAACAAATTTCATTTACATTTTTTACCCATTCTAGGTCTTTAAACAAAGAGGAACTAACAAGACCAAGAAGAGAGAAAACTTGACTAGGTTTTTAAAGACCTAGTCGACAAAAATGGTTACCACGAGAAAACTAAAGGACATAAAAAATATCTAAAAATGGAATAGGGCTAAGAAATATTCCACCTATTAGTGGTTAAGAGGATTTAATATTTGGTTTTTGTATGGGGATGAGGCTGCTTGTATATAGTACCAGGCCACCCCAACACAACCATAAATTTGCATTTTTTGGCTTATATAACCAGGCCTCCCCTAAATACTAGGCCACCCAAATTTCTACCAGGATACCCCAACATGATATCAGGATGCTCCAACAATGCTAGTTATTTTTTTGGGATGTTGGGTTAACTTAGCTTATAATAGAGCCACCTAGGTGTAGTACCACACCACCCAACTGTGAAAATTGACTAGAAAGTTCTGTAGAGGAGGGGGACCGGATACTCCAGGACTCCAGGTCATGGGAGAGCCCTAAGAAATGGGCTGCCCTGATCTACCTCAAGTTTTCTAAGTGAATTGGGAAGGTTAAGATGTTAAGGCTGAAAATGAAGAGCAATCTAGGTGCTGCTGTCCTTCTGCTAAACCAAATGCTTTGTAAGGTCAAAAGAGATGATTTCAAGGGTCCAATCCGCCGCCCAAAAAACTCACTTTGAGGATGACAATGTGTATTACAAACTCTAGCGTGATGCGTTAGTGTCTTAGATGTGTGTTGGCATCCATATAGATAGAGGGGCTTAGAAATAGACTGAAACACTAGAAAATCAACTGACTTCTTGCCTATTAAGGTTTTGTGCTACAACAAAATGCCAAAAAGATACAAAAATGAAATATAACAAGAGGAATACTATATACAAGTTATGCTAGAATTCACAAAGACGGTGAGAAAATAATATCAAACTTCTTACAACTTGATTCTTCAAACAACATCACTTGAGAACACCTACACACACAAGACCAAGGCAAATGTTGGGGCTATTTTTAGAGAACTGCCTCAGTCAGTCCCCTGCTTTGGTGTTTCCACCTCCACGAACAACCAAATAAAAATAGTGTATGAAAAATGATGTAGAAATAGAAAGGAAATATTGCTAAGAGAAATCACCAACAACAACTATGGTACACAAATACATAAAGTGATGTAAAGGGAAATAGTAAAGGAAAATACCACCTCCACAACTACGAGAACTCAAGGAAAGTAGTGGATGGAGAGAGCTTGTAAGTCCTTTGGACAACAACAAAGTTGTCGCAACAAACGAAGTGTAGGAGCCTAGAACCAAAAAATTACAACCGCAAAAGAGTGATGTAGAACTTAGAAGCTTGAGAGTGTGAGAATGAAGTTGAGAGTGTGAAGAGAATGAAGCTAAGAGTCTAGAAGCAAGAGTGAGAGTGAAGTGGAATCAAGAAGGAATGAAAGAATGAGAAGATCGATCATTTGAATGGAAAAAGGGAGGCAAAAGATCGATTTCTCAGTGGTCAAGGAAGTAGGGAACATTGCACTTCACATCCAATAGAGAAGCATAAAACCTCTATGGACTCCAAAGGTAGGAATCTTGTCAGGATGACAACATGACACACATACGTCTGTGCAACGCGCGCACATCCTTGACAAGGATTCCTCCACTGACACCAAAATGAGTTGCCAAATGGATGGAGAAAGGTGGAAGATGTGGAATTGGATCATCAAATTTTAATTTTCTAAAGTGGGGTTGATGTAAATGGGGAATTTTCCTAGGGGTACAAATTCTCTCCATTAAATTTTCCCCCCACTTTAGTGAGCATGCATGCTGGTGTGAATGCGAAGTAAAGTAGAAAGAGGTTGAAGACAATATACTTGAATTGTCAAGGAAGTGGATCTTCAATATGGTACACCTGGACGTGTAGGGGGTAGCTCTACAAATTCTCGGTCTTGGAGGGAAACCTTGATGTGAAAGAGAGAGATATGTCTCCATAGGTACTCAGTCTTGCAAAATTTGAAAGGCTCTATGGGTTCTTGGTCCCGTAGAAGTTGAAAAAAGGTTTTGCATGTTCTCGGTCCTATAGAAAGGAAGTGCTTCATAGGTTCTTGGTCCTATGAAGGGAGCACCATAGGTTCTTGTTCCTATGGGGCTTGCATGAAAGGACTCCACAGGTGCTCGATCCTAAAGAGTTGATTTGAAAGGCCCTTACAAGTTCTTGATCCTACAAAGTAAGCTTGATGAGGTACTCGGTCCTACAAGCTTGATTGTGAAAGTGGATTTATAGGTGCTCGACCTTGCAAAGCAACATGTTAAGTTGTAGAAAAAACATGCTAGACAAAAATTCTCTAAAGTAGAAAAACATGTCACAAATCAAGCAATTAAAGGAGAAGTTTTCAAAGGGGTCCCTTGGGAACCTTTCAAGATATCAAGGGGTCCACGGAAAGGGACACTCTGTGAAAAAATCATGACATTTTTCACAAATGATTCTATCATCAAGGAATCCTTTTGAAAGATATCTTTCCTCAAGGAATTTGATAAAAAGAATGGTATTTCTTGAAGGCAAGTTTTTTGATTCTTTTTTCTATGAATTTGTTCTCAAAGAAAAGTCTCAAAAATGGGGTCCTTGTTGAAGGATGAAATTTTTGAGAATTGAATTTTTTTAGTAAGGGATTCTTTGGCCACCGTTATTGAAAATTAGAGCAGTAGTAGCCCCCCCTTAGAATGGTGCGTGTGAATCAAATGGGAACGTGACATCCTAAGGATGGAAAAAAAGTTAGTGATGTTGTGGCATATGATACATAGTGAGATGTAAACATGGAAATGTCATCATAAATGTGAGGGACAACACATAAGGACCACAACATCATAAAGAAAGCAAAAATGAAGGCAAGCAAAGACAAAGAAAATAACGAACAAAAAAAGACAAAAGAATCAAGAGACAAGGGGGTCTGGTAGTTCAGGGTCAAATCAGTTCTTATAGGTAACCCATTATGTATGTGAATGAAATATCACTATTCCCCGAAGTTCCCAGATTATGAGGAAGAGCACATGAAGACAAAGTAAAAATAAAAAACTGGATCAACATGGAAGGAAGGCCTAAATGCCCCCAATGCTTTGCGTCGTCCCTAATTTTTGAAAATCAAGTTTAGAACATATAGAAGAATGATGAAACATATAGAGGAGGTTAACAACACAATTTCAATCCTATATACAAGCACCTAAAATGGTGACAAGGGTCCTCTAGGAAAACACAAAAACAAGCACAAGGGAAACGCAACACAAACACAAATCTAATCTATAGATAAAGAAGAGGTACTCCCCTAGTACTCATCAACTAGGAGGTCATCATTCTCTCAATCTCGATCATTATATGGGGAGGGTGGATGAGCCTGCAAGGGTGGGATAGCGAGGGATACACACTCTGACTCTCCTATGAGAAGGGATAAGGAAGAAGGCCCCTCAAGGTCTTCTTTGTTGATCTCTTGTGAGGTGAAGATCATTGATCTCACAAATATTTTTGATAGAGCTAGGACATCATCCACCAAGTTAATCATGCACTTAATTGGAGTGACATGTATTAACTAGGTGGGAGAGGAAGGAGGTGCTCGAGATCCACCATCAACCTCATCAAGAGGGATAGTGACAAAATCAAGGGATTTCGAGGTTGCCTCTATCACAAGGAAAACACAAGCCAAATTAGAACCCCCTTCCGAAGAAGGTGATCCCTTCTTCTGACCTTCACTTGAAACGATGTCATCCTCCAACTTACACTTCAATGGGGGATCTAGAATCCCCAAAGAAGAATTAGAAGGCAAGGAGGAAGAGGACAAAACCATAATGGACACCACTGTGGTGTTCGAAATGTCCATGGGCTAGGAAAAAGGAGGGATGTTTGGAAGGGACATCAAAAGAGGGGGATCCACCGAGGGAGTGATGAACACTTGCACCCTTTTGGGGTGAGGATCATCGACATTCACCGAGGGAGCTGAAAGTAGAACCAAGGTGTGTGGAACTAAAGCAGAAGGAACAAAAGAGGGAGGCACAAGAAGAGGAGCTATTGGCTCCCTTTCTGCCTTTTAGAAGGTAGCTTGTTTAGTAGCCAAAGCCTTTCTCTAGCGCTTATGCTCATGTGCAAGCCGGTTTCATCGGCTCCAAGAACTAGGATTAATTGCTTGAGAAGGGATATGAGGCTCCTATTCTACGCATAAGAGTGTCCTCCAAAACCATTGCTAGTGGAAGGGAAGCTCCTTGGACATGAGCAGGACCAAGAAGTGTAGGAGCGGAAATGAAAATAGGTGGAGAAGTAGACACATGTGCCTTAGTAGAAGGCTTCTTCCCATTCATTGCTCGAGGGGTAGAAGTGGTAGGAGGCTGCAAAGGCTGAGACATAGGGCCAACTCCATAGGGTCCTTCCCCTTACCATAAACAATGGGCATATGAATTTTTGGAAAGATGGGATGTTTGAACACTTGACGCTTGAATTTTTGTCAAGTAGGCACCATTAGGCTCCCCATGTAAGGCATGGGAGCAAGAGTCGAAGGTGCCACAATAGGGAAAGAAGCGAAAGTAGATGGAGTAGAAGAAGAGGAAGGCTCTTGGATGCAATCAAGCTTCCCCTTCTCCTTTTGTTGAGAGGAGGAGGTAGCTTATTTCTGCACAATCATGTGACCTTTGACAAAGATGGTGTAGGGGGATGCAGGATAGGCCATCTTCAGTGTCGTTCCCCCAATCTTATACTTGACATAGGTATAATATAAAAAATCCCTCCTCGAAGGTAGCAGACTGGAGGGAGTGGGCCAAAAGTGATCTAAGGAGAAGCCCCCATGGAACACCAATGGTTTTTAACCGGTGTCATGCACAATGTGCACAAATAAATCATGAGGAAACTTAAGACACTTATGAATAACTGAAGCGATTCCATTCATGGAAACTAGCCATGGAATTCCTAGTTTCACCCTAAAAAAATTTGACTCTGGAATAAAAAAAGAAGTATCTACGACCCTGGGTCCTACCAAGACCGAAAGGGTGATAGAACTAAGACAAGGGACCAAGATTCCATCGTGTGTACATATTGTGGTCTGCAATTTATCGTATTATTCCCTATGTAGAGAGTTGATAAGTAGATTCTCCTCCGTTATGACATTCAAATGGCTCGTGGGGTCCACTAGGACATCAGTCACAATGTTGCCACTGATGTGAGTAAGAATGTACAAGGGGTAAGGCTCTTTGTTCATAGGTAGATCCTGAGATGTGAAATTTATATCTAGTGACCCATTTGTAGGCCGAGTGAGAGGAATATGTGTAAATGAAACCATATTTATGTTCATAGGTGAGACATGCTCAACAGACTCCAAAGGTTCAGACATCCAACAATGACCTATCTAAATTCTGTTCCTAAATACCTAGGGGTCCTTCCAACTATGCAACTAGGGGTTGTAGGTCAGGTTGCAAGGCTGCACACCCTACAACATGCCTAGGGAATGAGAGAATGTCCTTCGATACCAAGGGAAAAAATTAAAATAGTTCATGTCAAGTTCACCAAAATGTAGAGGGGGACTGACTACTTCAGAACTCCAAGTCACGAGAGAGTCCTAAGCAATAGGCTGCCTTGATCTACCTCAAGATTGCTAAGAGAATTGGGAAGGTTAAGGTGTTAAGGCTGAAAATAAAGAGAAATATAGGTGATGTCCTTCTGCTAGACCAAATGCTTCGTAGGGTCAAAAGAGCTGATTTTGAGGGTCCAATCTACTACCTAGATAAATCATTATCTAAGGATGATAGTGCATATTATAGACTCCAATGTGGCACACTAGCGTCTCAGATGTGCGTTGGAATCCATATAGACAAAGGGTATTAAAAATAGACTGAAACTCAATAAAACCAATTGACTTCTTGACTATTAAGGTTTTGTGCTATGAAAAAATGGCAAAAATATACAAAACTAAAATATAACAAGAAGAATACTATATAAGTTACGCTAGAATAGACAAAGAGGGTGAGAAAACAATACCAACTTGTTACAACTCGATTCTTCAAACAACACTTAAGAAAAACTACACACATAAGACCAAGGAAAATGTTGGGACTATTTTTAGAGGACTACCTCAGTCAGTCCTACACTTTGATGTTTCCACATCCATGAACAACAAGATAGCAACAACATATGGAAAATAATGTAGAAACAAAAAGGAAATAGTGCTAAGAGAAATCACCAACAATAAGTATGGTACACAAATACAAAAAGTGATGCAAAGAAAAATAGTAAAGGACAATACCACCTCCATATCTACGAGCACTCAAGGCATGTAGTAGAAGGAGAGAGCTTGCAAGTCCTCCATCAACAATGTTGTCATAACAAACAAAGTGTAGGAGCCTAAAATCAACAACTTATAGCCACAAAAAAGTGATGCAAAAGCTTGAGAGTGTGAGAATGGAGGTGAGAGTGTGAAGATAATGAAGCTAAGAGTTTAGAAGCATGAGTGAGAGTGAAGTGGAATCAAGAAGGAATGAAAAAATGAGAAGATCGATCATTTGAATGGAAAAAGGGAGGTAGACCTATTTCTCAACAGTCAAGGAATCAAGGAATGTTACATTTCATGTCCAATGGAGAAGTGTAAAACCTCTGTGGATTCCAGAGGTAGGAATCCTGTTAGGACAACATGATGCATGAATGTCCACATGACACACGCATGTCCCTGACAGGGATTTCTCCACCGACACCAAAATGAGCTACCAAATGGATGGAGAAAGGTGGCGGATGTGGAATTGCATCATCATATTTTTATTTTCTAAGGTAGGGGTGATGTAAATGGGGAATTGGCCTAGGGGTACAAATTTTCTCCATTAAAAGTTCATTTTAAAAACCAAATGAAATGTTCCTAAATTCATTTTAAGCTTCCAAGGAATAATTACATTTATATTCATTTATGATCGTGTTTGACACCACCAAGAAACATAACTAGGTTAAAAATAATAAAATTCAGAAATGGATTGCAAGAAATCTCATAAGAGAGGTCCACTTATAAATTACAATACAAATAAATTGTGATTACATAATGAAAATACACAAATTTCCTTTAGCAATTACATTACATTCAATTAAACTAATTACAAAGAAATGAATAATTGAGAAGAGGATACCGATGTCAATTTTCTCCTTGAACCTCTGAACCCCAACGATGGTTTTCATGCCACCCTACTCCGTGAAACTAACAAGGTTCACTCCCACCATGCTAGGATATGTTAACATGGCCCAAACACACTCACACAAGACACACTAGGAGAGGGTATATACTCACACCAATCACAGAGTAAACATTCATCAACATATCACACAAGGATAGTAGATGTAAATACTCATCATATGATGAACCATACCACAAAATCCATTGGCATTAACACAATGAAATACATAAGCACTCACATTGGGCGCATTCACCAATAGAGGAAGCCATTGATAATCACAAAGAGGAAAGGACTAAGTCTTAGAATCAACACATTACTGAACTCAAGTACAGGCACACAAACTAATGCATAATTTCCAATTTTATCCAATTTCACTAACATTTTTCCATAATTCATATTATCACATTTCATGAAGTACAAATTCATCAGAACATTCCAAAACATTCCACCCTCAAACGAGTGTGGCACAAAAATCAATGCAAAATGCAACTTTTCCAATTTCAATGAAATTTTCACACAATGCATAACATCTTATTCCACAAGGTTCAAATCTTTTCCAAATATTAAATTTCAATAATTTTCATTCCAAACTTTTAAAATTTTAATTATTTTCCAATGCATAAAACATGGAAATTCCCAAATCCATCATGGATTTTTATCAAAATTAAAATTGTTTGAAATAATTTTTTTAACAATACCCTTTGGTTGCAAATAATCCCAAAACTCTTATTAACTCATCATTCTCCCAAAAATTGGGAATGGTAACACCACCATTTTGGAAATTTCTAAATTTCTAATAAAACTATACACTACACCAATCAAATTGCAAAATAAAAGGAGATGAGAGGATTCTACACTCCCCTAATCATTCTCGTACACACAAATTTGAAGAATAATGATCAAATAAATTTAAAACAAAGAAAATACCTCAATGCCCTCCAAAATTTGAAATGTGAAATTTTCCAAGCACACCAAATGAGGAGTCACCAAATCAAGCAAGCATGATCCCTTCTCGATTCCTATCCCCAAAAAAATGACCTCATTGAACTTCAATAAAAATTGCACTCCCAATCAATTATTTTTAAATTGCTCAAAACAATGATTTTCTCTCTCCATATTTTTCCCAATTTCCCAACATGAAAATGAAATTAGAAACCCTTTTTTATTTTTACCCCCTTTTCTTTTCCCCATTAAATAGTATATTTTCTTCTCTAATTAATCACATTTAATCCTTGATTTCCCCCAATCCAGAATAAGACATTAAAATTTAGTCCAATTTACTATTCCATATTTAAGTCACATTTTAAATATATATAAGACATATTTCACATTACTTTGCGAAAATCAGGATTCAAATCAAATTAAATTAATATAACTCATTTTTCCATTTATTCATTGGGAAACTCCCACCAATACCACCAAGTCTCAAAATTCAATTAAATTCATTTCCAATATCATTTTGTCTATAATTTCACTATTAAATCCAAATAAGCATTTAATTGAATTAAATTGTGATTTTTTTTAACAAAATATCAACCAAATACTCATGGGACATCCACATTAGGGTTACAGTATCTAAAATCATACCAATGGATGTATCTAAGTCAAAATGGGTAAAATAACAAGGCTCTCACACTCAGATCGAGTAGGCCAAGTACGACAAAATAAAAATGGCCAATGTGACATCTCCTTATAACCACCATCAAGGTATACTCAAACCTATGGACCCAAGTGGAGAAATATCTAATACTGTAAACACTCAACACACACGTCAAGTATACTTTCTCCATGCATATAAATAGATGAAGCATTGCATAAATACCTCATGATGTACAACACCATATCCATAATTTCATTGTATTTAAATGACACATTTCATGAAATATTTTAATTAAAATATCTATATTAGTGCATATATTCATGAACCAAAACATAATAATAATTACTTGGGTGAGCCCAAATCATTCACACATCCCAATAAAACCTCCAAAATGAAATACATCCATCCCCTTTCAATGGACTTGGTAATATATCACACACACACACACACACACTTCAATGTCATTTACATCAATCATAACAATAAAATAGCCATAGAGGAGACAAAGAATCAAGACATAAAACAATAATATCAAAAAATGATCATCTAACATCTCAACATATACAAAATACAATTCTCACACTAACATCATATGCTAGGAATAGGTAGGCACTACAATAACACACATCAAACTACCAAATTCACTAGCATAAGGAACATGAGACATATCCTCCATGTCTATAGTGGAGAAAAATATTTCTCACTAATAACTAAGTCCCCACTAAAATAGGATATTCATTGATCTACTATCTATCATGCGAGAATGCTATAACACATACATCACCATACTTGCTCTATCCCATCTAGAGCCTTTTTTAAACTCTATATTTTTTGAACTCCATACCTAAGATGAACTTAGTAGCATCCAATTTCTCATATCAAACCATACTTCATATCCCCAATCATCCTCTTGATATTACTAAATATAAACACATCATTTACATATAAAGTGATAACAAGGAAATGATCACCATCTTGCTTCTAATATACACAATTGATTTGAGCCTTACAAATATCAAATTCAAGACATATTAATTATACTTCTAGTACCACATTCTAGGTGACTATTTGAGAGTATACAAATTTTTCTTCACTTTACAAACTAATGACTATCTATCTTTTACTATGTAGTGCTTAGGCTGTGTCATGTAGATTTGTTCCTCTAGGCCATTATGCAAGAAAGCTATCTTCACATCTATTTGATCAATCTCAAGAACTAAATCTATTGCAATACATAAAAAAACCAAATGTATGTTAAATTAGAAATCAGAGATAAAATCTCACCAATATTAATTCCCTCAACTTGGGAATATCCTTTTGCAACCAATTTTTCCTTGTATTTTTTAACATTACAATTTGAACCAAATTTATTTTTGAAGACCTATTTATAACCAATATCATCCAATTTCACAAGTAAACCAAGTTCTAGGTTTCATTATTATTTAATGCAATTATCTCATCATTTGCAACTAAATTTCAAGACTCACTATCATCCATCTCCATTACCTTGTTAAAATTTGAGGCTCATCAATGTTATTGATCAAGACACAAAATATATCTAAAATAAAATAGGCTATACCTCTTTGGTTGCATTCTCTACTGATTGGATCTCCTCAAAAGCTAAGGCGAAGGTTCTTCCTCCTTTGAACCCTTTGAGCTCTTTGTATTCTCTTCCTCACCTGGTCTAACCTAAACCTCTAGTTTAACTTCAAGTACAACTATCTTGGTCTTTGGTTGTAATTACACTATATAATCTGACACTCTAATCTAGTTTCTTAATTGAAAGGGAAGGTTTTGTATCCCTAAAAATCACACCCCAACTATATAATTCATTCCCAATCATAGGATCCCAAGGTTTGTACCCTTTTAAACCATCACCATAGCCAAAAATGCACTTCACTAGCTTATAATCACAATTTGATCACTTATCCTTAGGAACATGAGCATATGCCTTTGAACCAACAAATTGAAGATATTGAATTGAGGGATTTATTACTCTCCAAACCTCAATAGGTATTTTATTGACAAGTGTTGGTGTAGGAAACTTTTTAATTAGGTAACACATAGTGCTAACCACTTTTACCCATATTTTTGTTCTAGATTACCCTCATTAAGCATACTCCTATCTCTCTCCACCAACCGCTTGTTCATTATTTCTACAACTTCATTTTTTTGAGGGGTTGATGGAGTTTGTCTTATACCATGCAATACTATCCTCTTTGTAGAATTTGGCTAACTCAACTGAACAATATTCTCCACCATGATATGTTATCAACATCTTGATCTCTCTACTTTCCCGGTTCTCCAAAAATGCCTTAAAATTGAATCAAGTAAAGATATCCTATTTATTCCTAAGAATGTGGGCCCAATTCCTAAAGAAATTATCAATAAAATAATATAATACATGAATTTTTCCAATGAGGGAACATCTACAAGACCAAACACATCATTATGAATAAGATCCAAAAATCCACGACACATATGTGAGCTTGATTAAAACTAAGCATGATTTAATTTACCATAAGTATAATGTTCACACTAGTCAAATTCAATAGAACTATCAACCAAACCCTCTACAAGATTTCTATTTTTTAAGGTCCTATGGCCCTTCTCACCCATGAGGCTTGTTTGATTATTCCACACCATAGTTTTCTTAGTTGATAGATCACTCTCTAAGATGAGAACATATTTAGGAACCCAGCTACATTTATAGATATTATAAATACCCTTATGGCAAGTCCCTTTATTACAAGTCTATAATGCCTTTCTAATGCTAAATCAGCTTGGTGCTAGACTCATAATTTAGAGGAATTCCTAGCTAAACGGTTCACTAAACCCTTGCAAAGAATTAATTTAATCATCAACTAGGGCTTCATAAGATTTTGATGATGTTGACACTGTATGTACATTCACAAACTCTTCATGACCTATATTAGCGAGTATAGGTGATTTATACATGTACACCAAAACAGTAAAGGTTAGTAAAGTAAATAAAGTGTTATAGTAAAACAAGGTAAATAATTTAATCTGCTACTGATGCTATGTATACCTTTAGCTTAACATTTTAACTATTAACTGCTAAACCTAAACTCTACAATTCACTAACACTATTGACTCTTCTAACTTTTTGACCTCTCTGGAGAACCACTCAAGGAAACATCACATAAAATAATTCATAATACAAGATATGATTCATGTACATGTAATTAAGAATCTACTTGAAATGAATGCAACAATGTAATTTTCTAATCTAATAAAAAAATAAGGTGGGTGAAAAGTACCTTGAGTGGCCCTTGCTCAATTTGTTGTACCCATAGGAGAAATAGAATATGTACTACTTGAATCAACCAATCATAACAATAAATTGAAACATCTTTAGTGCATATAACTAAACTCTCACAACATGACAAGAATCTTCAAAAATATCCCATTCATGAGTGCATATCCATTATAATTGAATAAGAACAAATAACAATGAAGTATATCTGTCAAAAAAAATTGGAACTATCCAAACATATATCTTCTAACTAGATTTTCTCCTCAACCACCAATCCAAATGTATAGGCTCCAGAGGAGTTTTATTTGCATAAGGACTAAAAATAAATAAATGTAGATGTCCACTCTCCTCAGAATAGGGAGAGGAATAGTCTTTTGTGACTGAAACCATAATTGAAAAAAACAAAAGAAGACAAATGGAATTGAAACTCTACCCTAACGGTTTGAAAAATACATGCTCTGTGAAAATTATCATGTTGGATTATTTATCAATATAAAATTCCTCATGTCATCTTATTGGATGATTTAGTGACTCACAATTGACCTCTTCAACAAGCGCCTTCATTATTTCTTAGAACTATCATGTTCTAAATGTTCTAGACTCTCCCTTGCAATCTTCCTTGAATCCTTTGGCTGTGGGCTAGTCAATCTAGTTGCTGGGGCTACAATTCTTTTGGCTCCAAGAGGTTAGTTTCATCTAAAGTATACACATCATTAATCAAACATGGATTAACATAGAATCATTAATTTCATTAAAAATCACATTTATCCATGCAAACATCATCATATCATAATTATATTTCTACATGGTAAAGTCTAGTGTAGGATGCATAAAAGATATAATATATATAAGGTTCATGATTGTCTATAAGATAAGAAGCTTGGAATTTTAAAAGATATCAACTAAAAGGAAGAAAACTAGCTATTTCCTAGGCCCATCATTCCCCCCAAATAGAGTATTTTCTTGTCCTCAAGAAAATTTTAAGACCAGAGGTTATACTGGAGATTCATTTCCTTGAAATATATCACCACATCAACTCCCTTTTCCTATCTCAGATATTAGTCTTTTTGACATAAAATATTTTCCAGCCTCATATTTCCTCCTTGTCCAATGTGGCACTGGATAGAGGAGAAGAGGTGAATGAAAGGTGAGTGGAAACCATTTAAGTCCATTATCCTTAGCAATGTCTATATACTTATGAGATCTTCTAATAATGGCTATAAAATTATACAGAGAGTGCAATCACTCTTTCTTTAATTTAGGGGTTAGTTCTTCCCATCTCTTCTTTACAAACTGGAAGGCTTGTTTAATGGGTCATGCATGTAGTTGCTTCATCCTCATGTAGTCATGTTCCTTGATATTCATTATTTTCTTCTCACATCTCTGTAAGCCAGAAGATCTAACCATTGATCAATGACCATGTTGGGGTCTTGTGATTCTTTCCTTAGTTGTAGAGTAAAAGATTTGTCCCTCTCATTGTATTCTTGTAAGATTTCACCTCTTTGATGCTCATTACTGATATAAGAGGCTAATGATCTAATTTGTAAATCCCCTATAAACATTAGTGGATTCCATTTAGTCTGATTTAAGAGAACAAATTTATACAAGTACAAATCACATAACAGGTCCTACATGTCCGATGTAGAGTCAAAGAAAGTATCTAAAAACAAAATAATTCTACTCATTGACATTGGAAAATCACTAATCAATTGGTTGAACTAAAAGCAAAAATACTTTTCTTGCAAAAATAATACATAAAATATTATAGGTCTGCACTTTAGAATTTGTGCAACCTTTTCTACTACTTCTTCAATATTTACTTTCAATCTTTTTATTTTTGCCTCTTTCTATTCAAGTGCCCTAGCGTGTTTGGATATCAATCCAATTTTTTTCTTTTTCTCACTCCTCACAAAAATCTTGGGTTCTTTTCCACAATTCCACACCCAAGGACACCATAGTTGGCCTAGAGGGAACTGGGAGTGAAGGAATCGGGCCCTAGGGTACTAGTTCCTTATTTTTTTCTTCTACGATAACAAGCTATGCCAATTCATCCAACCTAGATCCATGCTCAAATTTATAAATCTTTTCCTCTCTTTATTTTTTTCCTTCTCACTATCTTTATGCTGGTGCATTTTCAACAAATATTCCAATTTCTTTATCCTTTCCATAGCATCCTACAATTATTTTCCAATATCCTTTTTCTCAACAAAAATTCCTTCACCTCTTTTCGAAAACTGGTCATCCATCTCACTTGTATACTCATTACCCTTTGAATCATGGCTCTTTGGGGTTCTTTTTCTCATTTTCCTTGTAACAAAAAAAACCTCTGAATTAGATTCAAAGGTACTTGTATAGTACCATGATTGTGTAATAGGTGTATTTACATTACCAAGGGAATTCCTCTATGATTATGAGTCTATTTCAATTGTAACCACATCTTTTTTCTATCTTCTACCTATGCCCCTCATTGGCCTTTTTCCTCTTAGGCGATGTGACTAACTTGTGGGTCTTATTTGCCATGTGGAAGGTGTAGAAGAAGATCCACCTTTCATTTTCTTGGCTCTCTATGTTTTTCCAAAACAAGGGTTTCTCCCTTGTCCTCTACTACAAGTTTCTTGATAGTGGCTGCAGGCTGAGTGCCTCATGAACCCTTCTCCTTTGGATCTCTTATGCTACATGTAGATGAAACAATGGGGGAACCAAAGGAAATTTACCTCTTTGAAATAACAGGTTCTTCAAGGATACTATTGATATTGTTTCAATTTAGGAAACTTTCCCAAGAAACACGTGGAAATTGAGTCCTAGGACTCCTTTTTATCAATAATGTGATAAAATTGAAATGGGATAATGCTGAATTGTTCCTTTTAATTTTATACTTAGATACCATTCTTTTCAAAAAATTATATAAGAAATTTGGGGCATTCACACATCTATCTTGACAAAGATGACTCAACAGTTTAAAATGAGCTGTATACAACAAGGATTGCCTACTATGACATGTTAAATACTTAATTATATAGGAAGCAACCAAATCCCAAGCTGAAGGTAAGGGTAATATTTTAGTACCTTGAGAAGAGGAGTCTAGGTTATCTCCTGGTTGCTTGAATTTATCCTTGGCAGCAATAACATCTGCCCTAGATGGAAATTCTTCTCCTTCCCATGGTAGACTGAATACTTCACCAATAGCAAATTTTGACTCATCTATCCTTAAGCCTCTTAGTATTGCTTCATGATTTTGTAATGTGGTAGAAAACTATTGTTTCATGACCTCATTATACTCTGCAAGCTTCAAGAAGTACTCTAACCAACAAAATTGTCAAAAAATAGGCAATACTAGCCTATCTCCCAACAACTGAGTATGTGTTGTTGGTTCTCTATGAATAATTTCACCACCTATGATAACACTCTGCTCTATTCTTGTGCCTTAATTATTTGTCCTTCACTCCAATTTCACTACTTTCATAAGATTTGTATGCTTGAAACCTCTCAATTCAGCTACCTTTAACCCTTTTCCTTTCCTCTAAGCTTGTATTATTTGAAAATAGAGGAAAAATAAAATGAAAAAATATTGCAAAGAGTTTTTGAAGATCAAGAAAATAAGGAAACCTCCCCCAACTAAAGATAATAAGTGTCCTCAGTTAGTGGTTTGGTTTTGATAAAAAGTTACATGAAATGTAGTAGAAAATAAATATAGATATGAAGCATGTACAAAGAAGTGTATAAACATGCCAAAAATCAATAATTAGTATGTTAGTTATGATAAATTAATGCGTGCACTTGTAGAAATGTGTTGGAATGAAATTGAACTCGTGTGAAGTGATTGTTGAGTTCCTACAATGGAATGTGAAATGAATTTCTGTAATTTCAAGGAAAATCATGCCGATGAAATTTGAAATGAATGCATGGTATGTGGTAATTGAGAAAGGTGGTAGAAATGATACATGTGAATGGATATAAAGAAATATATGTGGCTGCATGTATGGAGAAATAAGATGAAATGATAAATGTATAGTGAATGTGGGTGGTAATGTAAAATGACTGTTAGACAAGTGCTACAGGCACTTTTAGTAACAAGTCCCTTTTGAAATTTTGTCACCTTTAAGCATTGTGCTACAGGTCCCCTTTGCTTCTTTGACTATTCTAGAAAATAAATGTTATCAATTGTCACAAGTGCAGTGTTTTCATTTGAAAGAGGTGGTGGAATTATACCTATGAAAAATTAGTTGGTGAGTTGTGTAGCTCATCCACTGATTCATTTGTAGAACTTGTAGTCTCTACTGTTGAATTTTCCATTGTAGGTTCACACTACTAAATTAATGAAAGAAGGAAGTCATCCTTCTACAATGGATTTTTGTAAAGCTTCAACTCATGTCCATTAACCAATAATGAGAACCTAATATCATCGATTGTGTGTAGTTGTATTGCTCCATTTAGAAACACTTGTTTTATCTCATATGGACCAAGCCATCTAGTTTTTAATTTCCCTTTATAGTCTCTGTTTCTGAACTCATAAAGGAGAGCCCAATCACTTGCACTGAATTCTTTTATCTTTATGACTAATCATTCCATTTATTTATTTTATTATGGAAAACTTCATTGAGGTGTATGGCTTCCATTCTAATTTCATCAAGTGCATTTAGGTTGTGTAATCTCTCCTGTTGAGCTGTGGACAAGTCCATGCCCAATGTAACTATTGTCCTCACTATTTTGTATTCAAATTCAATAGGAAGTGCTACTTTCTTTCCATAGAATAGTTAATATGGTGTAAATACGATTGTGGTCTTCCAAGTTGTCTTATAGGCCTAAATTACCTTAGGCAACTTGGCTTCCCAATCCTTCCTATGAATTTGCATTGTCTTTTTGAGAATATTTTTAATTTCCTTGTTTGTGACTTTAAACTTCCCATTAACTTGAGGGTGGTAAGGTGTTGATTTCCTATGCCCAAACTCATACTTTTGAACTAATTTTGTGACTAACTCTAATATAAACTGGGGTTCTTGGTCTGTGACAATCTCTCTTAGAACATAATGTCTTGTGAATATGTGTTAAGAGAGAATTTTTTCCACATCACCATCTCTTCCAAATTATAGAGCCTTAACCTCCATCCACTTTGTAAGGTAATCTATGCATACTAGTATGTAATATTTGTTATTTTATGTAGGTGATATGGGGCCAATAAAGTCTAATCCCCATTTATCAAATGGTGCCAGAGCTAACTGTGGCTACAATGAAATTTAATTTGTTTTTATTGGACATCCCATTCCTTGACACCTATTACAACCCCTAGTGTACTTCACTTCTTCTTTATGAAGAGTTGGCCAATAGTAGCTAGTGTTGAGAATCTTAGGAGCTGTCCTCTCTACTGCAAAGTGCCCCCCATAAGGTTCATCATGGTATGATCTAAGGATATCATATAGCTCATATTCTTTGATACATCTCCTTATTATGTTGTCTAGGCTTGTGTAGAATAAGTATCTAGCTATCCAGGAGTAAGGAAAACTATTATGGACCAATTTCCTCTTTTTTCTTGGTGAGAAAAGGGATGGTGTCTATCCTACTACAAGATACTTGGAAATATTTGCATACCAAGGTGTATTCAGAGATAGAGAAAATAAATACTCATATGGGAAAGAATCATCAACAAAATATTCTTTTTATTTGGTTGGTATTCTGGATAGAAAATCTACCACTACATTTTCTTTATCTAGATTATCCACAATGGTAATGTCAAATTCTTGAAGTAATAATAACCACCTGACAAGCCTACCACCAACCACTGGTTTGTTCATTAGATACCTTATTGTTTTATGGTCAATATGTATGAACATTGGATATCATGTAATATAATTCCTAATTTTTTTATTGCATATACTACTACTGACATCTCCTTCTCTATCACTATATAATTGAGTTTTTCCCCTTGTAGATTTTTGTTGATGTAATATATAGCATACTCTTTGTTGCCTTAAGCATAAATCCTATCTTCCTTCTACCCAAGCACAAATCCTATAGAAAAATTAGAAGCATTTATATGGATATGGAAAGGTAAGGTCCAATGCGGTCCTCTTAAGATAGAGGTTTTGGTCAATACTGCCTTGAGTGATTCAAAATAGTGTTGGAAAGTAGTTTTCCACTCAAATTATACATATTTGGAGAGTAAAACAAATAGTGGAGTTGCAAGTTTGCTAAAGTCCTGAATGAATCTTCTGTAATACCCAAAATGTCCTAGGAAAATTCTAACATCTTTTTGTATTTGAGGCACAAGGAGTGTTGAGACCACTTCAATTTTGTTTTGGGTCCACTTGAATTCCTTCATTTGACACAAAATGTCCTAATACAATCCATTTTGTCATCATCATGAAACATTTTTCATGACTTAGGGATAAGTTATGTTATTAACACCTTTTTAGCACCTTCTCTAGATTGCCAAGTGCTTCATCATTTGTAGTATAATAAAACTCTCTACTTTCCTCCTTTCATTAGAATAATTACAAGAGGTGACACCCATTAACTATCAGAGATAAGATAGATAAAGCCTGCATCAAGAAATTTTCGCAATTCTAATTTAACTATGTCTTTGATTGTAGGGCTCATTCTCCTTTTGGGTTGCCTTATGGGTTTAAAAACATTATTGATGTAAATACTATGCATGCACAAGTCAGTGTCTATCCCCTTCATGTCATGATAATCCCATGCAAAGGCTGCTATATCTGCTTGTAACATTTTCATTAGTGAGGTTTGATGTATATCAATCAATTGATTGTTAACATTCAATGATTTACCCAAAATTATCTCTGAAGTCTTTGATGTTGTTTGAACTGATGACATGTCAAGTGCTGCTATGTTTGGGAAACATTGGTGTGGTAAAAAGGTGTAGAATATTTGGGAAATTGACTTTGATGATCTAGCATGAATCACATTTTACAAAGAATCCTACAAACATGTTAGATAGTTTTGATGTTGCAGGTCCCTACCATAATTATTTTGCATGATGTTTACTATCAGTTCATCTTAATATTGGTTTTCTAATAAAGGATTGTGTTCAATAGTCATCAGGGTTTGCAAGGAATATTGATCCTCCTCATCTAGGGTAGGCCAAATGGTTTGTTCCAGGTCTGCATGTGGCTGGGTTGGTGGATAAAGGACCAATTTCTTAGTCAAATTTCCATTAGAGATAATCATATTCCCCATCCCGAAACCTATAAAGGCATCTATTATTGCCAACCAAGGTCTTCCTAAAATGAGGGGGTAGCCCACAATATTAGCTTTAGGATGTAATAACCTAAAGTCAAAATGGTACTCCCATGAATCCAATATTATTACCAATTCTTCAATGATACCCTCAGATTTAACTATGGACCTATCTGCCAATTGTAGAACAATAGGTGTAGGCATGAGCTCTATTAGATGTAACAAATTCATGGTATCTTTGGTAATTACATTAATAGTTTCTCCCAAGCCAATTAAGGTGTTCTTAATGAGATTATATTTACATCCACTACAAGAATCCATGGGTTTGCATACTTGGGGATAGTTATGTTCCCAACATAATATTTGCAAGTTATCCTAGGACATGTATAGTCAAAGGGTATTTTTGCTTCTTGCTTGGATTTTTAAGGCATAGTTCTCTCACTATTTTAGTATATATAGGAACCTCCTTAATATATTGGATAAGGGATATCTTAATGAAAACATCTTTAACTTGTCCCAACAGGTTAGTTTCAACTTGTGTTTGATTCCTTTAAACTACTAATAATTAAGGGAGTAGAGGATTTGAGCTTTGATTGGTTTGGTTAACCTAATTTGACTCAGGCTCCTTAGGTTGGTTGTCCAAGGTCTCTATTGGGGGTTCCTCACCAACCAATTTAGTTATTTGAGGGGATGAATGACCAACCAAAATTTTTCTTGATATGAGGTAGACACCACTCACCTTTACCCCATAAGTAGGGTATTGAACAATTTCATCAGCATAAGCTCACTGAACAAGCTTGTTATTGGGGTTAGGTGTAGGTTGGGCTAGTAGGTGAGGTGCTCTATGTGGCTATGGTGTTGGATTTGTTGGGTTTGGCATAATGGTTTGTTGTTGTGGCTGCAAGGGCTATTGTGGTTGTTGATAATTCATGTTTTATTTTTTCCATTGTTGTCCTCTTTGCCATTAAGGTTGCCATTGGTTTTGTTGGGTTGGCCATTGAGAATTATAGCTATATCCTTGAAAATTTTATGGTGGAAACATGTTTTTCTACTTTTTATTATAATTGGTTTGAGGCATTGACCATTGCTGGTTTTTCATATTGGCCCAAGACTGATGGTTCTAACTAGGAAGATTTGCATTGTTACTAGGAAATGACATGTTATAATTCAAAGGATCTTGAGGCATACCTTGTCTTGGATTCCATGGTTTCCTTTGAGCTATGTAGAATAATTTTCCATCTTCACCTTCCAATGTATGAAAGTATGATGTACCTTGCTTATATTTAGAGATACTTGCCACCTTCTTGCATTTTAAATTAGTCCTCCCCTATCTACAATGTGGGAATTATTTTGTAAGAGATGCTTCTGTCTCTTCTTTCTTATTTTTGATATGGATTGTGTCTAAATATGTATCAAGATGGCTGCTAATATCCTCCTTCATATTTGACAGAAGATTACTCAATTCATCTCCAGAGACTCCATTGGATGGTTTGCTGATGGAAGATGTTCTGCCTCCTCTAACCTTCTTAGTGAAAGACCTTGAGTAGTTCCTGCATGATTTTTAGATTTCCTCAAATGGTGCCTAAGAAATATCTCTTGTCCCAATGAGGTTAAGTGCATCCATGCAATCTTTATTAATCCCTCTCAAGAATATCAATTTTAAAGACTCATCAGAGAGTCTGTTCTAGTGGGATTTCTTAAGGAAAAGTTGAAACCTTTCCATATAGTCTTTCAAAGATTCATCTTCCTTTTGTGACATCCTAAATATATCATCCCTCTTTTTGTCTATGCCTCTACAATAATCCTAATACTTTTCTAGGAACTTTTTCTTCATAGAATTCCAATTTGGAACAACATATCTTTTAAAACCCATAATCCATCTCAAAGTAGCATCCTTAAATGTTGTTGGAATAGTTTGAGCCTATGTGCATTTGTAGTATAATCATAACTTCTACATAAAAAATCAAACTCAAAAAGAAAAGTATGTGGATCCTTCGTGACCAACCCATAGAAGACATGTAATGTTGAAGGTGGTATGTTCTTCATGGTAGTTTCTCTCTCCTAGTTGGCAACAGGGAAGTCAAAATTCACATGCTCTAGTGGGTCTTCCACCACAATGTCATCCATGGTGATGATTTGTATATGGGAAGTCTCCTCTTTATCTAATGTGGATATTTTCATTAGGGACGATTCTTCTTCAGGAATACCCTCACTTTGTTCACTTTGATCACCAATATCCTCTAAATATTTGTGTTGAGGGGATAAATCTTCCTAGAGCATCTTGATACCTCCACATACAATAGTTGTAACTCTTTGGATAATATGTTCTTGCACATTTTTAGTAAAATGTTTTTCGTGTTGATGGATTAAAACCTAATTATCCTAATGCTGAAATCAAAAAATTTAAACCATGAAATCTTGAAATTACACAAGAGAACCCTAAATTTAGCACCATCCTCAACAAATACACGAAAAATTTAAGGCCTTTCTAATGCTTAATCAACTCGGTGCTAGACACACAATTCAAAGGAGGGATTCCTAGTTTAACAATTCACTAAACCCTCACAAAGACTTTATTTAATTATCAACCAAGGTTTTGTAAGCGCTTGATGATGCTAGAACTATATGTGTATTCACTAACTCTACATGACCTATATGATGTAGGAGAATCCTTGGTTCTTGGAAATCTTGCATTAACCAAAAATATTTTCATTCACTTTTGTTCTTGTTCTTGTTCAAGTTGGGAGATCTGATATTTCTTCATATTTTCTCACTAGATCTCGCGTACCTATGGTTTCATCATGGACATGATCAATTACCTTATTCCAAGTTTTATTCCAGGTTTTCAGCTTGATTGGATCTTTTTTCAGCAAGTTATCACTTTTAGAGTATGTGGCAGTTTTGGGACTGGCCTCAGAATAACTTTAAAACCTAATGGCTAGTTGGATCGATCGCAAATCTTTCCCGTGACTTGCGGATCCTCACAGTGTGTTTAGATTTGTTCTATGGAGTGTTCTCGACCTTACACTTAGGTCCACAGTTCGTCATGCACATCTACCATGGAAGAATTTTAGATTTGAGTTCGACCTATTCTTGCACACGTTACATTTTATTCATCGAAGATTGTAGCGATCTTTGGGCCGAAACAGATGTTTCTCGACCCATGAATTTGATATAAATCTTGTATTAAATCATTAAAATGGTGGTGAAATATGATCAAGTAGAATAAGATATATATAGAGTTTGATCTATATAATTTTTTCTCACATCTATGAGCATCATAAGTTGAGCATGTTGTAATCATGCCTATGCGCCGAATCTGTAAGCCCAGATGTGGCCGACTATATGTAATCAATATCTTCAATAATAAGAATGTTTGCATCTATAATTTCCTCCATATTTTGTGTTGCTTTTGTTGTGTTACTCTTGCTGCATGGTTCAGAATGTTCTCTTTGAGGATCTTCCTATCGTGACTACACTAAATGGGTATCAGAGAGAGATTCATTCCTTGCGAGATTGTCAGAGCTTGCACAGTCTTGTTGATGGATTTTCATGGGGCGAAAGACTAAGGATCTAACCTAAAACTAAATAAGACTTGTGTAAGGATGGTGGGAAGAAGGAATGGTAGAGGAAATGGAGCACATGGAAATGTAGACCCTGGTGTAATGGAAATTTTGAGAGGAATTATTGCAAGATTGGAAGTAGTTGAAATGACCCAGAGAAGAGGTTGACTAGTTGATGATGTAAGTGATGAATAAGTAGAAGAACAAGAAGAAGTTTAAAGAGAAGAGAAACCTAGCCTTGATCAAGGAGAAGATAGGTTCATAAGAGCCCTAACTAGAGTGAACACTAAGTCAAATTTTAATCCACCATATTATAATGGTAAGTTGGATTCAGATGAATTACTAGATTGGATAATAGAGATGAAAAGTAATTTAATTTTGAAGGTACCCCAAAAGATAAGAAGGTGAAATTTTCTAGTACAAAGTTGAGAAGACATGCCTCCCTTTGGTGGGAAAATTTGTAGATAGATAGACAAAGAAAAGGAAAGGAGAAAATAAGATCATGGGATCAGATGGTGAACAAGTTGAAGACAAAGTTTATGCTTGCAAACTATCAGATCAGTCTATTCCGAAAATTATAGAATCTGAAGTAGAAAGAATTAAGTGTGATAGAGTATACGAAGGAGTTTTATAAGCTAAACATCAGATCTGGACATTTAGAAGATGAGATTGAGCAAGTAGCCAAATATGTAAATGGGTTGAGGTTGTATATTCAAGATGAGATCAGTTTGATTAAGTTGTTGAGTGTGGGAGAGGCATATCAGTGATCCCTAAAGGCAGAAGAGAAGCTGAATAAAAGACATGAGCAAAGATAGAGAATAAGAGGTGGAAAATTTAAGAGAGGCAGATTATTTACTGGATGAGGAAGAGGAAATTTTGTAGATCAGAACAAGGATAAGGAGGTTAGTAAGAATGAGAATTCATACCAAAGAGATGATGGAAAATCTTAGGGAAGAGGAGGATATGGTAGTTACAGGAATGAAGGGTATAGAAAAGATGATAGAGGATAGGAGAAAAGAGTATTTAGAGAATCTATTTGGTTGATGGAAGGAGATTTCTAGATGGACTAAGACATGTGAATATGTGATATGCATTGGTGCCTAAGAAGGTTGAAGACTTGAAACATGTAGAAGGACAACCTGATGAGATAAAGGAATTGTTGACTAAATATAAAGCTGTCATTTCAGATAATGTCCTTGATGGAGTATTAGTCATTGCATGGATCTAATTCCTGGAGCTAGTTTTCCTAATCACACTGGATGACATCAATAGAGAATGAAGAATTGAAAAAACAAGTGCAAGAGTTTTTGAGAAAAGGTTTGATCTGAGAAAGCTTAAGTCCTTTTACAGTACCTACTGTGCTTTCACCTATGAAGGATGGAGAATGTAGGATGTGTAAAAACTCTAGAGCCATAAACAAGATCATAGTGAAGTATAGATTTTGTTTGCCTCAAATGGATGATATTATGGAATTTTTGAGTGGAGCTAAATACTTTACAAATATATATTTTAAGAGTGGATATCATCAGATCAAAATTAGAGAAGGAGATGAGTGGGAAACAAAATTCAAGACAAATGAAGGATTGTATGAGTGGTTGGTGATGATTTTTGGATTGACAAATGCACCGAGTACTTTCATGAGGTTGATGAATGAGGTATTGAAGAAATTGTTGGGTAAGTTTGTGATTGTATATTTGGATGACATTTTGATTTTCAATAAGACTAGAAAAGAAAATTTGTTGCACATAAGGCAAGTTTTACAGAGGTTGAGGGAAGAGCAGTTGTTGATAAACATCAAGAAGTGTATTTTCATGAAGGAAGAGTTGGTATATTTAGGATTTGTTATATCTGTGGATGGAATGAAGATGGATCCTAAGAAGGTAAGAGCTATTGTTGAATGTCCTACAGCTAAAAGAATCGGAGAGGTAAGATCATTTCATGGATTGGCTAGTTTTTATTGAAAGTTTATTAGGAATTTTAGTTATATTTGTAGCCCTATGACATAGATAATGAGAGGAGATAGGAAGGAATTTATATGGACAACTGGAGTAGACATGAGTTTTGAGTTGTTGAAATAGAAAGTGACTGAGCAGCCCATGCTGGTTCTACCAGACTTTGATAAGGTATTTCAAGTAGACTGTGATGCAAGTAGAAACACAATTGGAGCAGTGCTAAGTCAAGAAGGAAAATCAACATCTTATTTCAGTGAGAAGTTGAATGATGCAAGGAAGAGATATTCAGTGTATGATCAAGAGTTCTATGCCATAGTTCAAGCTTTGAAGAAGTGGAGACATTACTTGTTAGCTAAAGAGTTTGTGTTGTATACAGATCATCAGGCTTTACAATATTTGAATAGTCAAGGTAAGTTAAATCAGAAACACATGAGATGGGTGGAATTATTGTAGAGTTACACTTTTGTTTTGAAACACAAGAGTGGAAAGTAAAATAGAGTTGTTGATGCTTTGAGTAGGAGAAGAAATTTATTGACACAGATGAAAGTGGAGGTATTAGGCTTTGATGAATTGAAGAAATTATATAAGGAAAACCTGGATTTTGTAGAACCTTGGAGAGCATGTAAAGAACTAGTTTTGAAGGATAGAGGTCAATGGTTAGATTATTTCATTCAGGAGGATATTTTGCTAAAAGGAAATCAATTATGTGTACCCAAAAGTTCAATGAGGGATAACTTGGTGAAAGAAAAACATAGTGGAGGATTGGAAAGACATTTTGGAATTGATAAAATAGTAGAATTGGCAAGTAAGAATTAATTTGGTCACATATTCATAAGGATGTTAGGAAATTTGTGCAGAGTTGTAGAGTTTATCAAGTTGCAAAAGGAAGTAGTTAGAATATTGGATTGTATAAACCTTTGACAGTTCCAGAAAGACCTTGGGAGGATATCAACATGGATTTCATACTTGGTTTTACTAAGACACATAGAGGTAATGATTTAGTATTTGTGGTGGTGGAATGATTTTATAAGATAGAAAATTTCATACCCTATAAGAAGAAAACAAATGCAATACATGTAGCAGATTTGTTTTTCAAAGAAGTAGTCAGATTGCATGGATTACCTAGGAGTATTATTTCAGATAGAGATACAAAGTTTGTTGGTTACTTTTGGAGGACACTTTGGAAGAAGTTGAAGATAGATTTGAAGTTTAGTTCTACTTTTAACCCATAGACAAATGGATAGATAGAGGTAGTGAATAGGAGTTTGGGAAATTTGTTGAGATGTTTGGTTGGAGAGAAAACCAGAAGTTGGGATTTAGCCCTTGCACAAGCAGAGTTTGCATTTAATAATTCAATGAACAAGAGTACATGAAAAGGAACCTTTTGAGATTGCTATTGGAGTTAATCCTAGAGGTATATCAGAACTAAGAGATATCAGTAAGGAAGATAAAAGGAGTGCAAAAGTAGAGGAATTTGTAGAACATATGAAGATAATGCATACTCAAGTGAAGCAACAGTTAGAAAATATGAACTGAAAGTATAAGGAGAAAGAAGATGAAAAGAGGAGACATAAGGAGTTAAAAGTTGGAGATAAGGCAAAGGTATATTTGAGGAAGGAAAGATTCCCAGTTGGCACATGTAGTAAACTAAAGATGAAGAAGTTTGGAACTTGTAGGATTCTGAAAAGGTTTGATTCAAGAAATGCATATGAAGTGGAGTTACCAGAGGACATGGGTATATAACCTATATTCAACATTGCAGATCTATACCAGTACCATGAAGCGAAATTCAATAAAGAAAATAAATAAAAAGTGGAAGAACAATATCCTAAAAAATAATCAAATGAGATACAAGAGATTTTGGTTATCAGAGATGGGAGAAAGACTTGCGGAAGACAATACAAAGAATACTTGGTAAAGTGGAAAGGTAGACCAGTGGAGGATTCTTCTTGGATTTCTTAGGCTGAGGTAGACCGTATTGGTTTTCATTTAGCCCTTGAAAAGTGAGGGACTCACTTTTCATTAACCCTGAATGTTTGATGCAGGAGCATCCTTGGTTCTTGGCAATCTTGCATCAACCAAAAATATTTTCATTCAGTTTTGTTCTTGTTTTGTTCTTGTTCTTGTTCAAGTTGGGAGATTCGGTATTTCTTCATATTTTCTCACCAGATCTCATGTACCTATGGTTTCATCATGGACATGCTTAATTACCTTATTCCAATTTTTCAAGTCGATTGGATTTTTTTCCGGCAAGTTATCACTTCTAGAGTATGTGGCAGTTTTGGGACTGGCCCTTAAATAACTTCAAAACCTAATGGCTAGTTGGATTGATTGCGGATCTTTCCCATGACTCACAAATCCTCACGGTGTGTTTAGATTTGTTCTATGGAGTGTTTCTGACCTTAAACTTAGGTCCACACTTCTTCATGCACATCTACCATGGAAGAATTTTAGATTTGAGGCTGATCTATTCTTGCACATGTTACATTTTCTTCATCAGAGATTGTAGTGATCTTTGGGCTGATGCGAATGTTTCTCGACCTGCGAATGTGATATAAATCTTGTATTGAATCATTAGAATGGTGGTGAATTATGATCAAGTAGAATAAGATGTATATAGAGTTTGATCTGTAGAATTTTTGCTTGCATGTATGAGCACCATAATTTGAGCATGTTGTAATCAGGCTTGTGCACTGAATCTGTAAGCCTGAATATGGTTGAATATATGTAATCAATATTTACAATAATAAGAATGTTTGCATATATATTTTCCTCCATAATTTGTGTTGCTTCTGTTGTGTTACTCTTGCTACATGGTTCAGACCATTCTCTTTGAGGACCCTCCTACCATGACTGCACCACTATATGAGTGAGTATAGGTGATTTACACACACATAGGAAAAAAATAAAGGCTATAAAAGTAAATAAAGCATTAACTTGTAAAAAAAGGGGCAATAACTTAATCTGTTATTGATGCTATGGGTACCTTCAACTAGACACTATAACTGTTAACTGCTAAACCTTAACTCTGTAATTCACTAACACTATCGATTCTTACTTCTAAATTCTTGACCTCTCTGGAGAACAACTCAAGGAAACATAACATAGCATAATTCAAAATACAAGATATGATTCATGTACATGTAATTAAGAATCTACTTGAAATCAATGCAACAATGTAATCTTCTAATCTAGTAACATAAATTAAGTGGTTGAATAATACCTCGAGTGGCCCTTTCTCATGTTGTTGTACACACAAGAGAAATCAAATATGTGCTACTTGAATCTACTAGTCATAACAATAAACTAGAATATATTTATTACATATAATTGAACTCTCACAACATGAAAAGAATCTTCAAAAATCTCTCATTCATGAGTGCATATCCATTACAACTTAATAACAATGAAGTATTATATATGAAACAAAATTGGAACTATCCAAACACATATCTTCTAATTAGGTCTGCTCCTCAACCAACGATCCAAATATATAGGCTCGAGAGGATTTCTATTTGCATAAGGACTAAAAATAGAAAAATAAATGCATATGTCCACTCTCCTCAAAATAGGGAGAGGAATAATATTTTGAAAGTGAAACCATAATTGAAAAATATAGAATAAAAATAGAATTGAAACTCCACTCTAACGGTTTGGTAGAGACGTGCTATGTGAAAACTATCATGTTGGTTTTTTTATCAATACAAAATTCTTCTTCCTCATATTGTATTATTGGATGATCTAGTGAGTCATGATTGACCAATTCAATGAGCACCTTCATTATTTTATGGAAGTATCATGTTCTCAATGTTTGAGACTCTCCCTTACAATCTACCTAGAATCCTTTGGTTGTAGGCTGGTCAATCTAGTTGATGTGGGCTACAATTATTTTAGTTGTAAGAGGTTAGTTTCATCTAAAGTATTCACATCATTAATCAACCATGAATTAAAATAGAATCATATTGAATATCATAAACACTCACACATTTATCCATGCAAACATCATCATATCATAATTATATTTCCACATGGAAAAGTTTGGCTTAGGATGCATAAAAGACATAAAAGATATATAAGGTTCATGATTGTCTATGAGATAAGCAACTTGAAATGTTAAAAGACATAAACTAAAAATAAGAAAGCTAGTTATTTCCTAGGCTCATCAAAGTCCAAGTGCTATAAGTTCCATTGTTGTAAGTCTTAATGTTGTAGTTCCCTTTGATATATGTATTGATCCCGTAGGTGTAGATGTTATAGGTACCAAAGTTGCAAGATTAAATGATACAAGTCCCTTTTATAGATGTATCAATAAATTTTTACTCTAAATGTAGGTACTAGCATCAAGGAGGAAGAGTTTCAACTTGAAATATCTTTACCAACACCATAGATGAACCATCTTACACCTACTACTGTTGAATACTACTTACACACTCATAAAAATTTATTATTCTAATAGATAATATGCTCCATGCCAAACCCAAAATGCACAAAATTATGAGATACCTTTGATTCTACAATTAAATAATCTAGTATTAACTTAGGCGCATCCAATAATACTTATAAAAGAGTTTACAATAAGTTAGACCTTTCCACCATCAAACTTCACATAATTACGAAACCACTCTCAGAGGGGAGTCATTTAGAAAGAGGCATTAGATTCAATCATCCATGAGTCCTCACATGCATGTGTGGTAAGGGTAGAAAAAATATGTTTTGACTCATCCTAAGAAGCTCTAAAATCTATATAATCATCTACCTCACTTTTTTATTTCTTCCTTTCCTTATACTCCTTGATGTGGCTTTTTTTAATCATAATTTGAACATTGTTACCTTGGATTTACCACGAGTCTTAGATCTAATCTTGTCATTTTTTTTTCCTTTGAATTTCCATGAACAACCTTTTTTTTTTCATATATTTGAAATATGTTTTCCTCATCTCCTTTAAGAGAAGAGAAGCCACTACCTAATCAAGCACATAATTTGAACTAGTACTTCCAATTATCATCATTAGATTGTCCCATGGGTTTGGGAAAGAACATAACAAGATCACACAATGACCATCTTTTATTCATATTGATAAACTATAACTAACTCATAATGGTGTTAAATGCATTTAGTTTCTCAACAATTAAGTCCCCATTACCCATCCTCAACATATACAACTTATTTTGTAGAAAAAATTCTTCACCATGGATTTAGTTGAATTAAAATTTCCCCTTTCCTAGAGGGTTTTAGTAGTGGGTTATCCAACAATATTTAGGAGCATTTAATCTACCAAAAAAATTGAATGAGAATTTCTAATATGACATATCCTTGTTGGATGTTGTGGTTGAGTTTTTGATATGTGGTTGTCATTGATGTCAACACTATTAGAATTAACATCTTTAAGACTATATATGTCGAGGATATTGAGAAAATTGTAATAAAATATGTTACAGGTTGTCTATGAAGTACTGAAGATCAGTATGGCAGAAAGTTCAATATGTTGATAGTGAGATGTTGTGGATTAAAGGGTTTGTTTTCAAGCCTATCTAGTTTCTATTCTGAAATTTTTAGAGGTGCACATGAAGATTTGAGGAAGTTATAAGTTTCTGTGTTCTGACAGATATTCTGTTACTGCAAATGGTGTTTATGGAAGAAGATAACATGTATCTAATAATCTAAGTTGTTGCACATGTTACTGTGCTGTTCAAGGACGTTTCTAGATCATGTTCTATCTATGTTGCACATCTGCATTGATCATTGTGCTTGGAATTTGAGATTTTCTCTTGCATGTTCATGGCCGACAAGGTATTTGAAGCATGTTGTGGATCTTCAAGGAAGAATATTTGAAGGTATTTTGTGTTTGAGAATATTATTTTGGATCTCTACTATGTTGTGGCTGGCCTTGGTTGATGCACAATGATAATATTTATTGTTTTGGGCTGATAGTTTGCATTCATTCTATTATTTTGTTGAAGTCGACATGAAGCAATGTAATTTCTTTTTGTGGATATATAAGTGATGGTTTCTTCATTTGAGATGTATATGAAATGTGAAGTGTGTGAGTGCTATGTGCGAAAAAGGTTCAAATTATTCGAAGGTAGAGAAAAGTGTGAGGAAGAGTGAAAGAAAGTGAAGAAGTGTTCATGTGCTCAACCAAAACTATACTCAAGCATTAGCATATGCTACTTTCTTAGTTCATATTCTTCAGATGGATTTAATTTGAATGTTTTCTGTAAGACAACGAGTCTTCCTTTGAGCAGTGAGCTCTAGGCAATGTGCTTGAATGCATGTGCATTCCTCATATATTTTTCTTATAATTTTAATAGGTTATAGCTTGTGGATTAACCTCCACCATGGTTTTTCCCCTAACAAGGTTTCCACACAAAAATATTGGAGTTATGCGTGTTTCTAATGTATTGTTGATTCATGCTTTCATTGTTATTAATAAAATCTAAGAATAAAGGTTAATAAGTTCAATAAGTTTTAAATTATGTGACAAATGATTCACCCCCCTCTCAGTTTTCTACCCTTGTGTTGCCAACAATTGTTATCAGAGCAGGTTCCTTGGAATAAGTTTAAAAACTTGAGGTGATCTGGGATTGTGACATACAAGAAGGATAGTCCAAGGTTTGATGGAACAAATTATTCTCTATGGAAAAATCGAATGGAGTGTCATCTGAGATGAATTGGTGAATCCTACTGGAACATTACAAGCAATAGGCGTGTTATTCCTTAGAATGTTCCTACCACTACTACTGGGATTAGGGATGCTAGATATAACATTAGGGCTAAGGAAGAATTGTTGAGTGCTTTGATTGATTCTAAGATGACAAATGTTTTGGATATGAAAAATACTAATGAGATTTGGAAAAAGTTGGAAACCTTATATGAAGGTGATGCTAATGTGAAGATGGCTAAGCTACAAAATCTGAAAGGAAAATATGAACTGTTGAAAATGGGTAATGATGAGAATATTACTACTTTCATGCAAAGAGTGAATGAACTTGTGTGTGGTATCAGTTTTGTTGGTGGATAGGTGGATGAATTAGAGATTTTTGCTAAAGTGCTTAGATCCTTGCCTGATGCATACAAAATCAAAGCTACAACCATTGAGGAGCTCTGAACTGTGAAAAATATAACTAGAGATATGTTGATTGGTAAGCTTACTGATTTTGAGTTGAGTAAATTCAGTGATGCCCCTTTGAAGACATAATTTGCATTTAAAGCTACTAATTATGGGAGAGACAAGCAAAGCTATGATTCGAGTGAAAGTTCTTCTAGAAAGGTATTCAAATATGAGGAATAAATGAGATAAATTGAAGAAGAAGAAAGATAACAGAATGAGCTTGAAGCACTTATTGTCAAAAGGGAAGCCAGAGGAGAAGGTAAGCATAAAGGAGATTTGCCTATTAATTTTTTTCCTTGCAACAAGATAGGTCATTTTACATCAAGGTGTCCAGAAAGAGTTCCTAAGCCAAGACCTTACAAGCCTAAATTTCAAAATAAGTGTTACTATACTGCTGATGAAGGTGTGATAGATGATGAATCTAAAAAAGGGAATGTAAGTGAAGATGAGTTTATATTTATTGCTATCAAGGAAAATAATCTAGTGTCTACTGAATCTGCTAGTTGTACAAATGTGGAGAAAGCTCTAGTTGCTCGAGTTGAAGAAAAAGATGAATGGGTAATTGAAAATGGATTTTCACATCACATGACAGGTGATAAAAGTAAATTTTTAAGCCTGGAGAAGTATGATGGTGGTTTTGTAAGATTTGATGACAACAATGGTAGTATAATCCATGGTAGAGGATGTATTTCTTTTGATGATAAGCATAATACTGATGATGTTCTTTATGTTGAAGGTTTGAAGCATAATCTTCTGAGTGTTGGACATATGGTTGATAATGGATACAATATTCAATTCAAAGATGGAAAGTGTAACATACTGGGAATTTCTAGAAATGCGATTGCTTCAGGTACTAAAACAAAAGGTAACATCTTTTATTTGAATGCTACTAGTAAAAGTTGTTTGATTGCTCAAGTTGATGAAAGTTGGTTGTGGTATAGAATAATGTGTCATGTAAACTTTGACAATATTATCAAGATAAGTTCCTCACAGGCTGTGAGAGATATTCCCAAGTTGGTGAAGCCTACTAATACCATATGCAAGGAATATCAGTTAGGAAAATAAACTAGAATTTCATTTCGGAGCAAACAACATTGTTCATATAAATTGTTGGAGCTTGTGCATACTGACTTGTGTGGTCCTGCTAGAATCAAAAGTCTACAAGGTTACAAGTACTTCATGTTGCTTATTGATGATTACTCTAAGATGATGTGGGTTACTTTCTTAAGGGAGAAATATGAAGCTCTATAAAAGTTCAAGATCTTTAAGGGTATGGTTGAGACATAGACAGGTTTGAAGATTAAGTGTGAGATCAGATAGATGTGGTGAATTTACTTCCGGTGAGTTTAATTATTTTTGTGAAGAACATGGGATAAAGAGACAATTATCTACACCGCGAACCCCTCAACAAAATGGAGTTGTGGAAAGGAAGAATATGACAGTTCAAGATGTTGCTAGAATTATGATGTTGGAAGGAAACATCCCTCATATCCATTGGAGAGAAGCTATGAGTACTAATGTTTATATCCTTAGTCAAGTAAAAATCAAAGGTAATACTGGTAAGATTCCTTTTGAGCTATGGTTTGGTCATAAGCCTACTATTAGATATTTCAAAATCTTTGGGAGTAAATGCTATATCAGGAGAGATGAAGATATAGGAAATTTTGATGCTAGAAGTGATGAAGGAATCTTTCTTGGTTATTCTACTAAGAGTAAGGCCTACCAATGCTACAACAAGAGATTGAAGAAAATGGTTGAAAGTGAAAATTTTAAGTTTGATGAAGGCATTATTAAACCCTCCAGAACCCGTGGATATGATTATGATGATCAAAATGATAGTACAAATAAGAGTCAGAATTCAAATCAAGTTCAAACTGTTTTGGTGAATCAAGAAGATCAAGAAGAAGGAGAGATTAGTGAAAGTACAAAAGCGAGATCACAAGAGCCTAAAATTAAAGAACACTTTAAGACTCCAAGGTGTGAGATTAAATCATTCAAAAAATTAGATTATAGGAGATAAGAACAAAGGTGTAGAAACTAGGAGAATAATCGCAGAAGAATACTATTTAATTTCAAAGGCCGAGCCAAGTAATGTCAATGAAGCATGCAAATATGAACATTGGATTGAAGTAATGAAAGAAGAGCTACATAAAATTGAGAATAATAATACATAGATTTTTGTTCCTAGACCTAAAGAAAAAATGTAATTGGAACTAAATGGGTCTTTAGAAACAAACTGAATGAACAAGATAAAGTTATGAGAAACAAAGCAAGACCGGTATGCAAAGGATACTCTCAGATGGAAGGAATTGAATTTGAAGAAAATTTTGCTCCTATTGCTCGAATTGAAGCTGTAAGACTGTTTCTTCCTTATGTTGCTGAAAAAACCTATAAAGTTTATTAGATGGATGTCAAGTCAGTAATTCTAAATGGTGAATTAGAGGAAGAGGTGTATATTGAGAAACTTGATGGATTTCAATTAAATGATCATGGAGATATGGTTTGTCGATTGAAGAAAGAATTGTATGGACTCAAGAGATCCCCTAGAGTTTGGTATGCTAGATTGGATAAGTATTTTTTGATGCTTGGATTTAATAAAGGTACCATTGATAGTAATCTATATTTCAAGATTGATAATGATAAATATTTGTTTATGGAAGTCTTTGTTGATGATATCATTTTTGGAGGAGATGATGGTTTGTGCATGAAGTTTTCTAATGAGATGAAGAATGAGTTTGAGATGTTAATGATTGGAGAGTTGAAATTATTTTTGGGATTGCAAATTACTCAGGTAGATAAAGGGATATTTATATCTCAGTCCAAGTATGTGAGAGAAATACTAAAGAAGTTTGGTTTTGAAGATTCAAAATCAGTCGGTACACCCATGGTGACTGGATGTAAGCTGACACAAGATGATGATTCTCCTAAGTTAAATTAGACTAGATAGAAATCAATGATTGGTGGATTGCTTTATTTGACTCAAAGTAGACCTGATATCATGAATTTTATATGCATTGTTGCTAGATTTCAAGCGAATCCTAAGGAATCATATGTGACTGCTGTGAAGAGAATTTTCAGATACTTGAAGGGAACTATTGATTTTGGCCTGTGGTATCCTAAAGATGATGATCTTGCTTTAAATGCCGTTACTAATGCTGATTAGGTAGGAGATGTGAATGATAGGAAAAGTACTAGTGGTGGCACATTTTTCTTGGGAAATAAATTGATTTCATGGTTAAGGAAAAAACAAAATGTTGTTTCTTTGTCTACTGTAGAGGAAAAATATATTGCTTCTACTAAAAAATATACTCAAGTATTGTGGATGAAGTAGATGTTGAAAGATATCAGATTTGTGTATGATGAACCTATTTCCATATTCTATGATAACTCAAGTGCTATAAATTTTTTTAAGAATTTGGTGCTACATTCAAATACCAAGCATATATCTATCAAGTACCACTTTTTGAGAGATAAGGTGAGTGGTAAGGAAGTCAAATTGGAGTATGTGACTACTAAGGAACAAATTGTAGACATATTTACTAAGATTTTTCCCAAGGACACTTTTGAGTATCTCAGAGGGAAGTTATGGGTGATTACCCCTCCTAATCAGAACTAAGATGCAAAGTCTTTGCATCAATTTGTGCATTCACAGTCATATCTTGATTCAAATTTATGTTGTGGTGGATGCTACTCAAGGGGAGTAGTCAGATGATTCAGATATGTGGTTCAGAGCTTGTGTATATTTGTCATTGATGTCAAAGGGGGAGAAGAGTAATGTGAAAAAATATTGGAGAACTAAGGGAGAGAAGAGCAATGTGTAAAGGGAAGATTGTTGGAAGAAGAGTTAGTTGCATTGATGGTGTGTTTTTTTTTCACATCATGTGTTTCCATCAATTCCAAAGGGGGAGATTGTTGGATGTTTTGGTCGAGTTTCTGATATGTGGTTGTCATTGATTTCAACACTATTAGCATTAACGTCTTTAAGATTGTATATGTCGAGGATATTGAGAAAATTATAATAAAATATGTTACAGGTTGTCTGTGAAGCAGAGAAGATCAGTATGGTAGAAATTTTAGTATGTTGATAGGGAGATGTTGTGGATTAAAGGGTTTGTTTTCAAGCCTATCTAGTTTCTACTCCAAATTTTTTAGAGGTGCACATGAATATTTGAGCAAGTTATAAGTTTCTGTGTTTTGACAGCTATTCTGTTACTTCAAATGGTGTTCATGGAAGAAGATAATGTGTATCTGATAATCTGATTTGTTGTGTATGTTATTGTGGTGTTCATGGAAATTTATAGATCATGTTCTATCTATGTTGCATGTCTGCATTGATCATTGTGCTTGTGATCCAAGATTTTATCTTGCATGTTCATGACCGACAAGGTGTTTGAAGTGTGTTGTGGATCTTTGAGGAAGAATATTTGAAGGTTTTTTTTGTGTTCGAGAGCATTATTCTGGATCTCTACTATGTTGTGACCGAGCTTGGTTGATGTGTGTTGATAATATTTATTGTTTTGGGCTAACAGTTTGTATTCATTCTATTATTTTGTTGAAGTTAACATAAAGCAATACAATTTCTTGTTGCGGATATATATAAGTGATTGTTTCTTCATTTGAGATGTGTGTGAAATTCAAAGTGTGTGAGTGCTATGTGCAAAAAAGGTTTAGATCATTTGAAGGTAGAGAAAAGTGTGAAGAAGAGTGAAAGAAAGTGGAGAAGTGTTCATGTGCTTAACCAAAACTGTACTCAGGCATTAACATATGCTACTTTCTTAGTTCAAATTCTTCAGATGTATTTAATCTGAATGTTTTCTATAAGATAGCGAGTCTTCCTTTAAGTAGCGAGCTCCAAGTAGTGTGCTTGAATGCATGTGCATTCCTCATACATTCTTCTTATAATTTTAATAGGGTATAACTTGTAGATTAACCTCCACTGTGGTTTTTCCCCTATCAGGGTTTCCACACAAAAATCTTGGTGTTATGTGTGTTTCTGATGTGTTGTTGATTCATGATTTCACTATTATTAATCAAATCTGAGAATAAAGGTTAATAAGTTTAATAAGTTTGAAATTCTATGACAATTGATTCACCTCCCCTCTCAGTTGTCTTCCCTTGTGTTGCCAACAATCCTTGTCTTTATCCTTCATTCCTATAGGTTTTCTTCTAGAGATTACTAACTATAGGTCTCAATCTATTAATAGACCCTCTCTCTTGATCATCCATAGTTCAAAGTTTGTGACATTAAACCATTCCATCTTCAATCATGACGTGCTTTCCTTTTTACCTAAAAATAAATATCTTTTGTGTATAACTCCCATTCAAACCAAGTTTAGTCCATGTTTTCCCAATTTCATAGGAAAATAGATTGATTAGCCTCTACTATGAAATAAAAGGAAGTTGATAGTAGAAAAAATTCCTACACTAATCAATGAAGAGATAAATACATATAAAATAGGATCTAATAATTTCAAAATAAAATATTATACACAAAAATAATACCACTAATGAGAGCCAATAAAGTATAATTTTACAAAAAGTACCTCTTTTCTGCCTAAAACCCACCTCCAAATGTTTGTGAATAAAATATTGTGAAGTTTTGTTTAATTATGTCAAGATACAAGTTTAACTCTTACATAATTTTTTAGATTAAGAGTGAAAATTGTAGGTTAGACTAACATTTGAATTTTAGAAGGAATAATTTTTTGTTCAAAGTAGGGCTATGGAGATCCCTCATGTGGATTTTATAAGATTCCAAGATTGTTTTTGAAGTTGTCTAAGATCTCTTTGATCTCTATGCATATTTTGAAATTTTGACCGATGAATCAAATATCATCCACTATCTTAATGATGATTCATTACAAATTAAGGGGAGAACTAAGTGGCGGTTCTAGCAAGAGTTCTCTAGAGATCCTTCACTATTATTTTTGCCTACACAAAAGAACAACTATAGATGAATCTTGAAGATGTGGAATTGCATTATTGATGCACTAAATAAATTTTCTTTTTATTAATAAATATAACCAATAAACTAGAGAATAAATCATTTTATCCTTTTCAAATGACTCTTAGTTTAGATTCAATAATTAGTAGAAGAATCTTAATTATAATATAATAACTATCAATTATGGAGTAAGTGATATGAATGATATGTGTGTGTGTGTGTGTGCATGTGCCTTAGTATGGATATGACGGATCTCTCACTTTTTATTCTTTGAGAAGAAAATTAGAATCAAAGTTCAAAACTCTATTATTGTCAAATTAATCATGTAACTTGTTCTAAATTATGAAATAAAAGAGGAAGTTTGTCCAATATGTTGATTGTTGACCATTGATTGGTCTCTCTCTAGAGGGGGAGCAAGGGCCCACTTTGATCGATAGATAGAGGTTGGTATATTTTAGTATGAATAGTTTTTATTTCCTTTGTAGTTACTGTTGATTAGTAAAATATTATTTGATTTATCTTCTTTTCCAACGGTTGCTATTGTGTACTCTAAATTCATAATTTACTAGATTAAAAATCTATTGCAGTTTTTGTTCAATAGAGTAGTTTGTATGTCATTAAATTATTTTCTTCCCAAAGCATTAGATTATTTTATGTTTTATCAGATTATGTTATCTTTTCAAAGCATTAGATTACTTTAAGTTTTATTGGATTAAATTTTACTGAAGCCTATTGCAAATAGCCATGGACACACCCTATATTTGACATTGAACTCATAAGTCTATTCAGTTGTAAGGTGAACAAAATATTGGGAAAAACAAGGTGTCTCAACCCTTGATTTTTCCATAGCATGTTTAATTATTTAATATGGAAAATATATTTGATAATTATCCCATGTTGTCTTGTGAGTTACAACTTGCAATTTCCATTTTCAAGGAGTCAAAATGGAAATTTGAAATTACAAGTGGAGTTGTGCATGAAGGAAATTTATATTTCATGTTGAGTTTGCATGGAATGTGAGCTTTGGAGGTGTAGTTATATTTTAGCAAGTGCATCTTTTGCATGTGCAGGTTTAGTGACAATTGGCAGTTGCAGTATTACACGTATAGACAATTGGAAACTTACCTTTATACATGTGTTTTTTGGTGCTTTCCATGTTTCATCTTTAGGCTTTGGCATTCAATTTTAGAAATCTCTAATTAAAGCATTGTAAGCTCCTATATATTGAGCACTTGTATTTTGGAGTTGTATGTTGTTTTATTGAAGTACTATTATGTTGTCAAAATTACTCCATAATTGAGAAGAAGTGTGAAGACTCCTACAAGAGCATAGCTCTACAATTATATTTTAGCTTGTTTATTATTGTTGAATAATATAATTGAATTGTGTTTTGGAGTGTCAGGTTTTTTCTTTTGAAAGGGTTTTCCCCATGTAATTTCAATGTTATATTTTTCATTTTTTTTAATCTATTTATGATATGTATGTGCTTCATATTGAATATGTCTGCATTTATATTAAATCATAGCTAAATGAGTGAAATCATATGAAGTTGGAAGAGTTCAAAAGCAATCATATCTTGGGTCATAATTTTCAGCTCAAGCTAGAGTATGCAAATGTAGAGGCAAAATGATTATACATGTGGAAGGGTTTCCCCAAAATTTTCTATGAAGATGAATGGTTTAGAATTGCTTTGAGTTGGATCCATTAAGATATATTTTGTCTTGATGTTGTGAATGGGTTGTGCTCCACCAAACTTATTCCAACACTGAAGGTCATGACGAATGAAAGGTTATGAAGCTATATGAGCATGAATTTTCACCCCTAACATAGATTCCCTTTTACCTTCCCTCACTTTAGAAAACCAAATCCGAAGGCAAAATTACACCTAAGCCAGCTACCTTCATTCCACTTGGCATATATTTTGTGTGTCTATGGAGGTGTTTCTATCTAGGACGCCCGCACAACGTGCAAACATTTGTATGGAACGCTAATGTTCCTAACAAATTCCCACATCTAGAGCCCACAGAGGCGTTACCATTCCCATTGGGAGTTGACTTGTAATGCCCTCTTCAACTGACCAAACCGAATATGACCATTTCTTCATCTTCCTTTTTCATATTCACTATTCTTGCTTCCATTTTGCATCTCATGGATCTTTGGACCTCTCCATCCTTTCCAACTATCTCTTCACCTTCTTGAGACTCTCCTCTTCCTTCACATCTCTTCACAAGCTCCAAGCAAATTCTTCACTATCTCAAGAAACACTTTATACTTCACAACAACAACTTCAACACTCCATCACTTCAGTAGAGCAAGCGTGGAATGAAACACCACGACAATAGATGCTTAAGTTCCTCTCATTTTCTCCCCCACTAGCCTTGAGCGCTTTGGGTGGAGGTGGTAAGCTTTCACTCCTCTCCTCTATTCTTTGGTTGAGTAGCATAACACTATTTTGTAGTGTCTTTGTGTACTTTTCTTCATTTCATACTTTTCTCTCTATCTATCTGGCTATTCGTGGAGGTGGGAACACCAAAATAGGGGTTTGACTGAGGTAAACCCCTATACAACCCCAACACTTTCTCTCTCTCCCTCTCTTGTGTGTAGGTATTGAAGACATTCAAAAGCTAGAGGGTTCATCAATCACACGGTTGTAATTATTTCCTTTCCATTCTTCTCCTTGTCCTTATCTACTTCACTTCTATTTCAACTTTATCGCTTTTTGTCATTTCCTTACAATCTAGAAGTTCTCAATAATTGGATTGCTAGTAGTCACTTAGCTATTTTCTAAGATAAACCTACTTTTTGGTCCTTAGAAGATTCTAGCATGCCTTAGGGACACCAAAGTGTTGTGTTGTCGTCTGCATTCTACACTAACGTCCTTTGGTCGAGAGCTTTTCGGTTTGTCTAGAGAATCTCTATGACTTACTCTTTCTAGTTCTAGAACTCTCGCCACTGTCCTTTGAGGTAGTTTAGGGCAGTTCACCCCGTGAGGCTCTCTGAATGAAGAGAACTCACGAGTAGCAAATCCCCCTTCTCTATAGAAGCTTACAAGGAATTTTTTTGAAAAAAGAACTCTAATTGTAGATGATATCTCTAACCTATGGGTTTGATATGCCATGATGGGCATTACATACAAGGTTTATTTCACAAAAAGGGAAGGGTCTTCTATCATCACTACCATCTACATTACTCATAAGATGGTAAAGGAAGGGAATGATTATGATCTTTGTGAGATATTGCAACAACACTTGTTGGATAATTTGTAGAGAACCAAGGAGTCACACTACAACTTCCAGTATGGCACTTTGATTATTTTTCTTATGTTCTATTTCTTGAAGGAATTTCTTGGTTTAAAGAATGTGGTCCGAAGAAGGGATATTCCTATTGCATATCAAATTAGGGACCACATGAATAGTTTTCCAGATACAAAACAATGTGATGTAGAATAGGGGTGGATTATCTTTTCCTAACTTAAATCAATACAATTCAACCACTAATTTACCTTCTAGACCCCTGCAATGCTGATTTTCACTAACTAGCTAGTCTTTCCAACTAGGTCTCCAAAATGGTGTTTTTTGGTATATATTTTAGATAAGGTTGTATCACCATGAAAAATAGACCTTTTCAGATACCTATTAGGCCCTTTTATAACATATCTTCCTAAGGACATAGGTTGTTTTGGAAAAAATCACATAAATTTGGTCCGCTACACCTAGAACAAGGCCAATTAGGCCACTTTTACAAAGCACCTACTAGGAAACCACTTCCCAAACACCTAAAAACTTCACCAATGTTATAAACCAGTCACATAGGGTCACAATAATAAGATTTTTTCAATAAATCACTCTTCCAAATTTCTATCCCACTCTTTCACTATCCTACCTAGCCTAACACATGAGGATGTTAGACAAGGGATTTGATAAAAATCCTCCAAACTCCATCCCCTGCTCCCTAAAAAAATAAGACATTGAAAAAAACCCTAAAAATACCATTCCATTGAGTTTAGCTAAATTACAATAGTGGAATGGTCTAAAACCTACATTTTTGTTCTCAAACCCTTGAAATGGAGGGTTTCTAAGCGATCTGAGAAGAAATACTTTAAAAAGATTTATTTGTAATGAAAATACACCACATTAGGCTCAAATGAAAGCTAAAACACTATAACCACCTTTCACTTAAGTTTCAACTCATGATAGTACAATACGGGGCCGTATAGAGCTAGCAAACACAAAAAATGACACAAATTTATAGAAAATAGAGCTTCTTCACTTCCTTTGTCCACTAAAAGATACCATGATCATGTCTCAAGGTTTGTGAGGCTAAAACACTAAAATGTGACTTTCATCCATCAGTTACAAAACAAGAACACTCAAGTGACTGTTCAAATCCCCTCAACATGCAATTTTTCCAAGTTACAAGCAACTTTTACATTCTTGCATTAACTTTTACCCAAAGCCTAAAAATGACCCTATATGACACTAAACATGCAAAACTAGTCTTATTGCAAACTTATTACATCCATTACGTGACAAAACACCCAAATTTCTAACCTAGACACCTAAATGCATCACTAAAACTAAAATGACCATGGTACCCTTGCACCATACACCCGGGGTGAAAAATATTTCATTCTCCTAATGAAATGAGCTCATGGATAGAGAATCCATTCTGTTTTATATCCTCCTCTGACATCCAAGTAGCATATTCATTTGGTAGTCCATGGAATTTAACCAAGTATTCATTATACACTTTGTGTCTAGTCCTCTTGGCATCCCTTGTATCAAATATGATCTCAAGCTTCATTGATTGGCTGGGTGGTAGGTCTTTAACCCACTCATCATTTTCAACTCCTATTATATTTTCTCCTTCACCTACAACCATAGTTACCTTTAAAATGAAAAAGATCAGAAACATTAAATATGGGTGAGATAGCCACTCCAGGAGGGAGTTCTATCTCATAAGCATTTTTCCCAAACTCGTGGACCACCTTGCAAGGTTCAATATTCTTCATCAATAACTTAGTGTATCTACCTTTAGGTAACCTCTCCTTTTTTAGGTGTGCAAGTACCATGTATCCAACCTTGAATTGTACATCCTTCTTCTTCAAATTTGCATGCCTTTTATACTTTTCCACACTCTTTTGTAGATTCTCCCTTGTTGGTGGATATCTCTCATTGCCACTACAAATTCTTCACCTTGTGCACTCGTTTTCTCCATATCCTTTAGATATTTGAGTTCATCACAATGTGTTACAATATTTTGGGGTTTCTTTAAAACATTCCAAAATGAAATATAAAAGAGGAATAAGATACCCTCAAAAGTTGTAGAGAGATACAAGAATGATATCACTTTTATGGTGGACAAGGAAAATTGCTGCATGGAGGTAGTTGAACCAAGAAATTCATGGATAAAAAAGTTTCCCTATGAGGTCTCCAGACTTGAATAGATTTCATATGTTGAAATTTTTCTCACCAAACCTAGGGATCCCACTATTGAGAGGTTTGGCACATATGATGAGATAAACAAAAAAAATCAAGAGTAAGGTAGAAGAAAAGGTGGAGAAGATGATGAATGTGGGGAAGATGATGTCAAAGTTGGAAAAGGTGTTTGGCACTCCTAAGGGCCCTACGGAAAAATAGAAAACCACTTCTACAAATACACAAGTTCCTAAAAGGAAAATTAGGTATGTCTCTACCAATACTCCTCCTCCTAAACCTTCCAAACCTACTCAAACTCTTCCAAGAAGAAGGAGGGTTTCTACTAAGGTACCAATGCAAACAAAGAGGAAGAAGCCAAGACCTAAGGAATATGGAAAAAGGGAAAAGATTAATCCTATGAATGTGGATGATGATGAAGAGGATGAAGAATAAGAAAAACAATCTTTTATATTGAAGATAAGAGAGAAGAGAACAAGATAAGGAGAAGAAGAAGAAACCTCCTTGAAAAATAAGAAAGGAAAGAAGATTGTTGAGGAGAAGACTGAGAAGACTCCTCCAGTCATACACGACCCTTTGAATTTTGGTGCAATATTTAATCTAATTGTTAAATATGGTTTATTGAATAATAAAATGGAGTTGTATCCAGATGTTCCTCTAGAAGATAAGAATACGATTGAAAAATATATCATTGAATATATGCTAAAGTAGAACATTCCTTTTAGTGACATTGTTGACAAAGCTCTGGATAGCCTAGCCAAGGCTTTAAGACAAAGAAGAGAAGATGCCATTAAGGCCGATGAAGAGATGAAACTACAAGTAATTGAAATGACTGGGATCCTTGTTTCCCAAGAAGAAAAAGAGAAGATAGTTCAAAGACAAGCTAAGGTGCTCTGCACCAAGAGAAGAATAGATCTTCTGATGAGCATAAATGAATATATCGCAAGGAAGATTCAGAGTGAAACTGAAGATGCTACAAAGAAAATCACTAATGAATTACAAAGTGAAGTTGATGTTGATTCATAGGATCCTCTAGAAAAGCATGACACCAATGTTGAAATGAATGTAGCTATGCTTCTGATAGAACAAGAAATTGATAATATGAGTCCTCTAGAAAATAAAAATGAGAAAAACATAGTTGGTCAACAAGAAGTACAAGGACATTCTAGACAACAAGAAGAAGGTATCTCTAGTGTGCATAAAGTGAAAGGATTCTCTAATATGGAGATGGAAAAAGAAAAGGGGAAATAAGAGGTTAATCTTGAGAAAGTTTAGAATGCAAAGGAGAAGATAGTTGAGAAGCAAGATGCTTCTATGGATACAGGCCAAGATTCTTCATCCTTAGATTTCTTTAAAGACCTGTTGACCTTGCAGATTTAGTTTCAACCTATGGTGACACCCCGATTTACTTAAATTCCTACTAATGAGAGGCAAGTGTTGCAAGAATGGAAGAATGAATGAAAGTTTTTTCATTGATGTCAATTGGTCAACTGGTTATCTACTAGTTTTTGTTGGCTGTATATGTTGAGGATATTGAGAAAATTGTATTAAAGGAAGTTTATAGAAATCTAGGATGATGGTATGGTACTTTTCCCTATGGTTGTACAGTTTAGATATGTTAGTCATTGTTGAAGGTTTCTATATCCAAATTCCTGGCTATTGGTTCTTTGTGAAGTTTTAGTTGTGTTCACCACTTGTGAACTATGTTTTTCTATGTTCTGGCTGAGGTTTGGGAGAAGTGTTTCTGGTCCAGATTTCTCTTTGATGAAGTCTTTTGATTTGCAGGTCTAGAGATAAGATTTTCTAATTGCATTGAAGATATTTTTGGTTTCTAGAAGCTTCAAGATTAATTGTTCTATGTGTTTTACAATGGTTTGGCCGACCATGTATTAAGCACTATCTTTGAAGTTGATGAAGTGTGTTGGATATATTATGGGTCTCAGTGAAGCATGTTTTTGGGTTGCCCTCATTCTAATTCCACCCTAGGATGTTTTGGTTCCAATCTAATTTGAATTTGAAGTTGGATGACCGAATTTGTATCTTTTCAAGGTTGGAGATAGTATAAATATAGGATGAGATAGCAATGAAAATGTACAAGAGAAAATAATGAAGATAAGTGAAAGAGAAGACATGACTTTGATGCTATTCAGAAAGTGTGTGTGATTTATGTGTGTGGTAGATCAGTGTGAAGCTTAATGCTAAGTTTCTAGATGTAGTGAGTAGAAAGTGAACTCTATCATTCATGCAAGTTGATTAGTGATTGTGGTGGAACCCTTTGTTGCATTGGGATTTTTGTCTCTTTGTAACAAGTCTTGTTTGTCTTCTTTGCATCTCTATGGCAGTGAGCCCTCCAGGTTGTATCCCTATTGGACAGTGAGTCCTTATTGTAGGAAGTGAGCCTTATCTTAGGTATTGAGCCTTATCTTAGGTAGTTAGCCTTTTTGTAATCAATTTTGATATTCTCTATAGTGTGAGTTAACCCTCTTCACGGTTTTTCCATCATTGGGTTTTCCACGTAAATCTGGTGTTATTGTGTTTGTGCATTAGATTTGAGTTTCTACATTGGAATTTGATGTTTAATCATTAAGCAGTTTATGTATTAGTTTTGGTAATTGAATTGAAGGTTATAATTTGTGATTGATTCACCCCCCTCTTAGTTGTCATATTCAACAATTGGTATAAGATCTAGGTTCCTTGGTGAAGAGATTAACCACTTGAGGAAGGTTCAATATGGCTAGAAAAATGATCTTTGATTATCTGAGGTTTGATGGAAATAATTATGGTATCTAAAAATTATTGATAGAAGAATATCTTGAGTATTGGGAATATGATGTGGAGAAAGCTTGCAAGAATCCTTACACTCCTCTTGCTAATGGTCTAAGTATACTTGAAGAAATCAAATTACATGAAGCAAAAAATAAGGTGAAGTTTATCTTGAAGAATAGTCTGGTACATTTCGAGTTGATTAAGGTTTAGAATTTAAAGAAAACTAAGGAAGTCTAGGATGCTTTAGAAAGAGCACATAATGGTGAGAAAAGAGTTAAAGAGGTGAAATTATAAAATTTGGAAACACAGTTTGATCTTATACATATGCTTGGAGATGAAAATTTCAAAGCTTATGTACAAATATTGGATGAAGTAGTGGCTGAAATGCGATCTCTTGGTGCTACTATAGATGAAACCAGTTTCGTAAAGAAGATTCTCAAAATTCTTCCTGATTCTTATAGTGAAAATGTGAGTGCTATTGAGAAAACTATAGATTATAAGACTTGTACTAAGGATATACTATTAGGATTCTTGACATCTTATGAGGAGAAATCTGAGTCTTTGAAATGGAGGTAAAATAGAAACTTCTTTTAAAACTACAAAAAATGAAGATCTAGATAAAGAAAAATTTGATGAAATAGAAGCTAATTTTGTAAGAAGAATGAGAAAAGGATCTGGTAAGTATGAAGGTAATTTTCCCTTTAAGTGATTTAGTTGTGGAGAAATAGGTCACTATGCTAGAAAGTGTTTAGAAAGAGCTAAAAGGAATAAACAAAGATATGAGAAAGAAAAGAATGGAAATAAGATTAACACAGGTTACTATGAAAATGAGAATGCTAGTATTTTAGATGAAGATTCATAATATGAAGATCTAGATGACAATGAATTATTGTTCTTGGCAATTAAGGATGAACCTACTTCTACTAATTTAAAAAAAATAGGTAAAGGAAAGTCCTCTAGAGAAGGAGAAGGAGAAGGAGAAAGATGAAGGTACAGTTATCTCTGCCCTACATGCTAAGAAAGAAAATAATTTTTGGGTAGTTGATAGTGGTTGCTCACATCACATGACTAGTGACAAGAGTAAGTTTGTAAAGCTTGAGAAATATGATGGAGGTTTGGTTATGTTTGTAGATGATACTGGTGATAGAATTTGTGAGATGTTCTGTAAGTTTTGATGGCAAGCATCATACTGGCAATGTTTACTATGTTAAGGGTTTAAGGCATAATTTGTTGAGTGTTGGTTAGATGTGTAGAAAAGGATATGATATTGTGTTTAAGGATGAGAAATGTGAGATCTGGAAAGGATCTAGAACATTAATTGCTATAGGAAAGAAATCTAAAGGGAATATTTATCAACTTAAGGGTGTTGATGGATGATGCCTTATGACTCAAATAAATGACAATTAGTTATGGCATAGGAGAATGTGTCACATGAATTTTGATAACTTGACAAGTATTAGTGCTGTTCAAGCCATGAGAGATTTACTGAGAATTACAAAGCCCGTCAATGCTATTTGCAGGAATTGTTAGTTTGGGAAGAAAACAAGAAATCATTATAGATCAAGAGAACAATCTACTACTGGATTACTGGATTTCGTTCATGCAAATCTTTGTGTTCCTATGAGAGTGTGAAGTCTACTCAGTGAAAGGTACTTTATGATTTTAATTGATGATCATTCTAGATATACATGGGTGACATTTCTTAGAGAGAAATCAGATGCATTAAATAGATTCAAGGCATTCAAGGCTATGGTTGAAAATGAAGTGAATTTGAAGATAAAATGCTTAAGATCTAAAAGAGGTGGAGAAGTCACCTCCCATGAGTTCAATATGTTTTGTGAATTGCATGGAATAAAGAGAGTTATTCATTGCAAGAACTCCTTACCAAAATGGAGTTGTTGAAAGGAAAATAGAACAATTCAAGAGGTTGCTAGGTCAATGATCATTGAAGCCAGATTATTGAAAGTTTACTAGAAAGAAGCTATTCTACTGCTATTTATATATTCAATTGAGTTCAAGCAAGAGAAAAAAATACAAAGACTCCCTACGAGCTATGTCATGGAAGAATTCCTATAGTTAAATATTTCAAGGTATTCAAAAGCACATGCTATATCAAAAGAGATGAAGAAACTTTGAGCAAGTTTGATGCATGAAGCGATGAAGGAATATTTCTTGGAAACTCTACCAAAATCAAGGCATACAAATATTTTAATAAAATATTGAGAAATATTGTAGAGAGATCGAATGTGAAGGTTGATGAAACAGTGAAGAATTGTATTGATATTGATGGATATGTGTTTGATGAACATGATTGTTCAAGAATAGAAGAAATTGTGGAAGAACATGATAAAGATGAGTAGGAAAAGAAAAATGAATAAAATGAAAGAGAAGATGCTCTGGTGATGTCCTCTAGGACACCAAAATATGTATAGAGGAATCATTCAAAAAATTTTATTATTGGAGACAAGGAAAAAGGTGTGTTAACTAGAAGCAAAGTTACTACTGAAATAAAATTGTGTTTATTCTTTGAGATTGAGCCAAAGACAGTATGTGAAGCTTGTAAAGATGAACATTGGAAGGAAGCAATGAAAGAAGAAGTTTTTCAAATTGAGAAGAATCAGACTTGGGAATTGGTCCCAAGACTGATAGACAAAAAATTCATTAGATAAAAATGGGTATTCAAAAATAAGTTGAATGAGAATGGAGAAATTGCCAAAAACAAAGAAAGGCTTGTGTGTAAAGGCTAATCACAAGTCGAAGGCATAGATTTTAAAGAGACATTTTCCCAGGTAGCAAGAATAAAATCTATAAGGATGTTCTTGGAATTAGCTGCTTATAAAGATTTGAAAGTCTATCAGATGGCTGTCAAGTCAACATTTTTGAATGGTGAGCTAAAAGAATAAGTCTACATGGAACAACTAGAAGGATTTCAGTTAACAGATCAACTAGATATGGTGTATAGATTGAAGAAAGCTTTATATGGATTGAAGAAAGATCCTAGAGCTTGGTATGAAAGGTTAGACAAGTATTTGATTTAGAAATGATTTAACAAAGGTATGTCAGATAGTAATTTGTACTTTAAGATTGAAAATGACAAAATATTGATTGTAGTCATATATGTTGATGGCATTATCTTTGGAGGGAGATGAAATTATTTCTTGGGCTACAAATTAATCAAACAAAGAAACGTATTTTAGTTTCATAATCTAAGTATGTGAGAGACTAGATGTTGAAGAAGTTTGGGATGGATGGTTCCAAACCAATAAGTACTCCTATGGTGACTGGTTGCAAGTTGGGTAAAGATTATGATTCATCTAAGGATGATCTAAGAAAGTATAGATCTATGATTGGTGGACTACTATATTTGATTGATACTAGACCAAATGTTATGCATGCGGTTGTCTTGTAGCTAGATTTCAAGAAGATCCGAAGGAAACACATATTTCTGCAGTTAAAGGAATATTTAGATATTTGAAAGGCACTCTGAATTATGGATTATGGTATCCTAAAGATACCAAATTTACACTTAGTGCTTATATAAATGCAAATTGGGATGGAAGTATAGATGAAAAAAAGAGTACAAGTGGTGGTGCATTCTTTCTTGGATGTAGGTTGGTGGCATGGCTGAGTAAGAAGCAAGATTCAGTCTCTTTGTCTATTGCTGAAGTTGAGTATATTTCTACGACATATTGCTGTACACAAGTTCTATGGATGAAACAAACATTGAAAAATATCATAGTGCTATATGATGATCCCATTTCTATCTTCTGTGATAATACAAGTGCAATTAAAATTTCAAAAAATCTTGCGATGCACTCGAGAATGAAGCATATATTTATCAAATATCATTTCTTGAGAGAGAAGGTCATGGAGAATAAAGTCAAGCTTGATTATGTTCTGACAAAGGATCAAATTATAGATATATTTATAAAGGCTCTTCATAAAGATAATTTTGAGTATCTTCGGGAGAATTTAGGGGTTATTGCCTCTCCTTTCATAAACTAAGATGCATTTGGAGATGTATCAGTTTGGTGGATTCATTGTTCTATCTTTTTGGACTGATGTTTTGGTGGCTACCTCTCAAGGGGAGCAGGTAGTTTCAAGTGTTGTCATCACGAGTATTCTATTTCCATGACAAAGGAAGATTCAGTGAACATATGTTTTTTTCCTTTGCAATTGATGTCAAAAGGGGAGAGAAAGCATGTGAAAAGGAGAGAGCTAATGAGAGAAAGTAGGTAATGAGGAAGATGATCTCCTGAGGGGGAGAAGAAAAAAGAAAAATCTTGAGAAGTATATTTAGAATTGGTATGGTGTCTTTGATGGTTTTTCAAATCATGTGTTTCCATCAATGACAAAGGGGGAGATTTTTGCAAGAATGGAAGAAGAAATGAAAGTGTTTTCATTCATGTCAACTGGTCAACTGGTTATCTACTAGTTGTTGTTGGCTATATATGTTGAGGATATTGAGAAAATTGTATTAAAGGAAGTTTACCTTTATTCAGGATGATGGTCCAATACTTGTTCCTATGGTTATGCAGTTCAAATATGTTAGTCATGGTTGTTGAAGGAAGGTTGCTATATCTAGATTCCTGGCTATTAGTTCTTTGTAAAGTTTGAGTTGTGTTCACCACTTGTGAACTATGTTTTTTTGTGTTTTGGCTAAGGTCTGGTAGAAATGTTGCTGGTCTATATTTCTCTTTGATGAAGTCTTTTGACTTGCAGTTCTAGAGATAAGATGTTCTAATTGCATTAAAGATATTTTTGGTTTTTGTAAGTTTTGGGCTTAATTGTTCTATGTGTTTTACACTAGTTTGGATGACCATGTGTTAAGCACTATCTTTGAAGTTGATGAAGGGTTCTGGATCTATTATGAGTCTCAATGAAGTGTGTTTTTGGGTTGACCTCATTCTAATTCCACCCTAAGATGTTTTGGCACCAACCTAATTTTAATTTGAAGTTGGATGGTCGACTTTGTATCTTTTCAAGTTTGGAGATAGTATAAATACATGATGAGCTAGCAATGAAAAATGTACAAGAGAAAAGAAGGAAGATAAGTGAAAGTGTAGAAACAACTTTGATGCTATCCAAAAAGTGTGTATGAGTTATGTGTGTGGTAGATCATTGTGAAGCTTAATGCTAAATTTTTGGATGTAGTGAGCAAAAGGCAAACTCTATCATTCATGTAAGTTGATCAATGATTGTGGTGGAATCCTTTGTTGCATTAGGATTTTTGTCTCTCTGTAACAAGTCTTCTTTTTCTTCTTGGTATCTTTGTGAAAGTGAGCCCTTCGGGTTGTAGCCCTGTTGGATAGTGATTCCTTATTGTAGGCAGTGAGTCTTATCTCAGGTAGTGAGCCTTTTTGTAATTAGTTTTGATATTCTCTATAGTGTGAGTTAATCCTCATCGTGGTTTTTCCATCATTGGGTTTTTCGAATTATGGTGTTATTGTGTTTGTGCATTGGAATTTGATGTTTAGTCATTAAGAAGTTTATGTATTAGTTCTGATAATTGAATTGAAGGTTATAATATGTGACAACTGATTCACCCCCCCTCTTAGTTGTTGTATTCAACAACAAGTTGACTTGTCAAATATTTTTCCCCTTCATAAGTTACAACTTGGTGATATTTTTCATGCTTCTGAAAGGAAGGAAATTTTGTAGGAACATTTGAAGAAGATTGGATTAATTGATGATGCATTCAGAAGGGTTTACCCAAGGTAAACATTGATTCCTCCTTGTCTTTGGAACAAAATTTGAAACTTTTAATGGATTCTTTCAAAGATAATTCCTCTCACATGGAGAAAAAGGCAGAACATGAGGCCTTGAGGAAGATAAATAAAAAAATAATGGCTGATGTATCCAACCAGTGTGCCAATACACACAAAAAATTGCTAAAGTCACTACTTTATATCTATTTTGCTTGAAATGGCCAAATTCTAGTAAGAACATCAAAGATAAGATTGACTCCATTGAATCATAGATTACTCAAATGGTTGAAATATATGATTTTTCAAAAGACAAAGATGGATCAACTAGGACAAAATTAGAAAATCTTCATGTGCATTTTTCATTGATTATGAACTAGACAAAGTAGATAAATAGTTCAACGTATTAAGAGAAGTAGTTAATGTGAGTCTTGCATCATTATCCAGGTTGGTAGTTGAAGTAGAAAAGGTTGATTAGAAGATGAAGATTACAAGAAGTATGGATGAGGTTGAGGATTCATACATGCAATTTGAATGTCAAAATCATATTGTTACCTCAGCAAAATAAAATTGGATTGCAACTCTGACACACCTTAAGGTAATTTACAAGAACATCCTACCCTCTAAGGGAGTTGCAAAATTGTAGATAAGACAATCTTGTCTCTATATAGTTTTATGGAAGATTGTAGTATCTTTTTTTTTGATGAAGACATATAACACAATTTTTTGGGGCATCTCCATATCAAGAGAGTATAATTTTGTAGAAATCATATAGTGAGGGGGAGTTCAGATAATTTTGTGTTTCTATAAGTAGAATATTTTTTTCCCTTTATCCTTGATGTCAAAGGGGGAGAGTGTGCTAATGATTACCTTATTAGTTGGGAGAAAAGAAAGGAGGAGAGAAGACTTGTAGATAAATGTGTGTTTCCATCAATGGTAAAGGGGGAGATTATTGGAAATATGTGTCATCATTGATGTCAACTCAAGGTCATGTTTGTATAGATATTTTGTATAGAAGTTGTTGAGGCTAAGAAATGATTAGGGATAAAGTGATGGTTTGACACAGATGGAGACATGGGATAAGCATGGTATGAACATGGTTAAGATAGTTGCACATTGTTGATTGGTTTCTTCAGGTTTCAATAATTTAGATGAAAATTAGTTATGTTCTTTCTTATACTTGTGTTGTTGAGAGAAGTTATCTAAGGCAAAAACTACATATTTACCTAAGTCAATGACCTTGCTTTTTTGTCCACATTCCTCTGCATAGCTTGACTTGGTTGTGAAGTTTTGAAGATAAGTTTAGAAATTAGAAAAGAGGTTATATCAAGGATTTCATGTCATAAAAATTTCTATAGAAAGAGTTAGATGTGTCTATTCTCTGGATTGCACCAAAGCAAAGTTATGTGTCTCATAAGTTTGCCAAAATGCTCTACATTCCTCTAGAGTGATAGATATGGTTGTGCAGGATTGGGTATATGCTCAAAGAGGTGTATGGATTCATCCATATGTGTTTAATATGTTCTTTTGAACCACAATGCAATGTCCTTAGTGTTGATGTGTCACAATTAGTTTGGTATGCTCTATTCTTGTATGTTTAGTGGGTTTCTTCATTTGCGCTAGCATATGATGAATAGGTTCTTCATGAGAAGCTTGTAAGGATGTTTTTAATTACCTACATTATTCACATATTGGTCCACATGATGTTTTTGATTTCTCCCAAGAGGTGTACAAATGAATAGTTGGTAGTTTTGGTAGTGTTGATTCTGTTTGGGCTGACAGTTTGGCTTCCTTCATTTGTGGTTGATCTTGATTAGTTAATTTTTCCTTAAAGGATGTGTTGTAATTATTTTGGTTCCTATTACATGCCATGTTTTGTGATCCACAACTTATTTAATTTCATAATGTATATGTTTGGAGCTGACCTATGTAGTATTATAAGTTTCATCTAAAGGTCATCTTGGAGCTGACCTAATTGGGTTTTGAGTTGTTGCAAAGGATATTTATAGAAGAAGAAAAATATATGTGAATGTATTGAGGATAGATTGTGTAGTATGTTGAATATGAAGTGTGATAAGTTAGTATGATGGAGTAATTGTATGAAAAAGGGACTACAACATCAATATATGTTGCTTCTTTTATAGAAGTTCATGTTCATATTCTCATTGTAATTTTCATGTATCCTGCTATCAACCAGTGAGACTCTTTAGTAGGTACTTGTATCTTTCCTTAAGGTTGTGTGACTTAGCCTATAAGTCCTTAGGTAGTGAGCCTTAAAACAATAATATAATTTTTATAACTAGTGAGCTTCATATATTATGAGTTAACTCTCACCGTGGTTTTCCCTCATTGGGTTTTCCACATAAAAATATTGGTGTCCTTGCATGGCACATGCTTTTTTATTTTTCTTCTTCTTTTAGTTAATGTGATTCGATGTTTAAAATACAAATTGAATTCTTTTAAATATTAAGAAAATATTAATTCACCTCCCCTCTTAGTCTCTGGGTGTGTTCAACATGTTTGTTCTCTTTGTCAAAAACTATTTCTTCTAACATATGATCAACGTATCTATCTTGTCATCACCTTTCTTGCATTTCTCTTATTACTTTATTACATCTTATTCTTATTAGGAATATTAATGTGTCTTGAAACTTGTATTTGATTTATGAGTTTCACAACTTGGTGTTCTATATCCAAAATTAATTTGATACAATGCTATCAACTTATGGCTTCCCATGATTTAACTATCTATGATGTTGAGATTGAGTTTTCTATCTGTTTCACTCAAGAATTTTTTACAATATAGTTCCCTTTTGATCCTACTCCAACTTTCAATTTTCCAATAAGTTATGGCCCATGAATACCTTGAATTTGAAAAATATGTGTCTTATGTTCTTGAGTATAAAATAAAAAATCTAGATAAAGATTTGGATGGTCCAAAACTATACTTGAGTACCAAATATTTATATGTAGAAAGTGTCCCTTTTATAAACAACCTTGGGAATTTGATTAATGATTCACAAGGTATAGAAATTCTATGCATATTAAGTCACATAGTGGATTCAAATATTATGATGACAACTAATTATACAAAAATCCTCAAAAACGCACATCCTCAACATTAAATAGGAACACAAGTTTCAAATCCCATGATCAAAAATTCTATTCCTACTTTAACTTCTTTAGTTATAACCCCCACTACACAATTTGGTAATAACAATAACACTAGTTTGGAGATTTCATGTGGTAATCGATATAGCTTTGTTCCACCTTCCTCAAGCTCCCCATATACTTCTCAAAGAAACAATCCACCCATTTCCCAACATGTTATACAATTTCCTTACCAAAATACCAATGTGCCTATTATTAACACTAATCCTTCACATTCTACCAATTCTCAAACCTCTCACCAATTGATCTTGTCATTAACCAAATTTTATAAAATGTCCTATTTACAAAAAAAAAAATACAACATGAATCAAAATTAATCCCACTCCAACCCTCCAATATACCTCACTTGTAGCTCATTGTCATTCACAATTATAAAAAAAACTAATTCCACAAAATATTGAAACACCATGTTTTGATATAATGGAAAGAGATATCCTAAAAATCATGTATCAACCTTTACCAAATTATGTAGTGATTTAATCTTCAAAGATGCTCTCTTATCCAAAATATTTCATTAATTATTGAAATACATGGCCTTGGATTAGTTGTTCTAATTACCAAATAATTAAATCCACTCTTCTTCACAACTTGTCAAACAATTTATCAAAACTTACAAGCTAACATTAAACCCCAAGTCACACTAACTTACTTGGTTCATTGCAAGCGAGGAGCCAAAGAAAAAGTGACTGATTTTATTTGGTGATATAAAGCCCTCTACTCTCAAATCTTATATTCCCTTCTAGATGCTAATGTGCAATGAGATATCTATAGAAACTTACAACCAAAAATTGAGGATAAGATTCTATTAATGCGATACCATTCAATTACACATTTGTGCATGAATCTTCGTGATTACAAATTATTGGTTATTAAAAATGAAGGTTAATCCTCATCATATCCTATTGGTCAATTTGAGGTTGCTCATACTTCTAATTATCAATCATTTAAAAATAAAAACAAAAAATTAATCAGGATAAATTCTCCTCCTTCTTTCAATAACATCCAAGCATAGGTTGTGACTGAAACACCTACAAACCTTATCAATTCAAACCAAGGGATCAAAATTTATCAAGTTTTTTTGAATCCCTTCATTCCATCATGTTACAATTACTTAATAATAATTGATTCAACTCCCTTCTATTTATCCCATGAAAACCACTAAACCTTTACCTCCTTATAACCCAAAAGCATTCTATCAATATCATTGAGCACCTCGACATGGCACCGAGTAATGTATGAATCTTAAGTACCAAGTGCAAGACCTCATTGAACCTAATGTCATCCAAGTGGCTGGTGTGAATGATAAAGGGAATAAATCTATTCCACCTCCTAATCAAAACTTTCAAATATATACCAATCCATTACCTACCCATTCAACTAATCTTGTCAAGCCATTTTTTGATGCATTACTTACATCTATAACTTTTGGTCATAAAGATAAATCATTTGATAATATCATTACTATGATAGATGTTTTACCTTGCCAAGAAAAGCCTAAACCACTTCCCAATATCACTTGCATTCACATCGATGCCTCTATCCATGCACCTGATGGTCTTCTTTATATTATCGCTAGAATTAATAATAAAACCACACAAGGAGTACTTAATGCCTCTATATAGTATTTATGTAAAAGTCCACATCTTCCACCCTATCCATGACCATGAGGAAAATTCATGACATATTCTAGAATTTCTCACACTTTAGGGATTATTTTTGTTCCTCCCATTTCTTTGTATTGTAGAGGAAAACAATTCACTATGTGAAAACTCCTCCCATTATCTCTCAACCTTCGATGGTTCCTTATATTCCTCCTAAAAAGGAAAAAAGAAACTGACATTGGGAAACAACCAGTCCCCCCTACACAAGATCAAACCTGTACATGATGAAATTGAAATGTGAAAGAATGTAGGAGATGATGTCAGGCTATGGCTCGTCAACTTATTGAAGGTAGTGAATCTTTTCTTGATAATCCCTCTCCCATACAAAAAAATTATGATAAGGTTCCTCTTCCTCATCCATCTTCACCATATCCTCACTTTGCTTCACCTTTGTTGTAAAAATATGAACCCGAGCCTTATCTTTCTCAACCAAGCCAATGACTAAAAAAATTGCCACCTTCACCACCATCAAGTTTATGGGATTCTTCCATCTCTCATCCCAAATATTCTCTAATTAATGATCATGATAGTAAAACTACCATAACACCCAATTTGGTATATTTTAATATTGATTCAGATGATACCATGGATGAACCATTGTAAAATCATAAATAATTCTCTCATCTTTGTATAATCAATGAACTTAGCTTATAGGAGCATGTGTGATGATCCTTCTATAACAAATGATTCACCATGTGTTGAAACAAACACCTCTTCTTTTACTACACTTTCTATAGTCCCTTTAGCATGTTTCCCACAATATCTATATGAAGAGAAATATTGGGATGCAAACAATCTACTATAGAAAGGATAAAATTTGTGGTACCCTTTGTCTTTGTGTTATGCTTGCATGCACTATTATTCCCCATAATATGGTGCTTGGTGTGTATTTTTTTTATCTTTTCTCTTTGGATGAACCTTGATGTTATTGTTAACACAAGGATACAAAGGGAATGAATTTGTTGTGAGATTATTCTATATGTATCTCCATTCTCCCATTTGTTGTAAATATCATTTTTATGCCTTTTGGGGATGCTTCCAAGCATTGAAACATTTAGGTCTCTTCCAGGTTGAACATATTTTTTTTTTCATGTGCTCTTCTTCTCTTGTACTCGTAGTTCCAAATTATTTGGGGAATGATGTAAATTCAAAAATGATCATTTTTGATACATATTATCTATCATTCGTACTGACCTCAAATCTTTGGATCTCTTATGTGCTGTTACATTACATAGTTGTTACTTGTTTATCCTTGGGGTCAATCTCTTTTCATGTTGTATATTTTTGAGACATATCACTTGGCATATAGATTTTGGAAATCTCTCATTCCTAATTTTGCAAATATCACTTTTCTACCTTAAAGGAATTGCTCTTGGTTGGCATTAGCAATTACTTTCAAGTGGGAGAATACATTCCACTATGCACTTCACTTTGTTCACACACCATGAACTTGGTGATGCTATCATGAAATATCTTGAACAACTTTATAGCACTTTATCAAAGTTACCTATAAAATATCATGTCTTTCTTGACTCCTAACTTTTGATATGGTTGACATAAAAACCACTTAGTGGATATAGGACTTCACTAGAATGTGTTATTTTCATTTACTACTTATGAAGCTCACCTAGTAAATATTAGACTTTATTAGCTTGTGGTGCTTTCACTTATTCACGAAACTCACCTAATTAATATTAGGCTTCACTAACCTATTTTGTTTCTTGTGGGGATCACCTAGTGAATATTGGACTTCACTATCCTATGGTGCTTCCAATTATTCATGAGCCACCTAGAAAATATTAGAATTTTCTAGCTTGTTACTTGTGAATTCCATCTTCGATATGGATCTTAGTAAGAATATGTGCATCTTGCTAGTCTGTGATGCCATATGTTTTCATATTTTTTTTACCTTGTGCATGTTTTATGTATGCTTTGCATGCATTGTGTATGATTTGTGTTTTATTCGTGCATGTTTGATTTACTATATGTTTTTCTACATCATGTATTAAAGTTGTGTGTTCCTTTTATCTTAACATTGTTTTTTGGTAGGATCTTAAGTTTGAGGGCTATCACATCTCTTAACTTAGTGTCATCTTACCTCCTTAGTGTTGTGACCAAAGGAACCTTTGGCTTCTCCATAGTTTCATAAGTATAGTGTAAGTTCACACCCTCAATAAAGTGGGGGCTAAATGTAGTGTTGTAAATTATCATCCTTGACAATTTCACACTAGGTCTGGCACCCTCATAAGTGCATGTACCTAATTATACTTATAATTTACCCCTTTAATTTCCATTTTTGGGAATTGAGTTAAATTTGGTAAATTGAATTAAATTCTTATATAATAGAATATTGAAGAGCTAAAAGGGTTGGACTAGGTTGCTCACCGCCCTCATCCCATTTAATAGAGCCTAAAATTTCAAATGTTATTATCAACCTCAATATGTTTAAGAATTTAAATTTCTTTGTTGGCCTATCTTAACGGTTAATGTGTGTAGACACCTAAAAATGTCTTGATGGTTCACATTGGCTAACTAACATAATTTCATCCTAAAACCCATCCTTTTTTCAATTAATTGATTAAATTAGCCTAGCTATTTAGCTAATTGCATCATTTGCATATATTAACCTAATTAATTTAACCAAGTTAATTCACCCCCTTTCATGCTAATATTTTATCCTATTAAATTAAATATATCAAGTTATTTGATTCAAATCCCTAAGCCCTCTTATTTAATTAAATATCATAACACTTTCCCCTTTTTCATTAAATCATTTATTTAATGAATATCATTTAATTCCACTAATTTTCATAATTGAAATTTTATTTAATTATCAAATTAATAAAAAATCTAATCCTCCCACTTGCAAGGGAATATTCCTCCTTTGCACATTCCTCCAAAAGGAATATTCCTTCCCCTTTTTGCACATTAAAAATTTGTTTTAATTTGCTAAATATCTATTTTCCTCACCCATAAGGATATTCCTAGGGAATATTCCTTTTTGAAACAAACTTAAAAGACTTCATGTGCAAGTTAACTTACAAGACTTCTTGTGCAAGTCTTGTAAGTGTGTTTTTTTGTATTAATGTGAGCTCTTGATTAAATATCATCTTTCATTTTCAAACCTTGATGGGAATCCATGATCCATGCCTCCATCTTCCTTCCTTTTTGACCATTGATTAACCTTTTTGATCTCAACCCTCCATTTCTCATTTGCTTTCCTATAAATAAGTCACTATTTGGAAACAAATGGATCCATATTTTGTAGAGAAAAATCATGCTATTGAAATCACTCACTCACACTCACACTCATATTTAGCATTTACTTAGTATAATTTTAGCTTAATTACTTGCATTAATTAGCTTAGCTTTCATTAATGGCTTCCATGGTAACTTAGATGTATACATTTAGCTTTTTTGTTAATTAGGGTTTCAATATTTTTAGCTTAAAATTCATTTAGATTAGATTTGAATATACCCATATCAATCATCTTAATCTAAAGCATGTTAAAATAGCTTGAATCATGTTTATCTAATTTTAAGTCATGTTTCATCACACATATCACAATGGTTTCATCAATTTTCTTCAATAAAACTAATTGAAGCAAGCTCATTTATCCACGAGAGTGGGAAAGGGTCATTATTCCGCATCAACGTGACACCACTCCTCTAATAGGATAAGTTTCAATGTCTTAGATTAGATGTTTTATCAATATTTTATGATTTAATGTGGTGGTTTTAATGGATTCTTTATCTTTGCATAAATTGAATGATCTCTATTGGATTAATGTTTAGTGGTGTGAATATGCTTTGATTCTTCATGGGTCAAGTATAGTCAGCCCATACTAATCCTTCGATCATATTTTGGTGCTAGAAGGAGGGAATAATTGATCACATTTGACAAATTTTTCTCTGGAAGTCCATTTTTTGGTTTTCGCAAATACAACGATGCTCTAGGAGATTTCAGTGATGCCTTTATAAGGAATTTCCATATATCGATGCTATTCCCATCTGATAAAGTGATGCCTAATTAATACATTGGTACTAATTAAAATAAATCACGATGCTAATAGTTTTTAGAGGTATTAAGAATTTGAAAATGATGATGCCACCAAATAGTGATGCTATCATCGTCATTGTCCTTCTACAGAGTGACACTAATTTTCACCAGAGTGATGCTTATTTGATTTATTGCAACACTATTGTGTATAACAATGCTCTTATTTGGTAAGCAAAAAATAGCATGATTTTTAGCATGTGCGTTAATTTTTTACTTCATCTGATCACTAACATGCCTTTAAATTTTTGTTCTGGTTTTTTGGCTAACGGGGTTTTGTAGGTTGGATGATAAAATTCAAAGTGAAGAAGAATTCTTATCTTTAAATCTTATAATTTTAACAAGTGTTTTGACACTTTTGGGGTAACCATAACCTATTTATCATGCTTTAGGACCACAATAGCTTTCAATTGGGTTTTAAAATGAACTCTCAAATGAGATTAAAATGAATCCTCACTCCATTATGCTACTTTGGGTTTAAAATTGAAAAATACAACTTAACACTTCATTTGGTGCTTAAAATAAACTTACCTTTTGATTCGAGGGTTGAAATTAACGAGTGTTTGCTATGTCTTGTGGTTTTCATTTTCATCATTGAATGCGTATTCTCTTCTCTTATGTCACTCAGTGATCTTGAGAATCAAAAGTGTCCTTTTGACATTTTGTATAACCACCTACATATTTTGATTTGGATTTTAAATGAACCCCATGGTAGTGTGAGGAAATGACATTGTGAATGCTCTCTTCTTGATTCATGCAAACCAAGAGATCCAAAAACAAATGTACTTCCTTGATTTTATTTACCTTTAGAGGGCCTACCTCCCCCACTTCAAAAGGAGGGAATGACCCAAGCGATAATGATTTAAATCCAAGCTCTTTTGAACCGCTATATAAAAAATGTGTTTGTGACAAAATTCATAAGCAACAGGTGCAGATGTGTCATACCAACAAGTGCCACCCCTAGTTTCCGCGTGACATGTCAAAATATTTTCTTAGGAAGGGTCTGGGAGGCCTCTTGATTGAAATAATATTGAGCTAATATTGCCGTGTGTATGGCCACCTTGAATGAAAGTTATTACTATGAACCTATTGGTTAGAATCCAAAAATATTTATGCTTGCTAGTGTAGGAACAGTTGTTCTAAAGCTGCCCCACATTTTACTATTCATTGTTGAAACAAAAAAATCCTTAGGATCTTTGGATCTTCAGGATTTGAGATTTGGTGGTCCTGAGAAGTGTGTGTCATGGAGGGGAGCCAGTGTTACCAAATCTCTAGTTTTTCGCATTGCCTTAGTGTTTGGAGAAGTCCAAGTGGGGATTCATCAAGTAGTATCTTCTGAACCTAGGTGGGAAATTCTTGTGAGTTAGTTTAATACTTTTCTTGGTTCCAAAACATTGCAAACAAACATTCACAATCTTACTCAGAATTTCAAACCCTTTGGTCTAAGGATGGATGCCCTTTGAAATAGCATTGATATTAATGCTTGTCCTAAGGATTTATATCCTTAGATATTTCTAAATATATTTACTTACATCTCAATCCATACTTCCCAAAATTAACATAGGAAACTATAGATTCAACCTCATGATATTTTTGACATAAAAATTCAGTTTGAAACTTAATCAAGACAAAGTGTTTGTGGTAAAAAGAAACCCACTTAAGCAAGATAAATTGAAAAATTTAACCCCACATGACCATTTGGCATCTGATCTCTTTGATGGAACAACCAAAACTTATGCCCGCTATCATATAAGGAAAACATTACAAAACATTGAGTCTAAAATCATTGAGTTCTATGGTAAAAAAACATTGGTTATTATTTAAAAAAAAAATTGAGTTCTACCATTGAATCCTTAGGGTTCAATAAATTTAGAGGTATAGCATATTTCTAACCACCTTGTTCATGCAAAGCAAAGGTTCACTATAGGTCAACATTGGGTCAAACATTTTATCCATCCCTTTGTTAAATTTCATCCTTCACTTCACCAAACTTTGCAAACTCTTGAACACACCAAACACTTTAGACTTGAACATATATCAAACTAAAATCTAACTTAGCTAATTTTTGTGTGAACAAGATCCTTTTCCATGAACTTAGTTGAGTTGGTTATCACATTTTATGAACAAGTTTATCTTAAAGGTCACAATTCTATCTTAAAGATTTATAAGTTAATTGACACCTTTACCCATGCCATCAAAACATCAAACATTTAAGTCTAAAGTGTTGTCCAAAAGTTTAGAAAGTTCATCCCCATTATCATTCACCCCTTTCATCATTGACTCACATCATTGGTCCAAAATTCCTTAGAGGTTCACCTTTGCAACAAGGTCAAAATACAAGAAAAATGTGGAATATAAAATCGATTCATACATCATGAGTGGTCTAAATCAACCAAACTATCAAAACATTACAATGGCAATTGATTATGAAAATTCACATTTATACAATCCACACATGGGATCATTATATCCTACAAACTTCAATAGTACAAAAAATGTGAGTATACCCAATCTAAATTTTGGAACACCTTTCCCTATGATAGGTCTAAACCAAAGTCAAAACCTACAAATCTATCAGCCAAATGATCAATACATGATTCTTCAACAAAACAACATTATCCCATCAAATCAATACATGCTAGATGTGAATATACCAAATACAAACATACCAAACATGAAAATATCAAATCCACACTTGGTGAACTATGGGGTAGATACATTTGCAAATCACACCAATATTGTTAAAAATCCAAACAATAAACTGACAACCCAATATATTGATCCAAATCAAGGTAACACCATGCAAAATCAAGGTTACCTAAATCAAAGAAATGTTTTTCCTAACTACAACAATTTTCAATGCCAACCTATGATGCAAAATCTAAATATCATCCCAAATTAGAACATGGTCCAAAATTAATTTATGCATGATCCCATACAAATACCACAAGTTTATATTCCAAATATTCTTGAACAACAACCAAATCCACTACACCAAGGGTATCAAAATCAAAATCAAAATCAAGATCAAGTTATGCAAGATCAAACTACTATACTTAGAAAATTTGTCAATTCATATCACCAAGATACATCTCCACCCCAAAATTGACACACTCTCCCATTGGTTAAACCATGTTATCAAGACATTGAGTTGTGTCTACAACCACATTAAGAAAAAAATCTTCAATATCAAGAATTTGGATATCAATATCAACAACCTCAAGAAAAAAGATCAATCCCCACACCTCCAAGATGAATCAAAACTAGATAAATCTCAAAAATAAAAATCTCACAAGATGAAAAAAATGAATACAATCCTTTAGGGGAGCCAACTGAATTAAAATTAAACACATTAGTCCATGCTAAAATTATCAAACTTACAGCATCATTAAATGGGGTGAACTTAGCATCAAGTTCCCATGGGATGATGATAATACTTATTGTGAATACCATAGCACAAAAGGTCATGACACGTCAGATTGTATCAAACTCAAAGATCTCATCCAAAAAATTCTTGTTCAAGAAAAAATAACTATTGAAGACAATGATTAAGATTCAACCATTAATAATGGTAGTGAAAATATCTCCACCACAATTATTGAAAACAATGATCAAGATCTATCCATTAATGAGAACCTTGAAGATGTTTCTATCACATCCAACGATCAAATAAACATACATCAAGAGTTATTTTTTAATCATGATCAAGACCCATTAACAATATCAAACAACAATCCATTTCAAGAAGCATTAACATCGTTTGATCCTATAATTGGAAATATTGACAATATCCCCACCATCATGTTTGAGGACAGAATTCAAGATTCATCTTCAAATGATCATGTTGACAATGTCTCTACATCACCCAACGAGTTAGAGGACATATATCAGGAATTTTTTCCAAAGCATGATCGACATATTTCACAAAAATATAGCAATGGTTCTTTCCAAGATATATTGACATTCTTTGACCTCATGGTTTCAAATATTGAGGGAATACTCAACTCAAAACTTGATCAAAATCCACTCAAAGATCAAGATAATATTGAGCCACTTCTCATGCCTAATGAAGAGATTCAAGAACCCTTTGAAAAAAAATGATCCTTTGAAATTGATCCATGTCAAGAACATGAACCAAAGCATATTAAAGATAACACCAAACTGATTCAAGATGAAGGATCCATATCTCCAAGATACTACCATGATCTAATGGGTATTCTCCAATCCATATAAGATGTCATAAATAATGATCATATCCATATATCACATACTCCTCCATCTACCCATGAGATGATAACTCCTAATGGACATGTAGATGATCTTCATCAAAGACAAGAGTCTCATACTCTTGATGTTATTATCAAGGAAAAAGAGTCTCCTACTCTTAATATCTTTGCACATGATCAAGGCATAGAAAAATACATAGATATATCAAAAATTTATCATGAAGAAGTTCTTTACATAGATGGTAAATAAAAAAATCCTTTTAAGAGTAAGCATAAATGGATCATGAGGAAGACTCGTATATGGATTGTAGAGCATCAACACCTTTTGAAGAAGCGTCAAATCAAGCATATCCTCCATATAGATTGAAGAAAGTGATTATGAGGATATCAAGCATTATAAAAAATCAACAAAGATAAACCATCTTGAACAACAAGAAAATGGTTCATCAACAATAGAATCACAACATGTTAGTAATACTCCCATAATACTAGGGGTAACTTTATCTAGTGTAAACACCAACATGGGGAGCACAAAGAGTCCTTATGATGAAATAACTACCAACACTCAAACCATTCATATAATGAGTCATTTTCCATACATCATTCCACCCCCTAATTGGTTCCAACCATAAAAAAAATGTCTATATCAAAGAAAAGAGAAAATTATTGAAGCAAAAGAATCGACAAAGAAAAATGGAAAAGAAAAATTCAAGTGGACACCAAAGAAAAATAAAGAAAACCATCCCTATCAAACTCCATTAGTCAAAGAAACTATGGGGAAAAGTCAAAAAGGGAAACATATCCATCAAAACTGTCCGTTGATACAAAAAAAATCTTGAAGAGCGACCTATAAGGTATATCAAGAAGTTGGTCCCAATCAAATCTCCATATCCACTCATTATTTCTCATCATCCCATGTTTGGAGAATCAAAGATTCCAAACTTTCAATCTATCCATCTGCATCTTGTATCCCTCAACACATTCCACCATCTACTTCAACATCCATGGTATCCAAATATTGTATTGACCATGTATTGGCAACAACTCTTTATCATAAGGACTCTAAGGGCACTCTATCACGATGTATGCATCTAAGTAAGGTTAACTTCAATATCGATAAAGAAGATGAAAAGATCTAGGGGTTATATTCAAGTGCTTGCATCTTAGCAAAATGACTCCTCCAAGTAGGATATTGTTGGCACATCATGACAACAACATTTATATAAGCACCACCAACGTCTACATCAACACCACTAGGTGGTTCAACATGAGCATAAACTTTCAAAAACTAAAAAAAAATCAAGAAAATAGTCAAGAGAAAAATTGTCCTCTTGTGAGAACCACTTTGGTGGTGCTTTGGACAACTACCATGATGAAAGCCTGACAAACAAGCATCATGAGTAGAATTGAGCATCTATGTGCACCATTTCAGGAGGAAGCATCTCATCCCATCCATAATAAATTTTTCCTTCCATCCATCTTATCCATAATAAATCCAAGAACCCTTCATTATCCAATCCATTTTCATCCAATCTAACTTACCTTGTGTTGTAAACAAGCTACACTGAGAGGGGGGGTGAATTGGTGTTGTGCAAAAAATAATTTTATTAACCTTTATTTATAAAGCATTAAAAAAATTCAACCATAATGCATAAACATGAAGCAAATGAACACAACACCATAACATGAGGATTTGTTTATGTGGGAACCCTGTTAGGGGAAAAACCACGATGGATGGCCAATCCACAATATGATCTGAGTATACTCAAATGGAGTTTACAATATGGGGAATGCACTTTCATTCAAGCACATTGCCTAGAGCTCACTGCTCAAAGGGAAGGCTCACTGCCTTACAAAGAGAATCATATTAAAACCATCTAAGAGTTTGAACTGAGAATACTAGCATCTACATATACTTGATTATAGTTTCGATTAGGCACAATATTCAATTTCTATCCTACAGACTGATTCTTCACTTCTGCTCTATTCTTCTCACACTCGCAATATAGATCCTTCATGCACAATTGAAATTGTGCATTATCACACTTCTTCTCTACTCTTATTCATAATTTGAATCAACACACACTTCATACTTTCCTCAAAATAATACAAATGATCTCTTATATATATCTACAACTTAGAATGCGATTACAATATGTTGAATTCAATAGAAAAAAATAATATTTATATTTCTCATCTCAAACCATGAATAATATGAAATGCGTATCCACAATGGTCAGCCACAACATGGCTAGGACCCAAAAAAATATGTACGAACATAAAAATACTTAACTAATCACTTCCCATACATCCGTGAAATGATTCATTCATGAAGTCAGCTCCAATAATGATAAAACAGGAAATTAGCTAACCGTATCTTCTAACTCGAACAAGGATCAATATGAGGCACTGAGATTTATGGATAACACTAAGAATACATCGATGAAACTTCACTGATATACATAACACAAAATATTAATTGAAGATCTGAATGTGAATTGATGAACCCAAAATTTATGGATGCTCTGTTCTCCCTTAACTGTTTGCAATCTAATTGTCGGTAGGATAAATTTATGATGCATGGATCTATACACTAAATTGGGTTGCTACCAATGACAATTTTTTTTTTTTTTGCAATGTCTCTTGCCAACAATCTCCCCCTTTGGCATTGATGGCAAAACTTACTGAAAAATGACTAAGTGTCGGATCAATACCAACATCAACTACACAACCAAAATTTCAAAAACCAAACACTTCTCCAAAATACAATTCTCGCCCTGAGATGATATACATTTTTCACTCTTCTCTCTCCCCTTTGACATGAATGGAAAAGGTAGGAATCCATATGCGAAAAATTTAGCAAAAATGTTATGAAAAAGTATATACAGACAAACATACAAAAACTTGAAAATGTCTAAAAAATATTTCTTCAGAAAAGCCAAATTCACATCCCAAACTCTTTTGAGGCTCTCCAAGATTGTTATATGTCCACAAACCAAATAGGATTGTGTCTCTATAGATTCCAGGTTTTCCGGATCACTCACTGCTTTAGCATCTTCTTCTTCTTTCAGTGCACTTGACAAAATTTCTATCTTTGGGCCAATTAGACCTCTTAGTTCACATGCTCTTGTAACAATTTTCTCATTTTCCTATTTCAGGCTCTTTATTCTATCAATCACAGATATCACTTCTCCTTCTAAATTTCCAAAAATTCTGGTTAAAGGATCAAAGGCATAATAAATAGTGGCTAATTTTTTTTCCAAATCATTAACCTTTTCTCATTGTCATCAGTAAATTTTGATAAAGACAAACATGATTTGTAAACCTTCATACCTTTAGATAAAGCATTCTAGATATTTTCTACATAGGTGGCTAGCAAAGTTTTATCCTTAGCAATCATTTCCTTTAGCCCATTTAACCTTTTAGTATCAAATTCATTTTGAACCTTAATCAAATCATATTTCTCAAGTGACTCAAAGTGAGTACATATTGAGTTGATAAGCTTCTTTAATTCACCAGAAGAGGAACTGGTTGAATCTTTCACATGGGTAGGAATTATCTTTTCTAGGACTCCAAATGCAAGATTTAGAAGTTTGCTGTCCTCAATGTGGGATTTTAACAATTCTTCTCTGGATTTTTCTTGTGCAAATGATGATACTTTCATTTTTTGAATAAGACTCAGAGTAGATAGGTCAATCAAACCTTCAATTAGTTTAGGGTCAAACTCTTCTTTCTATTCTACCAAGAATTTCTTTACTGCCTCAACAATTCTTCTATTTAACAAAACTTTCCTTAGAATCTGTTCTATTTCTTCTGCAACTTCCTTGGTTTGACCAATCATCAACTTATTCACTCTACTTTTTCTTTTGAACTACTTCTTGGCTTTATTCAGAGTTGAATTTATTTCTTCCACATAAGCTACTAGACACAATTCAACAAGAATTATTTCTCTCATCTATTCTTCTTTTGTTCTGGCATTAACTCTCCTCATCTCCAAAATATCATATTAAATTTTGGGAAAATTTGGCATTATTTCAATCAAAACTTTATTGAAAACATTCAAATATTTTATTGTTTCTTCTTCTAGAATTATTCTATCAAATTCACCAAAATATTCATACCATTTATAGAGTGGCTTGATATTTCCATCCTTAACCAAAGCCTTTTCAACTTCCTCTACTGATATACTTGGATTTTCAGTTATAGTCTTCTTCTTTGCTTTAACATCTTCACTAGAGGGTTTTCCTTTTATAATAGTTTTTGCCATGGTGCCTTGGTGCTTGAATTTTTTAACACATTCATCAAACTCAATTTCCTCATCATCAAAAACTACTACATAGACTCTTTTTCTCTTATCTTCCTCTTTCCTTCTTTACCAGATCCCTTAGATTCAATTTTCACAGGGATTGATTTTGCTGTAGGGGCTGAATGAGATGTAGAGCGTCTAGTTGTTCTAGCTCAGGTAGATGGTGTTACCAGACCAATTGATTCAATTTTTATTTCTCCTTTGCTGCTTTAGCTTCCTCTCTTTTCTTTTTGGCTTCGTTTAATTTTTCTATCGGTATCCCCATGCTTTCTAAAAACTTCCACCTCTTTTCTAACTCTTTTGGTTAATACAGGTTTCCTGAGCTCATTATGTACTTGCATATTATTTTTAGCATAGGTACCGAATCTCTCCTCGGATGGATCTAGAGGCATGCTCAATGAGTGATATGCATACATTCTTAGAATGTGCTCCTCTAATTCATATCCTATTGACATGATCTAGATTGTTCTGGGATCAACAAATTCCATCATACATTGATCAATATCTACCATGAAGCAATTTGTATCCTTGTATTTCTCTATAATGGAAGCGAGAATCCTCTCTCTAGCTTGAATCATAGTCTAAAAACTTTTGATGTATCCCTAGATAGTAGCATTATTTTTCTTAGTTTTTGCATATGTGTGAAAGAGATCTATGATATGAGAAACTACCGGTTTGTCCTTTTACCAATGAATCTTTTTGAATCCCGAAACCTCCCCATGAAATAAAAGAATACATATAAAAGAAAGTTTCCATACTTAAAATAATTCTTCTTATCATTTTTAATCTTCAAAATATTTTCCATTAACTGACTCCTTAGTGATTCACAAAGATCATAATTTGTATTTTCTTTCACCATCTAATAGACATCATAAATTATAGTACCAAACACAGAGTTGTCCCAACTAGAATGATAAATCTTGTATCCAATAACCATAGATGAAAATTTGACATCTACATCAACAATTTCATCAATTGTCATTTCCCTTCTATCATACATAGAGCCTGTACCATCAGTAACTATTTGATTCTTCACTAATTTCAGAATCGGTAATACATCGAAAGAATTTAGACCTATTATAGCACTGATAGCCTCCTTTGTGATTTTGAATGGTATTATTAATCACATGAATTAATTATAGACTCGACTCAAAATGTAACGAATCCATTCATTTTCCTCGAACATGAAAAGTTTGACAATTTGTGTAAACTTCTTTGCTTCTAGGGTTTTGTATTGTGGCTTGACACAAAAATATTCACCAATTATATGATTATTGTATAAATTTAGCAATTGTGAGCTTCCTAGTTCTTCAATATTTGCATGAATATAAACCCTAATATCCTTTGTATGTAACACACCATATGAAACAAATGAAAATGATCCTAATGGATTGGTCTCAATAGATTTGTAGGGATGCCACTTAGACTTTGGATGGGGTTTGTCTTTAACTTGAACTACTAGTGGAGTAGCCATTATCAATTCATAGAGTTTTACCAAAAAATACCTTTCCATTGAATCGCAATTTGATTTCTAAAAGATTCTTCACACCTAAATTTTGCCTTAATTCAACTTAGAGATCTCCAAACTTCTTTCCTTCAAAATGAAAAGTGACAAATGAAAGATGGAAATGAATTTTTATCACTCACATACTTAACCCTTTTAGTCGCAATAAATGCATTTACCCTAACTCATCCGGTTGCACTATGACAGATAAATCTTCTATGGATCTTCAAGATTGCATAATACTTTCTCCAACAGGTTCAACAACATATGTAGAACATCTATTCACATACTAAACTTATTCACATCCCGGTGTCAGATACTGACAGGGGGTTAATATATTTTCTTGACAACTCCCCCTAGTTCAAAGGCGTGAGACTAATTCCTGGATGAACTACTAGAAGAAAGTTCTAGTGGGGGTGTATTTTCTTCATTAGAGGGACTCTTATTTACCCATTTCTTCTGCATCTACTGCTTGACTTCATCTATAGTGAATTTTTCTTTTCCTTTAATATCCTTCTGCATGTTTCTTCTTTGATTTACCAGACCTCTTCTGTTCCAAAAAAATGTAGCAATGTGACCAATTTTGTTGTAATTATAGCACACAACGTTTCTTCACCCAGATCAGTTGTTCCAATGATTTCCTCTTGATTTGTAATGGTTAGCTGTATGCCCATATCTATTTCATGTATAATATCTGATATTTCTATGAAATTTGTTCATCACATTTATGCATTCATTTGACTTGTGACCAAAATTATTGCAATTAAATCACCAACCTGAGAATGATGGAATCATTTGATTCATCCTACTTATACATTGAGAAGCCATGTGTCCAAATTTATTGCAATTTAAATAGTATCCATTAAATTTATGAGCATTAGATTTTCTTACTAGATACCTTCTAGACTTGTTCATTTGATTTCCTTTCCCAAATCTCCTTAGCTCGAATTTGAAACTTTCTCCTTCTTCATATCCAAGACCTCTCTTGTCACCATTTGTCCTCTGATTGCTAATTAGTTCATCAAGCTTTATGATATATATTTAAAATTTTCTTTGTACTCATTTGCAGTGGCAAGTTCATCTCTAAGATCATCAACCTACTTTTCAATAAATTCCTCCTATTTTTAAATTGTTCCAATTCATTGTCCAAACGACTGCATACTTCAAATTTTTCTTTCAGAGACTCTATTTGGTTATCTTCATTTTTATTCCTATCTTCAATCTCCTTGGTCATCCTCATCATGATAGATTCCATTTCAGGTTTCAGAACAATATTTTCTCTGGTAAGCTTTTCACATTCTTTTGTCTTTTCCTTTAGGGATTGACTGAGTTATTCTTCTTCAATTCTCTTACTATCATTCTGCTTAATCTGATCACAAAGTTCCCTTCTCTTCTCTCTGGACTTGTTGATTTTGTCTTTCAAAGACTCAATGAATTTCTTAGCATCCATGAGGTTTTCTTGCAATTTTTGAACTTCAAACTTTGACTGATCAAGATCATTTGGGGTCACCAAAATCTATTGTTGAAGATTGTTTGAATCCATTGAAACATTTTCCAAGTCCCCAAGCTATTAGACTTCTTCTTATAAGGAACTAGCTCTCATACCAATTGTTGGAAACAAGCTACATTGAGAGGGGGGGTGAATCAGTGTTGTGCAAAAATTAACTTTATTAACCTTTATCTTCAAAGCATTAACAACATTCAACCATAATGCATAAACATGAAGCAAATGAACAAAACACCATAACACAAGGATTTTTTATGTGGAAACCCTGTTAAGGGAAATACCATGGTGGATGGCCAATCCACAATATGATCTAAGTACACTCAAATAAAGTTTACAATATGGGGAATGTACATGCATTCAAGCACACTGCCTAGAGCTCAGTGCTCAAAGGGAAGTCTCACTGCCTTACAAAGAGAATCAGATTAAAACCATCTGAGAGTTTGAACTAAGAATAATAACATCTACATATGCTTGATTATAGTTCTGGTTAGGCACAATATTTAATCTTCTATCCTATAGATTGATTCTGCACTTCTTCTTTGTTCTTCTCACACTCACAATATAGATCCTTCATGCACAAGTGAAACTGTGCATTATCGCTCTTCTACTATGCTCTTATTCATAATTCACATCAACACACACTTCATACATTCCTCAAAATGATACGAATGATCTCTTCTATATATATCCACAACTTAGAATTTGATTACAATATGTCAGCTTCAATAGAACAAAATAATATTTACATTTGTTGGCTCAAATCATGAATAATATGAAATGCGTATCCACAACGGTTGGCCACAAAATGGATAGGACCCAAGAAAATATTTACGAACACAAAAATACTTAACTAATTACTTCCCATACATCCGTGAAATGATTCATTCACGAAGTTGGCTCCAGTATTGATAAAACAAGAAATTAGCTAACTGGATCTTCTAACTCAAACAAGGATCAATATGAGGTATTGAGATTTATGGATAACACTAAGATACACAACACAAAATATTAACTGAAGATTTGAATGTGAATCGATGAACCTAAAACCGTCAGATGCTCTATTCTCCCTTAATTGTTTGCAATCTGATTGTTGGTAGGATAAAATTATGATGTATGGATCTATACATAGACTTGGGTTGCCATCAATAACAACACCAAATGATGTTCATAGTGTCTCTTTCGAACACCTTGATCTTGGAAAAGGTTTGTATGCACTTCACACTTGCTTAGGGTAAAACATCTTGACATAGGTCACTATCATTGATCCTATCCTAACCAAAATTATTTGAGCCATGAGGAATTGTGCAAAGAGGCATACTCTATCCAAAAATGTTATCCTATAATAAGATAATCATATCCATCCATACATTAATTTATCCATACATCCACCCATATCATTCCCAACATTGCTAGACACTGGGAGTAGATACTTACATCTTGCTTCGAGAATAAATCTTGAGATATATCCTATAACTCATGTTGTGATCTAAAACTTTTCTAACAAGAAATCAAATTGGTCAAATCCTTTGTAAGAAAAAATATAAATCACTAGCCCATGGCACATTTTGATGAGAAGATGTTCCTTATCGAGATTTATTTTTTTATCAAACATCAATCCAAATGATCCATATCAGTTGAATCTACCTTGCACTTCAACACCACATCAACTCATTCCAACAAACTTTGTTCCAAATCGAGCTTCAAAATCTTGATCAAACTTATCCAATCAATCCATCATCACCTCAGAATATCCTTCCCAATCCTCGTGTTGCTTAACACTATCCTTGCATTGTTGCGTATTCTCAAAAATGTTATCATCATCAATCTATCAATCCAATCAATCAATCCTAGCTTCCCTTTCAAAAAAATACCAAATAGATCATTGATATCATCATCAAATATCCATACACTCGTCAACATTGTGCAAAAAATCTAAAACATTCAAAACACATCAAAAATCCAAAAATAGTACCTTGTCGAACTATGAGTCTCTAAACTTGAATGTAGGCAAGGCTATCATTGATGTGCCCCCGAGACACCCTAGGTCAGTCCTTTAGGAGTCCGTCATAATAAATTGACATCCCATCAACTATTGATTTCTCATTGTTAAATAAGTCGAGTCAGTCAAACTACATGGTCTCTGCGTGTATAATGTAGGCAAGGGTAATCTTTGATCAACCCATGAGGCCCCTAGGATAGGTCTTTTAGGTTAGGTTATTGGTCGAAACCCTTAGAAAACCCCTAAAAAATTCAAATATTGGAAAATCCTTAAAAATCTAAAAACTTAGAAAACTCCAAAAATATTTAGAAATTTGAAAATCCCAAAACATCAAAAAACATTCAAAATACCTAAATAGCCTAAAAAAACCTAAAAAACCAAAACATTCACATAAACTCTCAAAAAGATCGAAAAGAAGCCTCAAATCATTTTTAAAATACCCAAAACATTGAAATGTTTCAAAAAATCCCAAAACCATCCACCCATTTCACTCTCACCCTCAATAAAACTTCATCCATAATAAATTAATTGTCACCTTCAACCTTTGGCAAAACAAATAGAAGCAAGTATAGAAAATCATAAATTCAGAACCTAAGTGTCAGATTCTAAAGTCTAGATCATAGGTAAACGAGTCATTGAAGTTTGTATCAATGACTTATCACAAACCTCATCCTAATCAAAACATTTGACATGTCATAGGATGTATCCTTCCTACAATGAGAATTAGTATCATAAATCACCTTAGCTATATTTAACCTAATAAGAGATATAGATAACACTGACTGTTTGTCTTTAAAATTTTCTTATGATTTATCTTATTGACCCATTCTAAGGACCTCTCAAGGATTTCTATCAAAATAATTTAGAGAGAAAGGAATGGTGCATCGATCATTATCTTTCATTTGTTGTGCTTGTGGGCATTCCTTTAAAATAATCTTGGCACATGTTTGCTTAGTTGTGTGTAGGGAGGTTGTTTGGAGTACATTGTTGACTATTGCGTATGCTTTGGTCTGATATATTCTAAACTTCTAAACTACATTCCAATGAGGTTTTTGTATGTGAAGGTGTGAATAAGAACTATCCTATCTATTTGCAAAGTCAAATTCCATTATCACTGGATACAACATCATCTAGGTTTTCAATACCATGATGCATCGTGTCTATGTGTTCTATCAAAAAATAAGGAATGATGGAAAATCCCAATCCCAAGATATGAGAAAATAATTATCATGCATCATGCATCACCATCTCTAATAAAGTCTTGGTGGATCATGGAATTTTTGGTGTGTGTGAAGAAATAGTGGGGAAGGGAATACAAATTTAAAACCCAACACACATATCCATGAAATGTATTACATAAAAGGAATTGAAATAACAAAACCAAATTGCTATTGCTATCCTTTCAAATCATTCCATGGTTCTCTAGTCTTAAGGACCTTTAAATTCATGCTCTTAGATCTAGTTAAGTGTTGCACATGAATCTACAAAGATGACAACCTAATAAATGAGAAGATGTTGTGCAATGCAAACTACATGCCTACATCACTATATTTTTGTATTTTTGAAGTTTAAATGTTGAATGAAAGAGAAAAGTGCTGCTATGTATGATGATACTAGGATTAATGATGCAATTCTAATGCAATACTAAAATGATCCAAACTAAAAGTGCCATGATAAATATGCTATATGAAAATGAAAAATCTCAATTGCTCTCAATTTCTCCAGCATAAGTTTATCTCAATTGTCTCTTTTGAAAAGTTGTAAGATGAGCTCCTTTTTATAGATTTTTCCAATTCTGGGATGAGGTGGCAAGGATGGATGGTCCGGATTGTGATACTGGGGGATCAATGGTAGAGCATAAAGAGGTTAGAGGAATTCATGGAGGTTGCTCCATTTAGAAGGGAAAATCATCCAAGTGTCAAAGAGCATCAATTAGAAGAGATAGCCTTGTGTTCCTAAAGAGGTTAGGAGGTTGAGAGGTTGGAGTGAATATTCCAAATTTAAAAATTAGGAATAAATGAAATTGTGTGACATGTGATGAGGTGGAGGATGAGTTGGAGGTAGTTAGGAGATTATGGAGAAATGCGACAAATTTGAATTAAAAATTCAAATTTAAATGAAGGAGGGAAATTAACTAAATGGAAAATTATTTAATTTGTGCATTTGATTAATTTAAGAGGGAAAATGATTTTTGAAATAGAAGAATTAAGGGATGAACTATATAAATAAATTTATCAATTTATTTATATTAGTAGAAGAATTAGGATTTATTAATTAAATATCAAGTATTTAATTAATTGTGCTCTAGACCATTTTCATGTGTACACATTTTGTCCCTCTTTGAAGTGATGTGTGCAAACACATTGCTTCAAAGAAAAAATTGTCAAACTATGATGATAATTTTTTTGACATGCCCCAGATGCTAATTTTCAAGTGATGATGAATGGATGTCCCCTTGGGAGATAAATCAAAGATTTTTGAATTTTTTTGATGACTTTTGGATTTTTGATTTTTTTTTATGGTTTTATGATTTTATGATAATAATATAATGAGGTTCAAATTTGATAATGGTAACCTGATTTATCTCTCAAAAAATGATAATAGTCCTACCACATTGTCAATTAATTGATTAAAAAGGCCCTAAAAAAATAAATAAATGCCACCAAATTATCCCTTAAAAGGTTAAAATGGGTAAAAAGAAGGTCATTTGTAGCCTTGCATTGTGAAAATTTGAGAGACTAAAGAGAGCCAGGATGGATAGAATTCCATGCCACACCCATAGATTTGAGCAAGTCGGATGCCACCAGTGGCCAGATGCATATGGACCTCCGATACATACCTCGAGAAACCCTACTTTTTTATTTTCTCAGGTAATTTTTTTGCTTGTTTGCATTTTTTAAAAATTGGATTTTCACATGTTTTAGCGCATAGGAATAGTGTTTTAGCACATACAACACCCGATACAACACATAGAATAGGGGATTAGCGTATAGGGTTACAAGAAATGACTTAAATAGGTTTAGTGCATGCAGGTGCCCATATAGCACATAAAACAACTGTTTTAGCACATATGATAAGTCTTTTAACATGCGTGGGAAATAACACATTAGGGATATGTTCTGGCACATTAGGTTAGTTTCCTAGCGCATCTGTGAATGAGCGCATAGAAATATTGTTATAGCACATATGGTAAATTTTCTAGTGCATCTGGTAAATTAGCTCATAGAAACTTGTTGATGGTGTTTTTATGCACTTCACAACACAGGTAATGCGTAGGTGCATTACCTCTCTTGAAAGACAATCTTCCACAATCAAATTGCAGAACACTATCCCAAGGTCTCTCAGATGCAGGTCATGAAGGAGCTTGAAACATATAATTGTTTAATGTGATTTTGCTGGAATCACAAGGCGGTCTTATGTGGTCAAAGCTATAGGAGAATTGGGTCGATGAATGGAGTTCACTGGATATGAAATTACTGTACCTTGCTGCAGGTTCAGACAGCAGTCTTGGACTTCATTATTTTGTCGGATTTGGCTTTACAATGTGCAACAAACCTTAGCACAAGTTGTTTCTAAAAAAAAGAAAAAAGGGAGAGAAAGAAGGATGGTTCTTGGACCTGCAACTACTGATGAACAGTGATCATGGAGGTTCCTGCTGTGGACAATTTCCTTAAACAAAATTTCACTTAATCTGAATTTTCACAATATCATGAAATCTATGCTATCTTCTAAGGGCTGCAGATATTCATCATTCATTCACCATGGAAACGTGAATAAAGATAAAGTTTAATGAGCAACAATGCGATTAAAGTCCAGGCTAACTTTACACAATCATAAACTAGCAACAAATGACCAAAAGTATGGACAAGGGAAGCATACACACAACAACAATGTCCAAAACCAGAGACAACATACTAATTCTACCAAAGTTAATCAAAAGATACTAAAGCAACAGAGTAACTTGAAGCAAAGTTCTAGCTAAATGGAGAAGAATCATGAAGCATATAGAGAAATCCAAAAATACACCAGAAAATGACTGTATTTTCTATTATATTTTCAGCAGCATGTCTTTACAACAACTCAACTCTCTTAAAATGAGAGGAGGAAAGCCCTATTTATAGTTTTCAAAAAATAAAATGAGTGGCCAAGATTCAATTCTATTGTGTGGCCAATATTCACTTTACAATAGGGTTTCACCTACCCCCAGATATATTACATTTATAAATTTATACTTGTCTTTTCCCTGTTTCATCTTCTAGTGACAACACTATAGCAATTTCATCCTTTAGCCATTTTCCATTTGCTATAGCTATTCTTTGAGGAATTATTCATTGATAACAGACTTACCTTCATGCTTCTTCAGCGTTGCATACTCTACAAAGTTCAGGATTAGCGGTTGGAGCTTATCCATCTCTGTGATGTCTGATCACAACACTTGATGGCTGATCTTGGCTGTAGGCGGCTCATACCCCATCATTAATTTGATGTACCGAGAGCACTCTTCTCTAGAATCTCTAGCCCATTCGATGTCTGGCGCTATCCATTCAATGATCTACTCGAGCCTTTTCCCCCTGTGATTTAAATCTCGCTTCCAGACATCTACTAACCAGTGGTCATCATCCTTGAAGGCCAGGTCCTTCTCCTATACCTCGCCTGGCAATGCGAGTATGGCCTCGATCTTTGGATAGGTTGCCTCATATTTCCTTGGGAACTCTTCATAGATCTGCCTCGTACCCTCAAGGGTCCTTTGCACTTCAAGGAACTTGTTTGTTGTCCAGACAACCAAATTGATGCCCGCGTTTCCCATGTCTAAGACCTACCAGAACCAGTTTTTCATAGTCTTGTCTAAGTTCCTTCTCTTTTCTAACTTATTAATCTGCTCCTAGGATAGTAGCTAAGGCGGGGTGGATGACATCATGGGCTGCTCATCCGGGGATGACCACTACTGAATGTAGTCCATTAGATCGACCACTTGTTCCTTGAGCTCCTCCTTTGAAATATTATCCTGTTGGATAAGGTGTATGACTGTGGCGACCGACTCCTGAAGGTGATCGACCTTCTGTTCTCTCATGGCCACTCCCAAGTTGATGGTGGAGATGTTATAAATTATACCCTATTCTCCAACCACTGGTGTCGCTATCTACACCCCCCTTGATCCTGAGGCATCCATGGTTACCTTCGATCTGACCCTTGGTTTCTTTTCCTTCTTTTTGATGCTTACTTGTGCTCTGGCCATGATGGCTTCTAGCCTTGCCTTGGGATCCTTCAAGGTGGGAGTCTTCTACTTCAGCTACCTCTATAACCACTCGGGTACTTGGGGTTCCTCTCTAGGTGGTTTACTTTGACTCCCGCTGTCCCCTTTCTCAAGCTCAACAGTTCTAACAACAAGAGCCTTCTCCTTGGTCCTTGCATCTTCTTTCTCCTCTTCAGAGTCTTGTCAGAGGGTTTCATGTCCAGTGGGGGACTCAGTATGCAACTGCTCTTTGGGTGGATCTTCTTTCTCAACATCCCCTTCTTCTTCATTTTGATTGTATTCATGCTCTTCGGGGTTCTCCCCCTGCTCATCCTCGTGGAGGGATGCTTCCTTGTCATGCTCTAGAGTCTGGTCTTGCTTCTTAGTAGGAGATTTTCTGCCCTCTGTGTCTTGAGCAGCAATCTCTTCTTCTATTATGAGCCAGTACTCGGCCTCCCTATCTTCTATCTCCTGGAGTTTCTTGCCCCACTCTGCATTGAGTTCGAGGTCTTTTGATTCTCTTATAAAATCAGCATTCAGCTCCTCGCTGCTCTCATTGGAGGACTCATAAACCACCTCGTCTATCTCATGGCGTTCGAATAGTGGATGTTCATGATATTCAAATTCTTCCTCTTTCGGTGCCTTTGCAGCCTCTAGCTACTGTTGTTCGAGCTCATCTGATATTTGAATTGTTGCCTCCATCTTTGGTGGTTTGGTTGAGGGGAGGGGAGTTGGAGCATTGGCCATAGCCTGAGCTATTACAGCCTGAACTATTGGGTTAGTGAGCATTCTTGAGAGCTCGGATGGCACATTTTGCATGTATTTTACCAAGGACTCTAGGAGACTAATGGCGGGCATAGTAGCAGCAGAAATAGAGGTCAAGAAAGGAGACATAGAAGAAGAGGAGACCGGCGAGGTTGTGGCAGATGATGAATCCACCAGAATAATTTGCAAGATTGGAGAAGTGGAAGCAAGGTGGATGAAGATGTCCACCGCAGGTGGGGAGGAAGCGGGAACTGCAAGTAAAGCCTGAAGGGTGGGGGCAGCAACAGTAGTAGCAGGCGGAGACCTTGGTGATTTAGATCCTTCAATTCTAGTCCCGAGGGGTGGACCCTTGGTCATTGCGGTTGTCCCCATGCTCCCCATTGTTTTTCTTTTATTCTTGGAAGGCTCTGGCTCAGAAGACTTGTGGGCATAGGCCTTTGGTTTAGGCAGCTCCTCACTGGCCTCCTTTCTCTTCTTGGTCTTGATTGATGGTGGGGTTTTGGATGTTTCCTCGGTTACAACGGCAACCATCCCACCTTCAGAGCCCCTCGATTCACTTTCCAATCCCTTGAATGTCAAGGCAACTCCTTTCTACTTTAATTGGGCCACCTATTGGTCGACCCATGCTTTCGTTCGGATCTCGATGGGCCTAGTGAGTAAGGCGATGTCATCGAGCTCTGGTTCATTCCAGTAAATCGTTGGCAACGACAAATTGGTGATGACATCGTACCCCAGATCGATCATCGTGTCCTCATTTTCTTTGAGTTGGTTAGGAACTAGGCATAGGTTTATCCTTCACACATAGATAGCGGTCATGCGCATGTATTGTCTCAACCGTACCTCAAGATCATCCTTGTAGTTGGACCAAAAGTCCTCAACATTGTGGAGGTGGGCATACTCTCATCCTAGCGCCTTCCTGATGTGTCTGTATGGGTCCATTTGAGGCCGAGCTGTATATTGACAGAAGTTGTAGTCAGCCAACTCCCTTTCTGAATACCCCACACATTGGGAGGTATGAATCTTGTACATTCCTTGGCTGAGCCCAATGGAGTAAGCCGGGCCCACCAAATGCTTATCGCTTAGGATGCCATGAATATGTCGTAGCTGCCAGGTCAACTCCAATAGAATTATCCGGTCATTGGGGTACCGGGGTAGCTTATTCGATCTTTCCGTGAATCCCTCAGCACGGATGTATGTGAACTTCGGGAATTGTATATAAAGGAAGGCATATTGCTTGAGGAGGGCTTTGGCGCTATGAGAAACTCTCCTTTGAAAGTCACCCTTGAGAGACCGAATGATGTGGGCGATGAATGCATCATTCACCCGACAGTAATCCCTCTTGAAATTTTTGAACTGTAGTTGAGTGTATTTGTCATATGGTTTAAGTTCCACCCCTGATGGGTCACTGGGTACTACCGCCAATCCCTAATAATGCCTTCGATCGACGAGGGAATATACCAAATAGGAGGTCATGAAGAACTGGGAGGTCTTCTTTAGGATTGTAAACTACTTGTGGAAGCAGTCACTGATTATTTCTCTCCAATAGAAAGTGATACCATCGCCATGAAGAATATGCTCTATGAAGTAGAACATCTACTCTTGGAAGAAGGCCACTATAGGAAGGCCCATCACTTGGCTTAGCAACGTTACGAGGTCATGGTAATCCTCGAAGAAGTCGCTGTGAAAAAGTTCTTGAGGAAGCTTGCCAGTGCTAGCCTGCTTGTCCTTTAACCAATACTGATTGATGACCTTCTTGCACCCTAAGGGATCCAGCTCCCATAGTTCCTTGCACTCCCCCATGGTGGGGGTCTCCATGCACTCATAGGTAGGAATGTGGAATGTTGCCGATATACTTGATGGGGACATGTCTGCAAGGACATTTTTGTCCCAATCCACTATAGTTCTGGTCTCCTCTTGGTATGCTTCTACGCAAGCTATTACTAGTTCTGGGGCCACCAAGGCCGACAGGAAACCTGTAGCCTTAACAATTCCGCTTTTATTTATCAATTTTGCATTCTCGGTCTTGGGGTTCATCCTGACCCTTTGTATGAATTTATCAACATCGACCTGCCCGTTGTTGGTATCTATGATATCTCTCCAGAGAGAGGTGACTCTGGATTGTATGGGGACCCCTTGGAACTTGTACTTCATTAGGTCCTTATCCTCCTTGTCTCGAGGTGTCTTGGCTATTCCTTTCCCTTTCTCCTTGGAGGCACCAAAAGTTTCTCCACCGGATTCCATAAATCCTGCACAAGAGACGAGAATCAGTAACCATACACATGATGAAACGGTCTCGGACAAGTCCCTGCACACCAAGATTAGCTCTGTAATCATTATTCATATTCAACAAGCATATAACACTTGATAATTCATCGTTAAGAGGCAATGCAGAGAAACCAGATTCCCAGGGCCAAAATTCCCTTGGTAGAATGCCATTTGAAAGGGAAAATTGAGGATGGAATTCCCAAAGGTATTCCTGGTGTTGGATTTGAGTAATAGAAGGTTGGCATGAAGGAAGACCTAATTTTAGCAAGTGGGTCGAAATCCATTTTGGATTTGGAGGTCATTTGATCCTTCATTTGGGTGTTTGGGCATCATCTGCAGGAAAGTCGTTTGAAACAGTGCAGGGGAGGTGGAAATCTGGGCGTCGAAATCCGGGTCTTGGATTTTCGTTGTTGGGAAGTGGTTACGGGTCAGCTATTTGAAACGGTGAAATGGAAGTGGAAATTTGGGGAAGGAAATCTGGAGTGAAGTCTCCGGAGATGGTTAGAGGACTTGGGACAGCCAGGCGGCGAACAGAGCACTGAGACCCGGTGGTCGAGAAGCTGTCCCGAATTCGCCATTAAAATGTCGCCAGTGGAATAGAATCCTGAGAGGGGAATTCCAGTGGTCAGACTCTGAAGGAAGGTAAAGAGTTTACCTGAAATTTAGTTTCGGTGGGCTACGGACCGGGGTCCGGGAGTCAGGAAGACGTCCTAGGACGACCGTTTGTAATGGCGAACGCAACATGGAATTTCAAGGACATAATTCCAGAGTATAAGGTCCGGAGCGACTTTTGATCGAAGGTTCCACCTCGAAGTTGGAACAAATTTTGCGTAGTCAGGAACTAAGGTTCAAAATGCTGCTCGGAAAGGCCGTCGAAATGGTGAAATCAGAATGGAATTCCAGGAATGACATTCTGAGGATGGAATCCCGGGGATGCTTTGATCTTGGTTGGTTCTTTCGATTTTCCAAGGTCTTTAGATGGACTTCGAGTGTCCAGGGTCTGGAGGTTGGGAAGGTGCTTAGGTGAGGCTGTGTAAAACGACGATGATGCAACAGAATCTCGGGAGGGGAATTTCGATGGTCAGAGTGCGAGGTGGGTTTGGTCGCAGAGAATTTTGAAGTTTGAGTTTGTGGACGGCGGTGGGAAAGTCTAGGCCCAGCGGACATCGATGATTGTTCCGAAGAATGACCATGGAGAGGTGAAGCTCCAGATTGAATTTTAGCCACTTAGTGATTGATTTTTTACATTTTTAAAATGTGGGTTTTGAGCAGAGGGCCTTCACCTACTGGATTTTAACATGGTTTTGCATTTTACTTCATTTAAGGCTCAGAAAATGACAAAATGAAGAACAAGGGCACAGATGGCGGGCATACCTTAAGATATCAAAGAAATTTCTGATGGTCGCATGGAAAACGGAGCTCAGATTCAAAGGCTGGAAATGCTGGATGCACGGGAGTTCCTCAAGATTCTATCACTGGGTCAGATGAAAATGATAGGCAGAAAATCAGGTTTTATAGCCACACCTGCGATTAATGCTGCATTCAATTCCTTCATATGGCGGTAGGTGAAGTTGGTGAGTTCAAATTTGTAGTCGACAGCGGGAGGTCCGGAGTTCGGTGGCCGAGAAGATGTCCCACCACGACCATTGGAAATGAAAAAGCTCAAGGAAACCCAGAAGGGGAAACCCGGCCTCTGGGGTCCGATGTCTGGAAAGACATCGGGCCGATGCCGTTCAAATGGGAGCATCCAGATAGAAATCCGAAAGGGGAAACCCGAGTGTCCAGGTCTGGAGGACATAGCGGACGCTAGAAAGTTAATTCTGACAAGGAAAGCTTGGATTGAACTTCATAATTAGCATTTTTTAAAGGGGTGATTTTGGTTAGGCTTAAAATATGACCTTTGGGAACGTGCCAACCCTTTAGGGCACAAAAATGGGTACGCAAAATGAGGCAAAACAAAAGGGACCTGACAAATGAAAAGGAGGGAAGAGAGGGTCCCCGTTCCGAATGGAGTGTGTGTGCAAAAGGCACAACAAATGGTGACTCCATTGGGAGAATGCTCCTGACATTCTAGAGATAAATATTCATTCCGAACCCATGATCTCTGGTTTTGCAGACCTAAGCCAATTTTCAAAGCTGAACTAAGAACAATTCAAGGAAGGCGGGATTGAATCAAACTATAATATCATCATGGAGGTGTGTGCATGGTGAGTTCATTTCCTTTTCTCAGAGAGAGCACAAGTAGCCACTGGTCGGAGGAGATAAGCTATGTAGTTTGTCTAACCCCAAAAGTAACCTGGACATTGCTCCGTTTCCAATCAAACATCCATAGCCCTGATGGAGTTGTCGCTACGACCTCACAAACATAGCTCTACTACCAGCCAGGCATCCATAGCCCCGGTAGAGATATTCACACACCCATACAGTTGTTATTTTCAATTTATTTATCGCTTGTGTTGGATATTTCCTTTTAGCACTTTCTCTTTTCTTTCGTTCAACCGCACGAACAATGAAGTTCACAATGGGCTTGAGAATCATAGTGGTCACTGGAACAGACTTTAGATTTTTCACTTATCCCTTCTTCTCAATAGGCACCATACCATTCATTGGAAACATTTAAAATGTGTTTTGTGTGTTCCATGATAAGAGCAGAGATTCAAGCAAATAGGCATCCTAGGTTAGTGCAAAGTTTGAAAGTTGAAAACTGATGCTTGGGGGCTTTTAGAGGGTAGCAGTAGGAAATGAGGGCTTATCTGGGGAACAACACAAAAGCGAATAGCGAGGAAAACTGTATGTTAGGCCAAGCCCAACCACCACAACGAAACAGGGAGGCTCTTCCAAGATCAAGACAAAACATCCGGGTCAGCGAGCAAAACTGAAGATCAAAGTAGGAAATCTATCCTAACCTATGTACAGGTATTTACACAGACAACTCCCGAGAGCTCAAGCCTAAAAGTAATGCTTAAGGTGCTGCTCGTTGATAAGCAACGAGATGTCTTCACCAATGAGAGTCTTTAGGCGGAAAGCATTATCTCCAAAGATTTTAGCAATCTGAAAGGGGCCAAGCCAAAGCTTGTCGAATTTGTTGTGTCCCCCTTTCTTTTCATGGGCCTTGTCCCAGTAGAGGATCATATCAAAAATGTGAAAGGCCTTAGTTTTGGCTTGGCAGTCAAACCATCTTTTGACTACGCCCTGATGTTTGGAAAATTTTTCTATTGCACGGTCTCATACTTCTTCAAGGTGCAGTAGCTCGGTGAGGCGAGCTTCTTTGCAGTCTCCTCCTTCATAAAAGTCATTGATGAACTGAAGGGTCAGGATTTTCAAATGTATGGGAAAGATGGGTTCTAAGCCATAGACTAGATGGTATGGGGAATCTCCAAGAGCAGCCTTGTGGTGGGTGCGATCTGCCCACAAGGCAAAATGAAGTTGGGTATGCCAATCCTTGGGGTTCCTATCTAACAGCTTCTTAATCACCGTGATCAAGTTTTTGTTGGTGGACTTAGCAAGGCCATTGCTTTGAGGATAATAGTTGGAGGAGAATTTGAGGGCGATTCCATAATCAAAGGCCCAACTTGTGAATTTTAGTGAAGCAAACGTAGGGCCATTATCACATACTAGAGCATATGGGCAACCAAAATGATTTAAAATGAAACTTTCTAAGAAATTGGTTATGACTTCAGTTGTACATTGCCTGCAAGTTATTGCTTTTGTCCATCTAGTGTAGTAATCAGAAGTGGTTAGAATGTACCTGTGTCCTGCAGACGATGGGGGACTTACCAACCAATGAAGTCGAGACCCCATTACGCAAAAGGCCTTACCTCCAGGACCGGTTGTAGTGGGACAACAATGTTCCTTTCTCTGGTGGTAGCAGTCTGACACACATGGCAAGTACGAACATGGCCGTGAGCATCCTTGAAAATGGTGGGCCAATAATACCCAGCTTTCAATATTTGATGTGCGGTTGATAGACCTGAGCCATGACCGATTCCAAACTTGTCATGGAATTCCTTAAGAATGCGATCAACTTCCTCCTTTCCTAGGCATCGCAGATAGATAATTTCATGATTTTTCTTGTATAATATGGAGCCCTGTAACATATAGCTACTGCTCTTCAGCCTAAGGGCTTGCCTTTGGACTCCATGTAGGTGAGGTGGACATTTATGATTCAGCAGGTAGTACACTATGTCATCATACCATTCCCCTAGGGAGACATCCTCCAACTAGTACTGTTGTATCGTAAGTTCAGGTTCAAATTCAATAACCACCTCTGCCATTGTTTGGGTGAGTGCCTGCCCTCGTACCAGCTTCATCAGCTGGATTTCCATGTCATACTCTTGTAGCACTACAACCCACTTTGCCCTTCATTCCCCCAACTCATTCTACATAAGTAATGTTTTCACGGTAGGGTCGAGAACTATGGCGAAAACCTTGTTGCGTAGGATATAGTGCAAGAACTTCTTAACTCCCTTCATAAGGGAATAAGCTTGTTTTTCAATGTTATGATAGCGCAGGTTGGCATCCTTTAAGGGGACGCTCATGAAGGCAATTGGATGTTCGTTTCCCTCATCATCCTTCTATGTCAAGATGCTGGCATAAGAATGATTTGAAGCAAAGGAGTAAATGTAAAAGGGCTTCAGGTAGTTGGGGCTGACCAACACAGGGGCATTAGTAATATCTTTCTTGATTTCCCCAAAGGCCTATTTCACTTCAGGAGTCCACTCGACCTTGGCGTCTTGTTTCAGCATGGCATTAAGTGGTTTAACTATTTTCGCAAAGCCTATAATGAACTTGCAGACGAAGTTGATCTTTCTGAAAAAAGACTTCAATTCTTTCTTGCTGCTTGGTAGCTGGATTTTAATGATGGATTGAATGCGTTCGGGGTCAATAGAAATGCCCCAGTCTGATAGGACATGTCCAAGGAGTTTCCCCTTAGTGACCTCGAAGATGCACTTCTTTGGGTTAAGGGAAACCCTAAATGAGTGGCACTTCTCGAAAACCTTGCATAAGTCGGCGACGTGATCACCCCACTGTTTTGAGAATACCATTAAATCATCCATGTAGATGATTATGCACTTGCCTATCAAGTCCTTGAATGTAATATCCATAGCACGCTGGAAAGTGGCGCTAGCGTTGATGAGTCCAAACGACATTCTTCTATATGTGAATGTTCCCCACTTGGTGGTGAATGCCATCTTGTGTCGATCCTCATATTTCACCATAACTTGGTTATATCCTAAATATCCATCTAGGACAGACATCATTTGGAAGCCGTTTACTACCTGCAATACCTCATCCAATGAGGGTACAAGATAGTTGTCTTTCTCTGATGCTCGATTTAGATTGCAGAAATCTACACACAATCTGATTTCTCCATTTTTCTTTCTGACAGGAACCAAATTCGCTACCCATGTAGAGTGTCTAACCAGAAAGATGATCTTGGCTAACAGCAACTTTTGTACTTCCTTATATATTATTGGCTCCAGTAAAGCGTTGACAGGGCGTTGTCGCTGCCGGAATGGTTTTGCATCTGGCCTGAGAGGGATAGTGTGCGTGATAATCAACATGTCATATGTCTTGAGATCATCATAGCTCCAGGTGATGACATCATGATATTTCCATAGCCCTTCAATAATCCCCTTTCTTTCTTTAGGAGCACATACCTTACCTATGAATACATTCTTGGCATTTCCAGTCGTACCTAGATTGTAAGTGTCACATTGTCCGCTGATGGTATCCTTTTTAGTTTGTTGATCTTGGTACTTGATCTGATCAAGGTCAAAGAATTGCTCTAATTGAACCAATCCCCTAGGGATGATGTTGGTCTTTAGGCTAATGACCCCTTCTATATCCAAGTTAGCTTCTTGAGGCTCAACCTCATCGATTATCTGTGTGGCAAACACATCGGAACTGGTGATGAAATCCAGAATATGATTATCATCGTTGAATACTTGGAAATTGGCCACATTATCTGGCACTGACGGGATGGAGGTGAGTTCCATCGTGTATCTTCTAAGGCCAGATAGGGATAATGGTTGTAGTGTGCTTGCCACTTGTGCCAGGGCATTGGCGGTGTGATTTCGAGCGCGCAAAATCAGCTGAATGTTGAATGCATCCAACCCTTCCAGCAGATCCCATACGCAATGCCAACAATTAGTAAGCCTTCGATCATAGCAAGAATAAAGCTTTATGACCTACTTTATAACTAACTCTGAGTCTCCATACACTTGGAGCATCTTGACATCCTTTCTCAATGCCATCAAGAGGCCCAAGATCAAAGCTTCGTATTCTGCCACGTTGTTAGTACAATAAAACTACAGTCTATGAGCAGAAAAGTATGATTTACCTTTGGGACTAATCAATTCGAAACCTGCCCTAGCTCCGTGCTTGGATTTAGAACCATCAAAGTGCAACGTCCAGAATCCAGGAGAATCCTTGAGCGCAAGACTGATGGATTCGACCATCACCTTCGACAGGGGTTTCATTTCGGTGGCCACCTTGGGAACTATAGGGACAAAACCTGTTCATTTACTGGATGCAAATCCTATTTTCTCCTTTGGAGTAGCTTGTTTTTTGACATGTTCAATTGCTATTTGCCACAAGTAGCAGTCAAATTCTGAATGGGAAGCATTGTGTACTCGACACCAATTAGGAAGCAAGAGTTCTTGGAAGTTCATTTGAGTTCCCAGACTGAGCTGATCGTGCACACATTTCTCCATGAAATCTCGAAAACCACTGAGAAGGCCCAGACCATCATCCTCTTCAGTTCTTCATCATCATATTCAATGAGCATCTCGGTGCTCTGAGAAGCATTGGCCAAATTAGTAGGTGGGATGCATAGCACAAGGAAAACTTCACTCGTTCCCTCGTCTTCAGGGTGTTCCTGTTCATTCCGATATGACATTGGGGAATAATTTCTCAAACTTGTTTTAGCATACAACACCTCGTTCGTGTTGTTGTATTTAGTAATCATGAATTTTATCTGTGGTTCTCTATCAATCCAGATCTGATTGGGCATTCCTTTCCATGGTAGCCACATGTGAGAGTAATCAGTGGCAGCGTATCCGTTCAATGCCCTTATAAAATCCCTGCCTAGCATTATACCATAGGTATCTGGGATATCGGCCACCTATATGTCAATAGTTTGTTGGATCTGAGGATCAACAACAACTTGCATGGGTATCCGGTTGATATCCCCCACTATGCTGATTTCGGTTTTATCAAGTTGTGTTACCTTTCGCCAGGAGGGAGTTGGCATTATCCCGAGTGCTTTGCACATGCTCAAAGGAATGACATTGGCTGAGGCTCCTGAATCAAGCAAGCAATTGTGGAGGTTCTTCTTGAACACATGGATGGTGGTCAAAAAGGGAGGAGTCTCGAATTTCCCTTGAAACAACCCTTCAGAAACGTCCACTTGAGTGACTTGGCCCTTATCCTTTTCGTTGCTCTTGTTTTGGGTTGGCATCTGACTAGCTATCCTATCAGGTTGTTCGCTTGTTTGTTGAATTGCTGGTGGGTTGGCTTTACTGCTAAAGATTTGTCTCACAACCGGTTCACTTGGCTGATCATTACAGGAGACCTTCTTCGTTGGAGTATCCTGAGCTGACCCCTATGGTGGAGTGCCATTTACCATTCTGAAAAAAGCATTCCAAACAACAAGCACCTTTAGGAGTTCAAAGACCGATACGCTTAGCTTCACCTTCTTGAACTCCTCAGCAATGTACTCCCCCATCTGCTCAATCTCTTGATCATGGGAAACATTCTGGGAGGAGCTGGCGGTTGGGTTTTGGCCATGGTTTTACTATTTATTTCTGCTAAGATATCGTGTGGGTGTAAGTGGAAAACCCAGATTATTGTTTGCACTCAGATCGGGAGGGGTGCTGAAATTGTTTAGCGGGGTGGAGATCGTAAAAGGGCCTCCAGCATGGCCTCCAACTTGCCTATTTCTAAGGTTGTAGGGGGTAGTTCACTGGTCAAACATTTGGACTTCATCCTCCCTAGGCTCCTCTTTGTCATCTTTGGGACCATTATCTACTGAATTGAAAAGCTGAGCCAAAGGACTTTCAGAACTTACCTCTTTTGCCGCATTGTGATTGCTTGAATTAGCATTCTCCAGCTCGGGGGTGTTGCATTCCACGTTTGGGAAAGGGGCTTGATTTAGCACAAACACCGAGGCATCGTATGGATCAAACGGGACAATGTCCCTGCATCCTAAATTGTCGACTGTATTCTGAAATTCTACTTGGAAGATCTTGGCTGTAGTTTGAAATTCTGGACAATCTAATTCAGTATGGTGGCTCATCTTGTGTATGCGGCACCAACTAGATAAAGCAACCTCTGCCAAGTAAACTCCGCTTGTGGGTTTTTCATTACTATTGCTGTTGGGTTGATCAAGAGGTGTGGGAACACTGCCACTGTTGGGGCATGTATTCCATGTCCGGTTTTGCCTTTGGAAGGGTCTTCTGTCAAAGTTTTGACTCGAGTTCTGATTCCTGTCATAGTTCTGCCCTGACGACGTACTAGCATCCAGATTATCCTAATTTTCACGGTGATCCTGATTTTCCCTATTAAGGTTGGCTTGGATGCTCTTTTGCGATGCTTGCAGCTAATTATTTTGATTCCTTAGGTGCGTCATCTTAGTCGAAATTTTCTTGATCATCTCTGTAAGCTTGTCGATTCTATCCTTTTCGGTGTTGTTTGGTTGCAGTGCGGCATTATGAAGGAACACAGGCTGTGCCATTAGCTGATTCTCATGAGCGGGTGGAAATTCTACTGCTTGAAGGTATGCCGACATCTAGGATTACCGTGGATGCGACTGTTGCTGCTAGGGCAACAAGTAGTGTGGTACTAGATATGCCTGGTTCATTGGCTGCCCAAGATGTGGAACCATAGGTAGTTGCGACATTGGATTTAGCAAGGGCGTTTGATGCTGTAAAGCTTGCGTGAGCCCCTGTATCTGTGCTGAATGCATGGTTTGCCCAAGAGAAGGCAATGGACCGGATATATTCTACCCTAAATCCGTGCTGGCAATGATGGCTTCAGCGTATGCATCGACCAACCGAGCAAGTGGCGGCCTCATCCTTTTTACCAATGCTAAAGTGAGGTTGTCCAATGCTACATAGTAAACGGGCAGGACAACAACATCATTAAAAACATACGGGGCCTGTAGCCGAGTGTATGCTCTGTGGAAACGGTCATTGAACAAGGTGATCGGTTCATTGATTTCCCTTTGAACCGACATAAAGTGTTGATATGAATCTGCGGGGCTAACAAGGGTCTTGAACTTTTACAAAAATGCACTCTTCAGAAGATCTTATGTGCTGATAGTTTCGGCTAGTAAATTGATGTACCAGTAGAAGGCCTCTTCCCCTAATGAATATGGAAAAATCCTGCAAGCTACATCCTCATATATGATGTGCATAGTCTTTAGGGCAATTTCGAAGATCCTAACATGTTTTTTAGGTATCCTCTGTAGATCCCGGGAGTTGAACTTCGTGCAAAAATTCTCAGGATTCTTTGGAATATCATGGTAGAGGTTGAAAGTGAGAGGAGACAGGTTATTACCCAGCCACGCCATTGGAAAATGTAGTGGAGGTGGCTGCGCCAAATTGGTCTATGGCTATAACGGGGCAGCAGCAACTGGTGCGATAGTTGTAAGACTGGTGACCGTGATTGGCTGAAAGGCAGTGTTCAGCCTGTTGGATAAAAATAGTGTAATCAAATTTTCAATAGATTACGCCATCTAGACTTCAGCCACAACTATGTGAGATATAATCTTGCCTCTTAGAAAGGGGAGGCACCTTTCTTACTGCTAATTGGAAGCTCTAGTAAACTTAAAAGAATACTCACAAAATGTACACCGTACTCATGAAATGGGGGGGTGTGTTACATTCATACTTCTCTCTTTTTTTAGAGAAGATGTTTACAATGCTTCACTATGAAAAGCTTTAGATCTGAATAACTTAAACTTAAACAACAACAGTAATGCCAATATTTCTATCTTGACAAAGCAAAGCTTAGAAATACCAGGTATGATTTATAATAACAAAAGGTACAAAGAAAAGGGCAGGCTCATGAAGGCACAAAGTTGTTCAATAGCCTTTTCAATGTGGGATCTTGTAATGGTATCTTCATTGTATTAGAAGCAAAAAGTCTTCTTAGACACAGTGATTCCTCGAACAACATGAACGATTACAAGCACAAAGTCTTGTAGATCCTTCAACAAAAATCTTCAAACATAAACAAATCCAAACAATAAATGTAACACAAAGTTTACATCAAACACTTGAAGCCCTTTCAATCTCATACACAAATTACTACTGATATAATCAACACACAAAACAATCGATTCCAACACAAAGTTCGACATGCAATCCTCTTCTTTATTGATTAGATCTGAATTCACAATATTGAACACAAAGTCTCAATGCTTGTTTCAAAAGAGCAACACTTCGTTGGAAAATCTCAAAAGGTCACTATTACAAAAGAAATCCCTCTTATTTATAGAAAGGAGGGAAGAGAAAAATTAGGGAATCAGATGAGTAGAAATAGGAAACCCTAATCTAACTGGGTGTAATTTATTTCTACGTAATCACACCTCATATTTTTGGTGCAATTACATTTTACAAAAAGACACCTAAGATGCCAAAAACTATTTACAAGATGCATAAAGGGAAGCATCAAAATGTTCAACACTGGGAGATCAAGAATCTTCATGGTTCCTTGCTTGGGCGCGGAGTCTTCATATTTCTTCTTGGTCTCCTGCATGAAATTTTCATCTAGACCAACGATGTAATCCACAAAGGTATGAATTCTTATGATTGGCCTTTTGGCGGATGAATGGATTTTCTTGCACCTGTGAAGATGCGTCTTGATATTATCAAGTGTCAGTCATATATCACAAATGACATGTATTGAGGCTTTTTTGAAAAACTGGCATCCTCAACTTGCAACATGACTTCTTTGTAGATCTGAGATAGTTCACTGGATCAGAAAATGTCACCTTCGAGATCACTTGATTAAATCTGGAAAGAAACTACAAGGGTGGTGAATGCGATGATTGTCAAGAAATATATGTCACATGGGGAAGCGTGAGATGAACATGGTGATATGGAGTCACTGTGTTTTGGCCGTGTGGTGTGGAAAATGAGGAGCGAAAATGAGCGTGGAGGCAAAAATGAGGAGAAAACACTTTTCAAAGTGTCAAGAGAAAAATGTAGATTTTGGTGCTCGGGCGGTGAAAATCACTGCTCGAGCACCGAAGTGATATTTCATTTTGGTGTCGAGGTAGTGAAAAACACCGCTCGAGCATCGAGACTTAGAGAATTTTGGGGGCCACAATGTTGGTGTCGAGGCAGTGAAAATCACCGCTCGAACACTGAGACTTCAAAACAGTTTGGTGTCGTGGCGGTGATTTTCACCGCCTTGACACTTGGGGTATTTTTATGTGTGGGTGTCATGGTGGTGATTTTATTTGCCAAGACACCAATGTGACTTGGTGCCTTCACGTGAAGGCGTCAAAAAAACCCTGCCTATACACTAAGAGAAAAACGAAGACTGACATGCTTGGAGAATGGGGAGATCTTTGCTATAAAGTGCAAAGGTTTTTTAGGAAAAAATGACAATAAAAGAAATGAAAAAGACATGAAGGGAGAAGCGAAAAGACAAAGTGACATGAAAAATGGGTGAAGAATGCCAAAGACAAAAGAGAAATTTGAGAGCATTCAAATCTAAACAAAGAAAACTAACAACTGAAACAAAACAAGGACATGAACATATGCTGGAGGGAAACACCAAAGCTCGATCTCAATGGGAGGAACTTGGAAAAGCATGGGAGTGAAGTGGCCAAGATGAGTTGCTTAGCGTAAGTGAGGAAATAAATCACATTAGGGTTAATAAAACCTAAAAAACAACTTAAGTTGCGCACATTGAATGCGGCCAAGAGAACTCGACTTAACTCACAAATAGGTGCTCGGGCGGTAAAAATCACCGCTCGAGTACCAAATCAAAATAACTTAAGGTGCAATGGCTATGATTTTCACCACCCAAGCACCAAATGTTGAAACTTAAGTTAGGTGCAATGGCGGTGAAAATCATCGCCGTTGCACCAAAAATAGTTAGAATGAAAAAGGTGCAATGACGGTGATTTTCACCATTGGAGCACCAAAAACTAGAAAAAATGACTTAACTCCTGGGTTAAAAAGGAGTCAGCCTTTAAACTCGAAACTCAAGCCTATCATCACCTACCCGGACTAGGTAAGATTAAAGACCTCATAAAATAAGTTTGCCTCATTTTACGTGCTTGAAACACACGGTCCTAGGAAACATACTAGTTTCGTAGGGGGATTATCCATGGAATGAGCGCTGCTAATTTTCGTGATAAAAACTGGCTCCTGTTGGGGATCTTTCTTCAAGTGTTCCTTGAAATGAATGAATGGAGAGGAACTCTAGAATTCAAGTGCTTTTATCCATCCATTGGGCTTGGAGTCAGGTGATTGACACAAAGAAAAATTATGAAAACAAGACACAAACCTATGCAAATGCACTTATTGAAAAGGTAAAAACCTACCTAATTAAAACTAGTCATCAATGAAATCTTCTCAAATGAAACTGTTCACAGGTTCAACAAAATAGCTGCCTTTCCTCAATAGCTCGCAATGCCTTACATGATCATTAGCAGCTACATGTAGATGAAGTTGAGGCACTATTTCTTCAAAGAGATGAACATGTTCAACTACCTCTGAAAATATATCAGATATACTGCTGCTCTAGAATGAATCATTGAATTCAGATTGCTCCTGCGCATCTACAAATACATCTTTAGTGGCATTCTCAAGTTTATCTTCGCGCTCAGGTACAAGTGGAATCTCTTTCTTCTTGTTGGCCTCCAACCAAGAAAGTGTTTTATGGTACATCCCCTTGATTGGTCAAAGATTGAATGCTCTTTATCAATTGCTACTTGAACAACTGATTTATCAGCCATGGAAACCTCATGCTGATCGAAATGATCTCCTTCATGTGTTTCAGATGAAGATATGACTACACTACGTACTTCAGTATGTTGTTCGCCATCTTTAGACTTGGGAAAATCTGAATTATTAATAAGAAGATCCTCATCATGCCTTTGGGAAGTTCTTTTATGCAACATGTGTTCAAGCTTATGACCTTGAAACACAAAATCATTCTCTTCAACTTGACGGAGACCTTCGTGCATGCCCATCTTTTCAGATCTCAAGACAAGATTGTCTTCATTCAGTTGAACTTCAGAAAAATGACTTTCATCTTTCTATTTTTCATCAATGGCTATCTAAGACTGCATAAACTAGAATTGGGAGTTGCCAGCTACGTCTGCTTCCTTTTCTAGGAAGAGAATAGCGAGATCACTTGGATTGGAGTCAAGATGCTTTGCTACTGCTTTTACTAATGGTGCCTCAAGAGCAAGCCTCTTCAGAGGTGAAGATAACTTGTGTTGATTCCCAACAGCAAAATTGTGATCAACATTGGAAGGTGAACTCCCTGGTACATCCTTGTGAGGCATAGAAAACATACCTTGAGCTAGCTGATTTTTGAGAACAAGTAGCTCATTTTCCAACCTTTGCACCATAGGATTTGTCCTTGTGATGGAAGAAAATAACTCCAAAGAAGGGATTTCTTCAAATTAATTAGATTCAATTTTTATTTTCCCAGCAAGAATGAGATCATCTTCAATTTCTATCGCCAAGGTCTGTACAATTACAAGAGTAGCTAGGGCTGCTCTTCTAAATAGGAAACCAACTTCGGGCACTTGAGCATTTACAAAGAAACATTTCAAATTCTCAGCTATAGGTTGAGCAACAATTGGAATTCTTTGTGTCAATTTGTTGAACTGGGCAATGAACTCGCGCATAGGCATGTGAGGTTCCTTCTTCAACTGGGTGAGCTAAGCCAACAAAGCATGAGCATCTTCAGGAGGTTTGAACCTCGCTTCAAACTTGACTATGAGAGTTGCCTAGTTTGTGATGGTACGTGGCGCCAGATGATAAAACCAATATGTAGCAACACCTTGGAGAGCCTCCACAAACAACCTTACAGATACATCTTCGTGTTCAACACCATGAACTCCACAAGCAATGTAGAAAGAAGCAACGTGCTCATCAAGATTTTGTTGTCCATCACCAAAAAACTTGGGAAAGTTCTTCCGTGAGCCTTCAGGAAGAGCATGTAGGGGTAGAGCTAGACTCAACGGATCAAAAGCATTTCCCCAAGGACCTTGAGCAACCATTTACATGTCCTTGGTGAAAGCTTGAAAAAATTACAAGAGAATAAATTACAACGAAGGACATTGGTATACTTCAAATGAAAACATGAGGCTTTTGAATGCATATCGTGTCCCCAACGGAGTCGCCAAAAAACTGTTGGGTGAAAATAGTGTAATCAACTTTTCAACAGATTATGCCATCTAGACTTCAGCCACAACTATGTGAGATATAATCTCTCCTCTCAGAAAGGGGAGGTGCCCTTCTTACTACTAATTGGAAGCTATAGTAAACTTAACAGAATACTCACAAAATGTACACTGTACTCAAGAAATGGGGGGGGTGTGTTACATTCATACTTCTCTCTTTTTTCAAAGAAGATGTTTACAATGCTTCACTATGAAAAGCTTTAGATTTGAATAACTTAAACTTAAACAATAGTAGTAATGCCAATATTTCTATCTTGACAAAGCAAAGCTTAGAAATACCAGGTATGATTTATAATAACAAAAGGTAAAAAGAAAAGGGAAGGCTCATGAAGGCACAAATTCATTTCGTAGCCTTTTCAATGTGGGATCTTGTAATGGTATCATTCATTGTATTAGAAGCACAAAGTATTCTTAGACACAGCGATTCCTCGAACAAAATGAACGATTACAAGCACAAAGTCTTGTAGATCCTTCAACAAAAATCTTCAAACATAAACAAATCCAAATGATAAATGTAACACAAAGTTTACATCAACCACTTGAAGCCCTTTCAATCTCATACACAAATTACTACTGATATAATCAACACACAAAATGATCGATTCCAACACAAAGTCTAGCATGCAATCCTCTTCTTTATTGATTAGATCTGAATTCACAATATTGAACACAAAGTATCAATGCTTGTTTCAAAAGAGAAACACTTCGTTGCAAAATATCAAAAGGTCCTTATTACAAAAGAAATCCCTCTTATTTATAGAAAGGAGGGAAGAGAAAAATTAGGGAATCAAATGAGTAAAAATATGAAACCCTAATCTAGCTGAGTGTAATTTATTTCTACGTAATCGCACCTCATATTTTTGGTGCAATTACGTTTTACTAAAAGACACCTAAGATGTCAAAAACTATTTACAAGATGCATAAAGGGAAGCATCAAAATGTTCAACACTGGGAGATCAAGAATATTCATGGTTCCTTGCTTGGGTACGGAGTCTAAATATTTCTTCTTGGTATCCTATATGAAATTTTCATCTGGACCAACGATGTAATCCACAAAGGTATGAATTCTTATGATTGGCCTTTGGCGGATGAATGGAATTTCTTGCACCTGTGAAGATGCATCTTGATATTATCAAGTGTTAGTCATATATCGCAAATGACATGTATTGAGGCTTTTTTGAAAAACTGGCATCCTCAACTTGCAACATGACTTCTTTGTAGATCTGAGATAGTTCACTGGATCAGAAAATGTCACCTTCGAGATCACTTGATTAAATCTAGAAAGAAACTACAAGGGTGGTGAATGCGATGATTGTCAGGAAATATATGTCACATGGGGAAGCGTGAGATGAACATGGCGATATGGAGTCACTGTGTTTTGGCCGTGTGGTGTGGAAATCGAGGAGCGAAAATGAGTGTGGAGGCGAAAATGAGGAGAAAACACTTTTCAGAGTGTCAAGAGAAAAATGTAGATTTTGGTGCTCGGGTGGTGAAAATCACTGCTCGAGCACCGAAGTGATATTTCATTTTGGTGTCGAGGTGGTGAAAAAGACCACTCAAGCACTTTGGGGGTGACAATGTTGGTGTCGAGGCGGTGAAAATCATCGCTCGAACACCGAGACTTCAAAACAGTTTGGTGTCGTGGCGGTGATTTTCACCGCCTTGACACTTGGGGTATTTCTATGTGTGGGTGTCATGGTGGTGATTTTCTCTGCCAAGACACCAGTGTGACTTGGTGCCTTTGTGCGAAGGCGTCAAAAAAACCCCGCCTGTACACTGAGAGAAAAATGAAGACTGACATGCTTGGAGAATGGGGAGATCTTTGCCACGAAGTGCAAAGGTTTTTTAGGAAAAAACGACAGTAAAAGAAATGAAAAAGACATCAAGGGAGAAGAGAAAAGACAAAGTGACATGAACAATGGGTGAAGAATGCAAAAGACAAAAGAGAAATTCAAGAGCATTCAAATCTAAACAAAGAAAACTAACAACTGAAACAAAACAAGGACGTGAACATACGCTGGAGGGAAACACCAAAGCTCGATCTCAATGGGAGGCACTTGGAAAAGCACGAGAGCGAAGTGGCGAAGATGAGTTGCTTGGCGTAAGTGAGGAAATAACTCACATTAGGGTTAATAAAACCTAAAAAATGACTTAAGTTGCGCGCATTGAATACGACCAAGAGAACTCGACTTAACTCACAAACAAGTGCTCGTGCGGTGAAAATCACCGCTCAAGCACCAACTCAAAATAACTTAAGGTGCAACGACGATGATTTTCACTACCCGAGCACCAAATGTTGAAACTTAAGTTAGGTGCAATGGTAGTGAAAATCACTGCCATTGCACCAAAAGTAGTTAGAATGAAAAAGGTGCAATGACGGTGATTTTCACCACTGGAGCACCAAAAACTAGAAAAAATGACTTAACTCCTGGGTGAAAAAGGAGTCAGACTTTAAACTCAAAATTCAAGCCAATCATCACCTACTCAGACTAGGTAAGATTAGAGACCTCGTAAAACAAGTTTGTCTCATTTTACATGCCTGAAACACATGGTCCTAGGAAACAGACTAGTTTCGTAGGGGGGTTATCCGTGGAATGAGTGTTGCTAATTTCCGTGATAACACAACCCAGATGGAGTGGTAACCTAGAAGGTTGTATGGATCAGATGAGCGGAAGGTGGATCTATTAGTGAAAGTGAAGGAGATGGAGGTGGAAGGGCAGCGAGCTGTTCGGTGGGGATGGTGATGGATGATTCCCCTTGTTTAGCTCTTTTAGCTTGGGTAAGGGGCTGTAATTCCTGTAACTCTCCCTTGTTGGGTGTAGACCTCGAGACTCGATGGAATATTTCAAGGAAGAATGACTCAATTCAACCCAGCATTACTCTCTGATGGCCCTCCTTCTAGCGCCAGTTCTATTGATGGTGTTTTTATGCACTTCACAACATAGGTAATGCATAGGTGCATTACCTCTCTTGACAGACAATCTTCCACAATCAAATTTCAGAAGACTATCCCAAGGTCTCTCGGATGTCAGGTCATGATGGATCTTGGAACATATCAGTTGTTTGATGTGATTTTGCTGGAATCACAAGGCGGTCTTACGTGGTAAAAGTTGTAGGAGAATTGGGTTGATGAATGGAGTTCGGTGGATATGAAATTACTGTACCTTGTTGTAGGTTCAGACAACAGTCTTGAACTTCATTATTTTGTTGGATTTGGCTTTACAATGTGCAATGAACCTTAGCACAAGTTGTTTCTAAGAAAAATAAAAAAGGGCAAGGAAGAAGGATGGTTCCTGGACCTACAACTACCAATTAATAGTGATCATGGAGGTTCCTGCTGTGGATAGTTTCCTTAAACAAAATTTCACTTAATCTGAATTTTCACAATATCATGAAATCTATGCTATCTTCTAAGGACTGCAGATATTCATCATTCATTCACCATGGAAATGTGAATACAGATAAATTTTATTGAGCAACAATGAGATTAAAGTCCAGGATAACTTTACACAACCATATACTAGCAGCAAATGACCAAAAGTATGGACTTGGAAAGCATACACACAAGAACAATGTCCAAAACTAGAGACAACATACTAATTCTACCAAAGTTAATCTAAAGATACTAAAGCAGAAAAGTAACTTGAAGCAAAGTTCTAGCTAAATGGAGAAGAATCATGAAACATGTGGAGAAATCTAGAAATACACCAGAAAATGACTGTATTTTCTATTATATTTTTAGCAGCATGTCTTTACAACAACTCAACTCTGTTAAAATGAGAGGAGGAGAGCCCTATTTATAGTTTTCAAAAAACAAAATGAGTTGCCAAGATTCAATTCTATTGTGTGGCCAATATTCACTTTACAATAGGGTTTCACCTACCCCCAGATATATTACATTTATAAATTCATCCTTGTCTTTTCCCTGTTTCATCTTCTAGTGACAATACTGTAGCAATTTCATCATTTAGCCATTTTCCCTTTGCTGTAGCTATTCTTTGAGGAATTATTCGTCGATAACAAGGTTGCCTTCAAACTTCTTCAGCACTGCATACTCTACAAATTTCAGGATCAGTGGCTGGAGCTTATCCATCTCCATGATGTCTGATTGCAACACTTGATAGCTCCATTCCTGGGAATTGCTGACAAGTTTCTTCCAGTCCTCTTCATATTTGGCTGCATTATCCCTGAAAAGCTTTGACTACATGAAGTTACGGGCTGTAAAATTCATGAAGTCCATGGTGACTTCAACTGAAATCCCATCTTCCATGATTTTTAAGAAGTGGGGCCTTATGTTCTCAGGGCTGATCTCAGCTGTAGGCGGCTCATACCCCGTCATCAATTTGATGTACCGAGAGCACTCTTCTCTAGAATGTCTAGCCCATTCGATGTCTAGTGCTATCCGCTCAATGATCTACTTGAGCCTTTTCCCCCTGTGATTGAAATCTCGCTTCTAGACATCTACTAACCAGTGGTCATCATCCTTGAAGGCCAGGTCCTTCTCCCAGACCTCGCCTGGCAACGCGAGTATGGCCTCAATCTTTGGATAGGTTGCCTCGTATTTCCTTGGGAACTCTTCACAGATCTGCCTCATACCCTCAAGGATCCTTTGCACTTCGAGGAACTTGTTTGCTGTCTGGACAACCAAATTGATGCCCATGTTTCCCATGTCTAAGACCTGTCGGAACTAGTTTTTCGTAGTCTTGTCTAAGTTCCTTCTCTTTTCTAACTTATTAATCTGCTCCTAGGATGGTAGCTGAGGCGAGGCGGATAACATTATGGGCTGCTCATTCGGGGATGACCACTGCTGAATATATGTCGTTAGATTGGCCACTTGTTCCTTGAGCTCCTCCTTTGAAATCTTATCCTGCTGGATAAGGTGTACCACTGTGACGACCGACTCCTGAAGGTGATTGACCTTATGTTCTCTCGTGGCCACTCCCAAGTTGATGGTGGAGATGTTATAAATTATACCCTGTTCTCCAACCACTAGTGTCGCTATCTCCATCACCCTTGATCCTGAGGCATCCATGGTTACCTTTGATCTAACCCTTGGTTTCTTTTCCTTCTTTTTGGTGCTTACTTGTGCTCTAGCCATGATGGCTTCTAGCCTTGCCTTGGGATCCTTCAAGGTGGGAGTCTTCTGCTTCAGCTACCTCGGTAACCACTTGGGTACTTGGGGTTCCTCTCTAGGTGGTTTACTTTGACTCCCGCTATCCCCTTTCTCAAGGTCAACAGTTCTAACAAGAAGAGCCTTCTCCTTGGTCCCTGCATCTTCTTTCTCCTCTTTGGAGTCTTGTCAGAGGGTTTCATGTCTAGTGGGGGACTTAGTATGCAACTGCTCTTTGGGTGGATCTTCTTTCTCAACATCCCCCTCTTCTTTGTTCTGATTGTATTCATGCTCTTCGGGGTTCTCCCCTTGCTCATCCTCATGGAGGGATGCTTCCTTGTCATTCTTTAGAGTTTGGTCTTGCTTCTCAGTAGGAGATTTTCTTCCCTCTATCTCTTGAGCAACAATCTCTTCTTCTCTTGTGAGCCGGTCCTTGACCTCCCTATCTTCTATCTCCTGGAGTTGCTTGCCCCACTCTGCATTGAGTTCGAGGTCATTTGATTCTCTTATAAAATCAGCATTCAACTCCTCCCTACTCTCATTGGAGGACTCATAAACCACCTCATCTATCTCATGGCGTTTGAATAGTGGATGTTCGTGATACTCAAATTCTTCCTCTTCCAACGCCTTTGCAACCTCTAGCTGCCGTCGTTCGAGCTCATCTGTTATTTGCATTATCGCCTCCATATTTGGTGGTTTGGTTTAGGGGAGGGGAGCTAGAGCATTGGCCATAGCTTGAACTATTGGGTTAGTGAGAATTCCTGAGAGCTCGGGTGACACATTTTGCATGTATTTTACTAAGGACTCCGGGAGACTAATGGCGAGCACCGTAGTAGCGGAAACGAAGGTCAAGGAAGGAGAAATAGAAGAAGAGAAGACCGGAGAGGTCGTGGAAGATGATGAATCCACCAAAATAATTTGCAAGATTGGAGAAGTGGAAGAAAGGTGGACGGAGATGTCCACCGTAGGCGGGGAGGAAGCGGGAACTACAAGTGAAGCCTGCGGGGTGGGGGCAAAAATAGTAGCAGTAGCAGGTGGAGACCTTGGTGATTTAGATCCTTCAATTCAGGTCTTGAGGGGCATACCCTTGGTCATCGCGGTCCTCCCTGTGCTACCCGTTGTTTTTCTTTTCTTCTTGGAAGGCTCTGGCTTAGAAGACTTGCGGGCATAGACCTTTGGTTTAGGCAGCTGCTCACTGGCCTCCTTTCTCTTCTTGGTCTTGACTGATGGTGGGGTTTTGGATGTTTCCCCGGTTGCAGCGACAACCACCCCACCTTCAGAGCCACTCAGTTCACTTTCCAGTCCCTTGAATGTCAAGGCAACTCCTTGCTACTTTAATCGGGCCACCTTTTGGTCGACCCATGCTTTCATTCAGATCTCGATGGGCCTAGTTAGTATGGTGATGTCATCGAGCTCTGGTTCATTCTAGTCAATCGCTGGCAGCGGAAAATTGCTGATGGCATCGTTCCCCAGATCGATCACCGTATCCTCATTTTCTTCGAGTTGGTCAGGAACTGGGCACAGGTTTATCCTTCGCACATAGATAGTGGTCATGCGCATGTATTGTCTCAACCGTACGTCAAGATCATCCTTGCAGTTGGACCAAAAGTCCTCAACATTGTGGAGGTGGGCATACTCTCATCCCGACACCTTCCTGATGTGTCCGTATGGGTCCATTCGAGGCTGAGCTGTATATTGACGGAAGTTGTACTCAACCAACTCCCTTTCTGAATACCCCGCACACTGGGAGGTATGAATCTTGTACATTCCTTGGCTGAGCCCAATGGTGTAAGTTGGGCCTGCCAAATGCTTATCGCTCAGAATGCTATGAATATGTCATAGCTATCGGGTCAGCTCCAATAGAATGATCCGATCATTGGGGTACCGGGGTAGCTTATTTGGTCTTTCCATGAATCCCTCAGCACAGATGTATGTGAACTTCGGGAACTATATATAAAGGAAGGCACATTTCCTAAGGAGGGCTCTGGCACTATGAGAAAATCTCCTTTGAAAGTCACCCCTGAGAGATTGAATGATGTGGGCGATGAATGCATCATTCACCCGACAATAATCCCTCTTGAAATTTTTGAACTGTAGTTGAGTGTATTTGTCATATGGTTTAAGTTCCACCCCTGATGGGTCACTGGGTACCACCGCCAATCCCTAATAATGCCTTCGATGGATGAGGGAATATACCAAATAGGAGGTCATGAAGAATTGGGAGGTCTTCTTCACGGTTATAAACTACTCATGGAAGTGGTCACTGATTTTTTCTCCCCAATAGAAAGTGATACCATCACCGCGGAGAATCTGCTCTACAAAGTAGAACATCCACTCTTGGAAGAAGGCCACTGCAGGAAGGCCCATCACTTGGCTTAGCAACATTACAAGGTCATGGTAATCCTCAAAGAAGTTGGTGCAAAAAAGTTCCTGAGGAAGCTTGCCAGCGCTAGCCCGCTTGTCCTTTAACCAATACTAATTTATGACCTTCTTGCACCCCAAGGGATCCTACTCCCATAGTTCCTTGCACTCCCCCATGGTGGGGGTCTCCATGCACTCATAGGAAAGAATGTGGAATGTTTCCATTATAACCGATGGGGACATGTCTGCAAGGACATTTCTGTCCCAGTTCACTATAGTTCTGGTCTCCTCCTACTATGCTTCTATGCATGCCATTACTAGTTTTGGGGCCACCAAGGCTGGCGAGAAACATGCAGCCCTAGCAATTCTGCTTTTCTTTATCAATTTTGCATTCTCAATCTTGGGGTTCATCCTAACCCTTTGTATGAATTCATCAAAATTGACCTGGCCAGTGTTGGTATCTGTGATATCTCTCTAGAGAGAGATGACACTGGATTGTATGGGGACCCCTTGGAACTTGTACTTCATTAGGTCCTTGTACTCCTTGCCTCGAGGTGTCTTGGCTATTCCTTTCCCTTTCTCCTTGGAGGTACCAAAAGTTTCTGCAATGGATTCCATAAATCTTGCACAAGAGATGAGAATCAGTAACCATACACATGATGAAACGGTCCCGGACAAGTCCCTGCACACCAAGATTAGCTTTGTAATCATTATTCGTATTCAACAAGCATATGACACTTGATAATTCATCATTAAGAGGCAATGTAGAGAAACTGAATTCCCAGGGCCGGAATTCCCTTGGCAGAATGTTGTTTAAAAGGGAAAATTGAGGATGGAATTCCCAAAGGTATTCTTGGTGTTGGTTTTGAGTAATAGAAGGTTGGCATGAAGGAAGACCTAATTTTAGCAAGTGGGTCGAAATCAATTTTGGATTTGGAGGTCATTTGATCCTTCATTTGGGAGTTCGGGCATCATCTGCAGGAAAGCCATTTGAAATGGCATAGGGGAGGTGGAAATCCAGGCATCAGAATCCGTGTCTTGGATTTCCATTGCCAGGAAGTGATTACGGGTCAGCCGTTTGAAACGGTGAAATGTAAGCGAAAATTCGGGGAAGGAAATCTAGAGTGCAGTCTCTGGAGATGGTTAGAGGACTCGAGATAGCCAGGCAGCGAATAGAGCACCGAGACCTAGAGGTCTGGAAGCTATCCCGAATTTTCCATTACAATGGCACCAGTGGAACGAAATCCCTAGAGGGGAATTCCGGTGGTTAAACTCCGAAGGAAGCTAAAGAGTTTAATTGAAATTTGGTTTTGGCGGGTTGCAGATTGGGGTCCAGGAGTCGGGAAGATGTCCCAGGATGGCCATTTGGAACAACGAACGTGACACAAAATTATGAGGATGGAATTTCGGAGGTTGGGATCTGGAGAAACTTTCAGTCGAAGGTTCCGCCTAGAAGTTGGAACAGATTTTGTGTAGTCAGGAACTAAGGTTCGGAAAGCTACTTGGGAAAGGCCGTCGAAATGGTGAAATCAGAACGAAATTCTGGGAATGACATTCCGAGGACGGAATCCCGGGGCTGCTTTGATCTTGGCTAGTTCTTTTGATTTTCCAAGGTCTTCAGATGGACTTCGAGTGTCTAGGGTCTAGAGGTCGGGAAGGTGCTCAAGCGAGGCCGTGTAAAACGACGATGACGCAACGGAATCCCGGGAGGGGAATTCTGGTGGTCGGAGTCCGAGGTGGGTTCGGTCGCAGAGAATTTTGAAGTTTGAGTTTGTGGACGGCGGCGGGAAAGTCCAGGCCCAGGGGACATCGACGACTGTTCTGAAGAATGGCCATGGAGAGGTGAAGCTCCGGATTGAATTTTAGCCACTTAGCGATTGATTTTTTACATTTTTAAAATGTGGGTTTTGAGCGGAGGACGTTCACCTACCGGATTTTAACATGGTTTTGCATTTTACTTCATTTAAGGCTCCAAAAATGACAAAATGAAGAACAAGGGTGCGAACAGCAGGCATACCTCAAGATCCTGAAGAAATTTTTGATGGCCACACGGAAAATGCTTGAAAATGGAGCTCGGATTCGAAGGTTGGAAATGCCGAATGCGCGGGAGCTCCTTGAGATTCTATCACTTGGTCGGATGAAAATGACAGGCAAAAAATTGGGTTTTATAGCCACACCTAGCATTAATGCCGCATTCAATTCCTTCGTACAGTGGAAGGTGAAGTTGGTGAGTTCAAATTCGCAGTCGACGGTGGGAGGTCTAGAGTCTGGTGGCCAGGAAGATGTCCCGCTGTGGTCGTTGGAAATAGCAAAGCTCGAGAGGAAACCCAGAAGGGGAAACCTGACCTCCAGGGTCCGATGTTCGTAAAGATGTTGGGCCGATGTCATTCAAAGGGCAGAATCCAGATGAAAATCCAAAAGGGGAAACCCGAGTGTCCGGGCCCGGAGGACACAATGAACGCCAAAAAGGGAATTCCGACAAGGAAAGCCCGAATTGAACTTCAGAATTAGCATTTTTTAAAGGGGTGATTTTTCTTAGGCTTAAAATATGACCTTTGGGAATGCACTGACCCTTCAGGGCACAAAAATGGGTACACAAAATGAGGCAAAACAAAAGGGACCCAACAAACGGAAGGAGGGAAGAGAGGGTCCCCATTCTGAATGGGGCGTGTGTGCAAAAGGCACAACAAAACTCTTTTTAGCGCATTGAGAAAAAATGATGGTTTTTGAATGTTTCCACCTAGTTTTCGATGGTTGATGATCATGTCAGTCAATGATATGATGATGTTGATTGATAGGTTGATGATTGTCTTCATGATAGGTAAGGATCAATAATAGGAAAGATAATGATGATTGATTAAATTCATAACAAATGAGAGTCAGAGATAGGATGATTGATGATGATCGATCTCATGATAAATGAGACTCGATGATAGGATAGGTGCTCCTTGAGATTTCATCAAAATATCACATGAGAAAGTTTGAGTGATTGATATGTTGATTGATAGGTTGATTTGATTGATGTGCTGACTTGTCATGTGTTATAATCATAGGAATATGGATTTAGAGTTCTACAGGTTCAAGAGCGCTTCCTAGCTATCATTTCTCAGTGTGGGTTGACTTCATTGATTGAGATGCCTAGTATCAGATTAATAAGGGGATTTTGATAATACTTGCACAGTAGTGGCATAGCGACCACAAAACCTTCCACTTGGTGACTGGTGAGATCATAGTGACCCCAGAGGATGTTTATCAGATTTTGTGGATACCAGTCGTGGGTGATCTAGTGATCTATGACCATGAGGAGCAGGGCAAGACTAATTCTATCCAACAGATCTTTTAGGATGATCAATGACAGGTATGAGATTTTATGGCGGGAGCTAATTGCTACACGACAACCATTTCCATGTGTCTTGGTAAGGTTCATTGGTAATTTTCTCTACCCTGACCATAGATCAAAGGGATTCTCAGTTGGCTAGGGTCAAGTGTTGGAGGACATGATTGCACATAGGACTAGATATGCATGGGATTCATGTATTCTCACACATTAATACCATGATCTACATCAAGTTATGTATCTGGGTGCTAGCAGTCTCACAATAAGGTGCACTTTGTTACAACTCTAGGCTTGGGAGCACATTGCAGTGACACGACTAATGGTAGGAAGGTCTCGATCAGTAGGGAGACCATATGTTTTTGGATATATAGGGCCACTTGTCCAACATAAGATGGGAAAGTTAGAGTACTCACAGAGAGTTCAGGATGATCAAGACTCAGTTATATGGCGACCTTATGTAGACTATGAGGCTTGGAAGGAGGATCAAATTGAGATTCCATATGTATGTAGTACGAGATATTTGATTGGTAGGAATCCCTATGTTATCAAGAGACTCTTAGCCTTGAGGGTGCTTTGACAGTTTGGTAGGGTGCAGGGTATGCCACAGGGAGTAGCTCACTATGCTTGACGAAGAGTGGATATTCTGGAGTGAGAGCCTGATTTGGATTATGATGCTGTGTGTGTTGAGTATTACAATTTACAACTTGTTGCATGGGCTTATCATCCTGAGATGGTAGATGCATTGATGATGAATTATTATGTAGATTACTGTTAGAGTAATAATTTTATTACGCTTAATTAATTACATCATACTGGTTAATTAATTAAGTCACTTATTCCTCTAGTTGCTTAAGCTAAACTTAGGCGCATTAATAATTATTTATTAATTATTAAGTGTGCACACTAGGGTTTCATTTAGGGTTTCCCTTTTAGGGTTTCTTGATCTCCTTCATAAGGATTGATCTCTTTGTAATAACTGAGATTCTAATAATGCATTTTACACTTTGAGGTTTGCAGAACATCTTCTTGGTTTTGCATGTCTTTTGCATGTGACAGGTATCCATTTGCATGCAGGTGATCTTGGATTCTAACATGGTATCAGAGCTCCAGACCTGCAGTTGCCTGTTCGTGATCTAAATATATGGCTTCTCAGTGAGTTTCAAGTGCAAGGGTTTCCACAGGCATCTTTTCTACAAGATCTGGGGGTAGCTAATTTTTTGGCACACTATGGGCTCAAACGGACGTCGCCATCGCGTTCGCAGCGCCTCAAAACCCTAGGAACGCCTGTCGTTTGGTTGATTTTGGTGATATTGATCTGGGAGGCAAAATTTTTTTACCAGGGAGGCCGTACGGCCTCCCCAGCATGCATTTCGAGGTCAAAAATTGCACAAAAATTGAGAAAACGACCTTTCTCGAGTTCTGCGCCAGCGCTCCCAGTTCAGAACGAAAGCCGCCGCCGACCCGCCACCCGGCGGCCACCCGGGCGCCACCCATGCGCCACCGCCGCCAGTGGCTCCGTCGGCCGGACCAGCCCCCGGCCGGCCTCAAAGCACCCGCGTGGTCCTGTGGAGAACCACCTGCTCCGCCCTAGCCCCCTGCTCTGCGCCCGCAGTCACATGGGTGACCAGGGGCCGACATTTTTCTGCAGGGAAGCCGATTTTTTGCGACGACGGTCTGCAGGCCGTCAAATTTATGCCCGTGAACCGCTGACGTCAGCATGACATCAGCGTCCGTACGGCTCTCCTTGCCCCTCCTAACCCTAGTTTTCTCTAAAGAAGCAGTTTTTTTCTTTTTTGCATAACTTGGACATACGGTATCGAAATTGGGAAAACGAGATATCGCCGGAAAGCTGGTTCCGAGCACTTTCATTTGGTGCTGTTTATTTTCAGTATTTTCCTGTTTTACTGCATTTATTTCTGGTTGAAGTCAGATGTACTTTTTATGCTTCCGAGCTCATAACTTTTTGCCACGATCTCCGATTTTCGCTATCTTTGCGGTGTTGGAATGGTATTGAGGAGCTCTATGTTGCTGTCCATGCACTTTTTTCTGTATTTATCCCAGGTTTTTCATTATTCCAGATTTGGCCCGATGGGTGTTTTGGAGATTACTTGGATATTTTGACAGTTGGGAGAGTGCTTCTTGCATCTTTGCACTTCATTTTCAGTGATACATCATTTAATAATCGACTGCTGCTTCATAGATTCCAGAGTTGTTCCCGTTTGGAGTTTTCGAGTGTTCCGTGGCATCGGGTCTGCTGTTGCATCATTATGATTCCGATATGGTTTCTTGTAGACAGAAGTATCTTTCCTTGCTTGCCAGATTGCGGTTCCAGTGTTACTCTACAGTGTTCTTCCAGTGCTTCTTTGCAGCATGTCATATCATTGTAGGGGGGTTTTGTCCCACTGGGTTTTCCTCCTCTACCTCTTTCTTGCATTTGTAAATGGGTACCTGATCAGGCCTAGTTGCCGGGACCCATCTTTTCTTGCATGCATCTTATTCTAGTGTTTTAGCTTCTTCCTAAGTTCATCTTAAGGGGGGGTGTTAGAGTAATAATTTATTACGCTTAATTAATTACATCATACTGGTTAATTAATTAAGTCACTTATTCCTCTAGTTGCTTAAGCTAAACTTAGGCACATTAATAATTATTTATTAATTATTAAGTGTGCACACTAGGGTTTCATTTAGGGTTTCCCTTTTAGGGTTTCTTGATCTCCTTCATAAGGATTGATCTCTTTGTAATAACTGAGATTCTAATAATGCATTTTACACTTTGAGGTTTGCAGAACATCTTCTTGGTTTTGCATTTCTTTTGCATGTGACAGGTATCCATTTGCATGCAGGTGATCTTGGATTCTAACAATTACTTCCACACTCATCCTTTCCCATGAATCTTGAGTCTGAATGAGCCAACACCTATCATGGAGGTTGGTGGGAGGGTAGGGAAGGAAGTGTGAAAAAGGAGAGACGAAGGAGATGAGGAGGAGGAGGAGGAAAAGGAGGAGGAGGGGGAGATAGAGAGGTTCTGAATTTTAAGGTAGTACCCAGGAGGAGGAGGTTAGCAACACCCAATGGATAGAAACCACTCATACTTTGGTTTCCCTCATAGCGGTAGTAGATGCAAATTGTAGGGATACAAGCATAGGTCCAAAAATTGTAGGGTCAGGTTTAGACACTGCACGAACAACTAGCACATGCCTAGGGATAGGTACAAAATTTGTAGGGACAACTAGCCTAGGCCTAGACACAACTATAGACACAAGCACTGATACTGATGTAGGTGCAGGCATAGGTAGAACAAACACAAGAACATGTTGTTACCTTGACTGCTAAGAGGGATACCATGAGATAGAGGTATATATAGGTAGAGGTTGTGATCAATAGACTATAGAGAATGGATGATGGGGCTGGTACATGAGATTTTGTGAGAGAGCTTTAGTAGTTTTCCAAGGAGGCAGAGTACTACAAAGGGCGATACTATGAAGCAATTCTTGTAGAGTGCTAGGTCAACTATGCACAATCACAGTTGGGGCGTAGCCACTCCAAGACCACAAGTATGGGTGTTACTCAATCACCATGTCGAGATCTTGATACAAACCTAGGTATTGGTGCACCAAGTGCAGGTTCATCAGGGGCTGCAAGAGGTTTTCTTTCGAGGCCCATGTCATCTGAGGGTAGCAATACATAGTGCCTTTGATGCCAGATTTTGATGTATTTTATGATGGACATACTAACACCTTGATGTATACACTGATTTGTTTCAAGATTAGATTATGGTATCACCATTTTTGATAATGTATCCTTTCTCATTTCTTGATATTATTGTACACTTGACATTATTATTTCGAGGTTATATATAATGTGCAATGGTGATTAGTGGTCTATGATGTGTTTATGCTTTTATGATGGCTGCATGTTTATTTATCTTGTTTATGCTATGTGATTTTCTATATGATTATGTCATGTTTTATGTATGGATACATTAATGAGATGATGATGTATGATTCTATATGTTGATGGATGTATGAGATGAATGATATATGAAATGGATGTAGTCATGCAAATTATATGGTATGCACTGTATTTTTGTGTTTTTCACAGGTATATATCGATGATATGGATGTGAGCTGATTTATTACATGGGATGCAAATATGTGATTATATGTGTGTGAATGATTTATGATTTTAACGCATGAGAAATGAATGAATTGATTTTGGATATGATAATTCAAATGTATGAATATATGATAATGCAAATGTATGGATATATGAAATGAAAATGTATGGATATATGATAATGCAAATGTATGGATTATGATAATGCAAATGTATGGATTGAGTATGCGAATGAATTATATGGATTAAAATGTTATTATGAATGATGCTCTATTTTTGTGATTTTTTATGTAATCATATGAGTAAATGTATGGATGGATGTATGATATGTGAATGGATTATGAAAATGCTTATGCTTTATTTGTGTATCTATGCAATGTAATGTGTATGTATGATATATGTATGTATGGATGGATGATGTTTTATAATGCAATGATAGTGATGGATGTATGTATGATAATACCCTTATAATGATATGATATGAAAATGAAAATGAAATGATTCTTTTTGTTATGTCCAATGTACTCAACCTTTTAATGAGAGATAATATCATGTTGAAAATTGTCAGCCTTGGAAAAATCTATAATGAAAATTCAAAATTAATATGAATTCAATCCTATCTTACCATGAAAACCTAATTATGCAATGTTGTCATCTAATTCATTGTGCTTGGTATCATCATTGAGCATTTTAAAATGTTGAAAGTTAGTACAAACATCAATGTATAATTAGACCATGATGACTTGAGTACAACTTCCATACAACTTTCGTTGAGTTTTGATATTGCAAGATAACACAAGCATCTAGGTATAATCAGACTGAGATAACTTGAACATTACTTGCATAAACAAACAAGAGTTAATCATTTTCCCATGCAAATTTGGAATGTCATCAATGATATTGTGTAGAGCATGTCCTGCAAAAAATTGCATAGTAGGAATGATTGACTCACAAATATCAGACAAAGAAAAATATCACTGTTGATCATAGTTCCTCTAGTTTGCAACATCATCGAGGTACTCCAGAGAAATGATAACAACAATCAAGATACAACAATTGAAAATTTGTGCTGAAGTAATCCAACCATGATTTAGAAGATGATCATCTAGTTAGAATTGATTTGATTTTATTGATGTTTGATTGGGATGGTCAATTGTTTGATTAATTGATGTTCAGTTTGATGGTTGGATCGATTGCTATTTTTGTCGGGTTTGCCTTGCTATTTGTTTGCCTGTCAATTTAAGCTCAACGCAATTTGTCTCCAGGGAAAATTAGGATTTTCCCCCCAGTGAGAAACAAACCAGATTATTATGGATATGCACAATGATAACCAAGCGAAAGTGGGACACGACTGCAGCCACCAGATATGGACATGAAGCTCATTTTATGATGTGCATTTATGCACAATGATAGCAAAAGAAGATGATCAACACATGTTCAAATAGATGGAGAAGCTGACTCATCACAAATAGCACCTATTTTCCACATTTTCACCACTTTCTTTTTATTGCACTTTTTCAAATTTTATGATTTTTTTGTTGTTACCAAGATGCCTGTTTGCCAGGTTTTTACCAAGGTAACGGTTTTTTTAATTTTTTTGGTTTTTTTTGTATTTTTATGCTTTTTGATTTTTTTGCTGTCACCAAGATGTCTATTTTCCAGGTTTTCATTAGGGCAATTTTTTTTTTAATGATTTCTTCAAAAAAATTTATGATTTTTTTCAAGACTTTTAAGCATGCACTAGATGCATTATGTGTAGAACTTCTTCAAATGAAGGTTGTTCATCAGTTCTTTAAATAGATCCCCTTTTGGTGTAGACAACTGATATGCCCCTAATCCAAAGTTTGATACAATAAAAAAAGGGCCTAACCAATTTGGCTCAAATTTTCCTTTCTTTCTTCAATCTTGCTGATTATAGGGATTTTACTTCAATACTAAATAACCTACTTGAAATGCCCTTGGCTTAACCTTGTGATTGTAGCTCCTAGAGATTCTCTGCTGATATGCTTTCAGGTGATCTACTGTAAGTTGACGATGTTCATCCAATAGTTCCAACTCTTATAGTCTAGACATTCGATAATCATCATCATAAATAATACCTTTCAAGGACACTTGAAGTGATGGTATCTCAACCTCAATAGGAAAGATAGCTTTAGATCCATATACAAGGGCATATGGGGTGGCTCCTGTGGGAGTGTAGATGTTGGTGTGATATACCCACAAAGTAGGGTTCAGTTGAATATGCTAGTCATGTCCAACATCGTTGAGAATTTTCTTTAGGATCTTTAGGATGGTTTTATTAGAGGCCTCTACCTAGCCATTTCCTTGAGGGTAATATGGTGTAGAAAACCGATGTTGGATATGGAACCTTTCACAGAGTTCTTGTACATCTCGATTCTTGAAAGGACTGCCATTATCAGAGACAATGGATTGAGGGATACCATACCTACAGATGATGTAGTTTAGGATGAATGATGAGATCTTCTTTCATGTGATGGTAGTGTGAATACAAAATTCCCATGCCCCCTTTGGGTAGTTTTATTTTGCCTATCTGTCATGCCCTCGTCTAAAGAAAAGTGACATCGAACTCCTTCACGTAGTCTCATTATAGATTCTGCCACTTGTAACCAAGCACTCCTCATAAGGTTTTCCTTCTCTCTCTTTTCAAAGGCTTATGCCATGCCTCCATGTGTCGATAGTTCACAATATTCTGTGCTCCTTTGTATCACTCCCCTTTTGGCCCTCGATCAATTGCCACGTAGCACCTGTGCACACACCTTCCTTAGAAAATGCCACCTTCAGTGCAACATGTCTGAATACCTCCATGTGTCTTCACATCATAGGTTTTTCATCGCTTAAGGGGATGAATGAGCATTGACCCTCGACCATTTTCCATGTGATCTTCTAAAGACTTCCTCGTGAAGGAAAATTGAGAAAGTGACATTCTATCACCAGTTTCCCTATTCTGTAATTGACTACCATGATTGAATTGCACATGTCAAGCACTCTGGTCTATTGTAACCACTTCCATCATTTGCAAGGGATGCATCTAGCCCTAGAATTTCCTCGTTCATGGCTCAAATATTTCGGTTGCAATGAAAAAGGGGAAATCATCGATAAATGTATCATTACCCATGATCAAAGGATCTTTTTGGTTATTGGCTCACCAAGCTAGGATCTATTATAAATATTGCTTCTTCCATCAAAACAAGGGTTTAGAATTAAGGATTTAGAGAAGAGATATTGGTAGAAGAACCAAGCCTTTACCAATTTTTAATATTATTGTAAAGACTTGCAGACTGTGCCATTGTTTGTCCTTTCTATTTTCTTGAATATTTTGATAAAGTTTTACTGTGCCATTGTGGTGCTAAATGTTTCATTTGTAGAACTTCTATAATTTGAATGCAAGTTTGATGATTTAGATCATGTCTTCAACTCCTCTTTTCAGAAAATGCATATGAATATTATTTTATGTAACTAAAGTGAATCATTTATATTTTACCTTAGCTTCTTTTCATTCTGGACATAGAAGATTGTTGAATGGGCCCTTAGATTTAATCTACAAGATAGATCTATCGTGCTTTACATCTAAGTCCTGGTGTGTCTTCCTATTTAGATACTTTTATTTTTATACCCACTTCTTTTTCCCATTCAAAACCCTAGTTATAGAAGAGTTGACTTCTTTAAAATATGGAGGTTACTCAATTTAGTGCAATAGGTCCCCCCTTTAACTAATTTTCTAACAAAATTCTATTACCTTGCCAAATTTTGGCATCAACAACTTTTCTTTTTTCTTGGCACACCAGTGGGACATTTTTTTAGATATATCAAATCAAAAGGGTATACAAGTCATTAGCCTATTACTAGGTCATGAACCACAAAAATCCTGACTCGCTAGTGCCTCCACTAGTAATAGTCATATCCGAACTCATCTGAGTAGAGTTTTTAGACCCTAGCCATGCTACCTATTGCCAACCTAAATTATGTAGCCTTAGACATTGGAAGCCCCCTTTTTGCCCTAGTTGCACCCACCGTATGGGCCCCTATCTCGGTCTCTACTCTCAAAGAGATTCCAAAGTTCACTAGAGATAACTCAAGAATGCCATCCAAACATCTGCAAGATTTTGCGTATGTGTGTCTAGTACATAGAGTCACAAATCAAAACATAGCATTGAGACTACTTGTTGCTTCTTTGTGAGAAAAAGCACTAGATTGTATTATAGTCTACCAGCTAATACTATCGACACCTTGGATGAGCTCGGTGTTCCATTTTTTGAAACATTTTCCAATGATGGAGACAGGTCTTCACTATATCATACCCTATCAAAAATCAAGCGAGCCCCATTTGAAGCCATGATTGATTTCAATGCCTATTTCCATACAACCCAAGGGTAGAGAATCCACAATGCTATCCGACCATCAACTGAGCTAGCATTCATGTTCTACCTAATATCCATCAATTTTGACATATCCATGATAGTCTAGTCACTCGGTGAAACTACATTACCAGATGCATACGATATAGTAGTAAAGGTGAAGAAAAACTTAATTGATGTTGGGAAGTTTCTAGCTCGACCCATTATGTTGATATTCCCCAAAATATCAATTTCTACTCAAGAGATGCCATATATCAACACACCCACACCTCCTCCATCTATGTATACATATCCAAGTGTACCACAAAATGTTGCTTCTACATCTAGTGCTTCAAAGGATGAAATGAGGAACATAAGGAAGACGTTAAAAAACTTGAAAAATGAAGTAACCACTATCAAGCATAACCATGCTACTCCTCCAAGGCCATCCTAACAAAGATATCAGGGTGGAAGGCCCTCCTACCAACATAATCAATACCAAGGAGCCACATGCACAAATCCACAGATTCAGACAATTAACCAAATGGTGCTAGTTCTGACTCTATTGGGAGCCACTCTAACTAGTACACGTAGAGAGTTCATCACAAGACAAAACAATCTCAACAAAGACTTCAATCCTTGGTGTTACCCTTGTGATGATGCTCATATGCCTCAAAAAATTTTGTAAGGAAATTTACAACAAAAAGTTGCAGAACAACGCAGTCAAGGAGTGACAACAAATTTAGGATATACATACAACTCTCACCAAATGGAGAATGTAATTCTCACTACACAAATGCAGGGAATGCCCTCAGAATACGAAAATGGCATGGCCCCTGACCATGCTCTCCTCTCATTCATGGAAGGAGAGGAACCAGTGTTCACTTATTGAGCATCTGCATCAGAAAACCTGTAAGTATAGTTTGACTACAACACTCACTCAAAGAGGAGATTCATAGGTGGAAAAATCACTCCACAACTTAGAAATGTCTTGGACAACCCACTGGCCCTTCTACAATCACTCTATAGTTGCAACTATGCAAATAAATTATCATCACCAAACCCAAGGAGGATAAACCTCCAAATCCACCACCCTTCAACGTGGTGGAACAATTGAAGAAATCTTCTGCTAATGTATCCACGTGGGATATTTTAGCCATTCCAGAATGGAATTCATTACTATAGAAGGCCCTACAAAAGGATGTGACTGAACTATCAAAAGGACAAACTACCAAAATCGCAACAAATGCAACACCTCCAACCAAAGTTCTTGCTAATACTATGGAGGAGTTCCCAACCGGGGCTAAAGGAGAGAAGTCAAAGCCCAAGCCTTTCTTTCTGACCCTCATTATAGGGAATAAATTTTTGCACAATCCTATGATTGACTTCGGTGCTAGCACCATAGTCATGCCTAAAAAAATAGCTGAAGCTTTAGGACTCAACTATGATCCTTTAAAGAGAGGAGTTATGCAGCTAGATGGGAACAAGATGGAAACTGTTGGCCTTATTAAAAATGTCCCTTTAACTTTATTCTCCTATCCTAGCATCATAGTGATGCAAGAGACCATGATCATTGAAATTCCTCCCATGTTCGGTCTCTTCTTATAATAAGAGTTTACAACGAAGATAGGCAGATACCTTTCTTTGTATTGGTTTCACCTAATTCTTAGGACCAAGCACAATTCTAAGATAAAGATAGTATCAAAATCCCTACATTTAGAGCACATAGCTGATGAAGCGATGATCAAATACAAAGGAACTGATGCCTCTATTACCAAAGAAGAAGCCAGTGATAGTGAATTTTTTGGAGCATGGGTAGACAACTGAAGACAAAGTCGATAAAAAAAAATGTCTCCTCGACCGAGAACATAGGCACCGATCCTTTCAAAAATTATCATGCTACTGAATTGGGCACCTATTTCATCTATGATGAGGATCAAGAGTTCCTAAAAATATTGAAAGATTCTATTCCCAAACAAGCTTCAGAGCTCTAGAAATTGCAATTCGATGGTGCGAGATGCAAGGTCCGCATAGTAGCTGGGATACGCCTAACATATCCATCAAATGAGCATATCTTCAGGTCATTCTACTTCCAATTTTCTTTCTCAAACAATGAAGCAGAGTATGAGGGCCTTGCACAAGGACTAAGCCTTGTTGAATGCTTATGGGTATCAAACAACTAGTGGTGTTTGGAGATTCTGAACTCGTAATCAACCAAGTCAGAAATGTCTCTGCTGCAAAAAATATTTGTATGTGGTCTTACAAGCATAGGGTATGGGACCTTAGTGAAGGTTTCAAATATTTTAACATCCATGCTCTTCCAAGAGAGAAAAATTTAGATGTGGATCACATGGTGATGATAGGATCCCAATTTGATCTTGGCTCCAACTTGATAAAAAATGTACACTCAGTGCGAGTGATCATCCGACCCTCCATTCCTGATAATGATTAGAGATGGAAAGTGTTAAAAAGTGATGAAAATATCACCTCATTCATCCAACAGTCAGGAGAGTTCGCCGATTAGTTTCAACCAAAAGTTGAAGAAGTATACGAAGGATAGATCATCTAATTAAAATCTAATAGGCTTCTAAAAGGGTTAGTCACCCTCAAAAATTTGTTCAACTGCAATGAAACAAGGAATAATAGAAGGAAATTTGTAGCAGACTAGGTGGACTATACCAATCTTGAGGTCAAGAACAAAGGAAAACTTAAAGTCAGGAAAGAAGTCCCGCAAAATGATAAAGATAGGCTAATACACTTATGTGAAAAATATGAAGGAGTAGTGGCTTGGTCTTATGACGATCTCAGAGGATATGATCCCCATGTCATCCAACACACCATTGAACTAACAAAAGGTGCTAAGCTTGTCCCAAAAATGTAGAGGCCTGTCAATTTGAAGATTGAAGCCTTAATGGCACAAGAGCTAGAAAAGTTGATCTAATCCAAGATTGTCTTCCCAATCAATCATAGTATGTGGGTATCTAATCTCATTCCGGTCCAAAAGAAAAAAAGAAGATATTTTCCTGTATATTAACTTTTGCAGCTTAAATCGGGTGACACTAAAGGATAATTACCCTCTACCTTCCATGGAATCAATCTTACAGGCTGTAGCAGGTTCAAAGATGTTTTCTTTGTTGGATGGTTTCTCAGGCTACAATTAGGTTTAGGTAAAAGAAGAAGATCAACACAAGATATTGTTCACCACCAAATGAGGAACATTTGCATAGGCCAAAATTCCTTTTGGCCTATGAAACACAGGGGCTACCTTCCAATGAGCAATGGATATCGCTTTTAGCGAATTAATCAACAAAATCATCCTCATCTACTTAGATGATCTGATCATCTTTTCAAAATCTAAAGATGACCATTTTGATCATCTAGAAAGGGTTTTCATAAAAAAATAGGAGTTCAGGGTATCCCTAAACCCAAAGAAATATGTTTTCAAAGTACCACAAGGCAAATTATTGGGCATGTAGTATCCCAAGATGGAATCACTATTGATTTTGGAAGAGTGAATGTGATCAAAGAAATTCCTCTTCCGATAAACAAGAAAGGTGTATAATATTTTTTGGGGAAGGTGAAATTTGTAAGTTTATCTCTGATTTTGCAGGAACAATTAGACCAATCAGCCTGATGCTGAAAAAGGACCAATTATTCAAATGGAAAAAAGAGGGAAGCCTTCGAGAAGGTAAAAGATGCTATTTCTTTGGCTTCTATTTTGGAAAATCCTAACTTATCAAAGGATTTAATAATACATGTTTTTAGTAGTAAGACAAGCATCACCACTATTCTAATTTAGAAGGATGATGAAGGAAAGGGAGAACACCCTATAGCATTCCATTCCCGAACTTTGAAGGAATATGAGACAAACTACAACTTCGTCGAAAGACAAGATTTCACAATTGTAAAGGGACTCAAGAAGTTCTGACACCTTATATCTTGCACTAAAGTAATTATTTACGTCACACATTCCAGTGTAGAGGAGTAAATCATGGAAGGATAAATCACTGACCAAAGGGTGAATTGGATCACTAAGATCCTGGAATACGAAATTGAAGTTAGGCCTATGAAGACTATCAAAGGAAGATGGATGTGTGAATACTTGGCACATGATGAAGAGATGGAAATTAAGGAAGAGAAAGAAGAAATAGTCCTAACCAATGAGTCCAAACCTAAAGGCTTCTAGCTAAAAAATAGGGTAAGATTTATGCATACCGAAAAGTATCCATCTAGACTTCTATCTCAAAGAAGGAGATTCTACTGACTGCATAATAGTGGATTCTCACTAATTGAAGGAATCCTTTCAAAAGAAATTTCAATGGTGTCTTGTTGTGATGTGTCACCATGGAACAAGCAAGGAAAATTCTCATCTCCCTCCACAACAACTTAGAAGGTAGGAATTTCTTTGCAAAGACCACCGCTATCAAAATTTTGTGCACCAGATATTTCTGGTCTACATTATTCAATGAGTCCTACAAAATGGTGAAAACCTACAAAGAGTGCCAATTCTATGCGAGGAGAAATAATTCCTCCATGCCTCTCAATTCAATAGTAGTAGATGAGCTATCCATGCAATGGGGATAGATTTCATTGGGATGATCAATCCTACCTCTAGCACCAGCCACAAGTGGATCCTAACAACCATCGACTACTTCACAAGATGGATCGAAGCCCTACCCCTGAAGAATGTGATAGAAGCAAAAATTTTAGATTTTCTCGAAGGATTGGTAATAAGATTCAACACGCCAAAGACTATTATCTCAGACAAGGCCAAAGATTTCCTAGGCTCTAGGGTAAGTCAGTTCACATTAGAGCATGGCATATATCTAAAAACATCCTCAAACTACTACCCACAGGGAAACGACCTGGCTGAGTCAACTAACAAAAATTTGGTCTGACTCATCAAAAGGATCAGTTCAGATCATGAGAGAGAATGACATAAAAATATTTGAACAAAATTATGGGTAGACCACATAACTCCCAAGCAAGCCCTAAAGAATTCACCCTATGAACTACTATATGGGAAGGAGGCGTTGTTAGCAATATCTATGGAGATACTTGCACTACGACTACTCAAGTCTCTAGGGATCAAAGAAAATGGAGCCATCGAAGTTCAGTTGGCCAAATTATTGGAGGTACATGAAAAAAGGGGAAAAGCCCTAATATCCATGACTAACTGCCAACAGGTGGTTAAGAGATTGTTTTACAAGAAAGCTTCAGACCAATGTCTGAAATTCAGAGATCTCGTACTAAAATTCAATGAAAGAGCTACGAAGCCCGACCAACATGGGAAATTCGACAGATTATGGGAAGGCCCTTTCAAAATAATTCAATGCAAGAAAAATAATGCATTCGAATTGGAAAACATGGAACAAGAAGAATTGGGAATTTCAGTTAATGGAACTCAAATAAAATTATTCAATTAAGCTTCAGATAATTCATGCAAGTGTAAATATGTGATTACTGTAATTATTTTTCCCTTTCTTGTTTATCAGCTGGTTCTTTTTCAACATTTTCACAGTAATAGAAGTAGGAAAATTCACGAGACCCATTTTTATAGAAGTAGAGAAGGATATTTTCACTCATATTGTAGAAATCAAGGTTCAAATATGGAGAATTCCATAGGAGTTGCATAAAACACAAGAATGAAGATAATGGTTTTAATATAGCAAGTATATTCATTATATATATATTTTGATAAAGACATTGAAAAAATGGCTCTAGGGCCATGCATTCAAAATATGACATTATATGAGGCTTCCTTATATATATATGTATATATGAGCCCTCTTTCAGGTATATATACAAAAGAGAAGAAGATGATTTAATCTTCAAGTGGCCGAAGTATGGACATTGTCACCATCCATGTGTGCATTGCCTTTGTCAACTGGAATATTGTCAGGGGCAGCAGAAAGGTTATCTCCAACACTAGTAGGATCCAAACTAGTAGCACCAACACCCAGAAAAAGTGACAGAGGGAACACAAGGTTTCTAAAGTTGGTGTACTAGTCCACATCATAAAATAACACCACATCGTAGCAACATAGAAGGAAGTGACATGCACAGGTGGATCTCTCACAATGCTCAATTAGAAAATACAACTGAAACCCACTCAGAAATGGTATCCATGGTACCACCACATCCTATTCAATATGAGTTTGCAAGTCACTCACTATTGGAAGGCCCAAACCATACACTACATTGGTTACTGCTTGACCAAGGCCTTCAAGGTATTGCTTCAGGAAAATCTGAAGCATCAAACAAAGTATCATGGATTTTGGGGCCTGAATGTCAAGAAAAAAATCAAAAAAGTGGGAGCATATATTGGTATTCACCCAATATTTATCTTCATACTCAATGCAATCCTTGCCCAAAACCCGTTTCATGGCTATGATGGCCAGTGAGTGTTTTTATTTGGTTATGCATTTGAAATGCCTATTGGAGATCTCTCCCAGGAAATCCATTTGAGACTTGTTGCAAACTATCCTAATTGAAGTATTCATTGTGTTAGCCTCTACTTAAAACACCTAAGTTTAGCGCTATGGAAATTTAAAACCTACTCAACCACCTAAGCAATTATGCTATCTAAATTGCCTAATGCTTTGATAAATAGTTGAGTATAGTTCTATTGCTATCATAGGGCCCTTTTATAGAAACACCCGAGGTAGCCTACACCCCAAGCATGATGGTAATCAATTTTAGCTCGAGAATCCCACCCAAAAGGCTAGCTTGAATTTCCAGCCCAATTGCATCTGCAGGTATGAATTGCTACGTGCAGGATTAAGGAGCGATAATCAATTAATACAAATTGGTGGCAATCTTAGGCAATGGCGGATATGGACAGGTGCTTAGGTGTTAGCATGAAAGAATTTTCAAGCTCTAAATTTGAATATGAATCCTCCTTAATTACTCATTATGACATCAACCTAATTATGTTTCCAGATATATTAATGGTGAGGACAAGCGAGAAGGTGAATAATGGGGAGATGATAGCTTGATTTCCCATGAAAATCTTGTTGAAGGGATGTTATCTCTTATGCAATTGTGAATCCTTGTCTTGTCAAGAATGGAAAGTAGCTCATTTTATGTGGATAGAGAAGTTGGCAATACATGCTGAATTAAATGTAGAAAGGCAACCATTGTCCACAAGTTGAAGGCAGGAAATTAAAGAGAAGAGCTAAGTATCGCATGCAAAAATCAGACAGAGTATAAAAATTCTTGAAGCAGTGAAAAAACAAAGAACATAATTATTAAGGAACTAGGTGTGATGTAATTTTGTAGAAAAGGGAGCCAAATGTAGGAGTAATTGTGAATAATTCACTGCCTCAGTGTAAATTTAACCTGAAGCGAAAGGCTATCTAGTTTTGAAACCAAAAACCTTGCATTGTGTTTTAGGTTCCATTTATACCGCTTACATGTGCTTTCTGGGTAAAATTGGCAAGATATGGCAACTGCTCAAGGTTCTCAGGCCAAAATCCAAAAAGAAGAAGCCCAAATCTTATTCAATATCATGGGCATCAAAGTTTTCGAGGATATCTCTTATGTATCACCTAGAATTCTAGAGAAGCAGACCTAGGTAAATATGTGGGTTGCAAAGAAGAAAATCCCTCGCAAAGATAAGAAACAAATCAAAGAAGAATGGGAAAATATTCATGACCCCATTCTTGCAGAAAATAACAAATCACCGAGGGAAGCAACTTGTGAGAGAATGAGAAAGAATAGCAACCCAGACTCCTTGGCGGAAAAATGTTGGTATAGTGGGCTTCCACAATATATGGTCCCGCTCGTGCACTATTGCTTTGAATTGGTCAATGAGGCCATTAAGCACTTCAATCCAAACACCAAGAACATTGAGGGCTGGCAAGTGAGTGGTTATATGCAAGGAGGCTATATGGAATATGCTCTATATCCTAGATTTTTAATCCAAAGTGCCTAAAATGGAGAATCTGAATCGAGCAAAAGGGGAGAGCTATTAGAAGACCAGAGACCTAGCATTGGATTTCTATAAAAAAAAGACTAAAAAAATCATAGAAGCTCCTAATAAGCTAATGAAAATCCTAGTGACGCATAAGAGATTCAAGGATGATATGAAGGATTCCTTCACTATGATGTCATTTTTTTTGGCCTAGACATCGACAAGGAGGTCTAGGAGTTTCAGCTCGATTTAGGTTTCCAATTACGCAAGGAAAATTATGTGTTCTGGTATGATTTTTCTAAATTACTCATGCAAGAAATGCTCAGCCAGATAGTAGAGTACCAGCTTCAATGGAGGTTCAGGTTCCCATCCTTTCTCGCACATATGTTCTTGCATCAAAATCTCGACTTCTTCCATAAGTGTTTAGGGCTCTCAATTTTTGATGAAAATCAAAAAAGGACTCCTCTTCTCTCTAAGACATTTGATTATCACACATTTTTGGAAAATTTCTTATATTTGATTTTGCAGGATTTAAGAGGAGACAATACTATCTTGCAGCTCAACTCAGACCAGACTGAGTTCATATAGATTTTCACTGCCAAGTGCGATTGGTTCCTGGGTGAGGATTTCACATTTGTCTAATTGTGAGGTTTCACTAGCGAGCCTTTTTGGCTTCCAACATGTCTTATAGATTGGGTATTGGCACTTGAAGTTTTACACCAGGTATCAATTATGGATGTCACTTGTCACAACGGGAAAGCAAAAAAGAAATGATTCCTCAAATGCTTGAAGTGCTACAAAAATATAGTCATGTCAAAGAGAAAGGCTCTCAACGTGCCAAAAGAAAAGTTGGATCATAGAAGGTTGGTGTGGATTTGTGAGAAATGGAATTACAACCCAAATGATGACTTGCTAAGAAAGTATGTTAAAGTGGCACACTCCCCTCGACCTTACTGGGAGAAGTGTCAGAACTTGATTTCAGATGTGGATGAGTTTATTATTGACCTAATGTACATCCCTACTAAAGGTGGTTGGCCCCCTTGGCTTGGTTTCTAACTTTGCGCCATGCAGTATGATAAGACAAATAAAATGGTGACTACTCTCCACAACAAACTGCTAAAAAACTACAGCTGGAAAGAGGAGAAGGTCCATTATTTCTGGATATATTGGCAAGAGACTCAAAACATCGAGGCCCCATATGATGCCAAGGAGATGGATGATAAGTTTGAAAAATTGTGGAATGACGAGCACCTGGATTCCAATGAGAGTGGTGAGAAGGACTCCAGTTTGGAGTAAACCGAATTACATTAGATGAGGGAGAAAAACCAAAAGCAGATACAAAGGACATCTCGACTCAATCAAAAGGAAGGGTCGTGAAGCAACCTAGAAGGGTCTCTTCTAATGTACGGGTTAGCATATCATGTGCAAGGTCTTCAATGACTTGCACCTGGACAGTAAGGCAAGCCTGAGAAACCTCTCCACACCAACCTAAAACCATAGCAGCAGGTGACTCACAGTCAGAGAAGCGATTGCAAATTGAGGCATCTTTGGGAGAGCATTTACAGGATCCCGAGGCAAATAAAGAGTCAACAATAGATGAGGGAAATCAATCACACATATCATAGGTATCTTCCACTCCCTCTTCTTTGGTTTCAAAAACATTAGTTACCCCTGTTATGTTTACAACACCTCTTGGTTCAAGCACCGACCAATGCATTTCGACCACTGTTCCAATAGCCATCACAGTGTCAGAACCATCCTCTTCGGTGGCCCCATTTTCCTTTACTCCTCCACAAAACCTCACACCATTCACTTCAGCCCTTTTCACATCCCAAAGCTTTTCATACTCTGCCTTCACTACCTTCAGTGAGGCATTGCATACTGTCACAGTGTCAGAGCCAATCCATTCTTCCCAACAGATAGAAGCTACAACAACTTTTCTTCCTGTAAATCTTCCTACTGGTCCACAATTAGAGTATTGGAGTATCCCTTGTTTCTCACCTCAGACAGTTAGTGTACCAAAGAAAAATTCTCCTAGTATTTCCAACCTTTCATTCTCTTTCGTCCTTCCCCCCGGTGCACCTTTTGTAGGTGGACTCATTAGGTCACCCTCTGAATTCTTATCAGAAGGAGACATGATTAAGCACACTCAAGAAATTAGAGACCAAAGGCTAAAGTTTCTAAGAAGCTGATGGAGCAGAGGGTACAATTTTTTTTAATGAAGCTCAACAATCACTACACTTTGCGGCTATGTACCCAACTATCATAAAGGCACATGGAGAAATGAAGCCAAATGACTACAAGATGTACACCGTTGGACTTGATTTAAGTCTAGCTTGACCTCAAGACAAGGTGGAGCTCATGGAGGAAACACGATGGGTGGTGACCACCGATCTTCTTAAATTTGATCAACAGCTGATGAAAAGAGAAGAAGAGTTGAAGAACATAAAGAGTAGAGTCAAAGTCTTGCTCATCAAGGAGAAAGCTAAAGAAGCTGAATATAAGTGGTAATGCCAAAAAAAGGAGGAGGATCATGCAAATATCCATGAAGAACTAGAAAAGTTTCAATCCCTCGATCTAAAATTGATCACTAAGTTACATCAAAATAACAAAGAGTATCAGGATAAGTTAGCAAAGTTGGAGCAAGAGATATGACAAAATGATGAAGATTTTCATCATCAACGTGCTCAACTAGAGAAATGATTACAGTAGAAGGATGTGGATTCGGTATCTACCAAGCTCAATTAGAAGAAATTTTTGAATTGAGGTCTTCGCTAAAACAAGCAGTGGCAAACAAAGAGCAAGCTAAGGATAGCTAGGTCATGGAATATTGAGTCCTACAGGCACAAATACCCATAGCAAACCAAAAGGTTGTAGAGATAGCACATGATATGGAGCAAAGGAATTTGGAGATTGCCTTATTAAAGGACTCTGATTCAAACCCTATCAATCAAGTAGACGTCCTTCAGGTGGCTCAACAATTGTATGTCTTATATTGGGAAAGAGTGAAGTATTTTTGCCTAATTCTACAGACAACACTCTGATTTATGGCAAAAGCAATAGACTTGGGAAATTCCCATAGGTCATCATTGAAACGGTTTCAGGTACGAAAAGGTTATTGGAAAGGTTATATCAGGTCATCAATGAAGTCTTGGCAGGTGCAGGGATTGAAGACCAAAAGGCCGCAATAAAGACATCCAATAGGTTCATCCACTATCACAAAGTTATCTTGTATACCAAAAAATGTGCCACCAAATTGGATCAGATCATGGGAAACATGTGGGCCACGTTTGATGACCTAGCTCAAATGGGCTTACCATCTCCATTTCTTGAAGATGAGTTAGTGACCACAATGCAACATATGGTAGAAAAGATCAAGGAGAAGCAACAAGAGCCATCTGCCTTTCAAGGTTTCAGTCAACCCCTTGTTACAGGGGATATTGAGGGCATCATTCATCCAATTGTGCAACTTCTTTTTCAACTCAAATATTGGGTGGGTATATTGTCGGTCTACCTTACACATAGGCTATCAATCTATAAGGAGCACAAGAGAATTTGCACAACATATTGACCCCATCCAAAGATGAATGGTTGCCTCTTCAAACTACCCTCTCTAAGCTCTGATCACATCACCCGATGAATAAGTCTTTGGTCTACAAACCAAATTTTTTGGATTCCTCGTTCTACAGGAAAAACGCCCCTATTAAGTCACCAAGAGCTGTGAATACAAAATTCCAATGCTCCCTTCAGATAGTTCTATTTTTCCTAAGTATTAGCTGCACCCTCCTCTAAAGAAAAGTGACATTGGAATCCTTCCACGCAGTCTCATTACGGATGCCACCACTTGTCAACCAAGCACTCCTCACAAGGTTTTCCTCCTCTCTTTTCAAAGCCTTACACCATGCCTCCACCTGTCGAATGTTCACAATCTTTTGTGGTCCTTTGCATCACTCCCCTTTCGGGCCCCGATCGACTACCATGTAGCATTTGTCCATGCACCTTCCTTGGTGGACCCTACCTTCAGTGTAACATGTCCGAAGACCTCCACATGTCTTGACATCATAGGGTTTTCATTGCTTAAGGGGATGAATGAGAATCGACCCCCAAATGTTTGCCACATGATCTTCTAAAGACTTACTCATGAAGGAAAACTGAATAGGTGACAACCTATCACCAACTACCCTATTCTATAACTGACTGCCATGATTGAATTGCATGTGTCAAGCACTTTGGTCTATTGGGATAACTTCCATCATTCACAGGGGATGCATCTAGCCCTAGAATTTCCTCATTCATGGTTTGAATCTTTTAGTTGTAATGACAAAGGGGAAATCATTGCTAAATGTATCATTACCCATGATCAGAGGATCTTTTTGGTTATTGGCTCACCAAGCCAGGCTCTATTATAAATACTGCTTCTTCCATCGAAACAAGGGTTTAGAATTAAGGATTTAGAGAAGAAATATTGGTAGAAGAACTAGGCCTTTACCACTTTTTATATTATTTTAAAGACTTACAAACTATGCCATTGTTCGGCCTTCCTATTTTCTTCAAGATTTTGATAAATTTTTATTGTGCCATTTTGGTGCTAAATGTTTCATTTGCATAACTTCTATAAGTTGAAGGCAAGTTTTTCGATTTAGATCATGTCTTCAACTCCTCTTTTCAATAAATGCATATGAATATTATTTTATGTCATTAAAGTGAATCATTTAGATTTTACCTTAGTTTCCTTTCATTCTGGACATAGCATATTTTTGAATGAGCCCTTAGATCGAATCTACAAGATAGATCTATTATGCTTTACATCTAAGTCTTGGCGCATCACCCTAGTTAGATACTTTTATTTTTATACCTGCTTCTTTTTCCCATTCAAAACCCCAGTTATAGAAGAGTTGGCTTCTTTAAAATCTGGAGGTTACTTAGTTTAGTGCAATAGGTCCCCCTTTAATTGAGTTTCTGACAAAATTCTGTTATCTTGCCAAATTTTGGCATCAACAAGTAGTCAAAGGCACTGCCTCCACCCACTTTGTAAAGTACTCCATAGCTGTAATGATGAAATTGTTTCCATTGGATGATGATGGATGAATTTTACTTACAAGATCCAATCCTTATTGACAAAATGACCATGTTGATGTGAAGGAATACAACTCTTGTGCTGGTGCATGGATAAGATTACTATGGATTTGACATTTCTAACATTTTTTGACAAATTGGAAGGACTCTCTAATAGTAATCCAAATGAAGGAGTTTATTAGTGAGGGTTAGACCACATGAATGAGTGCCATAAATACCTTCATGGACTTCTTGTAAAGCCAATTTAGACTCATTGGATTCTAGACATCATAAGAGAGTTCCATTAAGACCTTGTCGATAGAGTACATCTGTGATAAGGGTATGGTGAGCAACTTGGTGGATGAAGTTTCATTTTTGGTTTCAGGAGATATTAGGTGGAAGGGTATTACATTTTAGGTAGGTGTAGATATTCTCATAGATCAAGGTATCAACATCAATTAGGTGGAATATGAGTTGGGACTTGGGATCATCATAGGTAGGGGTAAATAGTTGTTCCACCATGAACTTATAACAACTTCATTTTTCTAGAATTTGTACAAAAGAAGCAATGGTAGCCATAGCATTGGAAAATTTGTTTTCAATCCTTGAAATTTGATCAAATTTAATGTCAAAAAAATATTTCTTGAAGTCATCAATCATTCTTTTATAGGGCATCAATTTATCATCCATTTTTTGGTAATCATTGTTGACCTGATTAATGACTAGTTGAGAATCCCCATAGACTTGCAACTCTATGATTTTCCATTCTATAGCCATGTTGATGCCGATGATGAGTGCTTCATATTATGCCATGTTGTTGGTGCATGGAAACATTAGTTAGTATGATTTCAAAATAGTATGCCCTTGAGGAGTGATTAATATAAATCCCATTCCTGATTTGTGTTGAGTATATGAGCCATCAAAACACAATACCCACTGCTTTGCTATTATAGTTAGGACATCCACATCTGGAAATTCAACATGTAGGGGATGATCATCATGAATCGGTGCCTTAGCTAACTGGTCAAAGATGGATTTCCCTTTGATTTTTTTTCTGTCAACATATTGGATGTCAAACTCACTGAGTATCATTACCCACTTGGCTAATCTTCCCGTCAAGTTTTCTTTGCTAAGGAGATATTTCAGCAGATCTATCTTGGCTATGAGTTTGATTGTATGAGTCAAAATATAGTGTCACAATTATTGTGTGGTGAACACTATTGTTAGAAAAGGTTTTTCAATAGATGTATAGTTGATTTCATAACCATTTAAAGTTCTATCAATATAATAGATCGCTCTCTCCTTTCCTATTGAATCTTCTTGTGCTAACAAAGCTCCCAATAATTGATTAGTTGTGGCTATGTACAATAAGAGTAGTTTACCTTCTATTGGTGGTACTAGGATGGGTGGAATCATTAGGTATTTCTTTAGTTGATTGAAAGCTACCTCACATTTCTCGTCCCATCAAAAGAAAACATTTTTGTGCAACAAGTGGGTAAAAGGAGGGGTCTTATCAGCCATTTGTGATATGAATCTTCTGATTGACTGAAATATTCCTTGAAGGGGCCTTAACTAACTGATATTATTTGAAGGTGGTATTTCCTTGATAGATTTCACTTTTGTAGGGTCCACCTCAATGCATTTTTCTGACACTATGTATCCCAATAGCTTTGTCAATGTTACCCCAAACACACATTTCTTTTGATTTAGGAGGACGTTGAACTTCTCTAGTCGGGTGAAGATTTTGTCTAGTATTTCCAAGTGTCCTTTTCTAGTGAAAGATTTGGCCAATGAGTCATCCACATAATTTCCATAAAGGTATGCATCATGTCATGAAATATGGTTTTCATGGCTCTTTGATATGTGGCTCCTGCATTCTTTAATCCGAAGGGAATGACGTTCCAATAAAAGGTGCCCCACGGGCAGGTGAAATATGTTTTATCCTAGTCTTCAAGTGCTATCTTGATTTGATCGTAGCTAGAAAAGCCATCCATGAGTGAAAAAATTCAATGACCTATTGTTAATTCTACGATGATGTCAATGTTTGGCAAGGGAAAATAATCTTTCGCGAAAGCTTTATTAAGGTCTCTAAAGTTTGTACAAATTTGTATGTTGCTATCAGGCTTTTAAATAGGTACAATGTTGGATATCCACTTAGCATATTCAATGGGTCTAATGAATCATACATCCAATAATTAATTTAGTTCTGCCTTCACTAATAAGGCAATGTGGGGATGCATTTTTCTCAAATTTTTCTTGACTGGTTTGACTCTTGGAGGGAGGGATAAGTGGTGCATGATGAGATCTAGGTCTATCCTTGGCATGTATGCATATGACCAAGAAAATTTTATTTTCCGCTCCTCAAAGAACTTGATAAATTTAGGCTTCTCTTGTTTTGTCAAGGATTATGCTAGATGGAGAGTTTTCACTATTTCTGCATTGTTAATATTGATGGATTGCGTTGGCTCGATAAAAGCTTTGGATATTTCTTGGAAGTGCTCTAGGAGAATGTCAAATTTCCAATCCTTCAATGCCTCAGAGAGGTTTTCATCATCAGATGCACTCTTTATTTTTATTCTTTCTTGATCTAATGTTATCATGGAATGGTTTTCACCATCAGATCCTTCTTTTGTTTTACTCATTTTACAATTGAGAAATTTGGCACTCCCTTTTTTGGAAGCTTCGTTATGACATTCAATGGTGGAATCTATTTTAGGATTAACAATGTAGAGGAAGTTGATGATGGCTTCATTATTTGAAAAGGTGGGGATATTGATAGGCTCAGTTTGGTACCAATCTATGAGTCCAGGATGTACCAATGGTAGGGAATCATTAGATGGGTTAAGATCAATGGCACTGAGGGTCCTAATGGTGACAAAATCATTGAGAAATAATATGGCAAGGTCAATGTCTATGATTTCACTCTCCTTTGAATGATCTATCTTGCTAGGAGTTGGATCATCTGCGCTCGAGCCATCGATAGGTTGTGATCCAAATCTGAATGGTCTTAGCCCTTAAATTTGTCCCTCCTCAAGTTTGGGTGTATACTTGTGTACCACATCAATGTCCTTATCATGAAAAGACTCCTCTAATAGTGAGTCCCACTCATATTCATTTGAATCAGTTTCATAGTGATCGCTAGCTTGTAGTTGCAGGATCCATTCAACAAACTTCTATTTTAGGTTTTCCTTTATTTATTCGTCCCTTTGATACTCTTTATATCCAAACCCCATCTTGTGTTTTAGATTTGTGATGATGGGATGGATGGGTTCCACGATGCCTTATTTCCTTTTTCTAATAGGTCCTTGTCCCTCATATCCCATCTTTTCCAATATTAAAAATCCTTTTCCGTATTGAGTGGTTCGAAAATTAACTGTTGCTGCTTGCGATTCACTTTCATCCTTGTAGAGCCAGTTCAGAATATCTTTGTCATTAACCTCTTCGGCTTGAGTGCTTGATTTTATGAATCAACCATCAAAAAGTGTGACATGTTGTGAGGACGGTTGTGATGAGGTTGATGGTTGACCATAGGACTTTGGTGAAGATAATTGCGAAAGACATAGGGATTGCTCAATGAAATATTCACCCACACCTTTGTCTTTGACTTGGAACTTTTTCTTAATTTTTTTAGACAAAGTGTTGAGCAGGGCTTCAAGATGGGTGGATGCAGAAGGGGTAGCTTCTTCATTTTTCTTTGGCTATTTAGATGAGGAAATTGTTTGACCTCCTTCATTTGGGGACGTGGCTAGCAATTTTGACAAGGGATTGGATTAACTTGAATTACTGGGTATGTCAGATGTGGAGGCAAGGGCTTCCCTATTGTGGGGCACAAAGACATCTTGGACTAACTTAAGGGTATTGCAATATTGAGGACTATTAGCATCAATAGGAATGGTAATATCTTTCCCATTTCAAGGAAATTTTAGACATTGATGGTATGTTGAGGGGACTGCCTGCATTTCATGGATCCAAGGATGACCCAAAAGTATATTATATGTTAAGTCCTTATCTAGAACTTGCAAAATCACATATTTTTGAATTGGCCCTACTTGAATTTGAAGGGAAAGACAACAATGTGGAATAACTTCCCTTAAAACTAATACCATGGGGGAGAGGTGCAAAAACAAGCTCTAATAGCTTCTAAAACTACTGAGATGAATACAAACAACATAAAAGAGATAACAAAATAAGCATTCACAAACCTTTTCAAGTAAAAAACCCACCACACCACGCAAAGACAATTGTATTACAGTAAAATAATTACATACAATATACAGTCTTTCCTCTCTGATAAGCTCACATCAGCTCTCAAGATTATATTTTCACTGTTACAATATTTCTTTCTAAGTATACAATGAATTCTCACTTCTCACATGCAATGACTTGCAACTTACATGTACATATCTGTCAACCTCATATTAACTGTACAAGTCTTACATCACATTTACACTTTCAGCCAATCCCACGGCCTCCAGGTTTATACATCGAACATTCAAGCAAGCAATCGATTTTCTCAAATTGCATCAAGCCACCTAGGCATTTACTTCACCCAAATCAGGCTCTTGTCATCAGCTAAAATCGGCCTACAATAACTGCCTTTCATTGTTTCGATCTTTGACCAATCAGACTATTGTCTTCAAGCCACATGTTCAACCATTATTCGCTTGTCACTTTGAATTTTTGTTCAAACTATTCAAGATCAGTTGACTAAGATCCGAGCTCAACCAAGCTCCTACCATGCTACCACCGAGCTCACTGACTCACCTTGCGGTATGGCGATGAGCTCAGCTAAGCTCAACCAAGTCTTCACTGATCCCAGTCACTCTCCACCATGCTACTACTGCTCCATCCAAGTTGAACCACAGTGTGGTGGTGGCCACCAATAAGACGCTATGGCAGTCATACCGTGCTACCACGGGGGCCCCCAGGCCACCTCGTGGTAGGGCGGTAACCGCTAGGCCGACCACTGGTGGTCTCACCATGACCACCATGGTGAGAGGACTCACCTTCCATGATGGGGCGGTAACCACCAAGCCCACCGTTGGTGGTCTCATTGCGAACACCATGATGAGAGGAGCCACCACTGAGCCAGGCCACTGGAGGCCTTACCGCACCACTGCGGTGAGAGAACTCACCATGTGCGGTAAGGCGGTAACCGTCAATGCAGGCTGCAAGTGGTTTTACCATGCCACCATGGTGAGTGAGCTCATCATGCGTGGTAAGGCGGTAACTACCTAGACAATCACCATAGTACCACCAGGAGCAGACACAACCGCTATGGTAAAGCAGTAAAGGGCATAAACATAATAATTTTTCACCAAGTCTTTTTGTCTGAGGCTCAAAGCTGAGAGTTGTGACATGATTTCCCAACAAGCTCCCACTTGGCAAATAATTCCAACTTCCTCTTGACTTCGAAAAATCACTGACGGCCATAGGACCCAAGGTCCATCGATTTTGCACACCATCTAAACTTTTCTGTGCTCACGTGCTTTGTCAATGCATTTGCAACATTCTATAAAGTGTCAAAATTTTTAAGACAGACCTTTCCATCTTCAACCATGTCCCTCATGAAATGATACTGCACATCAATTTGCTTCATCCTGGCATGAAAAGTCAGATTCTTTTCCAAACAAATGGCACTCTGACTATCACAACAGACTGTAATTTGCCCTACATTAAAACCAATGTCTGAAGACAAACATGTCAAGGAAACTACCTCCTTACAGGTGTGATTTTCTGCCATGTACTTTGCCTCTATCATGGATAAAGTAACTACAACTTGTCACTTTCTCATCCAACTGACTGCTCCACTGTTTAGCATGAATGTATATCCATTGGTGGATCTCTTGCTATCAATGTCCCTTGCCCAATCATAATCAACATATCCTTGAATGCTGAGTGTTCTTTGTGATGCAACCAAAATTACATGGTAACACAAAGCATAGTCTAAAGTCCCCTTCAAATATTTGAACACTCTCTTCACAACATCCCAATTTGATCTTCTTGGATTTTCCATGAAACGACTTAGAACTCCCACTATTTGGGAAATTTTTGGTCTTGTACAGACCATCACATACATTAAACTACCAACAACACTTGCATAAGGTACACTAATCATGTCCTCCATCTCAGTAGCAAACTTTGAACAGTCTTCAACAAACAGTTTCATTCCTTGCATAACTGGAACAACTAACTGCTTGCAGTCAATCATACCAAATCTCTCCAGAACTGTATGCACATAATTACTCTAACTAACCCAAAGCTTTTTGGTTGTTCTGTCCCTGGTTATCTCCATTCCTAGAATATACCTTGCTGCACCAAGATCTTTCATTTTGAACTTTGCAGACAACTAAGATTTAAGATCAAAAATCATAGTATTTCTATTACCTATGAATAACATATCATCCACATACAGGGTAATAACAAGCACACGATCATTTTTAGATTTATAATAAACACAATGATAAGATTTTGATCTCACAAATCCCATAGACAACACAAATGTGTCAAATTTCCGGTACCACATTCTACAATATTGCTTTAAACCATATAGAGATTTCTTTAACTTACATATCAGATTTTGTTTACCATTTTCAACAAAATACTCATGCTGGGACATATAAATTTCTTCTTCCAACTCACCATGGAGAAAAACTATCTTCACATCCATCTGCTCGATTTCAAAGTCATACATAGCTGCCAATGACAACAAAAATATGATGGATGTCATCTTTGCTATAGGAGAAAAAATATCTCCATAATTAATTCCCTCAATCTGGGAAAATCCCTTTGCAACCAACCTTGCCTTATACTTCTCAACACTGCCATCAAGCCCAATATTATTTTTGAATACCCACTTAAAACCAACATGCTTTCGCCCTTTAGGAAAGGGTACCAAATCCCAGGTTTCATTCCTCTTCAATGAATCCATCTCTTCATTCATGGCTTCCATCCAAGAATTTGAATCAAACATGTTGATTGCTTCTTTTACAATCCTAGGCTCATCAGTGCTAGTAATTAAGGCATAGGCACAATTCGAATCTAACATAGAGAAACCATACCTTTCAAGTTATTTTTTTTCCCATGTAGACCTTCTTACTTACTGAGGTTGTGGTTCTTCATCATCATAACTCTCAGAGCTGCTTGAACTATCCTCAATTTCAGGTACACCATGCAGTTCTTCCTTTTCCAGAGTTTGAGGGATCTCAACTACATCATTCTTCTTGTCACTCTGATCTGTCTCAAGTTGTTGATCACTTATTGAAGGTTTCAGCTCATGAAATATCACGCTTCTTCTATACAAAACCGTCTCAGTAATAGGGTTCCAAAGCTTGTATCCCTTCACACCAACTCCATAGCCGATGAGAATACACTTGACAACCTTGTTATCCAAATTTGATCTTTTCTCATTTGGCACATAAACATATGCCTCACAACCAAAGACATAGACATGCCTCAAAGAGGGCTTCTTAGCAGACCATGCTTCCAAAGGTGTCTTATCAATAGGAGAAGAGCAAGGAGAATGATTTATCAAATAACATGTTGTAGCCACAACCTCAATCCAAAACTTCTACTCCAGACCAACACTTCTCAGCATACTCCTTTCCTTTTCCATCAACGTCCTATTCAACCTTTCAGCAACTTCATTTTTCTATGGAGTATAAGGTGTTTGTCTTATGCCTTTTAATTCCATGATCTATACAATACCTTTCAAAATCTACAGAACAAAACTCACTGCCATTGTCTGTCCTCGAAAATTTAATTTTCCTTCTAGTCTGATTCTGTACCAAAGATATAAATTATTTAAACCGACTGAACACTTCTGATTTACTTTTAAGAAAGTATACAAATGCCCTTCTCGAACATTCATTAATAAAAGAAACATAATATCTAGAATTCAATAACGAAGGAACATTAAATTGACCAAACACATCAAAATGAACATAATCTAGTATACCAAAAGATTTATGAGGACTCGAGTAAAATGAAACATGGTGCTTTTTTCCATAAATACAGTGTTCACAAAAATTGAACTCAAGGTTACAATCATCAAGCCCTTTTACAATATTTGCAACCTCTGCTAGAAGTTTTACCTCCAAAGTATTTGCAGCCAAAGAAGTGTCTTCATCTTTCTCTACATGAATTGTTTTTCTTGACATTGCAGAGACACTGTTACATTGAATAGGGCATGCATCTAGCTTGTACATAGTGCTAGTATGAACACCCTTAGCCAACACCATTGCACCTCTAGCCATTTTACATCCTTTACTTGAGAAAGAAACTTCTACACCAACATCATTTAACTTACTGACATAAAGAAGATTATGATCCAGACCTGGTATGTGCAGTACACCACCAATTCCTTAGATTCTCCCATTAGGAAATTGAATTACAACTCTTCCTCTATCAATAATCTCCAGCATTGAATTACTTTCCAGGTACACCTTTCCACCATCATACTTCTCATATTTGGTTAACCATTCTCTATGGGACATCATGTGAAAAGATGCACCTAAGTCAACCAGCCAAAAATCATCTGATGCCTGAGTTGTCAAGGCTGTTGCAATGAAGGTGTTTGCATCACTTTGAGAAGAGTCATTATCTGAAGCATTCTTCTTCTTCTTCTCCATAGAATCCTTTTAGCTATGACCAGGTTACCCATAGTTCCAACATCTCACCTTGAAATTTTTACCAGGAGAGTTTGATCTCCTTGCATATTTGGATTTTGACTTCTTGTCCTTCTTCTTGCCTTTCTCCTTTGGTCTACCTTGAAAAACAAGAGCCTCTTTGGCCATCTCAGAAGACTTCCTTCACATTTCTTCAGATAGAAGTGAATCAACCACGTCATCCATCTTGAATTTAGTGGTTGTGCTTCCAATAGCCATCACTAGATGATCCCAACTATCAGGTAACAAACACAACAAGAGCATGCAAAGATCCTCCTCCTTAGTCTTTACACCTACATATTCCAGCTGAGTAACACTCATGTTAAACGAGTTCAGATGGTCTGCAACATATGCACCTTCTTCCATCTTCAAGGATTACAAATTCTTCCTCAGGAATAACTTATTTACCAGAGACTTTCCCTAATAAATATCACCAAGATTCTTCCATAATGAAGATGCAGACATCTCCTCATGGAATTTTAGGAGTATAAAATAGGCTAGACTTAGTCTCATCAAACCTCTTTCTTTTCTATCAGCAAGGTCCCAATCCTATTGCTTCATACTTTGTGGCATAGTTCCAAAAATTGCAATCCAGAGGTCTCTATCCAACAACAAGTCTTCCACTTTGAGTTTCCATAACTCAAAATTGCTTCCATTGAATTTTTCAATCTCTACTCTACCTGATGTACTCGCCATCTCAAATAGAAACAAGTTTCAACAATGCAAGACTCCCATTGAAACAACATTAGACAAAAAATTGACCTTTCAAACAAGGATAACACAATTGGCCAGGCTCTGATACCACTTGAAGGGAAAGAAAACAATGCGGAATACCTTCCCTTAACACTAATACCACAAAGGAGAGGTGCAAAAAAAAATTCTAATAGCTTCTAAAACTATTGAGATGAATACAAACAACATAAAAGAGATAACATAATAAGCATTCACAGATTGACACAAGTATTTAGGTGGGAAAATATTTTCAGGTAAAAAACCCACCACACCAAGCAAAGACAATTGTATTACAGTAAAAAAATTACATACAATATACATTCTTTCCTCTCTGATCAGCTCACAATAGCTCTCAAGATTATCTTCTCACTGTTACAATACTTCTTTTTAAGTATACAATGAATTCTCACTTCTCACATGCAACGACTTGCAACTTACATGTACATATCCGTCAACCTCACATTGACTATACAAGTCTTACATCGCATTTACAATTTCAACCAATCCCATGGCCTCTAGGTTCATGCATCGAAAATTCAAGCAAGAAATCAATCTGCTCAAATTGCATCGAGCCACCTAGGCATTAACTTCACCACACAAATTGGGTTCCTGTCATCAACTGAAGTCGGCCTGCAATAACTGCCTTTCATTGTTTCGATCATTGGACAATCAAACCACTGTCTTCAAGCCACGTGTTCAAACATTATTCACCTATCTCTTTGACTTTGTTTTCAAATAGGTCAAGCTCAATTGACCGAGCTCCAAGCTCAACTGAGATCTTACCATGCTACTTTCGAGCTCACTGACTCACCTCATGGTATGGCGGTGAGCTCAGCCGAGCTCACCCAAGTCTTCACCAAGCCTAGTCACTCTCCACCGTGCTACCATTGCTCCATCTGAGTTGACCTGTGGTGTGGCAATGGCCACTAGAAAGACCACTGGCGGTCATACCGTGCTACCACAGGGACCGCTAGGCCACCCCAGGGTAGGGCGATAACCGCTAGGCCGACCATTGGTGGTCTCACCGCGACCACCATGGTGAGAGGACTCACCATTCACTTTGGGGCGGTAACCACCAAGCCCATCGCTGATGATCTCACTACAGACACCATGGTGAGAGGAACCACTGCCTACTGTATGATGGTAACCACCAAGCTAGGCTGCTGGCGGCCTTATCGCTTCATCATGGTGAGAGAACTCACCGTGCACGATAAGGTGGTAACTACCAGCCCAGGCTATAGGTGGGTTTACCATGCCACCGTGGTGAGTGAGCTCACCATGCGCGATAAGGCGGTAATCTCCTAGAAAGTCACTGTGGTACCGCTAGGAGTAGACACAACCACCATGGTAAAGTGGTAAAGGGAAGAAACATAACAATTTTCACCAAATCCTTTTATCTGAGGCTCAAAGCTGGGAGTTGAGACATGATTTCCCAACAAAATTGGCAATATAATTAATCCATTTGAAGCTCTTTCCTCATCATCATAGGCTTTGATGGTGATATTTTTCCTTGCATCTATTGCATTTTCAGAGAATCCTAGTGCATGAATGAGCTTTAAAGTAAATATATTAAGACCGGCTCCTCCGTCTATTAGGACACACTTGACATGAATTTTTTGTATTAGGAACTCAATATGAAGGGTTGAGTTATGAGGATGGGTGAGAGATACACCATAATTTTTTGAAAAGGATAAGCGATGAGGCACAACCAGATTACCTACCATATCTTGGAAAGTGAAAAATTCCAAATTATTTGGTACTGTTGTATCAACTAGGGCCTTTTCCAAAATCTCCTTGTGGGTAGGTGAGATCTTAAGAAGCTCCAATATTGATATTTGTGATGGAATCTTTTGGAGCTGATCAATAATGTTATATTTATGAGACGGGGTAGTGAGTGTTTTGGAGGTGCTTCCTTTTAGAACATATTTAGATTGTGCCCTCATGGTTGCATTTACAAGCACACTGTCTTGCTTTCCTTTGATTTTTATGACATTAATTTGATTATTTGTTGCAACCATGTCTTGTTGGATATCATGGACTTGATTAGAGGGGATGTTGGTGTCACTAATTTTTTTTTCGGCTATGATGGTATCTTTTCCATATTGAATTGGAGGATTATTAATTGGATTGTTGGCTGCAACAATTTCTTGCGTGTTATTGATCTCAATGTCATTTTTCTAGTCATTAACGATTTAAATATGATAGATGGTGGTGTCATGAACATAGTTTACACTTTTTCCTTTTCCATTTGTGGTAGAAGATTCCAATTTGTCATAATTTGGTAAAGGGTTCTCGAATGCCTCATGATCAACATTTGTTTGGCATCCTTCTATCTATATGATATTATTTTCAATCAAGTCTTGTATCTTGTCTTTTAATTGCATGCAACTATTGGTTAGGTGACCTTTGCATTGGTGAAATTCACAATAGTGGGCCTCATTCCACCACGACGATTTCAATTTTGGTTCAAAACCTCGGGTGTTGGGTAGAGTGATAAGCTTTTCTGCAAGAAGTTCTTTCAATGCAGATTCGTATGATTGACCCAAAGGTGTGAACTTCCTACAGTTGTTCGATGTTTGGTATGGTAGTCTAGATGGAGGATTATTTTGGTTATTATTATAATTTTTGTTTTGATTCATGTTCTGGTTGGTGTTGTTTTGATTGAGGGTTTGGTTGGTCTTGGGTGTGATTCTTGATAGATTGAAGATCGATTTGACATTATGTGTTTTCGCTGCAGTACCATTGCCATTATTCTTGTATTTTTTCTAAAATTTTGGTTTGTCATTGTTGGAGGAATTGGATGAAATTTTTTTGTTGTAGATTTTCAAGATTTCTCGCTTGACCAAAGCTTCTTCAATTTTGATCCCATTTTCAATGAATTTTTCAAAAGTAGGACATTGTAATTCAAGCCTATAACTCATATCATTATTTAAGTTGTCAATGAATACCTCCATCTTTTCTTTTTCTAGTATGGGACGAGGATATCTTGTGAATAATCTTCTCCACCTTTGCAAAAATACTAGAAATGATTCCCTCTTATTTTGTTTGACATTACAAAGTTCCTTCAATGTGATCTCATGTTGAATGTCATACGAGTATTGGGTGATAAATTTGTTGACTAATTCTTCAAAAGATTTGATTCCTAGAGGTAATTGTGAGAACCATTCCATGTATTTCCCTCCCAAACTATGTGGGAATAATCTCATCAAGTATGTTTCCTCATGGGAAAATTTGAGGCTCATTGTTCAGAATTCCCTTATATGGTCTATTGGATTTGTTTTTCCATTATATTTATCATATTTAGGGAATTCATAATGTTTGGGAAATGGTACCATGTTGACACTTTTTTCAAAAGGACAGGGGCATATATCTTGTATCGAGTATCTTTTGGTGGTTCTGGTTTGCATGTTTTGCATTTGTTGCTGGAGGGTTTGTATTTATTGTTTTAAAGTATCCATGGGGTCATCAGTTCTTGTCTCATTTCTTGTTTCAGTTTGTGTTTGCATTTGTATCTTCTTAGGAGTTATTTTTAATTTTGTGATATCAAAATCCTCAAGTAGTTTGACCCCTTTGTTTGCTAGCATCAAAATATATTTCTCACCCTCCTTTTCAAAGACCCTCTCCATGAATTTATGAAAATTGGGATCTTGTTGTGCTTGTTCTATGGTTTCATCCGTTATTTATTCTATCTCATGTCAATGAACTCCGAAAAAATTATTCTCCTCTTTCATCCATGATGTTTTGGTCTTCGATTTCTTTTTGTTCAAGTTTTTTGTTTTACGATCTCGTTAAAATGGGCATACAAGTGATGAAAATGTAATAAGATTTTTGACCAAAGTTTGGGAGTGCCAAATGGAATAAGTTAAATATGATTATACAACTTTGTTTTGAGATGAAGGAAGATGAATCTTAATGGTGAAAAACAACTTCTAATCAAGAATAGGTGTGATAATGAGGCATTTTTGGATGTTTGATCAAAATTTAGGTGAAAGGATTTTCACTTGAAAATGTTTTTTTCAACAAGTTTGAGATTTTGGTATGACTGAGGAAAGGTGTTGGACTGAAAATGATCCTGAATTGTGAGGTTAAAATTCAGATAGATAGAGCATTTATCTCTCTGGTTTAAAATTTTACGGATGTGTTAGAATAGTGCACATATTCGCTAAAAGATGAAAGCACCACATAATGGCCTAGATGCACTAAAAGATGGCTCATATGTGCCAGAACAAGCAATGGATGCACCAAATTATGATAGGTATGCACTGTAGGATTACATGGATGCACTAAAACAGTGGATGGATGCACTAGAACAATAAATGTATGCACTAGAATATGACATGAATGTGCTGCAGGATTACATAGATGAGCTAAAACACTCGATGGATGCACTAGAATATGGTAGGGATGTGCTATAATAGTAAATGGATTCACCAAAATATGCAAGGAATGTGCCAGGGCAGTCAATGGATGCGCTAAATTGGAAGATGGTCTTTGTTTTTTATAGTTTGATGGATTTTCTATTCTTTTGGCAGTGAATTTGATTGTTTTGTTTGAATGTTCTTTTGAATCAATGGTTGTATATTCTAGTATGTGATGTTTGTTTAAAATTCATTTCAAAACATGCATGTAAAATATATCAAGCAAGTACAATCCCTAGGGATATGAAGGATAATATTTATTGGATTCCCACTTGGATTTTTAGTCCAGTTATGCTTACTTTTGGTGAATGATTAAATGCTTGACCACACTAGCTACCCCTTGCATTGCACTCACTTCTCAAGTTAGCCAAGACTCAGTCCTCATGAATCTCCCATGAAAAAATTCTCATTTCTACCAAAAGCCACAAGAACGTGGGACGACTTCAGAGGTTATACCTCTTGCACCGACAAATAGAAAAGGGATTTTGGCATACTACAACAAGGGTTTTAGTAAAGACATTTCATTCATGGGAGATCATCCATATGGCAAGAGGCCATTGCTACCCTTCTTGTCAAAAAAATCCTTGTGATACTTGAACTTTCCTCAAGTACCCACACTTATATCCCAGGTGGAATTCACTTGGATTTAACATGTTCTCGGTTGGGTCATTCCCTTTAGGTGATTAACTCTTGTCCCACCAAGGCAAGCCCTCTAAGGATTAAATACAATAAAATGAAAACATGTGGGTCTAGATTTTTGATCACCCAGTTAAGGGGAGAGAATACATGCCTACCACTATACAAACACAATAAGCATGGTGTTCATTTTTCTCTAATTAAGCTATGTTCCTAACTTAATCAAAAGAAATGACAATAAATTTAACCTTGCAGTCAATTGTTAGTAGTTTCAACTTTGAAGTCTTTGACAATGTTTCAAGGGTTTCAACAAAGTCTCTGACCACATGTAAAGGTCCTTCAAAACAAAGAAACATAAATCAGTTTTTGGAATTTGGAAAATTTATAGAAAAAACCAAATGTGCCATTACAATAATCAAATGTGCTAAAATTCAGACCGAATGCGCTAAAAGATTGAATGCACCAAAAGATAGATTGAATGTGATAAAATACAGACCTAATGAGCTAAACTATAAAGATATATGATGAAAATAAAACTCCCTAATGCACTGAAAGATCAACCAGGTGTGCTGAAATATTTCATCGATGTGTCGAAATAGTAACCGTGTGTGCTAGAAGAACAACTGAGTGCATCAAAACAATGACTCGATGTGCCAATTTTTTTTCCAAATGTGTTAGAGAAAAAATTGAATGCATTATTTTAGGACTTTCGACGAAACCTGCAAAGAAAAAATCAATAGAAAAATAGATTAAAAATAGGGCTATTACCCGACAGTGGGTGCCAATTTATGTGTGTGAAGAAATAGTGGAGAAGGGAATAACAATTTAAAACCCAACACACATATCTATTAAATGTCTTACATAAAATAAATTGAAATAATGAAACCAAATTGCTACTACTATCCTTTCAAATCATTCCATGGTTCTCTAGTCTTAAGGACCTTTGAATTCATGCTCTCAGATCTATTTAAGTGTTACACATGAATCTACAAAGATGGCAACCCAAGAAATGAGAAGATGTTGTGCAATGCAAACTAATGCCTACATCACTATATTTTTGTATTTTTGAAGTTTAAATGCTGAATGAAAGAGAAAAGTGTTGCTATGTATGATGATACTAAGATTAATGATGTAATTCTAATGTAATACTATGAAAAATAATGAAATCTAATGCAACACTAAAATGATCCAAAGTAAAAGTGCTATGATAACTATGCTATATGAAAATGAAAAATCTCAATTGCTCTCAATTACTCTCATTTTCTCTAGCATAAGTTTATCTCAATTGTCTCTTTTGAAAAGCTATAGGATGAGCTCCATTTTAGAGATTTTTCCAAGATTGGGATGAGGTGGCAAGGATGGACAATCTGGATCATGATCTTGATGGATAAACGATAGAGCACAAATAATTTAGATGAATTCATGGAGGTTGCTCCACTTAGAAGGGAAAATCATCCAAGCATCAAAGAGCATCAATTAGAAGAGAGAGCCATGTGTTCCCAAAGAGGTTAGGAGGTTGAGAGGTTGGAGTGAATATTCCAAATTTAAAAATTAGGAATAAATGAAATTGTGCGACATGTGATGAGGTGGAGGATGAGTTGGAGGTAAGTAGGAGATTATGGAGAAATGTGACCAATTTGAATTAAAAATTCAAATTTAAATGAAGGAGGGAAATTAACTAAATGACAAATTATTTAATTTGTGCGTTTAATTTATTTAAGAGGGAAAATGATTTTTGAAATAGAATAATTAAGGGATGAACTATATATTTAACGCCTTGCCACATAACCCTAGAGGACAACGAAAATACAATAGAAGCGTAACATTTTTTTTTAAAAGTGTAATTAATAAAAAAGTAAAGTGAACTAAAATTAACACATGCATCATCTAAGGTACACAACAACACTTGCATTCGAATCCAATAACATACAAAATTAACTAATCCATAACATATAAATAATACTCATGAAATAAATAACATACAACCAAAGCATTATACACATTCCATAAGATACAAAGTACAATAAAGAATCATCCATAGATTGCATTCATTCAATATAGAAATTACAAGACTCATTTCTAAAATGAGGTAGATCATACAATAATATTACAATTATAATGATACAAGGATCCACCTCGAATAAAAATGAGGTGCAGTATATATACAATAAAATCCAACGGATCCAATAGAACATAAGAGATGGTACAAAACAACTGGAACATGCGAGTTCTCCAAAATGGAAGATCCCACCATCACAAACATGATGTGGAAACCCAATGGTGTAAGGTGCATGTTCCACCCAACCAAGTGGTACCCGAAGGCCCACCCCTCATGCTAGGAGATAGAAAAAGGGCTTCCTAGGAATAACCAACAAACTCAAGACAGGTGACCACAAGACTAAACCATACAAGTACAATACAATACATGAATGTTACATTGCTTCCAGAGTAAAAGAATCAAGTATATCAGCTAAACAACACAAACTGTTATCATAGAAGGAGTGTCATCACAAAGTAGCATGGGTTACCCTATCAGATCTTCCTAGGATCTGACCCCCATCTTGGGTTACCCTAGTATCCTCTCACAATCCTCGACCCCGCATGCAAACCAATGCAACATAAAATATCTTTCAAAGGGACAAGATAATGATCTTGCCATTCCAAGCCTTCTCATCTCATCTCAAGTCTATACGAGCCCTTGAGCCAATGAGTGAGGTACAATTAACAAGTTATATGTTTTAAGCTACTCTTTCCCCTAGTACATTTATTTAATTTCCACTTAATTAACTAACTCTCACATGAGTTACCTTGACACCACTTTGTGTGTCGGCCCCCATTGAGAGCCACTCCCCTACTGAAAACACAAGGATCTAATCCAGAACCCAAGGGTAAGCAAAGTGCACAAAAATGGATATTAAATCCCAACTATAATACAAAAGGCAACACATCCCGTTCTTAATAATAGAGTGTTAAACTAAATCAAAACCAAGTGCACTACCCAAGGAAAACAAAGGGCTGAACCAAAAATCACAACAACCCCCTCATAAAATTACATCTGGAAGACTTACATACACAACTAACATATTTCCCAACTTATGTGGACAAAATAAATCATAATTAAATAAGCAATTTCAGGCATAGTAATTGAAACTATCATTAGGATTTCCTAAATCCAATTTCCATTTCAAGGAACAATAATACATTGCTCAAAATAATCTAGTATAATGAAATTTTATTCTATAGACGATATAAAAATTAAACCTAATTGTTTAATTCAATTTCCCAATTTCATCAATATAAAGATCAATTTTCCCTTTTTAATTTATTTCATTTTTAAAAATATCTAGTTTGTGCATTTGCATGCACCTATTATAAAATTAATTTAAATATATATATATATATATTTGAATATATACATAATTATGTATGTTAGTATATATAATTATATATATATACAAATATATATTACTTATATATTTAAAAATCAATACAAGCTCTAAATAAATATATAATATATATATACATAAATATACATACATATATATATATATATATAAATATATATTAATATATATTGATATACATATATATCATGTACATTTAAATATATAATATATATTTTAAAATCATTAAACTAAATCGCAAAGGGCAGATGAAATAAGTTTAGCAACTGTTATCTTTGGTTGTGTTGGATTGTGTTCACATAGTCAGCTACCCCATGAGGGGCAAAACGGCCTGTGAAGGCAGCGCTGGTTGCCTTCACAACTTGCCTCCCCCCATGGGGCAGGTGGTTGTGGGGTAACCCTAGCCCCCCAAAACATATATTTTAAACTTATAAAATTTTCAAAAATAAAACCTGCGATTAAATATCACCATATGGATTTTTCTAGAATCAATTTCTTCATAAGGTTTTACAAAAATACATGTATATATATTTGTATATGTATATATATATAAAATATAACAAATAATTGTTTTAGATGGGCAATTTATTTTCATAAAATTTTCTACAAGAAATATTTACAAAATCTTATAGAGGTTTTCAATTTCCCAACCAAATAAAACTAATTGGAGAAAAAAAAAACTTCTACAGGAAGATATTTTCCAATACATTAAGAAGATTTTCTATGGATTTTGACAAGAAGATTTAAATCAATTCCCTAGAGAGGTTTTTCAAATTTTCTATTGTTTTCCCTCTAGAAATTTTATTGTTTAAAATCAATTTCTATAGAAGCTCTAAAGCTTTCACGAAAATTTTCCAATTTCAAAACAAATCAAGGCTTAAATTTTTTTCTATAGAAGCTCTAAAGCTCTCACAACAATTTTTTCAATTTAAAAACATCCAAAAGATTAAAAACAAATAAAAATTCTTCATTGTACATGCAATCTTTTCCAAAAGAATAACTAATTCTATAGCCTTTTCCAATTTGAATTTAAATAAAAATAATAAAGAACCTATTTCTATATGTTTGAAGAAATGAAGATTGAAGTAGAGCCTTGCCTTCAAATTCCAATACTATCAAAGCCTCTTTCAATTATTCCTCTTTCAAGAAAGTTGAAAATAATACTAGAGCCAATTTCCTGAGAGCTTCTTCCCCAATTTTCAACAACCTCTAAAATATCTTTTCATTCTTGTGAAGTAGCCTCTTTCCTCTTTTAGTTAATGCAATTATTCTCTTTGAGAATTAATTACCATCACCTGATATTAATTTTCTAACACATGTCACAAATAAAATATCTTTCCAACCAAATCACATATATTTCCTCTAAGATTTTTACAAGATATTTGTGCATTTAATAATTCAAAATCACATATTAATTTCTAACTAAATATAATCTAATTAGTTTAATCACTTTATAAAATAAATTTAATCTCAAAGATTAAATTAATTTAATTTAATTAATCAAATAAAATATAAAGCTTCTAACAACATAATCAAGATTAATTAAATAATCACTTTAAAATATTTTAAAAAATAATTAACATTAATTTCTCAAAGAGAATACCTTGCAAAATACATAAACAACAAGGCATACAAAAAACAACCTGACAACAAACCATGACCAAAACAAAGATTGACAACACACTATGACTAGGGTTGTGGTTTGACAAGGAAACCATGTTACTATCTCCCAATCAACTATTTCATTGGATAATAGACACACTCAAACTTGTGAATCCAGGTGGAGTCAATGTCCTATACCTGTAGTCCTGTAATCAAAACATATGTTGAGCATGTATATAGATCATGGAAAATCACACCATGAAGAGAAAATCACAGAATCAAAGGGCGCTCGCATGGAGTGATGCAATTTTGTTCCCTTCACCAATATAGTGTCACATCAAAACCGACAATACTAAAACATCAATTAACTATAGATGAACATATATCAATATCTACTCACATAATCAGCTATGCTATACAAAAAGCATGTCATAAACAATAATCATCAATATAGTGTACCATCATATTTGAATATAAAAACCATCATCGCTCCAATGTCAGTGATCAAATAACAACATAGTATCATAGTCTATCAAAATAAAAGAACTATTTGAAAATGTAAAAAAATCAGAGGGGTGCTACAATATAAATAAATTTATCAATTTATTTATATTAGTAGAAGAATTAGGATTTATTAATTAAATATCAAGTATTTAATTAGTTGTGCTCCAGACCATTTTTATGTGTACACAGTTAGAATTTTGAATCAATCTCAAATCAATGGTTAATCCATCTCATTCTTCTATCCATATTATTCTTCTATCTCTAGCTTACTAACATTTCTATCCGAGCATCAAATCTATGTGATCCACATCAAAATATACATGAGGCTACCCATAGCTGATGATTGTTTATGCATCATAAAATCTATCTACATCAATGTATCACATTGGCTAACTAACATCATTTCATCCTAAAATCCATCCTCTTTTTGCTTAATTGATTAAATTAGCCTAGCTATTTAATTAATTTAATCAATTTAATTCACCCCCTTTCATGCTAATATTTCATCCTATTAAATTAAATATATCAAGTTATTTATTTTAAATCCCTAAGTCCTCTTTTTTAATTAAATAACCCTAAGTTATTTAATTAAATATCATAACACTTTCCCTTTTTCATTAAATCATTTATTTAATGAATATTATTTAATTCCTCTAATTTCCATAATTGAAATTTTATTTAATTATCAAATTACTAATAAATCTAATCTTCCCACTTGCAAAAGAATATTCCTCCTTTGCACATTCCTCCAAAAGGAATATTCCAAGAATATTCCTTCCCCTTTTTGCACATTAATATTTTTTTTCTAATTTGTTAAATATCTATTTTCCTCACCCATAAGAATATTCCAAGGAAATATTCCTTTTTGAAATAAACTTACAAGACTTCATGTGCAAGTTAACTTACAAGACTTCTTGTGCAAGTCTTGTAAGTGTGTTTTTTTGTATTAATTTGAGCCCTTGATTAAATATAATCTTGAATTTTCAACCCTTTATGGGAATCCATGATCCATGCCTCCATCTTCATTCCTTTTTGACCATTGATTAACCTTTTTGATCTCAACCCTCCATTTCTCATTTGCTTTCCTATAAATAGGTCACTATTTGGAGACAAATGGATCCATCTTTTTTAGAGAAAACTCATGCTGTTGAAATCACTCACACTCACACTCATACTTATCATTTAATTAGTATAATTTTAGCTTAATTAATTGAATTAATTAGCTTATTTTTCATTAATGGCTTCCATGGTAACTTAGGTGCATACATTTAGCTTGTTTGTTAATTAAGGTTTCAATATTTTTAGCTTAAACTTCATTTAGATTAGCTTTGCATATACTCATATCAACCATCTCAATCTAAAGCATGTTAAAATAGATTATCATGCTAATCTAGTCTTAAATCATGTTTCATCAGTTTTCTTCAATAAAAATGATTGAAGCAAGCTCATTTATCGACAAGATTGGGAAAGGGTCATCGTTCCGAATCAATGCAACACCACTCCCCCACTAGGATAAGTTTCAATGTCTTAGATTAGAGGTTTTATCAATATTTCATGATTTAATGTGGTAGTTTTAATGGCTTCTTTATATTTGCATAAATTGAATGATCTCTATTGGATTGATTTTTAGTGGCATGAATATGCTTCAATTCTTCATGGATCAAGTGTAGTTAGCCCATACTAATCCACTGGTCACAATGTGAAATATGTTGAAATCCATATAAATATAAGTTTTTCTCTCCATTTGAATATCTAATTGAATTTTTATGACTTTATCATCTTAAGGGAAATTAATCCAATATCAAAAGTAGAGTAAATAGAATATCTATAACATAATTAAAGTCAATTATAAGTCTACAACACATCATAAAATTAATTTTTAAGCATTGTAATATGCTCCATGTTTATTTTTATTGTTATTATGTGCACTAACACTTGTAGGACATCCACTTATCCTCCTATTTCTCCTTGTATGTGATGAAAAAAGTGACTTTAGTCCAATAAGGATTTCAGATCTGAGTGGTAAGTTATAGTTGTGTCATATATCATTCATTTTTATTTTATTACCTCTTCTTCCTTGAGAGGATGAAATATTTATCATTTATCATCATATCCATTGTGGATGTGGAAAAACCAAAATAGGGTTTGACCAAGGAAAGCTCCTATATGGAAAAATCCCTCTCCCCTTGTCTATCTTGTAGTTTACAAGTATAAATTTAATTGAAGTGGATTTGAGATCTCAAGGCTTCAAAACCCTAGTTCATATATTCATGTACTTATTATCAACAAATTAGGGAAAGATGATGATTTGCATACTGTCAAACTTAAGATCTAGGTTTTCACAGTCAAAGATTTATAGAATTTACTATACCTATACCGACTATGAAACCTTGAGATTTAGCACTTTTGGACTAGGTCACCCACTACCCTTGTCCTGCCAGTTCAACCTCAAATTTGAATGCCAATTTATTCACTATTTGTACTTTCTAGGTCTGTTTCTTATTTCTATTTTTTGTTTTATATTTTTTAGGTTTTATAAAAAAATTCACTTTGGTCTTAATTCACCTAGTTTCATACATATTTCAATCAATCATCACAACCCATTATGGAAAAAGGGACCAAAAACCTGACCAACATGTTTGGATCTCCCTTGAGGAAAATAGCCAAAGGATGTCTCTTGGTTGATTTTGTGTCCCTTAATGTCTAAGGTGGAATGAGTGATTGAGGTTAAGTGTTTAGCCTACATCCCATTTTACAACTTTACAACATGTGTAGACAAAATCCTTTGAGTTGAAAGTCAAATAAAGATATTACATGATAGGGTCACAACTATAGCCACGATCACTTCATAATATTTAACATATAGGGAGCCTAATAAGAATTATGCAGTATTCTTACGAGTACAATTTTCCCTCTCAAAAATATCAAAAATGATCTTTGGATAAGTTGATGATATAAATGATGGATGAAAATTCATGCTTGCATATCAAAAAAACACCTTAGAGAATAATTTTTTTATGTGGGTTCTTTTTATTTTTATTCTTTATGGAAGGGTATACCATTTTTTTATATAAATTCTTTTGTTTGGGAAGACTAATTTTGGGTATTCATATCTCAAATACATAATAAAGGGTTGTGGAAACACAAATTTTATAGCCATATAAAAATAGAGGAAACCACTTTCCTATATCTATCACATGAGCACCCAGTTCCTCAAGCATTCAAAATAGAGTTCCTTTAGTCTTATTGCAACCATGATTTTAAATGTATATATGTAAAAAATATATAGTTAAGTGTATTCTTGTATTTGACATGTCTTCAAAGTACTCCTACACCAAAGCCATAAAAATACTTCAAAAAGAGATGGAGTTTTATTACTACCAAATATATAATGAAGGAGCTTTTCACTCTAGGAAATACAAGGTTATTCATACAAAGGGATAAAACAATCATTTGACTTATGGAGAAACACAAAGTAGATTAGGTTGGTATTATGCTCTCAAAACCACTTATCATAGACCCAATAGCTATGTGGGAAAATCCAATGGAGGATTCCAACTTTAAAAAATAGTTAGAAGAGGTGTACACAAATAAGGGAAATGGAAATATCTGTTGGAAGAAATAGGCTAGGTATTAGGAGGAATACAATTATACAAAACAATTTGTCAATTATATCAATAGAGGATACATACTATTGCAGGAGAACCTACAAGTACTTAATCTTGGGGGGATGATGAGAGACAAGAGAGACTACTCCAATTTTACAAAAAAAAACCTCTTTTTTGTTATAAAATCCACCTTGTGCAAATATTTGTGAATAAAATACTGTGAAGTCTTGTTTAATTATTTCAAGATACAAGTTTAATGCTGTAAGAAATTTGTACATTAAGAGCACACAAATTTTAGGCTGGAATAACCTTTGAATTTTTAGAAGGCACAAAATTTTGTTCAAATCATGGCTATGGATATCCCTCACATGGAATTTATAAGATTCCAAAAGATCCCCTTGATTTCTATGCATATTTTGGAATTTTGGTAAATGAATCAAATATTATCCACTCTCCAGATGATGACTTGGAAACAATAAAGGGGAGAACTAAGTGGTGGTTCTAGCAATATTTCTTTAGATAACTATCACCATTTTTGTTGCCTACACAAAATACCAACTATAGATGAATCCTAAATATGTGGAATTACATTATTGACACATTGCATAAAATACCTTTTTATTAATAAATATAATTATTAAATTAGATAATAACACCTTTCATACTTTTCAAAGGAATCTAAGTTCAAATTTTGTAATTAGAAAAATAATATTAATTAGGATTTAATAAATATTGGTAATGAAGTAATTGACATGATATATATGCCTTAGTATAGATGTGAATGCCCTCTCACTTTTTCCTGTTTGAGAGAACGTTAGAATCAAAGATCAAAACTATTAATTTTTAATTAAGCACATCCAAATTATGAAATAAAAGAGGAAATTCATACAAGCCATTTAGTTTTGATCTTTGATTGGTCCCTCTCCGGAGGTGGAGCAAGGGCTTGCTCTAGTTGAAGGATAGACATTGGTCTCTTTTAGCATTAGGAATTTTTATTTCCTTTGTAGTTACAGTTAATTTGTGAAATTTTATTTGTTTTATCTTCTTTTCCATTATTTTCTACTATCGACTTTGAATTCATAATTTCCTAGATTAAATTTTTTCTACAATTTCTATTCAATAAAGTAGTTTCTATTCCATTAGATTATTTTCTTTCTAAAGAACTAGATTAATTTATATTTTATTGGATTATCTTTACCAAAGTCTCTTGCAAATAGTCATGGGTATGCCTCAAATTTGACATTGGAATCATAAGTATATTTAAATGAAAGGTGAAAAATGACCCTTGTCAACTACAATGACACAAAGTTTATCCTGAAAAAACCCTTTCAAGAAAAAACATAGCCTTAAAGTTTGGAACCAATATATTCACAATACCAATCCAATTATAATACAACAATAGGATCAATCCTTTACAAGAGAATAAATAATATGAGATTGGATAAATTTTGGTAAACTGAGGAAAAGGATAAACAAAGGACAATTTTTTTCTTTCTAGATTCTATTGACTCTTCTGAAGATGGCTCAAACCTTGCCTTACAAGTTTTCCTACAAGTCTTTCTCTTTAGGCTCAAACCCTCAAGAAAGACATAATTGGGGTGCTCGTTGTATCAAAACTCAATATTATACCTTCTTAGGATTCTTAAACCTTCAATACACTCCATAGGATCTCATAAAATACCCACTTTACTATGGTGAACTCAAAAATAGTATGTTTTTCGTTAAACCCTTAAAAACCTAGAGTTTTGACAGTCTTTTTTGGACAATGAACACACATAGAATTGCATAACTTACAAATATGTTCGATTTGTGAATTTTCCTTTGGTAGATACCTAAAAAATAGCATGAAGAAGGTTTTTAAAAAGTTTCAAGAATTTTCACTGGTTCAAACAAAAGTTATGGATTTTTTTCTTGTTGGAAACCCTAGCTTTGTGATAAGGTAGTTAGCAGGGTTTTTGCTTGTTTCTAAAACAAAACATCATGAAATTACACACAAAAAAATTCATTGGAATCTCTAGAAAATATCTAACTTTCCATCCACTCACAAACCTATCACTATTCTGTACAAGGCCGTACAAGATTTATTTTTTGACTGTTTTCATAGAAAATTGTCACAAATTATGAAGAAAATAGAGTATTTTCATGAAAAACCACTTCCACAGCTTTTTGGAGCATTATTTTTTATTTATTCAATGTGAATGATCATTAAAAATAGTTAGAAGTTGAATATATGTCTTTTCCTTCAAAACCTAATGTCTATTGTAACAAACTTGAAAAATATGCCCTTCTTTTACAACCTAGAATTGAAGAAAAATATGTAAAGAGACCCAGACAATATTTCATGGTATTTCAAGACCTTATTTGACTAAAAAACCCAAAAATAAGGTTGAGGAACAAATCCAAACCCTTCAACAAGCTAAAATCACCTAGGAAATTCAAATTTGCATTTTGGCAGGAAAATCAAAATTTGAATTTCTAAGCTTATTTAGACAACCTAGACCATTGGAAATGACCCCAATGGACCCCATAAGACCTTAACCAACTCAAATAAGAATATTAACATCAAAATGAGTCATAAAAAAATAACTAGACTGATGCTCCTACATCACACTCCCAAGGAAAAAATAGAAAGAAACTCAGGTTCCACCTGAGAGGAGCTCTGCAATAGTATTTCCATGTTTGATGATGTCTGATTCTATCATCTATGTGGCATAATCATATGTGAGTTTCTTCCATTTGACCAAATACTAAAACTATTTCTTTCCTTTGGTCTTCTTTCTCTCTTTGGTGTCAAGAATACACTCTAATTTTGTTGGTTTCATGTGTGGTAGGTCCTCTATCCAATCAACACCTGATATATTTTATATACCCACTCACTTATCAACAATGACATTCCCTTTGCAAGGGTTTTTTTGTGCCTATTGCACACACACCCTATTTAGAATGGGGACCCTCTTTTGCTTGTCGGGTCCTTTTGCTTTGCCTTGTTTTACGTGCCCATTTTTGCGCACTAAAAAGGTCAACATATTCTCAAAAGTCACATTTTAAGTTTGACCAAATTGGCATCCTTGAAAAATGCCAAATCTTAAGCCATTTTGGGTTTCCCTTGTCATATTGCCTATCTGACATCTGTGGCACCTTTCGGGCCTGGACCCTCAGGTTTCCCTTCTCGGATTTTTGTTCTGGTTCTGTTTTTCCAAATGACAACTGCACAACGTATTTTTGGCCCTTCGGGTCCAACCTGCCGGGATTCCCTTCCCGAGTTTCCCTTTGGAATTTTCTATTCCAAATGGCTGCCAGCTTTTGTCTTCCCAGACCCCAGACCCCAGATCTCCCATCACCGTTTGCATTTTACTTGACAGATTTTTGAAACAACCGTTACTCGACGTCTTCCTGGCCATCGGACCTCCGTCCTCCCACCGCCGTCCGGGAATTTGATTTCAGCTATCTCACCTATTTCATACTAGCCATTAAATTCGACATTAATGGCGCTAGGGGTTATATAAATGAAGTTTTCGACTGTCATTTTCACATGATAGACGCAATTGAAAAAGACAGCGCCACCCCAACAAAATCCGCCTACGTGCCCGAATCTCTGCTTTGTCATTCCTCATGATTTTAACAAAAGTTTTCTTCGAGATTTCAAGGTACATTCATCGTTTGCATGCCTTGTCACCTTTTTCCTCGAAATCATGGTATAAATCAAGTAAAAATGATAAAATGAACTAAAAACTAGTAGAATAGTACCTTATCCAAAAAACCCACGAATTCAAAGCTGAAAATTCCATGTTTGGTAGGTGAAATCGAAGACCGAAGCTTCACCTCTCTGTCGCTATTCTTCAGAATAGTCAGCTCTACCTCTTGGGCCTGGACCTCCCCACAGCCATCCGTGCACAAACTCAAAACTTTTAAAAATAATAGTGTCCACCGTGCCCTTAGGTCCTGGCCTCTAGAATTCCCTTCCTGGGTTTCCGTTGTGCCTCTGCCATTTTGAATGACCTTCCTCGAGCATCTTCCCGACCCTTAGACCCTGGGCGTGAGACGTCCATCTGAAAACTTGCAAGAAAACCAAACGTCCAAATTGTTGCCAAACCCCGACCTCCAAAATTCCATGTCCGGAATTTCATGTTACTTTCATCGTTCTGAATGACTATCCCGAGACGTCTTTTCGACTCCCGAACCCTGGTCCCCCTTTTCCCGAGCATAAAATCGAAAACAAAAACATAAAATCTAGGTGTTGTCCAGACTCTAGATTCTGAGATTTCGTTCTAGTTTCGCCGTTCCAAATGGCTGAACTGACCATCTTTCCGGTCCTCGGGCCCCGATCTTTGGTTCGCCGCTGAGATTTCCTAACTGATGAATTCACCTCCAAGGATTTCCCTCTGGAATTCGATCCCCAGATTTTCACCTAAATTTTTCCATTTTGGACGGCTATCCCATGACAGCTTCCCGACCTCAACAACCTAAACTCTAGAGCCCAGAACCCAGAGTGCCATCTTTCCCATGCCGTTCCAAATGACCTTCCTACAATTGAAACCCAAATGCCTAAATGAGGGCTCAAATGACTTCCAAATCCAAAACGGACTTCGACCCACTTACTAAAATTGAGCCTTTTCTCATGCCAAACCTTTGTTTGATCAAATCCAAGACCCAAAAATTCATCAAGAGTGTCTCACCTTGTTTACCCTTCCAAACAATATTCTGCCAAGGGAATTTCGGCCCTGGGAACCCGAATTGTGTGTTTTGCTTCCTATTGGTGTTTTCATCAAGTGTTTGGCATTTATCAAATATGAATGATGATTTTGGATCTAACCTTTATGCAGGGATTTTTCTGAGGTTGCTTTTCCATGATAATGTTACTGATTCACATCTCTTTGTGCAAAATTTATGAAATCCGGTGCAGAAACCTCTGGTGCCACCAAGGAAAAGGGAAAAGGAATTGGCAAAGCACCTCGAGGCAAGGAGGATAAGGATCAAATGAAGTTCAAATTCCAGGGGGTACCATTACACTCCAAAATCACCACTATTTGGAGAGACATCACAGATACCAATATCGGGCATGTCGATATTGATGAATTTACACGGAGGGTTAGGGTGGACTCAGAAACAAAAAATGCAAATTTAATCAAAGGCAACGGACTTGCCAAAGCTGTAGGCTTCCCACCAACGTTGGTGGCCCCCGAGCTAGTAATGGCATGTCGAGAAACGTATCAACCAAAAACTAGAACCATAGTAGACAGAGATAGAAACATCCTTGCAGATATGTCCCCTCTTGGGATAACTACAACTTTTCACATCCCCACCTTTGAAAGCATGGAGACTTCAACTATAGAAGAATGCAAGGCATTGTGGGATCAAGATCCTATGAGGTGCAAGAAACTGATTAATTATTACTGGTTGAAGGATAAGCGAGCTAGTGTTGGTAAAGTTCCTCAGGAGCTCTTTCACAGTGATTTATTCAAGGATTACCATGACCTCATCACCCTAATAAGCAGGGTAATGGGCCTTCCCACTGTGGCCTTCTTTCAAGAGTGGATGTTGTACTTTATGGAGTAAATCCTCTGCGGAACTGATGTTGCCTTTTATTGGGGGGAAATAATTAGCAATTGATTTCATGAGCAATTTATCAATGTGAAGAAAACATCGAAGTTCTATATGACTTCATACCTAGTCTATTCGCTTTTTGACAGGCGACATTACCATGGATTGATTGCAATTCCCAATGAGGTGCCAAGGAGGGAACTTAAGCCCTATGACAAATATCTGCAATTGCAATACAAAAACTTCAAGAGAGACTACTATAGGGTAAATGATGCATTCATTGTCTACATCATCCGACTACTTGGAGGATATTTTGAGAGAAGAGTCTCCCGTAGTGCCAGATCCCTCCTCAAGAATTACACCTTCCTATATATAAAGTTCCCTGAGTTCACTTACATGCACGCTCAAGGATTCATGGAAAGGCCAAACAAGATACCCCGGTACCCCAATGACCAGATCATACTATTAGAGTTGACCTGGTAGCTGCGACACATTCCCAATATTCTGAGCAACAAACATTGGGTAGGGACACCTTATCCTATTGGACTTGGCCAAGGAATGTACAAGATTCATACCTCCCAATGTGCGGGTAATTCAGAAAAGGAGCTGGCCGAGTACCACTTCAGGAAATATACAACTCGACCACGAATGGTCCCATATGGTCATATAAGAAAGGCATTGGGACCTGAGTATGCCCACCTTCACAATGTTGAGGATTTATGGGCCAACTACAAAGACGATCTTGAAGTATGACTATGACACTATATGCGCATGACTGCCATCTACGTGCAAAGAGTCAACTTGTGTCTAGTTCCGGATCAGCTTGAAGAGGATGAGAGCATAGTGATCAATTCAGGATATAGTGCCATCACCAATATGTAATTTCCCATGATTGATTGGGATGAGCAAGAGGTCGACGACCTCGACATACTCATCAAGCCCATGGAGGTTTGAATGAAGGCATGGATAAACCAACAAGTGGCCTGACTGAAACAATAGGGAGTCACCTTAACATTCAAGGAACTCAAAAGTGAGCCAAGTGGCTCTGATGGTGGGGTGACTACTACTACAACTGAGGAAACCTCCCAATCCCCACCATCTGTCAAAAAAAAGAAGAGAAAGGAAGCTAGTGAGTAGTTGCCTAACCCAAAGGTTTATGATCGAAAGGCTTCAGAGGGCGATCCTTCCAAAAAGAAAAGAAAAGAAACTGAGGTTGTGGAGATGCCTATAATACCCAAAGATTCACTCCTCAAGGGCAAGGAGGAAGAGGCTGACCCACAAAAGTATCCATCTATTGCTATTACCACTGCTCCACCTACTTTGCTTGCAATACCTACTGCCTCTTTGCCTGCGGTGGACATCTCTGTCCACCTTGCCTCCACTTCTCCGATCGTGTAGGTTATATCAGTGGATTTTTCCTCCACCATGACCTCGCCGATCTCTTCATATTATATGTCTCCTTCCCTTCTATCTGCTTCTACTGTTGCAATGCCTATCCTCAATCTCCCAGAATCCTTCATAAAATACATGCAGAACGTGCCATCTGAGCTTTTAGGGATGCTTATAAATCCAATAGTACAAGCCGCAATAGCCTAGGCTATGGCTAATGCTCCATCTCTCCCTCCCCTTACTGAACCACCTAGAATGGAGGTGACAATGCAGATCTCACATGAGCTCAAGTGACAACAGCTAGAGGCTGCCCAAAGGCTTGAAGATGAAGAGTTTGTATACCATGAGCACCCAATGTTTGAGCACCAGGAAATCAATGAGGTGGCCTATAAATCCTCCAGTGAGAGCAGTGAGGAGTTGGACATAGAATTAATCCGAGAAAAACTGACCCAAAGCTTGAAGAAGAATGGAACAAGTAGCTCAAGGAGATTGAGGACTAAGAGGCTATAGGGCAGCCTATGATTGAAGGATCTATTGCTCTAGAGACTGAGACTAGAAGGTCTCCAATTGAAAGACATGATCGAACCCTAGAGCATGACGAGGAAAAATTCCTCCATGAAGATGAACAAGAAGATAAGCTCGGGGATCATGAGTATGATCAAGATGAAGAAGAAAAAGACACTGAAAGGGAATATCCCTCCGAAAAGAAATTTCTCACCAAGTCTCCCACTAAATGTATAATGCTCAAATAGGATTCTGACGAGGAGAAGAAGGCCCTTGTTGTCAAGACTATTGAACTTGAGGTGGAGAGTAGAAAGGATCAATGAGAATCACCCAAGGAGGGGCCCCAGATGCTCGATTGGCTAGGAAATTAGCTCAGGCAAAAGACTCCCACCCTAAAAGATCCTAAGGCGAGGCTAGAAGCAATATTGGCTAGGGCACAGATAAGCACTAAGAAGGAGAAAATGCCAAAAATAAGGTCAAAAGTAACCATGGATGCCTCTGGATCTAGGGAAGTACAAATAGCCACGCAAATGGTTGGAGAACAAGGAGTGACTTATAACATCTCCACTATCGACTTGGGAGTGGCCACTAGGGAGAAAAAGTTTGACCACCTTCAGGAATTAGTAGCCACGGTGGTGCACCTTATCCAACAGGATAAGGTTTCAAAGGAATAAATTAAAGCGCAGGTCACTAATATGACAACCTACATTCAACAATGGTCATCCCTGGATGAGCTGCCCACCACGTCATCAACCTTGCTATAGTTGTTGTCCCAAGAGCAAATCAATAAGCTAGAAAGAACTAGGAACTTGGATAAGACCACAAAAAAATGGTTCCGACAGGTCTTAGATATGGGGAACACGGGCATCAACTTGGCTATCTGAACAAAAAATAAGTTCTCAGAGGTGCAGAGGACTCTTGAGGGCACTAGGCAAGTTTGTGAGGAGTTCCCGAAAAAGTACAGAGCTGCCTACCCAAAGATAGAGGCTATTCTTGCACTATCGAGTGAGGTGTGGGAGAAGGACCTTGCCCTCAAGGATGATGACCATTGGTTAGTGCATGTGTGGAAATGATATTTTTATCATCGAAAGGGAAGGCTAGAGTAGATCCTAGAATGAGTGGTTCCAGATATTGAATGGGCCAAGGAGGTTAGGGGAGATTGTGCTTAGTACCTCAAGCTGATAACGAGGTACAAACTGCCTGCTGTTGAAATTAATCTAGAAAACATAAAGCCTCATTTCTTGAAGAAGATGGAAAATGGGATGTCAGTTGAGGTTACCACATATTTCATGAGCTTTGCTGCTCAATCCTTTGCACAGTTTGAGCTTTTCAGAAGTAATGTTGCCAAGTATGACGACGATTGGAAGAAGCTCGTTAAAAACTCCCAGGAATGGAGTTACCGGGTGCTACGATCCGACATCATGGAAGTGGATAAGCTTCAGCCATTGATCCTAAGCTTCGTGGGGTATGAAGATTTGAAGAAGAAAGAGGGAAATCTTGTCATTAATGATGAATTTATAAAAGAGTAGCTACAACAAAGGGCAAACAACAAAAGGACAAAATTGCTGCAGTGTTGCCACTAGAGGATGAAACAACGAAAAGATGAAAGATGTTTTAAAAATGTAATATATTTGCTGGTAGGTGAAACCCTGGTGTAAAGTGAATCTTGGACACTCATTTTTCTTTTTGAAAACTATAAATAGGGCTCTCCTCCTCTCATTTTAAGAGAGTTGAGTTGTTGTAAAGGCATGCTATAGAAATTGCAATAGAAAATACAGTCATTTCTTGGTGTATTTTGGATTTTTCCACATGTTTCGTGATTCTTCTCCCACTAGTTAAAACTTTACTTTAAGTTATTTTTTTGTTCTAGTTTCCTTTAGCTGACTTTGGTAGATTTAGTATGTTGTCTTTGGTTATGAAGTTTTCTGCTGTGTGTATGCTTTCCTTGTCCATACTTTTAGTCATTTGTTGTTGGTAGGTGACTGTGTAAAGTTAGTCTGGACTATAATTTCATAGTTTCTCTCCAAACTTTTTCTTTTTTCACATGTACATGGCAAATGAATGATGAATATCTACAGTCCTTAGAAGATAGCATAGATTTCATGATATTGAGAGAATTCTGGTTAAGTGAAATCATATTTTAAGGAAGTTGTCCACAACAGGGATTTCCATGATCACTGCTCATCAGTAGTTGTAGGTTCAGGAACCTTCCCTCTTCCCTGCCCTTTTTTCCTTTTTTTGTTAGAAACGGCCTATGCTAAGGTTCACTGCACATTGTAAAGCCAAATCCGATGAAACAATGGAGTTCAAGATTGTTGTTTGAACCTACAACAAAGTGCAATAATTTCCTATCTAAGGAACTCTGTTCATAAACCCAATTCTCCTACAACTTTAACTTCCGTAAGGCCGCCTTGTGATTCTAGAAAATCACATAAATCAACTAAAATATTCCAAGCATCATCATGACCTGAAATCCGAGAGACCTTGGGATAGTATTCTACAATTTGATTATGGAAGATTATCTTTCAAGATAGGTAATGCACCTATGTATTACCTGTGTTGTGAAGTGCATCAAACACCATCAACAGGTATAAGTCAACAACATTGAATATTGGTGATATGCCTACTCCAGTAGGTAATTCTATCTCATATGCATTGTTGGCAAACTTGTTAACAACCCTACAAGGACCTATTTTATTCATTTTGAACTTTTTATATTCACCTTTGGGAAAACGTTTCTTCCTGATATGTGCTAAGAAAATATCTCCAACCTTAAAAATGACCTCTCTTCTCTTCAAATATTCCTTTTGTTTGTACTTTTCCACAAGAGCTTGGAGTTGTTGTTTCACTTGTCGATGTGTCTCTTGCATGGGAATTGCAAATGGTTCACCCTTTACACTTTTCTTCTCCATACCATTGAGGTCTCTTAGTTCAAACAATCCTCTTGGATGAATGCCATAGACCACCTAAAATGGACTCTTGCCAATGCTCCTATTTACTGAGTCATTACAAGAAAATTATGCTTGGGGTAACATAAGATCCCATTTTTTAATATGATCCCTTGAAAGGAATCTTAGTAGGTTACCTAGGCTCCTATTGAACACGTCAATTTGGTCATCTATCTGAGGGTGGTAGGCTGAGCTAAAACTGAGTTTTGTACCAAGCTTTCTCCACAATGTTCTCCAAAAGTGTCCTAGAAACTTGTTATCTCTATTAGAGACTATGCTCAATGGCAATCCATGAAGTCAAACAACCTCTTTAAAGAAAAACCTTGTAACATATGAAGCATGACTTGTAATTTTTCTAGGAATGAAGTGAGCCATCTTGGAAAACATATCAACAACTACATAAACTGAATCAAAACTCCCTTGAATCTTTGGTAATCCCATAAAAAAGTCCATACTGATGGATTCATAACGCCTATTGGGAATGGGTAAAGGCTGGTACAATCCTGCATTAGTGCTTCTCCCTTTTTCTATTTGAAATATAGTACACCTCTCCACAAATTGTCTTATGTTTGTTTGCATCCTTGGCCAAAATTAGTTCCTCCTTAGCTATTCTAGTGTCTTGTCAAGTCCAAAATGACCTGTTATACTCCCAAAATGCTTCTCCTTGATGATATTTTCCCTCATGGAACATTTTTTCACACAAATTTGTGCTCCTTTAAATAATAAATCATCTTGTATAAGGTAATCTAACCACTTCTCTTTGTTAGTGCTAATAGGCTGCTTGCAAACCTCATAGACTTCTTTGAAATCATTATAATCCTCATACATCTCCTTGAGTGCTTCAATCCTAATAGTTTTTAATTGAATTTATTGCACCATTAATTCTATTCTAATTAAATAATCAACCACCTTGTTACTCTACCCCTTCTTGTGTTTGATTGTGAAAGTGAAGTTTTGTAGGCACTCAACCCACTTAATGTGCCTTTGACTAAGTTTTTCTTGGCTATTTATAAATTGAAGTGCATGATTGTTGGTATAGACCAAAAAATCCTTAGGAAGAAGGTAGTGCTTCTATTTTTTAGTGATTGAACCATTGCATACATCTCTAAGTCATATGAAGAGTACTTATTTTCATCATTCAATTTTTCACTAAAATATGCTATTGGCTTATTATCTTGGCTTAAAATTGCCCCTATTGAATGTTCAATAGCATCACATTCTATTTGAAAGACCTTATTGAAGTTAGGTAAGGCAAAGATAAGCTACTCAATTTTTCTCTTTGTTAGTGTGAATAGGGGTACTTTTCTTTCTAGCTCTTTCATAGCTTGTTCTCCGCTTTAGCTCTCTTCACACTAGGTTAAGATTACTTAGGGAATTTTTCACTTTATCCCATATTAGTTGCATTTTTAGTCTCTTTGGTGGAATATCATATATTTACCCACCTATTTCTCTCATATGAGAATCTCATTCTATTGTATTTATTTTCATTCTCTTGAGTTAAATACATTTTATTTAGCTCATATCTGATTTCTATTTTTCTTTCTCTCAATCAATTGCATTCTTGGGTAGAAATTTTACACTCTTTTTCAGATATTGGAAACTCTTATCAACTTGTTCAGTCCACACTAAATTATTTTTCTTATCCCCTTTAATAGTGTCTATGATAGGTGCACATATATGACTATTTTTTTTGATAAATTTCCTACAAAAACTTGCAAGACCATGGATCCTTCTCACCTCTGTGATTGATCTAGTTGTAGGCCACTCCAATATTGCCTTCAATTTGATTGGATCCATCTTCAACATTCCCTTTGAGACCACAAAATCAAGGTACAATAGTTCTGTCTTCATGAACTCACACTTTTTAAGATTGATCAACAATTTTTCCTCTTGTAGCCTTCTCAACACAAAATTCAAGTGATACAAATGTTCTTTTTAGAACTGAAAACCAATATTTCATCAAGATAAACAACAAAAAAATTACCAATGTATGGCTTGAAGACCTCATTCATGAGCCTCATGAAGGTGCCAAGTGCATTAGAAAGGCCAAATGGCATAACAAGCCACTCATATATGCCCTCATGTTTTAAACATTATTTTCCATTCATCTCCTTGTATGATCCTTATTTGATGGTATCCACTTTTGAGATCTATCTTTAAGAAGTAAATTGCCCCACTTAAATAATCTATTTAGTCATCTATTCTTGGAAGTGGAAACCTATATTCGATCATTATCTTGTTTATTTTCCTGGAGTCAGTACACATTATTCACTTATCTCCTTTATTTTGTGCCAAATAGTTGGAACTGCACAAGGACTAAGGCTCTTCCTGATTAACCCTTTGTCAAGCAAATCTTTTACCTATTTTCTGATTTCTTCATTTTTTTGGTGTTTTATCTCATAGTCTTCCTAGTTTGATAGACTATCCCCTAGTATAAAGTCTATATGATGACTAATATCTCTTATTGGAGGCAAGGAGTTACAAATTTCTTCCACAACTATGTTTACATAACCCTTCAACATGTCTTGAATCTCACATGGAAACTCATCAATTCTTGCTGCTATTATGATAGTCCTAGGCCTGACCATCACTACAAAACCTATCTCTTCCTCTTCCATTTTATTTAGAAATTATTTTTCATCCACTAACATCACACTTGGTCCAACCTTTTTTTCTTTATCTTCCTCCTTCAAATGTGCTAAGGTATAGGTAACTCCATCCTTCTCCAAAACATAGAAATTATTTATACTATCATGCATTATTTTTCTATCATATTTCCAAGGCCTACCAAATAATACATGACACACATCCATAAGGATGATATTAAATAATACATTGTATTTATACCTTTCTATTTGAAACTCTACCCAACATTGTTCATTGACTAGTACTTGTTGTCACTTATTCAACCATGATAATTTATATGGTGTAGAATGAGGTAATCTCTTCAATTTTAGTTTCCATACCATCTCAACAACAACTAGATTATCAAAATTGTCTGATTCTATAGCAACATGACAAAAATTACCTTGGAACTTCCAAAAAGTCCTGAATAGTGACTTCCTTTGAGGTGGCTCCTTCTCCATTGGAACCTTTATCAATTTCCTCATCAACACGGATTATCCTTTCTCTGGTTCTTCTGGTTGTGTTGAGGAGTTAACATTTTCTTCATCTCCTCCTTGAGTAGCTTGAGTTCTTTCATTCCTAAAGGTGGTAGTTGATTGCTCTTCTAGAAATTCTCAATCTTAATGACCTACAAACTTGTTGCACTTGTAGCATTTACCCATGAAACCATTGGATCCTCCTCTTTTTCCAAATATTCCCCTAAAGTTAGGCCTTCTTCCTCTAAAACCTCCTCTTGAACTCGATGCTTGTTCTTGAGAGGTGCTTGAGTCACTTTGACTTCATTGTGACTTTACTCTACCAGCATATGGACCTCTACCTCTATTATACTTTTCTTTCTTCCTATTCAAATTCTCCTCAACCTTTAAGGCTATTTGATGACACTCTTCAAGTGTCTTGGGGCTTGTAAGACTCAACTCATCTTGCAAGTTGTACTTCAATCCATTAAGGTATCTTACAAACTTGTCAATTTCATCCTCCATGTATCCTAATCTAATACTCAACTTGTAAAACTATTCAATGTACTCTTTCAATCCCATATCCTTTTGTTTCAAGTTCTATAAATTCCTATACAACTGAGTCATGTAGCCACTAGGCATGAATTTTCCCTTCAACTTGGAAAGCATCCTATTCTAATAAGTAATCTTGGATTTGGCTTTCTTTATCCTTTCTTCGTGAACATAATCCCACAATAGGGATGCATGACCTTTAAACTTGGTCTTGGCCAACTTTACTTGCTACTCTTCAGGTACCTCCTTAAACTCAAAGTACTAGTCCAACTCCCCTATCCAATCAATGAGTTCTTCACTATTCAAACTACTTGCATATAATAGAAGTTCCATCTTCACCTTGGTTCCTTCACCCTTGATTTAATTAAACAATATTCCCATCCTCACATCTTCAACACCACTCTCTTCTTGAGGTTATTCTTGAGATAATTCATCCACCACTTCATCTTGGTCACTCATATCCCCTGTAAATTCTCCTCTTGTTTGGTTAGCTTCCACTACAATGATTCTTGCATCCAAAATGACTCTCATTTCCCTCATTTCTCTAGCAAGGTCTTCTCCCAATTGTGTTGCTATTGTCTATGCCACCCTTTCAACAATATTGATTCTTGGAGGCATCTTTCCCCTTTTGGATTGTTAGCCATTGTATTGGTTTTCTTGGCTTAACCTAGCTCTGATACCAATAATTATGTAGATGATAAATAAATGACAATTTTTTTTTTTTTATATTATATTGACTGTTTTAAAGGTGTCTCAAACCCTACCTTACAATTTTTCCTACAAGCCTTTCTCTTTAGGCTCAAACCCTCAAGAAATACCTATTTGAGATGCTTGTTTTATTAACACTCACTCTTATGCCTTCTTAGGTTTCTTAAACCTTCAAAAAATTCAGCAGGGTCTCATCAAACCCCAACTTTTCTATGGTGAACTCAATTTTTTTAAATTTTTATTAAACCCTCAAAGACCTAGAGTTTTGACAGTATTTTTTGGATAGTGAACACACACAAACTTGCATAACTTATAAATATGTTTGATTTCTGAATTTTCCTTTGGTAGAAACTTGACCAAAAACTTGAAGAAGGTTTTCACCAAGTTTCAATAATTTTCACCAATTCAAACAAAATTTATAGATTTAATTTTTTTGCTAGAAACCCTAGTTCTGTGATAGGATGGTTAGTAGGGTTTTTTCTTGTTTATCAAACAAAAAATCATGAAATTACACCCAAAAAATGCATTGTAATCTCCAAACAAATATCTAACTTTCCATCCACTCACAAACCTGTCATTTTTTTATACAAGGCCACACAAGACTTATTTTTTGACTATTTTTGCATAAAACTATCACAAATTGTGAAGAAAATATGGCATTTTCATGAAAAACTAATTCCACAGCTTCTTGTAGCATTATTTATCATTTATTTGATGTGAACGATCATCCAAAATAGTTACAAATTGAATATATGTTTCTTTTCCTTCAAAACCTAATGTCTATTGTATTAAACTTGAAAATATGCCCTTTTTTTACAACCTAGAATTAAAGAAAAACATGTAAAGAGACCATACATGGTATTTTAATGGTCTTTAAAGACCTTATTTGACTCAAAAAATCCAAAACTAAGTTGAGGAGAAAACCCCAACCCTTCAGCAAGCCAAAATCACCTAGGAAATTCAAATTTGCATTTTGGTGGGAAAATAAAAAATTGAATATCTAGGCCTATTTAGACAACCTAGACCATTAAAAATGATCCCAATGGACCCCAATCCCAATGGACCCCCCCGAGACCTTCACCAACTCAAAAAGGACTCTTAACATCAAAATGATTCATAAAAACATCACCAAAGTGATGCTCCTGCATCATAAAGCCCTACAAAATTATATCATTATGTCTCTATCATAGGAAATAATATATAGAAGATAAAAATAGGAAAATAAAAATGGTAAAGCATAAACCATGAAACAAAAAAAAACCCCAAAATGACATGCAACCCAATGAATAATTACAATGCATAACTCCCATGCTGATTAAACATGCAAATATTAGAAGATCCACTTATGCTTTCATAACCAATTCATTGAATTGGGTGCCCATTATCATCATGAAAAAATTCCTTATGGTGCATCATAACATGCACCATAAAATTGGTCTATATTTCACTGTAAATCTCTTATAATCATGCTCTTATGCATCATAGAACCCATCATAATAACTTCCATATTACAATGACATAAGATACTCTTGCATATCATGAGTAGATTAGATGCACTTACAACCTCTTATAATATAAAATATTTACATGAGGTAAACAATACTACCAAAAACTGAGACACCCTCTTTCCCATGGGAGGATAAAATAATAAATAAATACAAAACATTAGGATGTAGGGTTGAGACACTTTTCCAACAACCTTGAATATTCCACTATTTGAATACTTCATCTTCTTTTCCTTCCAATAATATTAGCTCCAATTAATACAATGTCATGTTAACTACCCACACAACACATGATTTTATGCATTAAAAATTTCTACCACCTATCACTGCCACATGGATAAGCTAACCAATTAGCATTTCCCAAGTAGGTAATCATGCAAACACCAAACCATATACTCTACCAAATTATTTCACTTTGGTATCATCTAAATTTTGTAGCATCATGACCACTTTGGAACCATAACACACTTTTTCAACCACTATCAATGAATTCATTAACATACTCATCTTTTAAATTTTATAATAACTACTTGTTAACTTTGTTAGTAGATTTCAACTTCTATAACAAAGGTAGTAATTGGAAGTAATGATATGAATCTAATAAACCTTACATTATTATAGAATTTTGTAGAACCTATGCACTTTGTTATCAAATATAACTTATGATATATTTTAGATCACTTTTGGTACCTAAAAGATTCACAAACCAAAAAAATGGAATATTCTCATATTTATCCTCACAATTTTGAAATTAGCCTATCTCCAAGGTTTATTTTTGTAGTGTAATTGTAGATTCAATGAGTTTTGATCAAATTTTTGATGAATTTTGTGGTACATACACATCTCTCTAATATTGGTTTTCAATGTAGCATTCCATCATGTAATTAATGAGTTGTGATAAAATTTCTAATGAATTCAATTATCCTACTAGTTAATGGATTGAAACCAATGTAGGAAAATTATAATCAATTGGAGACACCATTCTCAACTTAGTTGATTAAGATATCTACTACCCATATAATTCAATAGATGTTAGGTTATAGTGCATTAGTCTCATTGAATTAGTATGAAACTCTTCTTATATCTAAGTCTCATCCTCCCAGTATGGACAACTAACATTTATTGGCTCAATAGATCTTGTATTTCCCCAACACTTCTTTAATGGTTCTAACTTCAACATTCAATATTTCTCTAGTATATCACTCTAGCTCTTGCTAATATAGAACCATATTTGAGTCTTGAATCACACTATATATTTTTCTCTTGGCTTTGGAACATTGAAACTCAACATGCTTCATTTTGTTTTTATATGCATGTAGCAATTAATTAGAAAAATCTTACACATTGATGAATTTTAGAAACCTAACATAATGATATAATATATGTCATACCACTTTCATAATATGAATTATAATATTTGATACCAATTCCACCATTAGAAATATTTTCTTTGATACCACTTGATCCATAGATGTAGGGATGTAAAGAAAATTCCTAGTATGCACCTCTACTATCGTAATAATTTTAATAAACAAAATTCTTGATGGAAGTGCATACATTTATGTGCATAAAGTGGAATCAAGATACAATTTTACCACCCATATTAAACCTTAGATGAAAGTAATGAAACTTTAAGATCGAAGTAAAGTATAAAACTAATAATGAAATATAAATTAACACTTACAACATCAAGAATAAAAAATAAAAAAGAAGCATAAATAGAAGAGAAGAGACACCAATATATTTGGGGAAAGCTCTTTTGGATAAAAACCCCACAATACAAAGCATTAAATCGTTGCATTATTTAGAAATGAGGAATATGTTGTATTATACTTTCAAGATCTTGCCTTAACATAGGGAATACCATATTGCTTTGTTGGAGGAACTACAATAGCATAGCCTTGCAAATAAAAATCTTCTCTTCAAAAACTATTATCCTCTAGCTCCAATATATAGACAAATGCATCCAAGAAAATCATAAATTACTTCGAAAAACCATGAGATAATATTCAACAAGGAAATACACCTCATGAAATGTGTCTAAGAGTTACAAAAATATTTCTAGAAGATGTTTCTCATGAACTTGGGCATCCATCTTCACTAGAGGAAAAACCAACCCAATAGAGGATAAAATAACATTTTTGCAAGTCCCAAAAAGATAACCAACATCTTATACATACAAAAAGATGATTTATACATATATTACAATGCCATAGATGATTATTACACATCATAATTAAGGTTAATATTCTTTTCCATTTTGTAACTCTTGATAATCATGCTCTTACATGCATCATATAATATATCGTAAATAACCCCCAAATATTACAATGTCATAATAAAATTATATACTATTACAACTTCTTACACATATCATACATGACATATGTCCAATTCATAAATGAGACGCCCAATTTCCTCAATGAGACATGAATAATAAGTAAATACAATAATATAATCAATTCAAATATTAGTGCTTACAAGGTGTAGGAAAAATGTAGTTCCAACATTCTCCCACTTGTCATATACCTATCCAAAATAAAAAAATCTCTAAAAAATCCATTAACCAAAAACTAAGGATACCACCATGATTTCCCAACTAAACTCCTCTATGCTTATAAGCTTCATTGGAGCATATACAACATTTTCCAAGTGACCACCATCCTGACATCAACTATCTCATCCTCTGTCATGCCTAAACATAAAATATAAGAACCTCGAGACAAGATGACACACTAAATATCAAATAGAAGAATCAATTTTTCCATTCTTAATCAATTGATAGAAAACAAACTATAAATCCAATCTCCTCCATAATATGATTGAATATGCACCACATACTCCAAAATAGCTAGAAAAATGACCATAACTAGTCACTCTCATCCAACTAACGCCAAAAAATAATAGAGATTCTCATGAAATATCCTTACCACACTATAAATATAATCTTATATAGTCTATTTTAGTATTCAAGGTTGCCATTTTCTATGGTATCAAACACACCAAAATATGCAAAAATCCAAAATACCCTCAATATTACAATCCAATAAAAAAATCCATCAAGTACACATATACCTCTCAAGTCTCCCACTATATGAGAAAATCCTATTTTGTTTCCAATGAAAGTAACACTAAGTTCTAACAATCAGCACTTATACAAAGGATGTGGCTTATGCCATAAAAAATATATCAAAAAATACACAATAACCTACACATTGCAACCAACATACTACAAAATAGAGCATAATTATACAAAAATTTATAGTCACTCTTTGTCCCCTGATCTCCACAACTCTCCTAAGTTCTCAACATCATGAAAGAGAGAATAATGAGCTCACATATTGTTGCTAAAAATAATAAAGTGAAATAATATTAAATGACCACAAGAACACTAATCACAATAGCTCCACATAAACCATAAACCATAGATATAATATATAAAAAATAAAATTATAGGAAGAAACATAAAGCCATAGGGATTTGAAAAATGGAGACCATTGGTGGAGTATCCATTAGAGAGAGGTCTCGTTCAGTGGTGGGGTTGAGCAATTTGAATTTGAACTCAAGCCCAGGGATTCATGGCACCTGACAGTTTAGGCAAGATACGAAGGTGGGATTTTTAGATTATGTAGAAGGAAAGGTGGGATCAGGTGGTGAGGATATGCTTTCACTCCTTGATGGTTTTTCTGGGAAGCATGGGTCACACAGTGAGGATTTGGTCAAAGATGTGTGCTTGGAGGAGAAGTGTGTGGATGAGAATCACAAGGAGTCTTGTGATGTGTGTCCCTCATTGGATTCAGTTCCTAAGCCCCAAGGGGACAAAGAGTGGGTCCCATTAAGGGAATCTTGTGTGGCTAATCCATTTTCTCTCTATATCAAACGTGCTCTGGTGGATGAGAACTGGCCGGATAGGATTTCTTCCCTACTAGGTCAAAAATAGTCTAACCTTTTTTCCTCTAAGCTTAAAGGAAAAGGCATTGATACTAAGGTAGTGCCTTCTTCTATTGAAGAAGGGGTGTTCTCCTTCTCTGTTCTAAATTATCTCATGGAAAAGAACATTTCTAAAATGGATTTTTCCTTGGTTGGAGAGGTTTTAGGTCCTCAACCTAATATTGAGGAGGTTCCCACCTGGGTGCATAAGAAGTGGGATTTAAAGGGTCAATGGAAGTTGCAGCTATGGCAAAATCTTTCTTTTCCTTTTCCTTCTCTTGTGATGAGGAGCTGGTAAATGTGTTTGCGAAAGGCCCTTGGTCTTTTGGGCGTCTCTCTATGGTTCTTCATCCATGGGACCCTGGGATGGATTTATCCAAATGTCTCTCAAATTCAACTCTTGTGTGGGTAAAACTGCCAAATCTGTAAATGGAATATTGGGATGAAGAAGTTTTCTCAACGGTGGCTAACTCTTTTGGAAGGATTGTCTCTACTGATGAGGCCACTTGGTCCAGGAAGAGGTTAGTGGCAGCCAAATTTTATGTCATGATTGACCAGGATGTTGTGTTGCCTAATTTTTTCTTTTTAAAATCTAAGGTAGGGTCTTGGAAGCCACAAACTATCTTTGAAAACCTTCCTTTTGCTTGCTTCAAATGTAAGAAGATGAGGCACTAGGAAAAGGATTTCCCGATGAAATGTACTCCCACCTAAGGTGGTCAAGAAAACTAAGGTTTGGAATATAAAGGAACCAAAAAAGAACCAAGGTGAATCTGCTACTGGAAATAGAATGGAGGGTGAGATGAATATTAAAAATCCTCTTGTTCCTCCTAATGAGGTAGGAAAGGATATGGTTGTTTTTGGGGAAGAGGCTGCTAGTATTTACTCAACTCAAGATGTGGATCACGTCTTGGAGATAGTGTGATCTCCAAAAATACATGTGCTAGAGTTGGTAGTGGTTCTACCATCTCCTCTCCTTTTTGGTTTGGATCTAGTGGTTGGTGTTGGTGCTCTGGTTGTGGTTGATTTAGTGATAAAAGAGGATGATGGTTTTATCCATGTGCAGGGTAGGAAGGAGAAATCTTCTTCTTCCCATCCCTCAACCTCACAAAGGTGTTACCATGAGAAGGAAAAAAGCAGATTGTGGGTCTGAGTTGAGGGGTCAGGGAAAACCTACCCTGCCAAAGAGTAGGGAGAGGGAGTCCAAAAGACTCTTTTTGAGATGTTCTCTAAGAGCACCCCCTCTTCTTGCAAATGAAGATCATCTCTTGGGATATGAGAGGGTTGAATAACTTGCATAAACATGACCTCTTGAAAAATCTTCTCCGGGATCATAAGCTGATTATCTTATTGATTCAAGAGACTAAGATGCAAATTGATAAGTTGGAAGCCTTGAAGAATCTCTTCTATAAATATTGTGGGTTTCATGGGATTAGCTTTGAAGGAGCTTTAGGTGGTGTGGCCAAATTTTGGAATGCTAAGTTTTTGAGAGGTATCCAGATTGCTGATAGTTTCAACCATGTTGAAACTAAGTTTGTTTGGCTTAGGGATTCTTATTCTTGGGTTATTTCTAATGTGTATGCTCCTAACCAAAAGAGATACTAGAATAATTTATGAGATAATCTTGGGATTCTTAGGTTAATATTTTTGGATCTGCCCTGGCTTGTGATGGGGGATTTTAATACTCCTTTGTATGGCAATGAGAAAGCGGGTGGTTCTCAAGCTAATCATAAGAGCAAGTTTGACTTAAATTTTTCATTGAGCACAATGCCCTCATTGATGTCAATTTGTTTGGAGGGAGTAACTTAGTCCAACAGGCAGGTTGATGCGGATAATATTCAAGTTAGATTGGATAGAGATTTAACCTTTGCTTCTTGGTTTCTGGAATTTTCTTGCTCTTTGTCCTCCATTGCGAGATGTGGGTCAAAACATTTTCCTATTTCTTTTTTTGTGGGGAAGTTTGTGAGGAAAAATATATTTCCATTTTGGTTTGAAGCTATGTGGCTTAGGGACCCATGTTTTATGGATTGCATCAGAAGATGGTGGCAGGTTGATGTAGATGGTTGTGTGATGCTCAAAGTTGCCAAGAACTTAAATTTTGTTAAGAAGAATCCTAGAAAATGGAATGAAGAGTCATTTGGGAATATTTTTTTAAACATTGTGTCCTAAAGAATCTTGATGATATCTATAATTTCATTCAATCGGAGGGTCTTTTGGAGGATTTATAGTTATTAGAAGATAGTATCCTCATGCAACTGCATGATATTGTTTCGAAGGAAGAGGATTTCTAGAGGAAAATATCTCAAGGTATTTGGTTGAAGTCTATGGATTGAAATTCCAAGTTCTTTCATCTCACATCTCTTTGACATAAAGCATCTAATATAATTTCATCGATTAATGTTGATGGGATGTTGTTGGAGGATGAGGAGGCTATTAGAAATTTTGTGTCTAGGTTCTTTGAACACCTTTTGTTGAATGATCTAGTTTGAGATCAAAGGGTTGTGGATGCCTCTCTAGAGATCATCCCTAGAGTTGTGTCGAAGAATATGAACAAGGAACTAACAACTATTCCTTCAGCCTCAAAGGTCAAAGAAGCAGTTTTATCCTTTGAAGGTAACAAGGCCCCTAGTCCTGATGGTTTTCCTTTTCTTTTTTTCTAGTCTTGGTTGGAGATTATCTTTAAGGATGTGATTAATGCTACAAAGGAATTTTTTGGCTCAAGAAGTCTTATTAAAGAGATTAATGTGACTTTCATTGTTTTTATTACCAAGTCTAGTTTAGCCAAGAGTTTTGGTGAGTTTAGGCCAATCAACCTTTGCAACTCAATTTATAAAATATTTTCAAAGGTGCTTGCTTCTAGATTACAAAATTTCTTACCACATCTAATCTCTAAGAATCAGATTGTTTTGTTAAGGGTCGTCAAATCCTTGATTCTATTTTCATAGTTCATGAGTTATCTCACTCTATTAATGTGTCCAAGAAATTGGGTTTCTTTCTAAAATTGGATCTACTTAAAGCTTATGACATAATGAACTAGAGATTTATGTTGAATGTCTTGGACAAATTTGGGTTATGTAGAAAGTTCCTCTAACTTGTTGAGAAACTTATTTCTTCTCCCTCATTCGTTGTACTGGTAAATGGAATTCCTTCTGGGTCGCAATATCCAAAAGGCGCTTCATGCTAGTGTCTTGAGTGGTCTCTCACCTTCTTACATATGTGATCTGATTACTCACCAACAATTTTTTGATGATACTATTATGATGGGTGTTTCTTCTATGAAGGAAGTTAGAGTTGTTAAGTTGTTGTTGGCTAGCTATGAGAAGGATTCTAGTCAGAAGATCAACTTACCTAAGAGTTTTATCTTCTTCGTCAATACCCCTAAGGCTTTATAACTTAAGCTTGCTAGAATTCTATCTTACAATTGAGGTGATTTCTCATCCTCTTATTTGGGGCTCCCTTTGTGTATCTCCAAGATTTTGGATTCCTTTTGGTTGGGTTTGCTGGATAAATTTAGTAGGAATCTTGCTGGTTGGAAAGGTGTGCTTCTTAGTCAGGTTGGTAAAATTCAACTTATTTCTTCCATGATTCATAATTTATCCATGTATGCTATGAGTCTCTTAAGAATTCCTGCTAAGTTTGAAGATAAAATGGAGCAAATTATGATAAGTTTTATGTGGTATGGGGTTGAGACTAAAACCACAATTCCCCTTGTGGCTTGGGAGTCAGTGTGTAGACCAAAGAAGTGGGGGGGCCTTGGTATTAAATTTTTGAAAGTGTTTAATAAAAATCTACTATCCAAAAATGTTTAGAGGCTCTTGAATGGGAATGTTGGGTGGGCCTCTTTGGCGAATAATAAGTATTTTTCTAGTTTTGAAAGACTATGGAACATGTTGTCCTCATAGGAGATTTTGTCGGGTTTTGTTTTTGAAAGAATATTATGTTGTGTAGGGACTTGATTGCTAGAGGTGTTAAGTGGTTGTTAGGTGATGGTACCCATATTCTGTTTTGGGAAGACCCTTGGTCTGGGGCCTACCCCCTAGTTTGTATTCATTGGCCCCCTCCTAATATCCCCTTATGTAAATGCCTTTTCGGGTTCAAGGTGGCTTTTTATTTTGAGGAAGGGGAGTGGATGAACTTTGAGGCTTGGGACCCTTCTTTAAATATTCTGAAGGACTTTTTATGTAGGGCCCAAATCCCTTCTTTTCCTAGACTAGATAGAGTCATTTGGGCTCCTTGTGCTAGCAGCAATTTTTTTGTGTCTTCTGCTCTTTTAAGTTCTTTGGATGCGCTAACCTCTCTCCCTTTATGGGGAAAGTAATGGAATAAGAATTTGATCCCCAAGGTGAATGTCTTTTTCTAGATGCTTATGCAAGGTAAAGTATTGACACAAGACAACCTTTGTAAGAGGGGGTTTGTGATTCCTAATAGATGTGTTCTTTGTGAAGTAGATGGTGAGAGTGATTTCCATATTCTCCTTGGGTGTGATTATTATTTTTCTCTTTGGAGTAAATTTCTGAATCTCTAGGATATTGGTTGGGTCTTTTCAAAGTCCCTTGCTAAGTTTTATGAGTAGTGCTCCTGCCCCTCTTCTTCTTCGATTTTGCATTGGTAGTGGGATATTATGGTCTCACGTATTGCTTGGGGATTATGGAAAGAAAGAAATAACATGATTTTTTGGGAGTCGAAACTCAAAGTTGATAGTCTATTCATCAAGATCAGGCAAACTATTTTGGAGAATTTTTCTCCAATTCATTCTAATTATGCTTGGTGCCCCCCTTTTGATTTCCTTGTTGGGTATGAGCTGCTAGTGACTTCCAACTAGAAGATTATCTTAATTACTATTTTGAATCCTAAGCCAAGCTTAGACAAGAGATTAAATACTAGATGCCATCCTCCTCCCTTTGGTTGGGTTAAAATTAATTTTGATGGGGCAACAAAGGGGAATCCCAAGCCTGTAGGTTGTGGGGGGGTGTTAAGAAATGATGTTGGTAGATTCCTTGTTACGGTGGAACTCCCATTGGGAAATAAAAACAATCATCATGCGAAGGTCGAGGCTATGTTCATAAGTGTTAATTATGCCATCAACAAAGGCTACTCCAAATTATGGGTGGAAGGAGATTCTATGAATATTATTAACTATCTATGTGGCATTCATTCTTTGACTTGGAGTGTTGATAAAATCATTAGGGATACTATAATTATGCTTCAATCTTGTGATGAGACTCACATCTCTCACATTTATTGAGAAGGTAACTTGTTGGCAGATGTTTTTGCCAATGAGGCCATCAGTCTTAATGAATTTTATTTGTGGGAGGAGGGTACAATCCTTCCCGAGGAAGCCAAGAGTTTATTAATGAATGATGGCATGGGATGAGGTGTCGAAACATTTATGGTATAGTACTTGCCTCCATTTCACATGATTTGTGGGTGGTTTGTTTTTTTCTATCCTCCAGTCATGTTCTTTTCACAAGGTTTTTGTGAGTTGTGTGTTGGTTGACATGAGTGGTGAAAGGAGTTGAATCAAGCCACATTCCTATGGGGACATTTTGTGTAAGGAGAAACTCCGGTCTATCCTACGCCATGGTAATTTTACTCCATTCTTTGAGAGATTGCACGAGCATGACCCTAATGCCTTGGTGCAATTTGTTTCTTTCTGACATAATCAAAAGCTTAGGGTTAAATGTTTGGAAGTGGAGGAGAATGAGGATTTGGTTGATATGGTTACTAGGTTGCCAATTATTGGTAGGAAATTATTCAAGGATGAAAAAGAGCAATAAAGAGGCGATGACTCAATTTTTTAAAGATGGTGAGAGGAAAAAACTAATCAAACTGGAGAGTTGGGGTTACGAGATAACTTCCTTGAAGAAGATTTGGGAAAGAATTGTTGAGGTAATGATGTGGTATATGACCTTGGAAGGGAGATTTAAGTCCATTCTAGGTCATCATTATATTCTCCTCAATCATTTCAGGCATGTTTTGTTCATTTCTTTTCCTTTCTTTTTGTTATCTTCATTGGAGGTTTCAGTGTATGCGCACCTTAAGAATAGAAAGTCCCCTGTCCTCCATGAAGGGCTTATTTTACTAATTATGGAATATGTTAGACTATTATCCCTACTCCTACCATTAAGGGTAAGGAGAAGAATTTAAGTGATGAGTTTGGGTCATCAGGGGCGGAGTCCTCTTTGGAGGAGGAGGAGGAATGAAATGAAGATGAGGAGGATCTTTCTCCTTTGGTTGTGGCTACGTCTTCAAAGAAAAGGAAGGTGGGTGGCGCTAAGAATAATAGGCCAATGAAAAGGATTTCCCTTTCTGGGAGTGATGACATGGATGTGGGGTTCGATGATCCCTCTCCCATGTCTATGGAGGTGGTTGGTGGTAAAGATGTTGTTGGTGTTGGTGGTGAGGTGGGATCACAAGACAAAGAGGTGGGTGTGGTTGAAAAATCGAGGACGCTTTGAACGTGTATTGCTAATCTGAGGAGCAAGGCCTTGGAGTTTATGACTAAGGACCCCAATGAGGCTAGTGAGGACAAGAGAGTTGGTGATAAGATGGTGACCATTTTGGATTCTCCTTCGCAAGATTTTCCTAAGGAGGAGGAAAAGGAGAATATGAGTCGGGAGGAGGAGGACATGGAAAAGCAAGGAGCTAAACAAGAGCCTTTGAAGGTGGATCCTCTTTTCAAGGAATTTTAGTATCTTGATGATGATGGTACCTCCGTGTTTAATTTGCTGGATAAGGCTAGAGCTAGGGCTACAAGTACCTTTAAGTTAGAAAAATGGTCTTTGTAGGAACTCAATAAGATTAACATTAAAATAAGAGGATTAAAGAATAAAATTAAGAATGTTTCAAAAGGTGCGGTTCTAGACATTCTTATTGATAAAATGGTGGAAATTGAAGGGTCCTATCATGACTTTAAGTATCTTTGTGAGGAAATATTGTCTGCTCTGGAAGCCAAGGTGTTAGGAATAAATATGGATATCAAATTTTTTTTGCAGGCATGCAATATTTTTGTAAATAACAACACAGACTCTTCGGAAGTCCTTTTCAGGAAAATCAGTGAACTCAAAGAATATCAGGTTTACTTCTCTAAGCTTATGGAGAAAGAATCCACAACAAAGGGAAAATGTAAGAAAACAACTAAGGATGATGATAAAGTACCTATGATTAGAGGATCGACTGAGTGAAAGAAAAAAATTGATGTTGAGAAGAAGGAAATGCTAGATATGGTTGAAAAGCATAGGAACCACCAGATGGAGGTAGCCAATACTCTAAGTGGCCTGAAATAGTATTTTTATCTATTTCTTTCTATTTCTTGTTGGGTGTAGGTTAAGTGTTTTTGTTGTTTTTTGGCTGATGGGTGTTGTTGGTAGCTTCTAGTCTTGGAATACTTGCAAACCTATTTCTTTAGCTAGCCGACATGAAAAGTGGTCAGTTTGAGCTTGTGAATAGTATGTAGAGTTGGTTTTTCAGTGTACTCAACTATGAGCTAGAGAATAGCTTAACGTAAGGTGTGGTGCTATCAAGTAGTTATGGAAACTCAGTCAATGAAGTACTCAGTCGTGGGCAGTTATGGCACAAAGATCTCTTTGGTTAGTTTTTGTTTTTTACCCACCATGAATCTGTGAACAAGGTAACACAATGCTGGGTTGTTGGGAACATCTTGTTAGGTTATCATGTTTATCATTCAATTTATTCTCTCATTTTATCTACAAAATTTGTTAATACGATTTTGTTAAAGAGAAGATTAATTTTTTGATAATGGTTTTTAAAGAATCTATTTGAAGAGATTGGTTAACATTGTTGTAGGATTCTTGATGATTCTTTTCTCAGGCTATAACTGAATACTTATCTATTTTTAGCAAACAAATTGTAAAAGGGTTTATGATTAATAGAAACCCTAACTCAAGTATTTGTTTCTTGACTCAAGTTGTCACATTTTTTGATTGATGGGTTTCAGTTTCTCTTGTATAAAAAGAATAGCAATAAGCCATTATTATGTTCAAAGGTTTTACAAAGAACATAGAGATTGGAGAGAGTATGTTGTTGAAAAGGAGAAAATAAGAAGAGGGTTTTATTGTATCACATCTCTGGTTTCATTACAGAGATTGCATTCAAAAATTTAGTGTGGTTTTGATTGAGTTATTTTGAGAAAATTTGTGAAAACAAGAATAGATGGTTTTTACTATAATCTTTGGTTTTCACAACAAAGACATTTGTATTCAGTTTGGGAGAGTGTTCATAGTATTGTTATGAACAATACATATTGTAGTGGGTATCATTGAAGATCATTTCTATATTTTGTATTCAGTTGTGATTTTGGGACTGCAAATATAAATGCAGTTGTTAGGTCATTTTTGTATGCACAACTTAGATAGTGACTTTTTAAATTGAGGGGTTGGTGATCCTATGAAGTTGGTGCTTTAGAAAAGGTGTTGAGTTGGTGCTCCACCATTGTTACAGAGTTGATGCTCTTTGATTAATAAAAGGGAAATTTTAGCAAGTGGTTTTTTATACCCCATGAGGGTTTTTCCACTAAAGAAATCTGTGTTATGTGATTTTTTTTGTCTCCCATTCAGTTTCATGTTATTTTACTCATTTAGTTGGTCAATGCTCTGATACTTTAAGGTTGTTCAAAAGATTAATTTTAATTTGTTCAAGTCTATCATTTAAATTCAGATTGTGCAAATGTGATGCAAAAAGTCTTTTCATAAAGTGAATTTACATTTGCATTTTGTGTTCATTATATGAATGCTCAAAAGTTTGTCAAAAGCAAGTCAAAGGTGCATTTTATGAAGTTTTATAGTTCTATTCATAAAGCATAGAAAGATTGTTCATAAATATTTAATTGAACAATATCATATGATGCTTTTAATATGGGTTGTAAATGTTAGTTAAGTTTCATGTCAATCTGATCTAAAGTGTTAATGTTCACTTGCATAAAAAATCTGTCAAATTGGGTTAAAATTAGTAAAAGTTTCATTATGCTTTCAAAGTCAAAATTTAAAATTATTTCACTCTAATTCACCCCCCCTCTCAGAGTGAATCCACTTCCAAAAAGTGGTATCAGAGCGTCATTAGGTTTTATACCTAGGATTGATTATGTTATTTGGAATTTTGTCAAACATATCTTGAATTCAAGAAGGTGCTTCTTGACTTGAGCCGAAACTTTGTTTAATAAAGTCTAATTGACTTAAGGTTTTTGGAATTGGGTATTGTGTCTGGTATGGAAAAAGGTAGAAGCAATAAGGGAAAAATAAGTTCACAACAAAATGCTAATCATCATGTTCTTCATGAATCTAATATGAGTAGTAATGAGGAAGAGGTCATAAATAGCAACTTTGAAATGGTAGGGTATCCTAGATCTGGAACACCTCAGTTTGAAGGTACAAATTTTATCTTAAGGAAATCTAGAATGAAAACTTATTTATCTACTTTAGGGTTTGAAGTGTGGGATGCAGTCGAAAGAGATTACACCACAACTACAACATCTCCTTCCACACTTGAGGAGAAGAAAGCTCTCGAATTCAATGGCAAAGCTATAAATGTTATCTTTAATAAACTACCAAGAAAAGTCATTGCAAAAGTAATTCATTAGAGTAGTGCAAAGGAAATTTGGGATAAGTTGATTGAAATGAATCAAAATGGTGAGTTGCAAGAGGAGATATCTTTAGGTACTGAAATAAGTTGTGGGTAATTTGATAGTGATGGTTGTGCAAGTCTTTATCATTTTGAAGAAAATCAGATTAAGTCTAAATCTATAGAGATTACCAATGAACATTCAAATGGATAAGAAATTAATGAAAAAGACGATCGTTGTTTTAGAGAAGTTAACTCTAAATAGGAATATGATGAGCAATAAAGTGAGGTTGATTTGGAAAGTGAACTCATGTGTGCTTTAGATACAATTAAGCATCTTAGAAGAGAGAACCGGAATTTAAAAAGGAAACATCAAAAAGAGAAATATATCAAAGATAAGACATGTTTATATCTTATAAAAGAAAAGATACAAGTTGAGGAAGATAGAAATATTGAGGAAGAAGTTAGAAACCAACTTATGGTAAAAGAACAGAGTATAGAAAAACTTGAGTGGCAAGTGGTTTTACTAAGGAAAGTCGATAAAGCATCAAAGTAGTTAAGTGATGAGAAAATTAATGAGAATGGATCTATGTCTTTGGATAAAATTATTGGTGCACATAAAGCTCCTAGTGACAAAAGTGGTATGGGTTTAGAAGAAGGACAATGCGCTAAGGTTAGAAAAACACCTAGAACAAGGATAGTTTTAAAATTTCATGTTGTTGATCTTAAAAATACAAGAAACAAACAACATGAGGATATCAACAAAGAAGGAAGAAAAAGAACAAATAGATTCACAGGATCTCACTCTGCCTGGCAAGGTAAATTGATGAGGCATAATTATTCTTTTTAAGGCTATTGTTATTCGTGTTTTGGGTATGGCTACAAAGAATTTGAGTGTGTGTTCAAAGTGAAGACAAGTGATAGGAAAAGAAACTATGGTAGTGATACATGCTTCAAATGTAGTCAATCAGGTCATATTGCAAGAAACTGTGATAAACTATCTCTAAGGGGTGACATAAGATATTAAAAGTCTCTGACTATATGTTATAGATGTAATGGTTTTGGACATAAAGAAAAGTTTTACAAGGTTCAATGGAAGGAAGCATCTAGAAACAACAAATAATTTAATAATATTCTTAAGTCAAGGAAATAATTGTTGAGGGTCTGGAGAAGGAAGCAAGAAAAGAAAAAGGAAGAACTAAATCTTGTGCATTTTGCACAAGAATCATTTCAAAGTATTTAAAAGGCAGTATGAAGATAGGGGGAGATTATTAATGCATTTTGAATAAAACCCTTTTGATATCAAAGGAAAAGTAGTAGAATCTCGTTGTTTCATAACCTATTTATCATCAAAATGCAAGACACAAATTTGTTTTATTGTCTATGATGGGAATAACAGTGACAATGAGTTGATGATAACTGTCTTAATGCTATGGTTCATTTATATCATCATTTTGTTAGAAGATGATTTCTCATATGACTATTGATGTTGTAGCAGTTCATGCTTTTTGTTTCTTTGGGTGTGTCCATAGTAAAAGGTACTTGTGACACAATTACACTTTTCACCATATATGGACAAATTGTTATTTACCCTACTTTGTTGTAATGTATTGTTTGTGCCAAAAGGAACAATATTTTATGTACTTGAGAGAACTAGTGATGGTTTGTGTTACTCAAGAGATACATGAGATTAAGATGCTTGAACGATGAAGCAGTGTTCATTTTATCTATCATCAATTTATTGTCTCATCATTGTTTGATACATTGAAACCATATCTAATAGAAGCTTGATACAATACAGTGCCTTGATCTATATGAATGATGTTTCAACAACATAGCATGCTAACATAGTGAGTTTTTTGAGGTCTTAATTTAAATAATGATAGAGGTAGTTAGTTGAAATACATTAATGGTAAATGTTGAGTTCTGCAGTTTTGGAAAACATGAACAAAATACTAAGCATTTGCTACATCCATACAAAGTCAGTTTTCTACAGTTGTGGTTGCAGGTGTAGAATTTTTGACACTTATTTTGTTGGTATAAAATATGTGTTCTTGATAATAGTCAAACAACATTAATAGAAGTTTGGGTATTCTTGGATGATGAAGATTTCAATATGCATCTAATGATCAATATGTTTATTTTGACAGTTGATTATTATATAATACTGATTATTTGAAGTTATATTGTGACTTGAGTCTTGTGTGTAGATGTGGTGTGGACTGTATGATATAGATTTGGCTACTTTATATCATTGTGGTGGTCAAGATGAAATATGCTTTTTTGAAGAACAAGGTTCTACTTTCTTTTTGATGTATATAAATTTGGTTTGGTAGTAGTATACTTTAGTGTTTCATTTTACAATGAATTTGATCATCATATTGTGTTTTACTATGTTCATGGAGAAATGTGCAGTAAGTTAATGATTCAAAGATAAAGAGTCACTGATTGAAGAATTTGCACATTTGCAATAAGCTTGAGAAAAGAAATGGTGTCTTATGGATCAGAAAAGAATATTTGTGTGAAGCTTCTTTGTAGGGGGGCTTGGTTCTATGGTTGCTCTCTTACTGCTTGTTGATATTTGTTTTCTTCTCTAAATGTGTTTGCAACAAGACTCATGGTGTTTTGGATTTCAAATGTTTATCGTGGTTGTTTGTCTTTGATGCCAACACTGGTTTTGATGACATATTTAGATGATCTAGGTAGCACATATTGTGAACAGTTGATTCACATGTTTCATAGCAAGCACTTAATTTCAGTTATTCTAAACTTTTATATGTTGGTTTTGATTTTTGCGATATGTTCATTACAATATGATATGAATTTATGCATGGTTATTCATGCTATTAACAGTGTGTTTATAGTTGGAGGCAATGGAGGATGAAGTTTAACATGACCAAAAGGTGGCTTATATGCATGGCTTAGTGACATTTCAATGTTGTGGTTTAGGGGGAGCAAGGCTTATTGTTGAAATTTTTTTATGTAGCTAGTTACTATTTTGGTTGGTTGTTGTATTTCATGACATATTACAGGTTTCTTCCTTTGTCCTTGTGACAAAAAGGGGGAGAAAATGGTGGTTCTTGGTTCAGATCACTAAGTTTTTCCATGAAGTACAAAGGGGGATTTTGTTGAACTTCTCTTTTGTTATTTGTCCTTGATGTTAAAACCGTGATTTGGTTTGGCATCTTGGTGATTGATTGCCATTGGCATTATTGTTTACATTCAAATGGCTTGGAATTCTTGGTTTTTCACATTCAGTATCTTAGTCAGATTTACAGCTTTATGATGTTGGTTTATATTTAGTTTTCATGGTACTAATCATTTGGCCCCATGTGCAGATAAAAAAGGCATCTTGATTACAGGGTTATGATTCAATATTTAGGTGATATCATTCTATTATGTTTGTTCACTATTTTTCTATGATAGTTACATTATTTGGCATCCATTTTTTTTACCTTTACTTTCACTTGTTTCTATGGTCTTAAACAGTTGATATGAGAACTCTATCTTGGCACTATTTTTTGAAATGCTTTGATGCACTTCACATAGCCCATACTAGTTTTCAATACATTGCATATTGGCACCTTTTGGTATATTTTCAAAGGAATATTATAGGGTTACATTTTATTTCTTGGTGGCTATATTATATGGAAAAGGTAACTCATTTATTCTCAGGTTGCATGACATATTATTGGAAAAATTCTATGGTTTAGTAATTTGTGCAAACTTAGGTTTTTATATGGGTTATTACATTTGTTATTAAGCTCCATTTTTTGGAAAATGTGCCTTAATTTTCTATTTTGAACCTTTGTTAAGGACTTGATGAATTTATCCTCCATACCACAGAGTCCTTACTTCTCTTTTGCGGGAGCGTGATGGACCTTGGCTTCATCAACATAACCATCGCATATCGGTGAGTGACAATGTGTTGTCTTGTCGATATGCCAATATGCAATAGATTCTCTATCAGTGTGACTTGGGGTCATCGATGCAACCCTTCACCAAGATATGCCAATGGACTGATGGTAGATGGAAGTGACTTGGTGGGGACCATAGCATAATTGTACCGACGAAAGGGGATCTTGATCTACGATTGAGATTTGACTAATCCAACGGTGCTCATTTTATTTCGCACTTAGTTGAGGTGAGTACCAACGAATTCTTTTGAACCGAGTGGAATTGTCTGAGTGTTTGACACTTGGTGACATGCAAGGTGTGCATGCTTTAAACACATGTTGTTTCAGAGAAACTTATTGAGAATATTGTAGATGCCTTTTTGTTTCCCCAAAATTGCACAAGATGTGTACGCATGTCTTGGTGGACTCTAGCGGTCTGGCGATCAGATGGTTATCGCCATACCATGGTGGCCATTAGGCCATGCTGCGGTAGGGCACAGTTGACTATTTTGATAGTCAAAGTGATGGATGAATGGCGTGATGACACATTGCACGATATCATTCGTTGATTTTACATCGCTATTGTAAGTCAATTGTTATTGGTCGAATGTCTAAATCTATGAAAGCGATATGTGCATTAACTGTAATATTTGATTTGGTAGTTGAAAAAATCCAAATCTAGGTAATTCTTTATAATAGAATCAAATGTTTGGGCAGCCCGATGCGTGATTGTAGGGCGATTTGATCAGAGATCTAGTTTCTTTTTGGTGAAGTATGGAATTAAATTGGCTCCTCCTTTGGTTGTTGGATAGAGATAGGCATAGAGACTAAGGTGACGGTTAGGGCCAATATTCATAATATGTGTTAATAGAATTAGAATAGTGAGGGGGTTCGAACTAAAGTCTACTGTTGTGATCTAAGTATCAGAGGGTGAAGTTTGTGACTTTGTATGTAATCTGTTTACTATAATACAAAGTGATTTTGCTTGGTATGATGGGTTTTTCTCTCATAAGGGGTTTTCCATGTATATCTGGTGTTATCTTTGTGCATGTTTCATTTCTATTACTCTTGTCTTACTGTGTATGTGCATATCAAACGTAAGAAAGTTTTAAATAAAGGTTTTTTGCGCTTCTCCTATGTAGTTTTAGTGTTAGGAAAGCATATTCCACACCATCTATTTTCCTTTCAAGTGGTATCAAAGCCTGACTAGTTGTGTTATCCTTGTTAGTAGGGTTGGTTTTTGTGCTAATACTATTCCAGTGGGAGTCTTGCAAAGTTAGAACCTAGTTCTATTTGAGATGGTGAGTACATCAGGTAGAGTAGAGATTTAAAAATTCAACGGAAGAAACTTTGAGTTATGGAAACTCAAAATGGAAGACTTGCTTGTGGATAGAGACCTCTAGGTTGCTGTGTCTGGAAATATGCCACAAGGTATGAAAAAAGAAGATTGGGATCTTGTAGATAGACAATTTAGAGGATTGATAAGACTTAGTCTGGCCAATTTTATACTCCTAAACGTCCATGAGGAGAAGTTTGCAGCTTCGTTATGGAAGAAGCTTGGTAACATTTATCAAGGAAAGTCTTAGGTAAATAAGTTATTCCCGAGGAAGAAGTTGTACTCCTTGAAGATGGAAGAAGGTGCATCTGTTGTAGACCATATGAACTCATTTAATATGAGTGTTTCTTAGTTGGTATCTATGGGTGTGAAGATAGAGGAGGAGGATCATTGCATTCTCTTGTTATTTTCATTACCTGACACTTGGGATCATCTTGTAATGGCTATTGGAAGTATGACCACTACTTTCAAAATGGAAGACATTGTTTCCTCACTGCTGTCTGAAGAGATGTGAAGTAAGTCTTCAGAGATAGCCAAAGAGGCCCTTGTTGTTCGAGGTAGATGGAAGGAGAAAGGCAAGAAGAAGGACAAGAACTCTAAATTTAAATCTGAAGGGAGATCAAAGTCTCTTGGTAAAAAGTACAAGGTGAAATGCTGGAATTGTGAGTAGATTGGCCATATCCGAAAGGATTGCAAGGAGGAGAAGAAGAAGAATATCTCTTCAAACAATGATTCTTCTCAGAGTGATGCAGATGCCTTCATTGTAGCCTTGGTGACTCAGGCATCAGATGATGTCTGGTTGATTGAATCAGATGCATCTTTCCACATGATGTCTCATAGAAAATGGTTCACTAAATATGAAAATTATGATGGTGGAAAGGTGTACCTGAAAAGTGATCCAAAATTGGAGATTTTTGGCCATGGAAGAGTCAAAATACAATTCCTTGACAAAAGAATTAAAGGGATTGGTGATGTACTACACATACCGGATTTGGCTCGTAACTTACTTTCTGTCAGTAAGCTTAATGATGCTGGTTTGGAAGTTTCTTTCTCGAGTAAAATATGTAAGTTAGCTAGAGGCGCTATGGTACTAGCTAAGGGTGTACATACTAGCACTTTGTACAAGCTGGATGCATGTCCTGTTCAATGTAACAATGTCTCTATAAATTCAAGCAAAGCTGCTCCTATAGAGAAGGATGATGAAGCTCCTTTGGGTGCGAATGCCTTTGAGGTGAAACTCTCAACAAAGAAGACCATGTTGTGGCATCATAGACTTGGTCACACAGGTGAGAAAGGTTTAAAAACCTTGAAAAATAAAAATCTTGTTGAAGGGCTTATTGATTGTAACTTTCAGTTCAATTTTTGTGAACATTGTATTTATGGAAATCAACCGTGTTCCATTTTATTCGATTCCTCATAAATATTTTGGTATACTAGATTATGTTCATTCTGATGTGTTTGGTCCAGTGAATGTTCCTTCGTTATCAAAGTCTAGATATTATGTTTTTTTTATTGATGACAATTCAAGAAGGGAATTTATATACCTTATTAAGAGTAAATCAGAAGTGTTCAGTCGGTTTAAAGAATTTAAAACTTTGGTAGAGAATTAGAATGGAAAGAAAATTAAATGCTTGAGGATGGACAATGGTGGTGAGTTTTGTTCTGTATATTTCGAAAGGCATTGCAAAGACCATGGGAGTGAAAGGCATAAAACTACACTTTATACTCCACAAAAAAATGAAGTTGTTGAAATGTTTAACAAAACATTAATGGAGAGAGCGAGAAGTATGTTGAGTAGTGTTGGTCTAGAGAAGAAGTTATGGGTTGAGGTTGTGGCTACAACATATTAGCTAGTAAATAATTCACCTTGTTCTACTCTTGTAGACGAAAAACCTTTGGAAGCGTGGTTTGGTAAGAAGCCATCTCTCAGACATATTCGTGTCTTTGGTTGTGAGGCATATGTATATGTGCCAAATGAGAAAAGATCAAATTTGGAGAACAAGGTTGTTAAATGTATCTTCATCGGCTATGGTGTTGCTGTGAAGGGATACAAGCTTTGGAATCCTGATATTGAGAAGGTTCTGTATAGCAGAAGTGTAATATTTTGTGAGTTGAAACCTTCAATAGTTGATCCACAATTAGAGATAGATCAAAGAGAAAAGAAGAATGATGTAGTTGAAATTACTCTAACTCCAAAAAAAGAGGAACTACATGGTTTACCTAAAACTAAGGAGAGTTCAAGTAGCTCTAAGAGTTCTGAAGATGAAGAACCACAAACTTAGCCAGTAAGAAGGTCTACACTAGAAAAATGACAACCTGATACGTATGGTTTCTCTATGTTAGATTCGAACTATGCCTATGCTTTGATTACTAGAACTAATGAGCCTAGGACTGTAAACGAGGCAATTAGCATGTCTGATTCAAATTTGTGGTTGGAAGCCATGAATGAAGAAATGGAATCATTGAAGAAGAATGAAACCTAGGATTTGGTACCTTTGCCTGAAGGGCGAAAGCTTGTTGGTTGTAAATGAGTATTTAAGAAGAAGATTGGTCTAGATGGTAGTGTTGGAAAATATAAGGCAAGGTTGGTTGCAAAGGGGTATTCCCAGGTAGAGGGAATTGATTATGGATAAATATTTTCCCCTATAGAAAAGCTGATATCTATTAGATTTCTTTTTTCATTAGCAGCAACGTATGACTTAGAGATCAAGCAGATGGGTGTGAAGACATCGTTTCTCCATCGAGAGTTGGAAGAAGAAATTTACATGTCCTAGTCTGAGGACTTCGTTGAAAAAGGTCAAGAAAGTCTGGTCTACAAATTAAAGAAATCTCTATATGGTTTGAAGTAGTCTCCTAGAATGTGGTACCAAAAATTTGACACTTTTGTGTTGTCTATGGGATTTGTGAGATCAAAATCTGATCACTGTGTGTATTAAAAATCTGAAAATGATTGTGTGCTTATTATTACCTTATATGTGGATGATATGTTATTAATAGGAAATAGTAAGTCTATGATTTCTAATCTTAAATCTCATTTGTATGCAAAATTCAAAATGAAAGATCTAGGTGCAACAAGGTATATTCTAGGGATGGAAATAACCAAGGACAAAACAAGTAGAAATATTTTGGTTAGCCAAAGTATGTTAACACTGTTCTGGAGTGATTAGGTATGAATAATTGCAAGTAAATAGTTTTTCCAGTCTTGTAGAGAATGAAGCTATATGTTGAAGATTTTCCAAAATCTTCTACTGAGATAGAGGACATGACCATGGTACCTTATGCAAGTGTCGTTGGTAGTTTAATGTATGTGATGGTTTGTACAAGGCTAGACATTTCCCAAGCAGTGGGATACTTAGTTATTTTATGGAAAATCCAGGAAGGACACATTGGGATGCTGTGAAGAGAGTGTTTAGATATCTAAGGGGTACTTCGAAATATGCTCTGTGTTACCATGGAAATTTGGTTGGTTCATAGAGAACACTCAGAATTCATGGATACGTGATTTTGACTGGGCAGGGGACATTGACAACATAAGATCCACCAGTGGATACACTTTCATGTTAAATGGTGGTGCAATCAATTGGATGATCAAGCGATAGGTTGTAGTTGCTTTGTCCACTACAGAGGTTGAATACATGGTAGCAACACATGCCTATAAAGAAATTGTTTGGCTCTGTCATTTGTGTTTTGATACTAGTTTTGATGCAAGGAAAATTACAATTTGTTGTGACAGTCAGAGTGCCATTTGTTTGGTGAAAAATCCTACTTTCCATGCCAAGACGAAACATACCGATGTGTAGTATCACTTCGTTAGGGATATGGTGGAGGATGGAAAGGTTTATTTAGAAAAGGTGGACACTCTGAAGAATTTTTCTGTTGTTTTGAAAAATCTAGTAAGCATGGACAAGTTTAGATGGTGTGCAAGTTTGATGGGCCTTGGGGCCTATGATCGTTAGTAAATTTGAAGTCTGGAGGAATCCAGTAAGTCTTCATCAAGTGGGAGCTTGTTTGAAAATGTGCCTCAACTTGTTGGCTTGAACCTTTATTAAGGAATTGATGAATTTATCCTCCATACTGTGGAGTCCTTCCTTCTCTTTGGCTGGAGTGTGATGGACCTTGGCTTCATCAGCAAAACAATCACATATTGGTGAATGACAATGTGTTGTCTCGCCGATATGCTGATATGCGATAAATGCTCTGTCGGTGTGACTTGGGGTCATCAGTGGAACCCTTCATCGGGCTACACTGATGGATCGATGGTAGATGGAAGTGACTTGGTGGGGACCGCAACATAAGTGTACCGTTGAATGGGGATCTTGATCTATGATTGAGATTTCACTAATCCAACGATGCTTATTTTATTCTGTGCTTAGTTGAGGTGAGTATCGATGAATTCTTGTGAACCAAGTGGAATTGTTTGAGTGTTTGACACTTGGTAGAATGCAAGGTGTGTAGGATTTGAAAACGTATCATTATTTTAGAGAAGCTTATTGAGAAAATTGTAGATGCCTTTTTGTTTCCCTGAAATTGCACAAGATGTGTATGTGTGTCTTGGTGGACTCTGGTGGTCTGGTGATCAGATGGTTATCGCCATACCATGGTGGTCATTAGGCCATACCGCGGTAACATGGTAGGAGAAGCTCAGGGCACAGTTAACTATTTTGATAGTCAAAGTGATGGATGAATGGTATGATGACACATGGCACGATCTCATTCGTTGATTTTACATCGCTATTGTAAATCAATTGTTATTGGTCGAATGTCTAAATCTATGAAAGTGATATGTGCATTAACTGTAATATTTGATTTGGTAGTTGAAAAAATCCAAATCTAGGTAATTCTCTGTAATAGAATTAAATGTTTGGGCAGCCCGATGTGTGATTGCAGGGCGATCTAATCAGAGATCTAGTTGCTTGTCGGTGAAGTATGGAATTAAATTGGCTCCTCCTTTGGTTGTTGGATAGAGATAGGCATATACACTAAGGTGATGGTTAGGGATGAGATTCATAGTATATGGTAATAGCATTGGAATAGTGAGGTGGTTCGAACCAAAGGTTGCTCCTATGAGCTAAGTATCAGAGAGTGAATTCAGTGACTTTATATGTAATCTATTTACTATAATACAAAGTGATTTTTCTTGGTGTGGTGGGTTTTTCTCCCATAAGGGTTTTCCCATGTATATGGGTGATCCCACAATAGTGGTTTACAATTTTTGGCCAAACTGGACACTAAAATTATTATTTTTAACTAAATCTTCACATTCGAGCACCTATAGGAGCTAAACCATGAGGAATTTAAAGATGATGCAAACTAGAGTCTCATCACATTTTATTTGTAGATTCCAAGAATATTTTTTTCAAAATTTTTGGAATAAGATTGCACTTCTTTTTCCATCTCCCATGAAAAATGGTTTTTTTCAAAAAACAACATTTAAAAAAAGTGACGCTCACTGTATACAACATAACTTTTTTTGTGTGAAGGATAAAATTCTAATTTTTTCGAATGTAGATTTGTAACTATGATATCTAGCACTTTCATTTAGTCTCATAGTTTTTTATTGAATTATTTTTTCTTAATAGATTTTTGAAGTCAAATCAATTGCAATTCAGACATAGGCGGATTGTATACAACATAACGTTTTTTATATGTATCGAAATTCAATTTATTTTTTTAATGGATCAAGGACATCAATACCCAACACAAACATATTTTGTAAAATTTTATTTTGATAATTTTATATTTTTTCACATGTGCAAAACAAAGAGCTTGATTTTTAGTGAAAAACCTGTGTTTAATAAAACTAAAAAAACATACATAATAAAACAAAAACATATTAAAATTATATTTGTGGGATAGCTCATTTAAAGGACTACCATAATCATTTCAAATAAATTTTAAATGAATCCATTTGATCCCCAAAAAGTTAAATCAAAAGTGATTTTTCATCAACATTTTGATAGGTGTAAAGGAGACTTATTTATAGATACGGTTTAAAACTAGCGAGGTTCTATCCAAGGGGGTTTGATCTAAGGTGGTTTGATCAAACCCTCTTCAATTGAAATCCTTAAAATGGAAATTTTAAAGGCTTAAATCATTATATTTTCTAAAAATATGTGATTTCAACAAAAATCAGTTCCTCTCAAAAATTGTAAACCAACTTTGTGGGATCACCCATATCTAGTGTTATCTCTGTGCATGTTTTATTTATGTTGCTCTTGTCTTACTGTGTATGTGCATCTCAAACATAAGAAAGTTTTAAATAAATGTTTTTTACACTTCTCCTCTGTGGTTTTAGTGTTAAGAAAGTGTATTCTACATCATTTTTTTTCCTTTCACCATTGCCATATAATTTTTTAGTGCTTGGAATTCATTTGAGTTTTTGACTTGTCTAAAGTCTTTGTGAATTTTGTTTAAAATCAGCCAAAGGCCAAAAAAGGTATGTGGAATATTTAAGTCACTATGAAAGTGGCATGTCTTTGGATACTTGGTAATAATGTTCAATAAGGTGGTTGGAATTTTGTTTTGAAGATCATTAAAATTATCAAGATGAAAATTGTGTCGGCATTATGGGTCTTTGACAACATATTATTTTATGTGATTATAATGTTTTTTTTGACTTTAGTCCTCTCAGACTTCAAGCTTTATCAATTATGAATAAGACATTGATTTGAATGTCTTGAGGAAAAGAAAAGAAGTGTTAGGGCATTCATTTTTTATTTCATAAGCTTGGGGGTCTAAAACCCTAGCCTCAGTCGCTGCCATTGGAATACTTGTAGACCTATTTCTTTAGCTAGCCGACATGGAAAGTGGTCAATTTGAGCTTGTGAATAGTATGGAGAGTTGGTATTTTAGTGTAGTTGACTGTGAGCTGGAGAATAGCTTAATGGAAGGTGTGGTGTTGTCAGGTAGTTATGGAATCTTGGTCAATGAAGTACTCAGCCGCGAGCAGTTATGGCACAAAGATCTCTTTGGTTAGTTTTTGTTTTTTACCCACCGTGAAATTGTGAACAAGGTAGCACAATGTTGGGTTGTTGGGAACATCTTGATAGGTTATCATGTTTATAATTCAATTTCTTCTCTCATTTTATCTACAAATTTTGTTAATACGGGTTTGTTAAAGAGAAGATTAATTTGTTGATAATGGTTTTTGAAAAATTTGTTTGAAGAGGTTGGTTAACATTTTTGTAGGATTCTTGATAATTCTTCCCTCGGGCTATAACTGAATACTTATCTATTTTTAGAATTTTTTTGTAAAAGGGTTTATGATTAAAAGAAACCCTAGCTCAAGTATTTATTTCTTGACTCAAGTTATCACATTTTTTGATTGATGGGTTTCAGTTTCTCTTGTATAAAAAGAATGGCAATAAGCCATTATTGTGTTCAGAGGTTTTAAAAAGAACATAGAGATTGGAGAGAGTATGTTGTTGAAAAGGATAAAATAAGAAGAGGGTTTTATTGTATCACATCTCTGGTTTTATCACAGAGATTGCATTTAGAAATTTAGTGTGGTTTTGATTGAGTTATTTTGAGCAAATTTGTGAAAAGAAGAATAGAGGGTTTTTACTGTAATGTCTAGTTTTCACAATAGAGACATTTGTATTCAGTTTGGGAGAGTGTTCATAGTACTATTATGAACAATACATATTGTAGTGGGTATCATTGAAGATCATTTGTGTATTTTGTATTTAGTTGTGATTTTGGGATTACAAATATAAATGCAGTTGTAAGGTCATTTTTGTATGCACAATATAAATGCAGATGTAAGGTCATTTATGTATACACAACTTAGACATTGACTTTGTAAATTGAGGGGTTGGTGCTCCTATGAATTTGGTGCTTCAGAAAAGGCGTTGATTTGGTGCTCCACCATTGTAACAGAGTTGGTGCTCTTTGATTAATAAAAGGGAAATTTTAGCGAGTGGTTTTTTATAGCCCATGAGGGTTTTTCCACTCAGGAAATCTATGTTATGTGATGTGTTTTTGTCTCTCATTTAGTTTCATGTTATAAAATTCATTTAGTTGGTCAATGCTCTAATACTTTAAGGTTTTTCAAAAGATTAATGTCAATTTGTTCAAGTCTGTCATGCAAAAAGTATTTTCATAAAATGAATTTACATCTGCATTTTGTGTTCATTATATGAATGCTCAAAAGTTTGTCAAAAGCAAGTCAAAGTTGCATTTTGTGAAGTTTTATAGTTATGTCCATAAATCACAACAAGATTGTTCATAAATATTTAATTGAACAATATCATATAATGCTTTTAATATGGGTTGTAAATGTTAGTCAAGTTTCATGTCAATCTGATCTAAAGTGTTAATGTTCACTTGCATAAAAAATATGTCACGTTGGGTTAAAATTAGTAAAAGTTTCATTGTGCATTCAAAGTCAAAAGTTAAAATTATAGTCTACAACCAATGTAACATCTCTCCAATTCTAGCATGGGTAAGATGGTATTTTAATTTTGATTTAGAATTATAAATGTTATCATATTGAGATTTGACATTGATGATTATCATGATCAGTCAACATGCTAGATTACATGCTAAGATATCATTTCTTTTGTATGATTATGGATAGGAAGGGATGATTTTGTAACACTCATATCCGAGAGGCTTATGATATCATGATCCTCTTCCCGATGATTGACATGTTTCAACTATATGATATATGTTATATGTACATGTATTTTGATGTGTAATTGAAGTGATGCAGGTACTGAGTATCGAGTCCACCTGGATTCACAGGCCTGAGCATACTCCTATTCCCTGATGGTGGTAACTGGAGGTAGTCATACAGGCCAAATGTCCCCTACCCTAGCCCACTGCATCTTTTTAGTACAGTATTTTCAAGTTGATGTCATACCATCCAGTTACCTAACAGTAATGTCCAGAGCACCTTTCAACCATATGTCTGGCGCACCTTTTAGTGGTATGTGGTTTACCGATATGCCTTATTGAGTTGTTTTGTTATGGCTTTTGTGAATATTTTATGTGGCCTTATTTTGGTTGTCAGTGTTTTGATGTGGTTTCATTTATGATATTTTATGGTGTTTTATTGATTGGATATTTGAATGGTTATATATCCACGAGGTTGTAAATATTTTGTTTTTAAATGATTTTATCAAATTAATTTGGTGAACTCTTATAGTCTTATTTAAATCCTATTTGGGGGAATTTGTGTATTTCAATATTGGATTTAAATTATTATTATTATTATTTCTTATGGAAATGGAGAATGTTGTGTAATAGAGATTTTAATCAATTTCTTTGAAGAGCATTAATATTTTGTTTAATAAAATGATTTATTTCATTTTATTGTGTTGAAGAGTTAGTTAAAAAAAGAAAAAAAAAAAGAAATCAAATAAAATAGGGCAGCTTTGTCTTGCATTGATATATAATTTGTTTTGAACTATTTGGGAGATTATCTTTTGGGGAGAGAAGAAACTTTTCTGTTTTTGCTTGGTGAAGAAAACCCCATGATTTGGGGCAGCTGTGTTTTGGGAATATTGTGAAAGATTTCTGAAAAGAAATTCGTGGGTAGTGAATGGTTGAAATCTGCGCGCCATTTCCTTCATGCTGTCCGGATTTGGAGCTTGGGTGTGACCTCTTATTTGGGCATTCCACAATTTTTATTTTGGAAGCATATTGAGGTATTCTTCTGTTGTTATTCAAACTTTTGTAGCTGGAAAATTTCAACATTCTCTTATGCTTCTTGAATGGTTGGTAATTTCTGTTTTGAATTGTTTTAATAACAAAATTGGAGGAACTCCTCCATTTCAGTTTTTGTATGGCTTGGGGTTTGAATGATGGTTGTGTTAAAAATTATTTTTCTACTCATTATCCTCTTAATGAAAATGAATTTTAGGAGTGGATTTAGTGTAGAGTTGTCAAGACCTCAATTGGGTCTTTGGCAGATTTTTAATCAGAGCACGTTTATTTTTTCATGATTTTTTTGCCATCTGTTTAAAACATTTTCTTTGCTGCTCTTATACCACTTGAAATAAATAAAAAATAATAATGTATACCAGATAAAAGCACTCATATCTCAAATGGGTTGTTATCCGATTTTCAATCCGGACACTTTCATTTTTAATGAATTTTTGTCCAACATGACCGAATGACATTTTTGAACAACACCCTATTCTTGGCCATAAATTTATAAAATAATAGTGTACTATATTTTTAAATGCCCATATCTCAATTGGGTCTTTGTCCGATTCAAATTCCGGGCACTTTTGATTTTGTATGTATTTTTTGCCCAATTTATCAAAACAACACCTCATTTTCGATTCTAAAATCCAAAAAATTGAAGGTGTATTTCAACTTAAGACATTGAAATACGAACTGGGTCAAGCTTAGAATTTTGATCCGGGCATTTTGTATTTTCATGAGATTTCTATGCCTCTTTTCCATTCATTTGAATAACAACTGAAACCATCATTTGTGGTACCATCATTAGTGGTTTTAACTATTATTAAAAGTGGTTTTACAAGATTTTTTTATGAGGTTATACCAATTTTATGATTGGTTTCTATTTTGTGAATTGATGGTGAATGCTTGAATGGTAGATGATCTACTTGTTGGCATATGTGATCGGTTATTTAAATGATTTTTGCAGCAATATAGCTTGGCTATTTTAAAAGGTTTTAATGATGGTTTTGAGTGACTTTTCACTATTTCTTGTTTTTCTTATGGATTCCTCATTTGGCTAAATGAGATGATCTTGAGTCAAGGTTATTAGAGCAGACTTATAGAGTAAAAACTAATATGATAATGAGTCCTCGTGCATGGCCTTGAGCTCTTGAAAAGGGCTAAGGATGCACTCGAGAAAGCCTATCCGCTTGTAGGACGTTGAGTTATCTATCTACTGGGTGTTGATTGGGGCATGGTTGAGTCTTCTCATCCGATCTGTAACCTCACATCTTGCATCTTAGTAGCTTTGAGTAGTACCCAACATGTATTGTATGAGTATCTCCATGTTGTGATAATTGTTTTATGCATTGTATGATGTGTTTGCTCTGTGTCTGATGTGAGTGTTGGCCATATGTCACCCTTGCCTTGTTGCTTTGGTTTGGGTCTTGTGACTACCTCCGAGCACGGTGGGGTGGTCTCTCTGAAGTCCACATGGTAGGGAGGCGTTGCCAACACCATTGGGGACCAACGTACAAGTTTTGGGAGTACCGGTTGGAGTTCATCTCTCTCTTATGTATTTGATTTAACATATCACACTCATGTACATGCCTTTGAGTATTTATCTTATCTGATGTTGTATCATGATCATGGAAATGCTATTGTATTAATACCTCTTCTGTTATGCACATTGTATTCTCTTGTGAAGTTGTAATCATGTAGATTAATGAGAAGAAATGTGATGTTTTATATTTGGTTTACAAGTTCCGGTGTTGGTATCGGAATCCCTTGTATTATGATGTTTATTATTGGCTTTCTTTCACCTAATTTTCAAGCAAAAACTGGAACTATAAATGTGTATTTCCTTCTTATTGCCAATTTGCACAAGTTCTGGAGCATCGGGCTCCAAGAACAGTAGGTTTCGGAGCATCGGGCTCCAGGAACAGTAGTTCCGGAGCATCGGGCTCCAGAACTGCTAGGAACAATAGGTTCTGGAGTATCAGCCTCCAGGAATAGTAGTTCTCAAGCACCAACGCTCTCTGTCTACTAACCAGTGGACAACAACAGGTTTCGAAGCAGTAAGCTTGGGAACTGCAGGTTTCGGAGCAGAGCAACAAGTTCCAAAGCAAATTTCTGGAGTTGCTTGGTTTGCTCCCGTTTGGATTTTCTCTGGAGAGTGGATTATTCCTCTCCTTTAGTATGTCATTAGGTTATATTTGACCATGTTTGTTGTCATTTTATCGAATTAGTAATTAGTTTATGTGTATGTTAGACTTTACGTTTTAAATTTTTTTTATCTCATCCTCTTTTGGCTCTTAACCTTCGGGGTTGTGTAGCGGGATGTTACAACCAAACCTTGTTATAGCAAGAAATTGTCAGCACTACACATAGCTATGTGTATATAAATCTCACATCCAAGTTTTCTATAAAAAATTCGTTACAAAAAACCCACAAAATCACATAACTCATAAATGCCAAATAAACAAACATGGGTCCACAAGGAAATATAGACCCGAAAACAAACTCAACTTTGCATCAATAATAAGAAAAAAATGAGATAATAGGAGACAATAATGTATATTATTCATGAATCAAACAAAAAATTAAAATTAGATCCAATTTACCACAAACCCATATTAAAGTAATCATATTTTGGGAATCTATCAAATAAAAATATACAAATGTTATGTGAACAAGCACATAACAACATATCTACACTGAGAAGGCTACAATCAACCTCCTCAAACCATTCATGAAGAATGTATGCAAATTTATAACTATTTTTCATCCAAAAAACCTCACATGATTCACAATATAAAAATAGTCTATCCATAGATCTACAAAACCATATATTTGGGTTAATATGCAAAACCTATAAAACCATTTATATCATTGACATGCATACAAATATGAATCCAACTATCATTTGGAAGACATAAAAGTGTAAACACCTAAAAAACATTAAACCAAAAATTTAATTAACATAGATAATAAAAATCATATATCTTGATTGAAACATTTGTGAAACCCTATTAGAACACACATATATATTGAGAGGGGGGTGAATCAATATATCCATCAAATTAATCCAATTCAAATTTTAACAATAAAAAATTATTACTACCTTAACCGAATAAAGAATTCAAAGCACAAGCATACAACCACAACACTAGATTTACGTGGAAAACCCAACAAGGGAAAAACCATGGTGAGAAAGTTTCTTGGAACTATTGTCTAGATCTAACATCACAAAAATGAATAAAATATTTACAACAAAATTTTATGGCTTCAACCAAAAGAAGTTTACAATTCCCTATCAATACAACACTTACATAAAGAGGCTACAACCTTAGCATACAATACTTGATGAATTTAGATGATCAACTACCACCACAACACTTCTACTACCTCTGACTCATTGCCTTCATCATTCACACTTAACTTCTAATTTTGGCTCATTGCCTTCAAAAATCCACTCACACATCTCTTCTTTTGGCTCATTGCCTTCAAAAATTCACTTACAAACCTCTTTTTTCAGCTAACTACCTTTAGAACTTCACTTACACACTTTTGTTTTCAGCTCACGACCTTCAACACACTTCAAATACTCGTTTACATATTCACACAAATTCTTCTATATTTAGCTTACTACTTTTGGAATTTATCACTATTATCACATTGAATACACACACACTATTACTAACTCGATCACACACTTGATCCTTCATTTATACCTTCCACAAGCTTCAAAAATTTTCTCCTTGTCAGCTAAACTGAAACATGTAAACATGAAACATGCAACAACCATAATGAGTCGACTCCAAATCATACATTTGGAAATAAAATTGAATGTTGTCCAATCCAATAGGGAATTAGGACCTATTTTATCTATTCACACAATTCTATACTAGTGCACACAACCAAAAAATAGCACAAACACCTCCAAATACCAAGTCGGCCAACAAACACTTAACCCTCTAAACATTAACTCCAAACCACAAGCAATACTAGAGAGATCAAGTAAAATCATGTGGATCAAATCAAAATAATTAAATGATATTCAATTTTTTTCCATGCCCTCCTTTTATAACTTCACACAACATTAAGCTAACATAGGCAAACAAACACATAACCAATATCTCTTGCATACCAAGGAAACACAGTCTTGAGATAGAACATTAAAAAATTGACTTGTGGTACACCTCAAAATTTGAAACTTCAAGGGAGAAAATAAATAGACATATTTAACTCATTCTCCAAACCAAAAGAACATAACATCAACTACAGAGAAATGTGGAGCATTTCTCTGAACCTTCTTGACTATGACAATACAATCTTCACACTACAATTTTTGGAAATCTTTATGGTAAATTTTATGCTCTAAAAAAAAGAAAATACATACATAACATCTTCCTCTACCTAACTTACAAACCACAAGACCACACATTCAAATACGGAGGAATGTGAAGCATTCTCTGGAGCTTTTTAGTACAACATCTTGAGCCACTGACACAAGAAATTAATTTATATATTTTACATTAATAGAAATTCAATAAAAATTTCACAACATCATTCAGCTACCTATTCATGAGAAACAATAAATACAAGAAATTTTTTATAGAAATCTCATGACATCCATCATCATATATAATAATTCTAATCAACATACTAATTTAAACATATTCAACCATCCAAAAAATACCACTCTACTGACATCAATGACAATACCAACAATAATCACCATTCTATTGACATCAATGATAACACCTGCAACAACCTTGCAATAATCTCCCTCTTTGGCATTGATGGAAACACTTACCTGACATGGAAATTTAATCCACCTTTGACATTAAGGGAAAAGGGCTAGTGGTATTCAACTGTAATTATAGAAACATACAAGCTCCCCCTATCAACATAAACCTTATCATTCTTATATCTTCTCCCCCTGAGAGGTAGCATTCATCAATCCATGGATAAAAATATGTCTTGAATTTCTCCCCTTGGACAAATGCATCATCCATGCATCTAGTTAGAAGGAGGGGCAACAAACCCTAACATTTTTTTGAGATACTTAAACATATCCTTTGAAAGTGCCTTTGTAAATATGTCTACAATTTGGTCCTTTGTGGGAACATACTCCAATCTTACTTCTTGATCTATAACTTTATCTCTTAATAAGTGACACTTGATAGATATATTCTTGGCTCTAGAATGCATCAGAAGATTCTTTGGAATATTGATGGAACTTGTGTTATCACATAGAATTGGAATGGGCTCTTCATACATCAACTTTATGTCCTTCAATTTTTGCTTCATCCACAACACTTGGGTGCAACAGGATGCTATAGTAATATACTCTATTTTGTTTTTTGATAAGGACACCGAGTCCCACTTCTTACTAAACCAAGAGACCAATCTGTCTCCCAAAAAGCAATCTCCACCACTGGTGTTTCTTTTATCATCAAAACTCCCAACCCAATCAACATTAATATATACACTTAGAGAAAATTCATCATATTTTTGATACCACAGTCCATAATCCAAAGTGCTCTTCAAATATCTAAAAATCATCTTGACAAAATTTACATGACTTTATTTTGGATCAGCTTTAAACCTTGCAACCAAGTGAACAACTTGCATAATATCAAGCCTTGATGTTGTTAAGTACAATAGGCCTCCAACCATAGACCTATGCAGAGTCTGGTCAAACTTGGGTGACTTGCCATCTTTACTCAGATGGCAACCTATTACCATCAGAGTACTCACTAGTTTGTAATTTCCCATCCCAAAATTCTTCAACTTCTCCTTGACATACTTTTACTAAGAGATTAAGATACCATTATCTGACTGTGCAATTTGGAGTTCAAGAAAGAATGATAAATCACTTATCATAGACATTTCAACTTCCCACATCTCTTCAACAAAATTCTTACACATCTCATCATTTCTACCAAATATTATATCATCAACATACACAATAACAATTAGAATGATTTCATCCTCTATTTTAATATACATATTACTATCTGCAGTACCTTTCTTGAAGTCCTGTTGAAGTAGGTACTTGTCCAACCTTGCATACCAAGCCCTAGGAGATTTATTGAGACCATACACAACCTTCTTGAGTATGCACACCATTTTTGGATCCTTTGATAGATAAAATACATCAGGCTTCTCTATGTACACTTCTTCTAGATCACCATTCAAAAAAGCATATTTCACATCCATTTGATACACCTTGAAGTCCTTGTGAGTTATAAATACAAGAAATATTCTGATAGCCTCCATTCTTTCCACTGGAGAAAATGTTTACTCGAAATAAATCCCTTCCACTTGTGAATATCCTTTGCATACCAACCTTGATTTATTTCTCACCACTTATCCATCTTCATTTAGTTTGTTTTTGAGCACCCATTTTGTTCCTATCACATTCTTGTTTGGAGGTCTCGGTACCAATTCCCAAGTTTGATTTTATCTATCTAATTTAGTTCTTCTTCCATTTATTGAAGCCATCCTTCATCCTTGCTAGCATTAACAAAAGTCTTAGGTTCTATTCTTGATAACAAAGAAAAATTTACCTATTCATTTTCTCTTGTAAATTTCTTTTGGTTTGAACACCTTCTTTATTGTCTCCAATTATCTGTTCTCTGAATGATTATTTTGGACATACTTGGTAGGAGTCTTAGGGAATTCCTCTTGTTCTTCTTATTTTTCTACAATTTCTTCTTCTTATTCCTCTGAGTAGGTAGGTTCATCAAACCGGTAGTCTTCTTGCTAATGTGTATTTTGATGTGACTCTTCATCAACTCTGACATTTGGGTATGTGCAGGATCATCATGGAAAAAGCAAGCCCTTAAGTGGCAATAAAATTCATAAAATCAAAGTTAGGTAACTTGACGTAAAAATATGAATAAGTTATCTATATTATTTCAAAAATATGTAAGAATAGAATCTGTAGAAAATTGAATGTAGTTTCTAAAATACTAGATTTATTTTAAAAAAATAAAAATCTATTTGATGAAAATTTCAAATTTCAATGCAGTAGTACTTAAATTTCAGAGAAAAAATAAGAAGTAGGTGTCTGTCTGACCACCCTAACCACAATAAAATGATAATATTTTTTTATAAGATTTTAGATATAAGTAGGGGACTCATTTACCAATGTGATGCATATTTTTTTGTAATTTGTTTCCAAGTAAATAATTGATTATGATTTTTTTATTACAAATTTTAAAAAATATAAAAAATCGTATGTCTAACCACCTTAACTTGGTCAAAACTTCATGAAATTAAAATTTTACTTTTTTAATCCTATAGTATGCAAAGCATAGAATGTGACACATGTTTCAAATTCAAAAAATGTGATACTATTTGAAAGTTATAGATTTTTTTCAATCAGCCTATCACTCAGGAGTTTAGTTATAATTCAAATAGAAAATGAATAATAATTATTTATTAAATTCAAAGTAAAGCATAATTTAAATTGGTGGAAAGCTGAGAATCTCCTTTAAAAATCCTTTTCATTTCATCAATTTTGGGTAAAAAAAAAGTCGTCAGCCACATGGGTCATCATATCACTTAGATATCGCCACTTTTTGGCCCATCATGATCCTGCACATACCCATTTGCACTTTCAAAAATATTCCTTAGCATTTTATTATAGCACTTGTAGGATTTTATCCTAGTTGAGTATCCAAGAAAGATTCCCTCATCATATCTTGAGTCAAACTTTCCCAAACCTTCATCTCTTTTGATAAAACATCTTCTTCCAAAAATTCTAAAATACTTGACAATTGTTGATCTTCCATACCATAACCTCATAAGGCATTTTGGTGCTATCCACCCTTACCTGACCTCTATCAAGAATGTAAAGAATAGTATGTGTATACATATAAAAATGGTCACATCATATTAAGTCTAGTAATTAATTAAATACAAGCTATTTAATTAATCTTCTAATTTCATCTACATATAAGTAAATTTAATTATTTATTTATATTGATCATTTTATAATTCTTCTATTTTTTATCATGTTTTTCCTCTTAATTAATTAAAAAAAATTATAATTTATTTTAGTTAATTATCCTATTGCTTTAAATTTGAATTTTTCAAATAAAGTGAATGTTCTTCTAAATTCATAAACCATCATCATTTCCTTAAATTCTCATTTCACATATAATTAAATATTTTAAATATTTAATTAGAAACTTCTTATTCACTTTTTACACACAATTAAATATTAATATTCAATTATGGAAGCTTCTAAATCCACATGTCGCATGAAATTAAATAATTTTATTATTTAATTATTAAATTATCCTCAACTACTAGCTAACTTCTCATAACTAAAAGTGACAAATGGCCATCTTCCTTAATTTTTGAATGGAAAAGGTTTTGTAGGAGGAAACATCTTCCTTCTTTTTCTCTACCTTCCATCTTTCTCTCCAACCTCTCAATCTTCTACCGTTCATCTTACCAGACTCAATTTCAACTATTGATCTTTGCCAATTCATCCTTTGCCTCCAAAAGTCTATAAATAAGACCTCTTTGTGCTTTGAAAATCGATGTAGTTGCATAGGATGATAATTATAGTTGAATTATCAAGCATTTAACATCTTAATATCCTAGATTTCATAATCATGACATATTATATTAGCTTTCATCATCTTAGCATAAATAATCATGGTAGAATAACTTGCATAATCTATTCTTACTTTCATTATCATAGTTTCATTATCTCACACCATTTAGCATAAGAATGCATTTTGTATATCATCTTATTCCCTAGGTTGTCATTTTGTTGAGCTTCTTCTTACACAATATGAGAGCAAGCACATTTAAATGAATCCTTGGAGATAGAGGACAATGAGACATCTTTGAAGAATCTGTTGGGTTTGAAGTTTATTTAGTTTTAAATTAGATTCTTTGATGTAATATTTCATTGGTGTGTTTTTTAACTTAGTTGTTTCCACATATTTTCACTCAACCATAGATCCTTTTCCTTTAGTTCATCTCGAGCTTATTGATTGGGATCAAAATGAACCTATTGATATCCCTATATTCCAAGATGATGAGACCATTGTAAATTTCCTTTTCTCTTCCAATCCTGAAATAGGTTCCACCAATGAATCTCATGATCAAGATGTTAATCAGGAGAGTGCCAAGTTTATTAGCCACAAAATTAACAATATAAAAGATTGATCTAATGGTGAAAACCAAAAAACAAGAGTGTTAGATCATGAAAAAGGAAAATGAAAGAGCGTATCTGATGGTGAAAACCTTTCAAAGGCACTGAAGGATGAGAAACTTGACACTCTCCCATAACACTACCAAGAGAGATCTTCCATTTTGATCGAGCCAATGGAAGAAATCAACATAGACACTGAAAAACAGCCAAAGATCTTACAACTTGTTGCTTCATTAATGGGGGAAGAGATACCAAAGTTCACAAAATTCTTGAAATCCAATCAAATTAACTTTGCTTGGTCATATGCGGATATGCCTAGACTGGATCCTAATCTCTTCATGCATTATTTGTCTATAATTTTGGGGCCAAAAACAGTAAAGAAAAAACTTAGAAAGATGCATCCACATGTTGCATTGTTGGTCAAAGATGAACTGAAGAAATTATTGGATATGGGGTTCATTCAGTCCATTGACTATGTAGAATGGATCTCTAAAATTGTACCAGTATCAAAACTAGATGGGCATATTATAATTTGTACATATTTATGGGATCTGAATAAAGCATGTCTGAAAGATGATTTTCCTCTACCTAACATTGACAGAATTATGGAATTGATAGCTGGGAACACCATGTATTCACTTAGGGATCGATTTTCAGATATAATTAGATCAAGATTGCACTTGAGGATCAAGACAAGACTACTTTCACATGTCCTTGGGGTACCTATTGTTGGAATTTCATGCCATTTGGACTAAAAAATTTAGGTGCAACCTATCAACGAGCGATAACCACTATTTTTCATGACATGATGCACACTTTATGGAAGATTTGTTAGAAAAATATTACACAAGAGAGTGACATCTGGAGATCTTATCTAAAATCTTTGTCAAAAAGGAGAAATTCAAGGTTAGACTTAATCCAAAGAATTGTGTCTTTCGAGTTAAATCTGGAAAGTTGTTAGGATATATTGTTTTAGAAAAGGGAATAGAGGTAGATCCAAAAAAAATCAAATCCATCATGGAGATGCCACCACCAAGAAATATTAATCAGCATCAATCATTGCAAGGATGACTGCAATCTATCAGAAGGTTCATCGCCCAACTTGCAAATAAGAGTTTTCCTTTCATGCATCTCTTGCACAAAAATATTTCTTTCAAATGGGAAGAAATGTGTGAAGTAGCATTCAATCAAATCAAGCAATATCTGATGAGTCCACTATTTTTGGTTTCACCAGTACCAAGAGAGCCACTCATGCTTTACATTTCAGCCACAGAGGTATCCTTGGGGGCATTTTTTGCACGAGAGGATAGAACATGAAAAGAGAAAGTTGTATACTACATCAACAGGACATTGGCAACTCATGAGATCAACTACACTTTTATTAAAAAGGCTTGTTTTAGTAGTAGTGTTTGCTTCCCAAAATTTTTGGCATTGTATGTTAGCCCACATAGTCAAACTTGTGGCCAAAATTGATCCATTAAAGTACCTTTTGAGAAAAGCAACCTTAACAGGAAGGCTAGCCAAATGGGTAATGATCTTGAGTGAGTTTGATATCCACTATTTTGATTGAAAAGTCATCAAAGGACAAGTTATAGAAGATCAAATGGTTGAAGTACTCTTATAGGTAGATCATCTAATACATGTTGAATTTCCTAATGTAGATGTTTTCATAGAAACAATGAAGCAGTCATGGACACTAGATTTTGATGGATCCTATACACAACATGGCTCAGGAGTAGGAATTCTATTTGTCACACCTCAGGGACATACTATTCCAAAATCCTATCGGTTGATGTTTTCTTACACCAATAACATAGTTGAATATTAATCACTGCTTATTGGAATGAGAGTAGCATTGGATTGGAGGATCACAAAGCTGCAAGTCTATGGTGATTCATAATTTGTCAAAAACCAAATCAATGATGACTATCAGACCAAGGATGACAAGATTATGCCTTATAAGAGAATGGTTGATGATTTTAAGAAATATTTTATTGAAATCAAATTCACACAGATTCCAAGAATTGACAACAAAGTTGCAGACACCATGGCTACAATTGCTTCTCTACAACAACTATCAAAAAATAAAACTCAATATGAATTCCTGGAGAAACAATTATTTACCCCCACATATGATAATCTCGAGACATAAATCATTTGTCATCTGGTTGGTTATGATTCCCCTTTATATGGAAAGATCTATACCTACTTGAAAGATAATATCTTACCCCCAGATTTGTCTCAAAATCAAAAGAGAAACTTTATATGCCAATCTTCCTGATATACCTTGATCATTGACACCCTTTACCGATGTAGTCTTGATGGTACATTTCTGAGATGTCTTGAACATGATGAATCTGAAAAATCCTTACATGAAGTTGATGGTGGTATTTTTGGTACTCATTCAAGTGGATTGACCTTAGCTAAGAAAATTTTCACAATGGGTTATTATAGGCCAACTATGGAAATGGAATATTTTACATTTGTAAAGAAATGTCTAAAGTGTTAGATTCATGGGAACCTTATACATGCACCTACATAAGAGTTGTATCCTTTCACTACAACATGGCCTTTTTCTCAGTGGGGACTAGATCTTGTTGGAAAAATTCATCCTTCTTCATCCAATGGGCACACGTTTATAATCATGGTAACTAAATATTTTACCAAGTGGATTGAAGCTATTCCTTTGACCACAGTAACTAACAAGAAAATTTCATCTTTTACCTTGAATTATATCATATGTCAGTATGACATTCCTAGTTCCATTATCACTGATAATGGGAGACCTTTTAAGAATCATGATGTTGATGAACTCTGTGAAAGATTTTGTATCCAAAATAGGTTCTCTACAACTTATTATCCACAGGAAAATGGCCAAGAAGAGGCTTCAAATAAAACAATATTGAAGATATTGGAGAAGATAGTAAATGATGTTGATCATGATTGGCATGTTCATCCGAATCCAACTTTGTGAGCCTATAGAACTAGTATTCACACACCAACAAGAGCAACCACATATGCCTTGGTATATGAAGTAGAAGCAATATTTCCATTAGAATTTGAAATATCATCACTTCGAGTCTCACTGAAGGGAATCATAACTGATGATGACTACAAAGTTTCTCGACTATAAGAACTGGAATTGTTAGATGAACGACGAAAATGTGCAGCTAATCACTTGAAGGTCTATCAACAAATCATGTCCTGTAGCTACAATCATAGATTCAAAACCACACACATTTCAAGTAGGTGACTTGGTCCTGAAGGAGAACCCTTGCAATCAACAAGATAGGGAGAAGAAGGGAAAGTTCAAACCAACTTGGCTTGGTCCATTTTTCATTGTTGCAATATATGGTTCTAGAGCTTATCAACTGTCTTCACCTGAAGGGGGACTATTTGAAGATCTAATCAATAGAATCCATCTTAAGAAATTCTATGTCTGAACAAACAACGTAAAAGTCTTGAAAAGATGAATAAAAACTAGAAAAATTCCTAAAAAAATCTATAAAAATCAGAAAATATCTTGAAAAAATCATCATCAGGGTGAAAACCTAGAAAACAGGCATCCTTTTAACATAAAAAAATAAAATCATAAAATCTTAAAATGTGTTATTTATGAAGAAGTTGGCTCTTCCATCTATTAGTTCATGTCCTCCATCTTATCAACATTACCATCATATTGGTATGACCATCCTATCAGCATCACATCCATCCCTTGTCATCATATCCACATCATGAACATGATATCCACTAGAGGTGACATGATTTCATCATGGCTTTGGGATCATTGTACGTATCCATGATGAGTGGTTGTGTCTAACAACTAGGAGAAAATTACAGAATCACTTGGGGCAATTAAATTTTGAGCTTTTGAACAGGAAAATAAAAAAATGCATCAAATATATGAATGAAAAATCAACATCAAATATCCAATCATGCATGGTCAAAATAGCTATGAGGCATATCACAAAATGAAACTAGAACAAACTGGATGAACTTAATCTGAATAAAATGATTGGAACACTAAAGCATATTTTGAGTTGTTGTTTTGTAATTTTATGACATCATATCTCTGGAGTGGCTCAATGATGTATTGAACTAGAGTAACAAGGAAGGAATATGATTTTTCTTTGTTTGCCTTATGTAAGTTAATAAATATTACTATGCAAATTTTTCGTGAGACATGGTTTACAAAAGTATCATTGATGACATTTCAGAATTTGCATAGGAAAAGGATTAACTTTTGTCTGTTTATGCAAGCAATACTTAGGACATCTCGGTTCAATTATACCTCGATGCTTGTATTAAATTTCTATATTGGAAACCATGAAACTTGTACTTAGGACATCATCGGTGCAGATATACCCTTTGATGCTTGTACTAAATTCCAACATTTCAAAAAATCAATGATGATAAAGAAGCATAAAGTTGGTTCACAGAATGACAACATTGTATGGTTCATTTTGCATAGTTAAGCTTGCATATAGATTGCATTCATTGTTAATTTTTCATTTGTGTAATGGATTTTAGAGGTTGGAAAGACATCAAAAACAATATAATCTCTTTGAACAAAGGTTGAGTATATTTTGAAAATGGTGGAAATTGTCATTCATATATCATTTTCATTATCACATCAGTCATTATCATTTTTATCATTTTCATATCATTATTCATATTATCATTTTCATATCATGTTCATTATATTTTCACATTATTCATATCATCATTATTTATCATTTTCATTCTCACATCATTCATTATCATTATCATTTTCATATTTATTCATTCATTCATTATCATTCATATCATTTTCATTATTCATATCACTTTCATTTATCATATCACTTTCATTTATCATTCATTTTCATATTATCATTATTTATCATTTTTAAATCATTCATTCATTTCCATTCATTATCATTATCATTTTTCATAGAACACATCAACATTGTTGCATCATTATACATTATACATAACCATATATTTGAAAAGAACAAAAGAATAAAATGCATCCATTTCATCACATTATTTTCATTTAATCTTTGCATCCATAATCATCTATATGAAATCATTAAATTTTCCATACATCATAGAATATCATAAAATCATTCATTTATCATTTAACTCATTCACATATCATTAGCATCATTCATCAATAGAGCAGATCATAATCATCATAACATATTTTGTATAATCATCATCATAATGCATATAAGATTCATATACACTTCATCACATCATAATCATTAGTTATGGAAGTCATAAACATAATCATCACTATCATATCATATGTATAGGCGTCATCATGTGATATATCCATTTGATCATTATCCATAAACATACATCATCATGGTATAATCATAAACAACATAGCATATAGAAATAAAAATGCATACATGAACATCCATCATAGAATAATATAAAACACATGCATATAAGATCAAAAATCACCTTTGCATATCATATAATCTCATCAAATCAATGTCCAAATGTCCAATAATATTAAATGTCAAGAGAGATATACATAAAGTGTGACAAAAATGAATGTATACAAAACATCAATGAGGAGCATCAAAATGGGGACTATGACTGTTGCTGCCTATAGAAGGAGCTGGCATGACTAGACCAATGCCACTTGCACCACCTCTATCTCATTTGCTTGGTTGTGACACACCCCTGGTCACACTCCTAGAGTGAGTATCAGACTTGCTTCCTAACTGGGTGAAATGTATCTATCGCTTGGGAGACACTACCTCATAATATCTCATTTGATAGTTCTCCACCTCACAAGCAATCTCCATCCCCTCTTCCACAACCTCTCCAATGGAGGTGACCTCTATAGATCTCATGAGCCTCTTTGCGATACCCTCTACTTGCTGGCAGCGTTGTCTCAAGATATCCTACTTTGCCATCAACTGAGCCACCTGTGGATCTAGAGGTGGTGGCTATACCATCTATGCTTGCAACTGTGTGATAAATATATGAGCCTGTGCTAATTGGCTTTCAAGATCCTGTACCTATGTCTATAGGTTTTCTATTTGTCTCTACTAATGTTGGGATGCAGCCCTGATAGTCACATGAGATGGACCTACTGTTGGCTGCTCTGCTAATCTCATAGTCTACCATCTCCTCATAATCTAAACATCCAAAATGGGCGGTCCCATCCCCTCATCCCCATCATCAATATCATCGTCATCACTGTCATCACCCTCCTCATCATCTCTACCAACATCCTCATATCCTCCCATAGCCTCCTCTACCTATGCCTCATACGCTATAATGCAGGATCATCAAGTAATGGAGGGGGCTCAACAAGACTCATCAATATCAAAAAAGGGTGTGTATGGAAGTACTAAGCATACTCCATCATCCGAGCATCCATGATATTAGGTATATAATACCATATCTCTTGTTGTAATCCTAGATACTCCACCCATGCCGCCTCATAGGAAATAAAAGGTCCCCACTCTACAACATCCTCCCTCTGCCTGGAATAATGAGCAACTTCCTACAAAATAACCCGAACTCTCCCAAACTGTCTCAACACCCACATGACAAAAAATCTCTCTATGATGAAGGGGGTCCTACCAATCAGATATCTCGATAGGCCACACTAGGGAAAATCAATGTCATCCTCATCCCAATCCTCACAGTCTAAATATGACCTCCATATGACTATATCCATGTCATCCAAAACCCTCCTCCAGTACTCCAGCTTACCAAACTTAGGATGGGCAAGTGGACTTGTGTAAGCATATACATATGGATGACCTATTTGATGACCTCTCTCTACAAAATGGTGGGTAATAGCAATATGTTCCCATGCCCATATCTATAAAAGGGTAACTCTAGAAGATATGCTCTTCCCCTCTGTATATATCACCTAATGAAAATCATGGTATAGGTGGGCCAACATGCATGAACCCCATGCATACCTCATTTTCTAAAGTATCATTTTCTCTAGAATCCAACCCCATCCTATCGATAGTCCCTTTGACTTATGGTTGGGACACAAAAATCCACCAATGAATCCAACCAATAATGAGGGGAGGGGGGCATAACTCAAAACTATCTCAATCCATGGGATCTCATATCCACTAATGGTCACATCTTGGAATACTCTTTGTAAGGCATGGGTACCACCCACCTCCTTGTGGTCATAGACCACAATCTCGCCTATCATTGGAATCCCCAATATCCTATATACATCCTTAGGAGTCACTGTGATCTCACTAGAGGGAAAATGGAAGGTATTATGCTCACTGTGACACCACTCAACTAAGGCTATCAGTAACCCCCTATTGATCCTATACTGTAGGATCCTAAGTAATTATCCCAACCCACATCTATAAATCACTCCAATCTCAGGCTCTGACAATCTAGGGATCATCTCGTAGGTCCTAGGAAATCTCTTTCTGACCTAGAGGATCTTAAAATCCTCCTATACATCATATCAATATAAATCAATCAAATTACAATATCATGGTGATACAATCAATTGATTAGGAAAGTATATCATGCATGAAATCACAACATGCAATCAACAAAATTAAATAAACTAACATCATCAATATCATCAATTTACTATTTATTTTTCATCAAGCATCAAGATGAATTTATCTACACATCAAATTTGATCATCGATATTATTTGTGTTTCATGAGGAAGCCAAATTTATCAAATTTAACTACATATATCTACTATTTGTTTTTTTATCAAGTATGAAGACAAATTTATCTACAAATCAGCATTCAAATCAATCATTTTACTATTTGTTTTTAATTTGAATATGAGGAAAAATTTATCAGATCATCATAAAAATCAGATATGTTATCCTTGATGCTAATCAATTTTATCAAATTAGTTGTCTAATATAGAAACAACATCAAGAAATCATGATTATTCTTGAAATAATCATCAAAATCAAGAATCTGCAGGTAAAAATAGTAAAAATCATCTAAAATATCATGGATGCGCTAAAATAGACAAGCTATGCGCCAATTCAACAAATGTGCTAGTTTATCCATGGATGCGTGCGTGAAAATAGCAAGTGGATGCACCATTTTATTAGATGCTCTAATCTATTAGGCATATGAGCTACTTTATCAATCCAAAGCACTAAATTTACCGATGTGCTAGTTTATCCATGGAAGCATTAAATCTACTAATGTGCTAATATATCACACATATGCACTAGCCTATGATCTAAATGTGCTACTTTGCATGCACTAAAGGAACTTATCTATGCACTAAAACAACAAGGAAAAACTTCAAAACTTCAAAATGTGTGCGAAATTCATGGAAAAATTTCACAAAAGCGGTTTAGAATCTTATCGGGGGTCTATAAGAAATTGGTCTCTGATGTCAATGTACCCTCTCAAATATATGCCTCTCATAATGGATCACCATATCGTCTACAATCTCTTAGAGCTCTCTAATCACCAAAATAAAATAGTAAAAATGACAATTACTTTTTACCTTTTTACACCTTTTAAGGGGGTAATTGAGGGGGTGTTATTTTTATTTTTCACCAAGCCCATTTCATCCAAGGGGACCTTTTCTTCTTTTTCATCAGGAGATAAATCGACAAACCTACATCAAATAAAAAATCATCAAAAAATTCAAAAGATACAAACACATGATTTATCTCTTGAGGGGGCATCACATCATTGATCAATTTTTCAAAGTCGGGGGAAAATTTTCTTTATCTGAATTTTTCTTCGAAGCAATGTGTAAAACACATCACTTCAAAGAGGGGCAAAATGTATACATCTAAAAGTGGTCACATCATATTAAGTCTAGTAATTAATTAAATATGAGTTATTTAATTAATCTTCTAATTTTATCTATATATAAATAAATTTAATTATTTATTTATATTGTTCATTTTCTAATTCTTCTATTTTTATCATGTTTTTCCTCTTAATTAATTAAATAAAATTTACAATTTATTTTAATTAATTGTCCTATTGCTTTAAATTCAAATTTTTTGAATAAAGTGAATGTTCTTCTAAATTCATAAACCATCATCATTTCCTTAAATTCTCATTTCACATATAATTAAATATTTTAAATATTTAATTAGAAACTTCTTATTCAGTTTTTATACATAATTAAATATTAATATTTAATCATGGAAGCTTCTAAATCCACATGTCACATGAAATTAAATAATTTTATTATTTAATTATTAAATTATCCTCAACTACCAACTAACTTCTCATAGCTAAAAGTGACAAATGGCCATCTTCCTTCATTTTTGAATGGAAAAGGTTTTGTAGGAGGAAACATCTTCCTTCTTTTTCTCTACCTTCCATCTTTCTCTCTAATTTCTCGATCTTCCACCGTTCATCTTACCAAACTCAATTTCAACTGTTGATCTTTTTCAATTCATCCTTTGCCTCCAAAAGTCTATAAATAAGACCTCTTTGTTCTTTGAAAATCCATCTAGTTGCATAGCATGAGAATTATAGTTGAATTATCAAGCATTTATCATCTAAATATCCTATATTTCATAATCATAACATATTATATTAGCTTTCATCATATTAACATAAATAATCATGGTAGAATAGCTTGCATAATCTATTCTTACTTTCATTATCTCACATCATTTAGCATAAGAATGAATTTTGCATATCATCTCATTCTCTAGCTTGTCATTCTATTGAGCTTTTGCTTATACAATATGAGAGAAAGCAACTTAAAATGAATCTTTGGAGATAGAGGGCAATGGGCCATCTTTGAAGAATCTGTTGGGTTTGAAGTTTATTTAGTTTTAAATTAGATTCTTTGATATAATATTTCATTGGTGTGTAGTTTAACTTAGTTGTTTCCACATATTTCCACACACAATATGGATTGATTATTTCGAGCATACATCAAACAATTTAGCTTTATTCAACATTTTCCTAGCCATCTCCTGAACTGTTGTGTTATTTCTTTGTACTACTCCATTTTGCTGAGGAGTTCTAACTATAAAAAAATGTCACTTTATTCCATGTTCTTCATAGCATTCCTCAAATTCATTTGATATGAATTCACCACCTCTATCAAACCTTAATATCTTTATTCTAGCTTTCATTTCATTCTCAACCATTGAATTGAAAATATTAAATCTACTAAAAGATTTTGATTTTTCATTTAATAATGTAACCCATGTCATACTAGATCAATTATCAACAAGTAACATGAAATACCTTTCACCTTGAAGAATCTTTGTTTTGGTAGGTCTGCACAAATTGGTATGGATTAGATCCAAAGGTATTATAGTATAATACTCCTTGGTTTTGACTCTCATTCTTGTCTGCTTCCCAATCTGACACTCTTTACACATGGTGCTTGTAGGTTTGGTAATCCTCGACATATCTCTAACTGCTTCCATGCAACTGATGTTCACAAGATTGTCAAACTTGATATGTCCCTTCCTTTTGTACCACAACCAAACTTCATTTTTTTGTCTTAGAAGATAACTTCCTCCCTTAACACCTTTTATATTGTATAAATTGTTTTAAGTCCTAGCTCCTTTTGTCACCAATTTTCCAAAATTAGCTCTTTTGATTTCACACCCCTGATCATGAAATAAAATATTCTATCATTTTTTGCTCATCTAGACTACATTGAGAAGATTATTCTGGAGACCTTTATAATATAGAACATCCTATTTCTTTTAGTTTCCATCAATACTTATGGTGCCATTTCTACAAATATTTTCTGATGAATTATCTCCAAACTTTATTGATCTAAAATTCCACTTAACCAAATTGATGAATTTGATTTTGCGACTAGTCATGTGACTTGAACAACCAAACAACCACTATATTTTACATTGATATTCATTTGTCCTTGAGCATGGTATGATATATGGAAAATCATTGCATTTTCAACCTCATTATCATATTCCTCTCTTTTGGAGGTGTCGTTCTCATTGAATTGCTCAATAACATCTACTTTTTCTGCCAGTTCACTTTTATAGAACTTTACTATATGTCAAACATTATTGAAAAATTTGAGATACCCCATTTATATTCACTAGAGAAAAAAGATAATTTCTACTTACAAAATTCATTCTATTCATTTCAAATTTACACTCTACAACCTTAAGACCATACTTATTGTAGATGAAACAATAACCAAAAAATGCATGATTGAACCTACTTTTGGAGAAACTTCTTACATGGTGAGATCTTTCTTGAAGTCTGGCATCAGCTTCCAAATTTTCAAACATTTCTTTCTCCAACTCCTTTTTGAGTAAAAGGATTTCTTTCTCAAGTTTTGTACATTCTTTTATCTTAGCTTCAATCAGGGCCTTTTATATTTTGTTCTCTTTCTTTGCACATTCTAGGACTTCAAGAGCAGAGACAAGTTCACCTTCAAAATCAAATTCACCTTCTTCTTCATCCACAAGTTTTCTTGAACTTATAGATATCACAATGTCCATGAATAAAGACCCATCTCCATCATCATTTGACGAGCACTGATCTCCTTCATTCGAGGAGCATTATTCTTCTTTGGAGAGAAGGTTCCTCTTGAAATTGTTTCTCTTGAACCCTTTGTTGTTGTTTTCATTTTCTCCAAAAGGAAATTTAGATCCATAACCAATTATTCCACAATTAAAAAATTTGAAAGGTAGTTTACCTTTTTACTTGTCTGATCCCTTTGTTAGCTTCCTAACAAAGTTTGCTTCTTCTTCCTCAGATTCATTGTGTGAACCAAATGTCCCTTCTTTCTTCACAAATTTGAATGCAACTTCTCTCTTATGTGTACCTTGGATTTTATTTATCATTTCATAAGTAGTGAGGGATCCAAATAACTCTTCCATGGTAAGCTTTGTTAGATATTTGGCTTCTTCAATTGCAAAGAATTTTGAATCAAACCAATGAGAGAGAGTTCTCAAAACTTTCTTCACCACCTTAGAGTCAGGCATGTCTTCACCAAGACCTCTGATTCCATTGACATCTTCATCTACCCAAAGCAAATATTTGGCTATGTTCTCCTATTATTTCAGCTTCTGATTTTTAAATAATGTTCTGTAAGATTGCAACTTTGCTTGTTTCACACTATCATTTCCTTCATAGATATTTTTGAGTTGATCCCATATATCCTTGGTTGTCTTGTATTGTACTACCTTAAAAAATTCAGAGTTTTCTAACCCACTTAGGATATCATTATTTTCTTTATAATTTTTCTCATGAGACTTCTTTGCATTAAGATCTATGATAGGGTGATCAAGTTCAATATAATCATCCTTGGTGGCTCTCCAAATATCATAACCTAGTAATGAGATATAGGCATCCATCCTCACACTCTAGAAGGCATGGTTATTCCCATTAAACAATGGTGCCTTAGATGAGGAATCCTTCTGAGCCATGTGTTCTAATCCAAGATCTACCTTCAACTATTAGCTTGCACCAAGGAACTCATCTTTGATACCAATTGTTAGAACACATATGTACTAAGAGGGGGATGAAGCAGTATATCCCTCAAATTAATCCAATTCAAATTTTAATAATAAAAAAATATCATTGTCTTAAGCAAATAAAGCATTCAAAGCACAAGAACACAACCAAAACACCAGATATATGTGGAAAACCCCACAAGGGAAAAAACACAATTAGAAAGTTGCTTTGATCTACTATCAAAATATAGCCTCACAAAAATGAAACAAGATTTACAACACAGTTTTATGGATTCAACCACAGGAATTTTACAACTCCCTATCAATACAACACTTACAAAAAGAGGCTACAACCTCAACATAGAATAATTGATGAATTCAAATGATCAACTACCACCAAAACAATTCTATTACCTTTGGCTCACTACCTTTTGATGCAGGAGCATCCTTGGTTCTTGACAATCTTGCATCAACCAAAAATATTTTCATTCAGTTCTATTCTTGTTTTTTTCTTGTTCTTGTTCAAGTTGGGAGCTTTGTTATTTATTTGTGTTTTCTCACCATATCTCACATACCTATGGTTTCATCGTGGACATGTTCAATACCTCGTTCCAAGTTTTCAACTTGATTGGATCTTTTTCCGGCAAGTTATCACTTCTAGTGTATGTGACAGTTTTGGGGACTTCCTTGGAATAAGTTCAAAACCTAACGGCTAGTTGAATCAATCACGGATTTTTCCCATGACTTGTGGATCCTCACAGTGTGTTTATATTTATTTCATGTAGTGCCCCCAACCTTACACTTAGGTCCACACTTCATCATGCGCATCTACCATGGAAGAATTTAAGATTTGAGGCCGACCTATTCTTGCACACGTTACATTTTCTTCATCGGATATTGTAATAATATTTGACCAACACAGATGTATCTTGATCCACATATATGATATAAATCTTGTATTGAATTATTATATTAGCAAGAAACAACAAAAAATTAGAATAAGATGTATATAGAGTCGATCTATAGGATTTTCGATCGCATGTATGAGCATTGTATTTTGAGCATATTGTAATCAGGCCAGTGAGCCAATCTGTATGGTCGGATGTGGCCAACTATATGTAATTGGATTTCATGATAATAAGAATGTGTTAATCTGAAATTTCTTCCAGATTTTGTGCTGCTTTTGTTGTGTTACTCTTGCTGCACAACCCAAATTGTTCTCTTTGAGGACCCTCCTATAATGACTATTATCACCTTCGACACTCAAAATTCACTTCTACTTTTGGCTCACTACCTTCAACACTTCACTCACAAACCTCTAATTTTGGCTCACTACGTTCAACACTTCACTCACACACCTCTACTTCTAGATCACTACCTTCAATACTTCACTTACACACCTCTTCTTTCAACTCATTTCATTCAACACTTCACTTACACACTTTTTCTTTCAGCTCACTACCTTCAACAAACTTCAAATACTCCTTCACACATTCACACATATTATTCTACCTTCAACTCATTGCTTTCATCATATATCACTATTAGCACATTGAATACACACACTACTACTACTAACTCGATCACACACTTGAGCCTTCATTTATACCTTCTACAAGATTCAAAAAATTTCTCCTTGTTGACCAAACTAAAACGTGTAAACATGAAATATGCAATGGCCATAATGAGTCAACTCCAAATAATCCATGGGGAAAGGAAATTGAATTTTGTCTAAGCCAAGAGATAAGAAAGACCTATTTTACATTTGCACATAGTCTCAAGCTAGTGCATGCAATAAAAACTTGGTGCAAACACCTCAAAATACCAAGTCAGCCCAACAAACACTTAACCATCTAAATATTAACTCCAAACCAAAAGTAGTACCAAAGATATTAGATAAATTCATGTGTATCACATAACAAGCACTAAATGATATTCTAAAATATTTTCATTCCCTCCTTTTACAACTTCACACAAAATTAAGTTGGCATGGGAAAACAAACACAAAACCAATATGTCTTACATACCTAGACAACAAAGTTTTGAGATAGAACATTAAAAACTCAACTTGTGGTACACCTCAACATGTGAAACTTGAAGGGAGAAAAAAATTAGACATTTTTAACTCATCCTCCAAACCGCAAGACCATAACATCAACTACAAATAAATGTGAAGAATTTATTTGAACCTTCATGACTGTGATAGTACAATCTTCACATTGAAATTTTTAGAAACCTCTGCGGTAACTTTTATGTTATGAAAATAATAACATACATACATAACATCTTCCTCTATCTAACTTACAAACCACAAGACCACATCTTCAAATGCAAAGGAATACAAAGCATTATCTAGATCTTTTTTGTACATATTGATCCACTATCTACAAGAAAGTATTTTATACATGTTTTACATCAATAGATAGTGAATAAAAAATTCAAAAAATCATTTACCTACATATTCATGAGCAATAAGAAATATAGGACAACTATTATAGCAAGCTCATGACATACATCTTCATACATAATAATTTTGATCAACATACCACTTCTAGCATATGCAACCATCCACACACTACCACTTTGTTGACATCAATGACAATACCAAAAAAAATATCCATTTTGTTGACATCAGTGATAAAAAATGTAACAACATTCCAAAAAACCCATAGATACAATCAACATGAATCTAAAACATAAAAGTACAACCATCCATCAAGAACAAGAGTGCTAGTAGGTCAAGGTCCATAATAGATATTGTTGTAGGCTACCATAAAAGGTTCATAGAGGATAAAAGAGATATTAGTGTTGGAAATGTATGTCTCATCTTCCTGGCTTGGACTTCCATTTTGCCTTGGAGCCCTGTTTCTAGCCTTTACCGCCATACTGCTGCAAGCTTTCCTTGGTGGCGCGGTTGTACGATTTACCACTTTATCGTGGGCCACCTAGCTTTGTCTGGCGGTTGGGCAGTGTTACCGCCTTACCGCAACAGTCTTCTTCAAGACTATCGGTGGTGCAGTGAGTGGCGACAGTTGGCACGGTGGTTATCACCATACTATAGGGGTTGCTCGGAGGTGGCGAGGTAGTGTAGTTGGTAGTGTGTTGGTGGAGCAATGCTTTACCACATTACCGTAGGAGTTGCTCGTTGGTGGCGCAGTAGTAGCTGGTGGTTGAAGGGCGGCGGTCTGGTGTTGGTTACTGCTTTACCGCCTTCTGTGCTCGGGGAAGCCCTGGTGGTTGCGGTGGATGACTGGTGGTCAGCAATAGTGGTTACCGCCTTACCGTGGGTGGTGAGAAGACTCACCGTGGTGGCCATGGTAAGATCATTGGCGGTCTTCCTGGTGGTCATCACCATACTATGGGGTCGCCTGGCAGCCCCCGTGGTAGCATGGTTGACTGTTAGCAGTCTAGGCTGGCGGTGTCACTGCGTTACCACGGTTGTCTGGCGTTTGAGGCATGGTAGTGTGGGGCGATTAGAGATGGAGCTCAGGTGGGCTCACTGCCACATTGCAAACGGTTCAGTTAGACTCGACGGTAGCATGGGGTATCTTTGGTAGAGCTCGGTGGAGTTTGAGTGAGCTCACTACATTATCGTGGCCAGGTCAATTGAGCTCGCGATAGCACAGTTGGAGGCCGAAGGGTCATTGTATGCTCACCGCCATACCACGAAGGGTGTTTGGACTCAAAGTGGTAGCATGGTGGAAGGTAGAGGTGAGCTTGGAGCTCGACCGACTAAGCTTGATCATGTTTGACCAGAGGTCAAAGGAAGTGAACAAATAGTAATGCGACACCTGGCTCAGGGTCAAGATGTTGATTGGCTAGGTGCCAAAATAGTGTTTGATAGTTATTGTAGGCCGAGTTTTCAGTTGAAGACAAGACCTGATTTGAGTGAGGAATTGAATGCTTGGGTGGCCCGATGCAAGAAGATCTATCAGTAATATCCTGATACTTGATGATTTGAATAGGCAGGACAAGTTGGCACATGGTAAGATATTAATTAATGTTGTGTTCTTGTAGAGTGAAAAAGAGCCATTAGAGAGAGAGGCAAAGAGTGTTCAAATGATCCTAACTATGAACACTTTGTCTCTTAGTTCTGCGAATATGTGAACCTGTGGAGGCTGTGTGGCTGGGCTGGCAATCAGTCTAGTAGTGACAGTCATTTGTGAGGAACTGAAGGGAATCTACATGATATGTCATTGAGGACATTGTAATCATGTGAAGTTTTTGTTTTGTGTTGCTTGTATTTTTTCTCTAGATGAACAAGATGTGACTCTTGTAACTATTTTCTGTTGTTAAATAATACAATGGCTCGATCTTTTGGAGTGTGAGGTTTTTCACCTGAAAAGGTTTTCCCCACTATATCTATGTTTCTACATGTTTGTATTTCATGTTGTTAAATTATGCTATCTTGAATTTGTGCTTGTGTTGAATCTATTATAAGTTTTGCATTTACTTTTCTCAGAGGATCAATGGGGGAGCAATTGTGCCTGCTTCTGCTTTATGGCATAGTTGTTTGTCTTTGAAGTGATAAAAATGAAAATCACTAAGGAAATGTTGTCTTAGACGTGTTCTATGATGACATAACTGACTCTGTATCTCCAAAAAGTGATATCAAACCTGGTTGAAGGAGGTTGAGGCTTGATGATACTAACAAGTGGTGTCAAAGCCTTCTCCTGGTTACTGGATTTCTGGATATTTCTCTTGTGTTGATTTCTTAGCCTGGCAAGATTGAGGAAATCTAGAGAAATCAGTTGGTGATTGATCCTTTGATGAGTGGAATTTTTTCTTCTTTTTTTCAACATGCAGTTTGAAAGATGTTGGAGATGATTGGAGTTCATCATATTGTGGTTATGTGGTCTGAGGCTCCTGGCTCATAGCAAATGTTCCTGATGCAAAGGGCATGAGATTTTCTTGTGGTTGTGTTGCAAAAAAGTGTGGTTTCATACTCAGTACTTGTGTGAGAGGCTTCCTAGTGGTATGGATTTGCTTGTGTTGTTGTTCAACCATGAAGTTGTGCGCTTGTGTTGGGTGTTTTGACTTAGCACTAAAGGCAGTTTCTCTGCTGCTCTGATTGCATGGAGGCTATGAAGTTGATCCTAGTGGTCTACAAATTATGTATAGCCTGGCTCTCTCCTATGCTTGTGCATGACTATGGTTTTTGGAACTGGTATGAAATGGACCTGCTATTTCATTCTACCCTGTGTCTTGCACTCGCATCGTTTAGATTCATGTCTTTGGCTCTGAAAAGTTTTGTAGATTTTCCTAAAAAGTTTATCATGCATATTCATGTTTATTTTCATTGTTTTTTTTAACCGTGATGGTTGTGTGCAGACTCCTGAGTCATCTAGATGAGCAGTGAATATGGAGATGCATGGGTGTTTTATAAACACTGTGGTTTTGCAAGTTTTACACGGTCAAGAAAAACTTGTGGAGTGTGGAGTTCTTGTTCAGCTATTTTCTAGACCCTAGCTTCTGGGGTGTGACTGGATGAGATACTTGTAGTTCAACATGGTTTGAGGAGGTGTGATGTCTTCTCTGCATGGGAGTGTTGATATGAGTTTCTCTTTCAACATTATTGTGGTGTGCTTGTTGGTTTCCTAGACTATGGTGCTTGAGTTGTCGATGTGATTGGCAAATTGAATCTATTTTTGATCTGGAGTTTGAGTCAAGTTGTCTACATGGGTTGTTCCTTTTATTTATCTCAGTTTTGCAGTTTCCAATGTGATGATAGATTCGCAGGGTTTTTCATTGAAGTGGATGTACGAGTTGTGCATCTTTGTGGATTGTCTTTACCTACATGTTTGTCATGAGTCAACTCAGAAGTGGACTATCATTATCCATGAGATTTCTTTTGTGTTGGTGCAGATCTATTAGTTGACCTTGTATGTGGTCACTTGTGCATTGGTGTGGTTGTTTTGAGATAAGACGATCGACAACATTGGAGTACCTGAATAGTCAGTGATGGGGACCTATAGCATTAGAATCATGATGTCATGGAGAGCTCATTACATGTCTAGTGTAAGATTTTGACAATGATGGGGTGGTCGGTCATGGTGCTTGGAGAGCTCGATGTCACAGTTCAATGGGAGATTTAGAAGTGACTGTGGATTCATCACTTGATGGTGAATGATCTTCTTTGGTGTTGTAGATGCTTTTTGAGGACTCTTAGATCCTGTTGTTGCAAGAGAGTTCTTTCACATCTGGATGGTCACTATCTGAATATGTGCAACATCTTGGAGCCATGGAGGATATTTTCAGTCTTTGGCTAAGATGATGGTGGTTCTTGACAGGTGATGTTGGTTTAGAGTTTGTTTTCTTTATGTCATGGTATACTCTTGCTTGTGCATTATAGTTTTGGCATGTTTCTTTTCTCTTGAGACCATGGATAGTTCACTTGAAGCATGGTATCTCCTAAGGGGGGTGAGTAGATCATGGTGTCATGATAAGTTCTTGTTCCTAGGTTTGGAGCTTTGGCAGTGGTCTAGGGTTTCTTTATGTTTTGAGTAATTTGGTCATATGTTGGTGGACTTCATGATTAAGTGTAGTTTTGCAGATTGGAGTTAGCATTAAATGATAGGTGATGGTGCTCATGGATGCATGGAGAATAAGGTGAGGCTGGAATTCTTTTAAGAATGTTGTTGTTATAGCTGAAAGTACGAGTAGCCTGCACCTTGGTTGAATGTGAGTTCAACAGAGACCATGAAGGATAATGCTCTTGGGTAAGTCACATTGGCTTGTATATCTTGGAGGAGCATCTTTTCTTTTCTTCTTGGTCTGATCGGTAGTGGTGTTTATTTGAAAGGTGGGCAACATAGTGGATCTCCTTGTGCTTTTGAGGACTGATAGGAGATGGTTATATGGGTGTGAGATGCCTTTGTGGAGCCGAGTTGGTAACATTTTTTGGTCATGTGTTGTTACTTGGGTGATGACACGAAGGTTCTTGTGCCTCTTTCTTCAGTCAGATATGGAGGCTTTCTTGGAAGAGCTCTAGAAGATAGTTGAGATAAACGTTTCTTGTAGCAAGAGGTTGCAGGTGGTGGAAATAAGTGTGGATGTTCCTTGGAACTACATGGTTACTCATTTCTATGTGCATGGATTGGTGGATGTAGTATTCCTAGATCATGTGTGATGGTGCTTTTTTTGCACTCATCTGGATAGTACCCTTGCAGTGGGAGTACCTAGACGTGTTTGGTCTTTTGACTGGTTGACACTTGGTGCATGTTTTTGTTGTTGATGGGTTGGTTGTGTGATGGCATGAGTTCACTGATGAACATAACTTTGAGGTATGGGTGGTTGGATGATTTAGCATGAGTTGTGGGTGTTGGTTTTTAGTTGCATGGGCTTGATTAGTTGGATGGGAGCAGTCATTTTCTGGTTGCAGTTCTAGCTGATGGTTTATCTTGTTATGGAGTTTGTTTACGACAGAAATAGAACCTTTCAGCATCGAGGGTATATAATTTATATTTACCATTTCTAAATCAAATCAAGTCATCTTTCTGGATCAGGTTATTTCTGATCTATTAAACGAATTGACCATAAAAAAATGAATGGTGGAGATACTCACTTTTATTCTATTCAAAAAATATTGATATTGGCAATATGCATGGTGGAGATACTCATTTTTATTATATTCAAGCACTATGCATATTGTCAACCCCAAAATGATGGGAAGATTTGTTGGATTGGCGCTACATTAAGATGAAAAATTATTAGAAATATCAAGCCGTTATTCATTAAAAATCAAATAATAACTACTTTTTTTTTCTTTTTTATTTCATCGATTCGGTTCGTTCTCGGTGGAACAACTCTAATCTTTTTCATTTCTTCCATACCCATTGAAAATGATTCTTTATGTGCTTCTCTATATAAGATCGCACAACAGTAAAATACATGAAATGAACATATAATAAGAGAAATAAAAATGGATAATAAGAAAACAACCATGACACAAAACGCGTATAATAAAAAAAATTTATATGATTAAAAGTTATTAATAAATTTATTGGACCTAGACATAGACGCGTTCTTTAAGAATGTAAGGTGCCATTTTAGGATTCCATTTTATGGTCTCATGACCAAAATGAACTCCTACTTTTACCATCTCTTTCAAATTGATGTTCCAATTTTTTTTCGTCATTTTGTTTTTATTTTTTACTATGAACTGGAATATCTACATTCCAATGGAATGGGTTAGATTGCTTGCCATAGCGTACTTGGTACAAGATATTCATTTCATTTTTTTTTATTTTAAAAGAACTAAGAAGAAGAATTTGCATCTCTTCTAAGATGGCTACAAAATAGGATCAAACGTCACTACAGTTACTTGGATCATATGAAAAAGGATAATCATGATCCCACGGTCCAATATATCCCGGAACCAAATCATCAAGCTATTGCCAAATTTCAAAAAATGAAGGATCCTTCTTATTCCAAAAAGAAGAAGAAGAATTACAATTCTTCTAAGAGAAAACATGGAGAAGTTGCCGATTCGAGCTTTTGTAATCTATCTTTTTTCGTCTTTTCTCTTTCTTGCTTACGTTTCTTTCTCTCCTCTTTAAGCTTTTGGATTGCTGCTAGCTTATTTTGCCTTTTTTTTGCTTTTTCCTTGAGACTTTGCATCACAAAAGCAACAACATCAAAGTCCTTGTCTATTTCAAGTTCTTTAAACTCCCACATTAGCCTAATCATGTTCACTAATCTCGAAAACACATATTTACCGAAAAGGGCAGGATTCAGCAATTGGAGAGCTACTCCAAGAAAAAACTCTATTGCAAGATTGTTAATCCAAGGGAACAATAGATTGGAGAAGAGTATTCTAATCAAAAGAAATAAGAAGACTGGCACAAACATTAGAGTCATCGCATGATGTTTAAATAACACTCTATAAATAGGGGAAAGATAAATCGATGAAAAGACTATAAATTGACCCACTTAAGAAATCCGTTGGACAAGCCGATTCACACCTCTTACAACCTACGCAGTCTTATATTATTGGAGCAGAAGTAATTTGCTTAGCTTTACATCCTTCCCAAGGTATCATTTCTAATACATCTATGGGACACGCTCGTACACACTGGGTACAACCAATACATGTATCATAAATTTTGACTGAATGTGCCATTGGATCTAAGAACTCCATTAGTTGTCATATAAAAAAATTTAAATTGAATAAGATTTTTTAATTGTGTTCTCGTTGTGCTTTGTTGCTACTTTTGTGGTGCATTTTCCACTTGAAGGATCTGATGCTTGTGTTATGGAGACTGGTGCATATACACCTTGGCTTGTTCCTTTTCCTCTATTGAATGTTTCGAGTTGTAGCCTGAGATTGTGGACATTTTTCAAATGTCATTGCATGTGTCCTGGTTGGAGCATGGAAGCACGGTGATGGTCCTTGTTCGCATTTTGGAAGAAGCCAGTAAGACTTTGTCAAGTGAGAGATTGATGGAAATGTATGGCTCATCTTCCTGGCTTGGACTTCTATTTTGACTTGGAGCCCTATTTCTGGCCTTTACCACCATACCGTTGCAAGCTTTCCTTGGTGGCACGGTTGTGCGGTTTACCGCTTTACCGTGGGCCACCTTGCTTGGTCTGGCGGTTGGACAGTGTTACCGAATTACCACGATGGTCTTCTTTAGGACTAGTGGTGGCATGGTGAGTGGCGATAATATGCGTGGCGGTTACCGCCATACTGCAGGGGTTGCTCGAAGGTGGTGAGGTAGTGTGGTTGGTAGCATGTTGGCACATCAATGCTTTGTCGCCTTACCACAGGAGTTGTTCATTGGTGGCGCGGTAGTAGCTGGCAGTTGAAAGGTGACGGTCTAGTGTCAGTTATCGCTTTATCATAGATGGTGCTTGAGGAAGCCATGGTGGTTGCGGTGGATGGCAGGCGGTCAACGATAGTGGTTACCACCTTATCATGGGTGGTGAGAAGACTCACTGCGGTGGCCATGGTAAGACCGTTGGTGGTCTACCTAGCGATCACCACCCTACCATGGGGTAGCTTGGCGGCCCTCGCGGTAGCACAGTTGACCATTAGCAGTCTGGGTTGGTGGTGTCACCACCTTACCGCGGTTGTCTGGCGGTTGGGGCACGATAGTGCAGGACGATCAGAGATGGAGCTCGGGTGGGCTCACCACCACACCATCGATGGGTCGGTTGGACTCGGCAGTAGCACGAGGTATCTTCGATAGAGCTCGGGTGAGTTTGCTATATTACTATGGCTGGGTCAACTGAACTCAGCGATAGCTCCATTGGAGGCCGAAGGGTCATTGTAGGCTCACTACCATATTGGGAAGGGTGTTTGGACTTGAAGCGGTAGCACGGTGGAAGGCAGAGGTGAGCTTGGAGCTCGGCCAACTAAGCTTGACCAAGTTTGACCAGAGGTCAAAGGCAGTGAACAACCAAAAATGTGACATGTGGCTCAAGGTTAGGATGTTGATTGGCTAGGTGCCAAAATAGTGTTTGACAGTTATTGCAGGCTAAGTTTTCAGTGGAAGACAGGACCTGATTTGGGCAAGGAGTTGAATGCCTGGGTGGCCCGATGCAAGAAGATCTATCAGTAATATCCTGAGGACACTTTATCATTTGAACAGGCAGGATAGGTTGGCGCATGGTAAGAGATTAAGTAATCTTATGTGCTCATAGAGTGAAAAAGAGTGATTAGAGAGAGAGGCAAAGAGTGTTTGAATGGTCCTGATTGTGAACACTTTGTCTCTTAGTTCTATGAAGATGTGAACCTGTGGAGGCTATGTGGCTAGGCTGGAAATCAGTCTGACTGTGACAATCATTTGTGAGGAGCTAAAGGGAATCTACATGATATGTCATTGAGGACATTGTAATCATGTGAAGTTTTTGTTTTGTGTTACCTGTATTGTTTCTCCAAATGAACAAGATGTGACTCTTGTATTGGCTATGAGCCTAATATTGTATTGTAACTATTTTTTGTTGCTGAATAATATAATGGCTTGATCTTTTGGAGTGTGGGTTTTTTTACCTGAAAAGGCTTTCCCCACGTATATCTATGTGTCTACATGTTTGTCTTTCATGTTGTTAGATTTTGCTATCTTGAATTTGTGCTTGGGTTGAATCTGTTATAAGTTTTGCATTTACTTTTCTCAGAGGATCAATGGGGGATCAACTGTGCCTACTTCCACTTTATGGCATATTTTTTGTGTCTTTGAAGTGATAAAAATGAAAATCACTAAGGTACTATTGTCTTAGACGTGTTCTATGATGACAAAACTAACTCCGTATCTCCAACAATTAGTTGTAACTAGGAGTTATGTCCCTTCATGGGAATGCATACATATACAATGAAAATCATGTGCAAAGAGATTGATATGTATATGAGTAGAGACTAAGATCTTCCTTTTATATATGATTAGAATATAATATAGGGAGATATAAGGATTTATCTATGCATGTGTTTTGAATGGATGAATAACTCTTTGTTATTAGTATATTTTACATTTTTTTCATCTTAAGATATTACCACAATTTCTTATTTCTATTTCTATATCCTTTAAGGTGTAAACTGAATACATAAGAGGTCTTGGGTTAGAAATCTTTGGACTGTACTTCCTCATCCTTCTTTCCAACATTGGTTTCGTTGTTGTGACCTTGGAGAAAACAATAAAGAAAGTATAAAGTATAAGAAGGAAAAGAAGATGGAAAAAAATTGTGTCACATCCTAAGGGCCAATGGCCACCTTTTTGAGAGGGGGTGAAAAATGGAAAGGGGGAGGGATTTGAAAAGATCCTTAAAAATATGCAATTGTTCAAACAATTTTACCCACAAGATATATATACATATAAGGACTAATATGAGATAAAAAGAGGAGAAGGGAGATAATCATGATAATTAGGTTAGAAATAGAAATGAACATAGAATAAAGGAGGTTAAAAAAATCGTTAAAGATAGGAAAGATACCACAAAATAATGGAAGAGGATGAAAAAAGGGCTAAAGAACATAACCTAGAGGTTTTGGAAGAAAATAATTACAAAGAAAGTGAGTGCACCATTGAGGGTGTTGTTGAGCGTGCTAATGTGGGCACTACCAAAGAATAAGAAGAGAGCACCATTATGGGTGCTACAAGAGGGGTTTGAGAAGAGATTTTACATTATGGTTCAAGCAAAAAAAATAAAAATAAAATCATTCAAAACATAGAAGAATAAATTAAAGGCCGTAGAAATTATAGAAAAGAAATGGAACAAGCGGTAGTAATAATTATGACACCTATAAATAAAACATCACCCATAAATTCAAAATGGACAAATACCCAAGTAAAGATAAGCAAGGAGTGGTTACCATTAGAAACTCTGGTACAAAAACTTTGAAATACACCATTTGATGACAATTACTTAGATGAATTAGTAACCAAAAGTATATTAAAGATAAGAAGCAAATGTATGATATAACAAATGAGGAATATTATATAAAGTTAACACCATATAAAAAATTTGATACAATCAAATAATTGAATGACACTAACCGGTAATCAAATATCCCCAAGACTGAAAATAAACTTTGAACAAATGCAACCCCCAAACCAAGACTCGCCCTAATATTGATAAAAGCAAGAATAATTTCAACAAAGGAAGTGGAAAAAAATCTAGAACAACAAAACACATGCAAACAAAAAGAAGAAGAAAACAATATTGACATATTGAGTGGATGCATTTTTGATATAGGATACATAGATAGTGATGAAAAATAAGAAACAATCATGAACACCACTATGAAATTTCCTATGTTTGGATAGGACACAACTGAAACAACAAAACATGTGTTCATTCTGGAATCTTTATGTAAAATAAAACACCTAACCAAAGACAACATCAAACTATTTGACTTTGTTAGATCACTTCAAGGGGAAACATTATAGTGGTATCAAAAGGACTATTTGAACCATAATAAAGATTGGGAAATGATCAAGAAATATTTCCTAGAAAAAATTTCCACACTAGAACTACCTAAGGAGGGAATAAGTAAACTCTAAGAACTAATACAATGGGAAGATGAATCAATCAAATAATTTGATAAAATATTCAAAGAGATCACTAGATAGGTGGAAGAACCTTTAAGTGACAAACAAAAGATCGAGTGGCTCATCTCTAAATTCCTACAAGAAATAAGAATAACACTTGATGGATGAAATTTCAACACATATGGAATTAGTTACATTCACATACTAGATTAAAAACTAGTCATGGTGAAAACAAGATAAAGAAAGAGAAAACAAAGAAATAGATAAAATTAGATTAGGTGTAGAATAGTTAAGACTCCAACAACACATCATGGAAAAAAGAGACATATACACCTAGACCTCTAACATATGGTGTACCTACTTTGGAAGATAAGGTCATGTTAGAAGTGAATTTCCAAAGGAAATAAGGGAAAATAAAGAAAGTGTGTTATGGGTAGACCTCCACACAATACCCAAGAAGGTGAATTCGGTCTATTGTGGGGTTTGTGAAGAGTGGCATGACCATGAGACTAAAGAGTATCAATAATATCTATTATGATTAAGGGAAGACCCTACCATAGTAATTAATAAAGACTAATATACATTGGCATATGTAAAAGGATTGGCAGAAAAATAAATATATGCACATGATAATGGTTACAGAGTACCACCATGGTATCAGAACCACAAGACTACAAACAACATTCAAAATCTAGAACCATACAATAACAATGGTCCATTATGAGGAGGCAAAGGTTGAGGCTAGGGAAGAGGAAGGATAGTAGATGGTACATGATTTGATTATGGAAAAACAAGACACTTTGCAATTGAATGTTAGGGTAAGAAATGAAAACAATGTGGATTCTATAGCCAGGAAGATCATGATGCCTTCAATTGTGATAAGACACATCAATATTATAAAAATACAACCACATACCCAAAATGATGAATTGCAAAATGCTAATGCAAAAAAAATGAGCAAGACTACTCAAGAAGGTGGCCAAGAAACCATAAGAGGAAACAAGGAGATGTCGCAAGGCAGGAAGGGATGAAGGATACATTATTAAAAAAAATTAGTATAGGAGAAGAGTACTACAAATACCATAAAACAAAGGGAAAAAGTAAAGAGGTTATAGTCATGAGGTAAGGAACCAATATTAGAAGATCAGATGTAGTACCATTAAAAAAAGAAAGCTCAAAGGGGGAAGAGGGATTCCACCCTACTAAACAACAACATGATCAAATCCTAGAATATGTTAGGCAAATAATTGAACAAGAACAAGGGAAGGCAAAAAAATAAACAATTATTTTTTAGAACAAGAAGTAAGAATAATAAAATAATTGGCACAAATGGTAGGACAACATGGCCTACTCACAAAATTGAAACAAATCAATAAATACTAGAATAAGAAATCTATTCCAAAATTCAAGATAAAAGGGAAGATTTCAAAAACTAGACCAATCATGATTGATCTCAACATTAATCATAGGAAGATATCTAGGTTAATGGTAGATTTAGGGTTAGATTCAAATATAATTCCAAAAATAATATGTGAATACCTAGGAAGACCTGCACTAGAATCCACCCCATACAATATTAGCCCGACATATGGATCCAAGAAACATCTTGTAGAATTTTGTATAGATTTTGAGGTAGTCACAATCAAGGAAACATTTGATTCTTTTGATGCACTTCTAGAACTAATATGGTTTGTAGATTCACGTGGAGTGATAGACCCAAGGAAGGAAGAAATTTAATTTTTATATGATAGGATAATAGTACACATCCCCTTAGATAAGAACCAATAAGAAACCTATATGTAGAAGAGGTGGATGTGAAGGAGGAGGATGATGATAATAAGAAGATAAACACTCTAAATAAGCTACCTAAAACTGAAATTTTGGAAGACCCAACTTAGAAGGGGAACAAAAGATAGATGCCACCGATGTGAGCACATGTAGAAAGGCTATACTAGAATCATGGATATACGGAAAATTTAAAGTATTTTTTCATTGTATCTTTGGATCCATAAGGTTAAATATGATAGGAAAGGAAACATGAGAAGGATTATCCATAGAAAATACACCACATTATAGTGGAACCATCATAAAAAGTGACAAAAAGGACAATACCAAAGTATCTCACCGTGTGTCCATCATATTTCATGTGGAATATCACACATTAAGTTACCTAAATATTTTGGATTATGGGATCTACTATCATAGCTCTCACAAATAGAAAAAATATTTCCAACTAAAGCACATAGGCTTGAAATCCTACTGCATACTCTCACTTGCACCACCGCATGTTGGAATAACACACATAAACATACTAGCATAAAATGGGAAGCTTTCAAGACTATAATAAAAGAAAGATATTGGATAGAAGTAGGAAAATATGAAGACATACCCATATATGAGGGAGATATCCTACTACAACATCATTTGGACATGTGTATATAGTACTGGGAAGAAAGATATGAGCACAATGATAGACTATATATCTAACTATTCTATTGGACATTAAACCTTGTGGCCAAAACCTAGTACATTGACCATGAGAGACATAGAGAAACCAAAAAATGGAATGAAATAACAGCATATTTCCTTCATACATTTTCTTTCCATAATGAAAATCCTCATATACAAATTACATTATGTAAAATGAAGGAAATTATATTTGAAAACCAGAAGTAGATTAGGACATAGTGTTGCTGCAATATTTATCTCTACCACCCAAAGAAGAAGGTATATGTGAGTACATATTTTCTGGTTGGAACAAGAATTAGTTGAAGCACAAAAACATTGTTATGCGACACAAAATGATGAAGAACATACTCAAAAAATGAAAAAAAATAGATCAAGGAGAAAGAGAAATAGAAGAATCTATGAACCTAAAAAGAAATACTATAATGATCCCATCCAACTAAGACAAGCGAAAATTTTGGTTGAAGGAGATCCCAAGATAACGAGAATAGGGGACTATTGGGATGAAAAGGTAGTAATGCAGAAAATAGAAACCATCTCATAGTTTCAAGATTTATTCCCTCGAAATTTCATAGGAATGAAAAGGATTAAAGAAGAGGTAGGAGTGATGAAAATTCACCTCAAAGGAGTTAAGCCGATATAGTAAATACCTTATAGATTGAATCCAAATATGAAGAAAAAGGTCAAAATAGAGATAAATAAATTGCTAGTTATCAGAATCATTAAACTGGTAGAGGATGTTAATTGGATAAACCTCGTGGTTGTCCAAAACAAAAAACCTAGAGAGATAAGGATTTGTGTAGATTTTAGGGAATTAAATAAAGCTTGCATACATGTTCCCTTTCCCGCCCCATTCACCAAAGAAATCCTATAATCAGTGGCAAGAAGAGAGATATACTCATTTACTTATGACTTTTCTAGATACCATCAAGTTAAAAAAAGGAGGAAGATCAGCCCAAAACTACTTTTTCCATAGAATGGGGCTCATATATGTACACAATAATGCCTTTTGCATTGAAAAAATCCCCAATGGTATTCAATGGAATAATATTTAACACATTTAAATACTTCATACAAGATTTTCTAGAAGTTTACTTGGATGATTAGACTATTTATGAACTAGTAAAAGATCATGTACAAGTACTGCACATGATGCTCAATGGAAGTAGAAGCATGGAAATTTTATTAAATTTGAATAAATGTACATTTTTTATACCATTTAGAACCTTATTAGGCCATATTATATGTAAATATTGATTAATGGTGGATCCTGTGAAAGTTGCACTAATACTAAACTTACTACCACCCAAGAATGCGCTAGAAGTTAGGATATTTTTGGGATATATAGGGTATCATAGAAAGTTTATAAAGGGATATGTAGATACTTGTGGACCATTAGAAGATCTATTGAAGAATAAAACTAGTAGAAATATTTAATAGAATGAGGATTCCCAAAAAGAATTTGACACATTAAAATAAAAGGTTGTAGAAGCACCAATCCTCATAACCTTTTTCATGTTCATGTGGAAACTTCCATTATCACCATAGGAGCAATGCTTCCTCAACCCAAAAGAAACAAAGACCACCATGTTTCCTTTTCCAATAGAAAAATCTTTGTCATAGAGAATAATTATACTATAATGGAGAGAGAGAGAGGTAATGGCCATGGTCTACACACTATCAAAATATAGACACTACCTCCTATTCACCCCATTCACTTTATTCACTGATCATGAACCTATTCAGTATTTAATTAATAATTTTATAACACACAGATTAATATTCAAATGGTTGCACTGTTTCAAGAATTTTAATTTAAAATTATGGTGAAATCCAATGTCTAAGAAGAACATCTCGTACAAATCCCTTTACTTGAATGTCTCGAAGATGCCTCTACTCACAAAAGGCGAGTCTGCAAAGAGTTCATCGTACACATGACGACCTCAATTATAAGGACACTCAAAGACATCCATTTCCCAGGCATATGCTCCCTATATTCTTGGACTTGTTGTAACTTCATTTGTCCCAAACTAGAACGCTTTGAATGCAAAACCATGATATTTGATAAAGTAAAATCTACCCCGAAGAAGTAATCTACCAAGGTCAATGAATTCCTTACCCATAGAAAAACCTCAAGGGACAAGCGATCACTAGACTGAGGTAACAAATTTTCCAGTACTGGTCTCAGAAAGAGGTGTACAAACCAGTAATAGTTACTTGTTCTTGACAGGACATAGATCCATACAAAATTTGGCTGAATTAAACCCTCCTCATCTAACCTAGATATAGGGAAATTTCTCTCCAAAAACCTAAAGTTCTGATGCAGGATCAAATGGACCAAGAAAGAAGAATACCTAAATTTTGATTTGGCTTGGTAATTATTTAGTTGCAGCAACATGTTTGCAGTTATCACATTAGAAAAATGAAAAATACCTTTGTTCTTGCTCATGCTTGAGTATCAGAGACAAGGCCATCTGGAAAGGATGGACTTCCTCGTCATTGTTGTAAGGAAAGAAAAAAAATGTGAAACACATTCATAATGTCAAAAATTAGAGGAGAATGTAGATATGCCTTTAAATTTTATAATTACATATCGTTAAGATGCACATGAAAAAAAATAACATAATAGAGAAATAAACTCAAAACACAATTGACACTAGATTTACGTGGGAAAACCCTTATGAGAGAAAAACCCACCACTCGAAAGAAAATCACTTGTATTACAGTAATCGAATTACATACAAGTTACAAAATTTCATTTCAAATGACAATATTACAAGAGCTATATTTCCCTGATCAACCTTTGAACCATCGAATTCATGAACCCCTTCACAGTTTCAATACATTGCAATGTATAGCAACAACCATGATTGATTCATTCTCTATACAATTGATTCATTTCATTTTCCTCTATTGAACAACCACCAAAATTCCCAGGCATTCAAATGGCCTTTCCAATTCAGCAAACTCCTTCACTTAACATCTTACAACTCAGTAGACCACCAAGAATTCATGCTCTTCCCCTTACACTACACTACAACTTCACATTCAATAGGTTCCCCCAAGTTGGTAGTAACCGTGCTACCACTGGACAGTTTGCACACTCCCCCATTGTATGGTGGTTTATATTGCACTACCACTACACATCCAATGAAACCCTATGGTATGGGGATATCCACTGCACTATTGCTATGCAACAAAGAGGTGCTTGTGGTATGGAAAAACCTGCACCACCACAACCCAGTGTAGAGACACCCGCAATATGGTGGTGTCCACCACATTACCGCTCGACAAGTAAGAGGATTTTGTGGTATGGCAGTAAAATCATAAACATAACACTTAAGAAAATTTTCTGCTTGGTGACAGTATCAGGGTTTCTACCAATGAGTTTGACACACATATTCTCAACAATCTCCCACTTGATGAAGAACTCACTGAATCCCATTCAATACTTGAGGTCATTGAATACTTTGTACCCCAAGGCCCATCGAATTTGCACACCATATAAACTTGTCTATGCTCACTAGATTTGTCAAAGCATTAACAACATTCTTCAAAGTATCCACCTTTTCCAAACAGACCTTTCCATCCTCCACCATATCTCGTACAAAATGGTACTGCACATCAATATTTTTTGTCCTAGCATGGAAAGTAGGATTATTCGCCAAAAAAATGGCACTCTAACTATCACAACAAATAATAATCTTCCCTGCATCAAAACCAATATCAAAACATAATCTTATAAGACAAATAGCTTCCTTACAGGTGTGAGTTTTTTCCATGTACTTAGCCTTAGTATTAGATAAATCATCTACAACCTGTTGCTTTCTTTTCCAACTAACTACAACACCATTCATCATGAAACAATATTTACTAGTGGATCTTCTGTTGTCAATTTCCCCTACCCAATCAGAATCCACATACCCACAAATGTTGAGAGTCCTCTATGCTTCAACCAAATTACCATGGTAACACAAAGCATATTCTGAAGTGCCCTTCAAATATCTAAACACTCTTTTCACAACATCCCAATGTGTTCTTCCAATATTAGCCATAAACCGACTAAATACTCCCACTACTTGGGTAATGTCAGGCCTAGTACAAACCATTGCATACATTAAACTACTAATTGCACTAGCATAAGGCACTCTAGTCATGTCCTCTATCTTAGTAGGAGATTTTGGACAATCTTCAACAAATAGCTTCATTCCCTGTAGAATTGGAACAAGTACTTGCTTACAATCAATCATACAAAATCTCTCTAGAACAGTGTCAATTTACTTACTCTGACTAAGCCAAATTTTTCTTCTCTTTTTGTCCTTTGTTATTTTCTTTCCCAGAATATACCTAGTTGCACCAAGATTCTTCATTTTGAACTTTGCAGACAACTGAGATTTTACATCAGAAATCATAGACTTACTATTCCCTATGAACAACATATCATCAACATAGAGTTCAATAATAATAACTCGATCATTTTCAGTTTTGAAGTATACCAAATGATCTGATTTCGATCTTACAAAACCCAGTGACAAAACAAACATGTCAAATTTTTGGTACCACATTCTAGGTGATTGTTTTAAACCATACAAAGATTTATTCAACTTACAAACTAGAATTTCTTTACCTATTACTATAAAGTGCTTAGGCTGGGACATGTAAATTTCTTCTTCAAGATCACCATGAATAATTTTTTCTTCACATCCATCTGCTCAATCTCCCAGTCATATGCTGCTGCAAGTGAAAAAAGAAATCTGATAGATGTCAGCTTTGCTACTGGAGAAAAAATTTCCCCATAATCAATTCCTGCTAGAAACCAAGATCACCTGCATGCAAATGGATACCTGTCACATGCAAAAGACATTCAGAACAAAACAAGAATTTCTGTAAACCTCAAAGTGTAAAATGCATTATTAGAATCTCTGTTATTACAAAGAGATCAATCCTTGTGAAGGAGATCAAGAAAACCTAAAAGGAAAACCCTAAATGAAACCCTAGTGTGCACACTTAATAATTAATAAATAATTATTAATGTTCCTAAGTTTATCTTAAGCAACTAAAGGAATAAGTGACTTAATTAATTAACCAATATGATATAATTAATTAAGCATAATAACTTATTACTCTAACACCCCCCCTTAAGATGAACTTAGGAAGAAGCTAAAACACTAGAAGAAGATGCATGCACGCAAAGATGGGTCCCGACAACTAGGCCTGATCAGGTACCCATTTACAAATGCAAGAAAGAGGTAGAGGAGGAAAACCCAGTGGGACAAAACCCCCCTACAATGATATGACATGCTGCAAAGAAGCACTGGAAGAACACTATAGAGTAACACTGGAACTGAAATCTAGCAAGCAAGGAAAGATACTTCTGTGTACTACTAAAACCGGATGAGAGTCACTGATTGACTCAAGGAATCATGAAAAAAGCAATAGCAGACCCGATGCCTCGAAACACTCAAAAACTCCAAACAGGAACAACCCTGGAATCTATGAAGTAGCAGTCAATTATTGAATGAAGTATTACTGAAAACAAAGTGCAAAGATGCAAGATGCACTCTCCCAACTGCCAAAACATCCAAGTAATCTCCAAGACACCCATCGGGACAAATCTAGAATAACGATAAACCTAGGATAGATATAGAAAAAAGTGCATGGATCGCAACATAGAGCTCCTCAATACCATTCCAATGCTGTAAAGATAACGAAAATCAGAGATTGTGGCAAAAATTTATGAGCTCGGAAGTATAAAATAAACATTTGACTTCAAATAGCAATAAATGCAGTAAAACTAGAAAATACTATAAAATAAACTACACCACAGGATAGTGCTCGGAACCAGCTTTCCAACGATATCTCGTTTGCCCGATTTGGATACCGTATGCCCAAGTTATGCCAAAAACAAAAAAAAACTGCTCTTTAAGGGAAAATTAGGGCTAGGAGGGGCAAAGAGGGCCGTACGGTTGATGATGTCATGCTGATGTCAACACTTCACTGCAAAAAATTTGATGTCCTGGAGGCCGTCGACGCAAAAAATCGGACCCCTGCAAAAAAAATTCGGCCCCTGCTCACCCATGTGACCGGGGTGGGGGCTGGAGTGGGCAGGGCGCCAAGCGCATAGCGCCTAGTTGTCCATATGACCTCGACCGAGCAGGGGAGGGCCCGCGGGGGTTGAAAGAGTCGGCAGCTGGTCGGCGGAGGAAGTTGGCAGCAGTGGTGGGCTGGCGGTTGCCTGGTGGCCGCCGGGTGGCGAGATCCTGCAACACTAGAGGCACCAGCGTGGATCCCCAAAATTCACCATTTTCGCAAAATAAAAATAAAATCCATGCATTGGGAAGCATGTTGGGGAGGTCGTACGGCCTCCCTGGCAAATTTTTTTTGCCTTCCAAACCAACTTCAAAAAAATGGATGATTTGATAGGCGTTTCTAGGGTTTTGGGGCGCTGCGAACACGATGGCAACGTCCGTTTGAGCCCAAAATGTCTCAAAATATCAGCTACCCCTAGATCTTGCAAAAAAGATGCCTGTGGAAACTCTTGCACTTGAAACTCACTGAGAAGCCATATCTTTAGATCGGGAATAGGTAGCTGCAGGTCTGGAGCTTTGATACCATGTTATAAACCAAGATCACCTGTATGCAAATGGATACCTGTCACATGCAAAAGACATTCAGAACAAACAAGAAGTTCTATAAACCTCAAAGTGTAAAATGCATTATTGAGAATTTCTAATTATTACAAACAGATCAATCCTTATGAAGGAGATCAAGAAACCCTAAAAGGGAAACCCTAGTGTGCACACTTAATAATTAATAAATAATTATTAATGCGCCTAAGTTTAGCTTAAGCAACTAAAGGAATAAGTGACTTAATTAATTAACCAATATGATATAATTAATTAAGCATAATAACTTATTACTCTAACAATTCCCTCTACCTAGGAATATCCCTTCACAACCAACCTTGCTTTATATTTATAACCCATGGGCTTTCTACCTTCAGGAAATGGAACCAAATCCCAAGTTCCATTCTTCTTTAATGATGTCATTTCTTCATCCATGGCTTCTGACCAGGAATCTAAATAAGTCATCTCAATTGCCTCTTTTACAATCCTAGGCTCATCAGTATTAGTAATCAAAGCATAGGCACAAATAGAATCCATACCTATCAGGTTGCTTCTTTTCACATGTAGACCTCCTCATAGGCTGAGGTTGAGGTTGAGGTTGTGGTTCTTCTTCTTGTTTATAACTCTGTAAAGAGCGAAACTCTTTAATTCAAAACATCGACCATTCCTTAAATAAATTCATTTATATTATAAATAAAGTCGAAACTCCATTCAATAGATTACATAAAATCCAAAATATTCCAAAATAACGACTTAAAGTCTACAAATAGATTCAAAATACTTCCAATTAAATTCATACACGTGTCATCTTACATGACATTTATTAAAAAAAAACATTTGTAACAAAATTTTACAATTCAAGACTTAGGCATTTTGTCGCCTTAAACTCTACAATAATCATACAAGACTTAGGCATTATGTCGCCTTAAGTTCTACAATAATTAAATAAAAAATAAAATAATACATATATGAAGAAATCATCCTTTGATCTTCAATCCAATAGCATATCTTCAAACATGAAGATGAGAACAAGAATCAGGCGCTTTTTCCACCCAACCTCGAAGCTTACACTTCCCCAAAATTCCTTAGTCATTCAAAGAATACCCGAACTTGTACGAATCACTTAGCTAAAAGCAATCGACAAGCAAGATGGAATCTGGTGTGTGCCTAGTATAACTAATAAATCCACAAGCATTTTCATTTTTCTAATTCATTTAAGAAACAAGCAAGTTCGATACTAGGATATGGTAGAGAGTTAAATTCATTCCATCTATTTCAATGGTCCTTAAGTTACTTTGCCAAGTAAAATGTCATGCATGACAAATAATAGTAGTTTTGGAAAAGCTGAACTACACTCTCTATAAACCCATATTCAACACCCGTCTTAGAAGGTAACTTTACAAACACATGTCATGCGCATTCAATTATCAAGCATGCATGGATCCATTCAAAATAAAATGATCTTTCACAAACACATGAACTGCACTTTATCCTTCAAGAAAACATGGTATTTAATGCAATAATTTCACAGATTTTAAATCTTAAACAACATTAAGTGCATTTAAAATAATATAATAAAATAAATTTAAAAGAAGGTGTATCTCAAGTATGTATTCTAAATACATATTTAAATGTGAATAAATGAGCACACATTCTTTCGGTTCATTTATTCATATAATTTATCTTCACTTCGAAATAATCCTTTTTTAATTCGTTTTTCACATTTCCATTAAAAAAATAATATCTTTTCAAAACATATCATAGAAATTTTTAAATCATTCCTTGAGAACCATCAAATTCCACTTCTAATTTTCAAGCATGTTGAAATAAACAAAATTGTTTAATCTTATCCTTTTTAAATTTTGACCAAGAAATTTCAACTGTGTATTTCTATAAATCTTTCCCTATCTTTTTTGTTTCATTCATTTTGAAAATTAAATATATCTAACAGTTTTGGTTTTTCTGAAGCTTTTCTAAATCTAAATGAAATTTACATTTTTCTATGTGAATCTTTACTAAACCAAAATTTCCAAAAAATAATAAATCTATTGTCTCTTGATTGTTTTCTGTTCAAAATCATTCTACAATTTTTTGTTCAAATCTATACTTTGTCTTCACTAAATTTCAGTCTAGTGTTTGATCTTTCTTCTAAAAATAATTTAAAACAGTGATTTTTTTTCCTGTTCAAAATTAAAATACAAAAATAATAGAAAGAATTTAACTCAGTATTGAATTGATTGTGAATTTTTTTTCATTAAATCTACCTGATAATTTCCTAAATCTGGCAGTGAATAATTGTTTCTCTGTTGATTTCCAGCTGGGTGCTTCTTTCTATCTTCTCCTCCTTTTGTTCTTTTGTCTCTTCTCTTAATTTTCTTTCTATCTTTCCTCTGTTCTTACCTCTGTCATGGTCTCTTGTTGTTCTTATTTATGTTTGGGTCTCTCCTTCTCCCTACTCACCTCTTCTTTAAAGTTAAGCAGCCTCTAAATAAAATAACAAAACTGTTATTTTATTCTCCCCTGGCCACGCATGAGAGACCTCTCCCTGTCCTCCATTGGTCGCGCCTCTCTCTTTTTCTCTACACTTCCTCCCTGTGCATGATGGATAGAGAGTTTTATTTCTTCTTTTCCCCTCTCTCTTGGCTGTGCATGGGGTGTATGGAAATGAATAAAATCAAAACAATAAAAAATCTCCCTCCTATCCCTTCCGGCGCATGGGTGATTCCAAGCCCTTGTTTTTAAAACATGAAGAAAATCTATGTTTTATGCCTGCCTTCCAAAACAAAAACGAATTTTACTCTTTTGTTTGTCTTCGTCAATTCAAATTTCTTCCCCTTATCTCATGTAAAATGGTGGAGTTATACATTAAATTCGATCCACAAGTTTAGTTTTGATCTCCAACCAAATGGCCAAAACTCCAAGCTCCTTTATTTGATTGCATGCAAATTGATTGCAAGATATTTGTTTTCAATTTGATAATTACTATTTTGAATTCAATTTCAATTTTGATTGCAAACATATTGTTGTTTTCTAATTTTTTTTCAATAAATATTTTGATATTTATCTATTCCTTCAAACAAATCCTCTTTTGTTTATTATTTGCAAAAATAAAAAATAAACCAATAACACAATATTTACATTTGATATAGTTTCTCAATTAAACGTTTATTTCAATAATTTAGAATAAAAGCATTATTATTTTTAACTAAAATACAAAATATTACATAAATAAGTAATAAATTGAATAAAAAATTAATTTCCTAACAAAAATAATCAAATCGCCATTTAAAACAAACATATTCTTTTTCAAAATTTCGTTCAAGCAAAAGCATAATCATAATAACCATTAAAATTTTAAACCATTTAATCATCACGAAAATACATTAATAAATAAGTGGTGTGTGAGATTCCATCATCCTCATAAACGTCTAATGGCTAAAACGACTCTAATTAATCAATGCTCTCGCCTTCATTCTTGTTCACCTATTCCTGCTGCACTCAATTTCTCATCAGTAATGACAAACCCTGAATTTCATAAAAATGCATTTCAAATCATTTCATTTGCATTTAAATTTCAATTTAAATTTTACTTTCAATTTCAATTTAAATTTAAATTTCGCTTTCAATTTCAATTTTAAATAATCATCTAATCATATACATTAATAATCTCATGATTAATAATTGCATTTAAATAAATGACAAAAATCAATATGTGACATCCTTCCCCTCTTGGAAGAGACATCGTCTCGATGTCTTATTAATCATTCAATAAGCATAGCATCTCAATCAATAAAACATACTATCTCAATAAGTAAAACATAATATTTCAATCAGTAAATCATAGTATCTCAATCACAATGAAATAATAACTAACAACATAGTTCTCAAACATAAGCATAAAAAAATCATAGTATCATCCATGCTATCAAATTTCACAACATGTGAATCAAAAACTCGAGTATCATGTATCTACGCATAAATAAAATACTAATCTAAGAAGACAAATAAGGAAAAATGACGGTCAATCATCTCAGAATCCTCCCATGTAGCACTATCCTCAGTATACTGGTCCCATTGGACCTTGTACTGAGTACTATCCCTGTTATGCAGCTTGATGCTATGCCTATCTAGGATTCAGATGGGCTCCACTAGCACCACCCCTAGATCCTATACCTGTAATGAATGCCAATCAAGTATATGAGATGCGTGATGATGGTATGGTTTCAATAAAGAAACATGGAATACATTATGGAGTCAAGCTAGAGCAGGTGATAACGCTAGTCTATAAGCAAATGGATTAATAACTTCCAGTACATCAAAGGGTTCCACAAATATCGGAGCCAACTTTGATGATTTCCCAAATGAGATAGATCTCTTATGAGGCTTAACCTTCAAAAATACTTTATCTCCCGCAACAAACTATATGAAAGTTTTGTTTCTATTAGCATAGCTCGTTTGTCTATCGGCTTCTTCCTTCAACCTACTCTTGATCAACTTCATTTGCTCATCCATTTCCTTGAGCATATTTGGACCAATGATGATCCTATCTTCCATTCTATCCCAAATAATGGGTGTGCAACATTTCCATCCATAAAGTGCCTCAAAAGGTGCCATACCCAACGATGCATGGAATGAGTTGTTGGAAGAAAACTCAACCAATGGAAAATATTCCTCCCACTTGGGCTACTGATCCATGCACTACATCCTCAACAACCTAATTGACCCTTTCTGTTTGGCCATTAGTTTGTGGGTGATATGCGGAACTAAAATTTAACTTAGTTCCTAAATCTCCATTCAGTGTTGTCCAAAACCTAGATGTCATCCTGGTATCCCTATCAGAACTAATGATCTCTAGTACACCATGCAATCAGAATATCTCTTACATAAATTTCTTCGCAAGTGTCAATGATCCATCTTTCAGATTCCCAGGTATGAAATGTGAAACCTTCGTTACCTTATCAATGACTACTAAGATGGTATCATGCCTATTCCTGCTCAAAGGTGATCCTTGGATAAAATCCATACTGATTACTTTCCACTTATACTCAAGTATATCGTGGGGATACAAAAGTCTTGCTGGATGCACATGCTTAGCTTTGACCTTCTGGCATTCCAAACATCTAGCAACATAATCCATAACATATTTCTTGAGCTTAGTAAGGTGCATCATGTACTTCCTCAAGAATCAACTTCCTCAAATCTCCACCCTCAGGGATATACATCCTTCCCTGATATCTCAAAATACCATCATACTCCATCACATATCCATCAAATCTATGATCTAAAGGATCTGCCTCTAAGGCTTTCTTGACCCTATCATAATTCTCATATGTTGGAAGATACTACAACACTTGCTATCTCAAATTTGACCATGTGGTCAACATAGCAGAGAGATGTATTCTCCTGCTAAGAGCATCTACAACTATGTTTTACTTTCCCTTGATATACTCAATACCAAAATCATACTCACTTAGGAACTCAAGCCACCTTCTCTATCTTTCATTGAGGTTTGGTTGTGTAAGGATGTACTTAAGTCCTAAATGGTTTGTCTCTACTTCAAATGTTTTCCCTAGGAGATAATTTCTCCACATTTGTATTGCATGAACAATAGGTACAAGCTCAAGATCATGTGGTGCATAATTCAATTCATATTGTTTCAATTTCCTGGACTCATATGGAACCACTTTCTCTTCCTGCATCAACACAACTCCTACACCTTCACCTGAAGCATCTGTAATCACTATGAAGTGCCCATCAAGATCTGGTATAGTCAAAACTGGTGTCGATCTCAACTTCTATTTTAGAATTTGAAATTCTTCCTCGCACTTCTCAGTCCACTCAAATTTCCTTCCCTTCTTCTAAAGAGAAGTAATAGGTGCTTCTATCCTAGAAAATCCTTCCACATATTTCCTGTAATATCCTGCAAGTCCCATGTAACTATGGACTTTAGTAACACTCTGCGGTGCTGGCCAATCCACAATTTCTTCTATCTTCACAGGATCAACTGAGATTCCCTCAATAGATATGACATATCCCAAGTAGTGAACCTTCTTCTGAAAGAAAGTACACTTCAAAAACTTACCAAAAATATTTCAATCTCTTAGTCGTTGCAAGACTATTCTCAAGTGCTTCTCATGCTCCTCTTCTGTCTTGGAGTAAATTAGAATATCATCAATGAATATAAGTATGAAATCATCTAAAAAATCTCTAAATATTTTTTTCATAAGATTCATGAATTTCTCTAGAGAATTCATTAGACCAAAAGGTACCATTGTGAACTCGTAATGTCCATACCGAGTTCGGAAGGATGTCTTTGGAATATCCTCCTCCTCAATCCTTACCAAGGATAGATGAGTTATTTGATTAGATGAAAGGGGCCATAGTGTTTTCTAAGATTGATCTTAGATCAGGTTATGATGATATTTTCCATATATACAATGTTCACAAAATTCAAATTCTAGGTTACAATCATCAAGACCCTCAACCAGGTTTTTACTCTTTAAGGCTTTTAAACCTTTCTCACCAATATAACCTAGACTTTGATGTTAGAGCATAGTCTTCTCTACTGGAAGTTTAACTTCCATAGAATTAGCACTGTCAGGAACATATTTCTTCTTCTCTTTATGAACAAACTTTTGTGACTTTGTAGAGACACTATTGCATTGAACAATCAGTGTGTCCAGCTTGTACAAAGTACTGATTCAGGCACCCCTAGCCAGCACCATCGAGCCTCTAGCCATTTTAAATCCATTACCATAGAATGAGACTTGCACTCCAACATCATTAAGCTTTCTTACAGAAAGTCAGAAAGTAAATTTTGAGCCAAACTTGGTATATGCATTACGTCGTCAATTCCCTTAATTATTCCATCAAGAAATTGAATTCTAACTCTTCCACGACCAACTATTTCTAGAGATGGATCACTTTCCAAATACACCTTTCCACCATTTTATTCTTCATACTTCATGAACCAATCTCTATGAGATGTCATATGGAAAGATGCTCCAAAATCAATCAGCCAGACATCATCTGATGCCTGAGTTGCCAAGGCTGCAATGAAGGCATATGCATCACTCTAAGAAGAATCATTATCGGAAGAATTATTCTTCTTATTATTTTTCTCCTCTTTGCAATCCTTTTGGACATGACCAGGCTACCCACAATTCCAACACTTCACCTTCGACTTCTTTCTAGGAGACTTTGATCTCCCTTTTGATTTTGATTTGGACTTCTTGTCCTTCTTCTTACCTTTTTCTTTCGATCTTCCTTGAACAACAAGAGCCTCCTTTGACATCTCAAAATATTTCCTTCTCATCTCTTCTAATAACAAAGAAGCAACCACATATTCCATCTTGAAATTGGTTGTTGTGCTCCCAATCACCATCACCAAGTGATCCCATGAATACAGAAAAGAACATAACAATAGCATACAACGATTTTCATCATCAATCTTCACACCCACAGATGCTAACTGAGAAATCAACATGTTAAATGTATTTAATTGATCAGGAACAGACACTCCTTCCTGCATTTGGAAAGAGTATAAATTATTCCTCATGAACAACTTGTTCACTAGGGACTTTCCCTAATAAATATCTCCAAGTCTTTTCCATAGAGAAGATGCAATCTTTTCTTCATGAACATTTAGAAGAAAAAATTCTGCCAAATAGAGCCTTATCAACCCCTTTTCTTTTCTTTTCTGCGATATCCCAATCTTCTTGCTTCATGCTAGAGGGTTTTGTTCTAGACACAACAAGCCAAATATCTTAATCCACAAACAAGTCTTCCATTTTAAGTTTCAACAACTCAAAATTGTTGCCATTGAATTTCTCAATTTCAATCCTTCCCGATGTACTTGCCATTGCCATCTCAATCTATAATTAGACAATTACCAGAATTCTACAAAACTCACATTGAACAAAATTGATACAAAAAACCCAACCTACCCACAAGGATAACACAATTGGCCAGGATCTGATACCACTTGTAAGGAAATAAAATGGATGCAAAACTCTTTCCTAATGTCAAAAATTAGAGGAGAATACATATATTCCTTTAAATTTTACAATTACATACCATTAAGATGCACAAGAAATAAAAAACATAGCAGAGAAATAAACTCAAAACACAATTGACACTAGATTTATGTGGGAAAACCCTTACAGGAGAAACACCCACCACACCAAAGAAAATCACTTGTATTACAATAATCGAATTACATACAAGTTACAAACTCTCCTTTTATATGACAATATAATAGCAATTATATTTCCCTAATCAACCTCTGAACCATCAAACTCACGAACCCCTTCACAGTTTCAATACATTTAAATGTATAGCAACAACCATCATCGATTCATTCTCTGTACAATCGATTCAGTTCAACTTCCTTTGTTGAACAACCGCCAAAATTCTCAGGGATTCAAACAGCCTCATTCCAAGTTAGCAAACTCCTTCACTTAATGGCTTACAACTCAGCAGACCACCAAGAAGTTGTGCTCTTCCCCTTACACTGCACTACCACTTCGCATTCAATAGGTTCTTGCGAGTTGGCGGTAATCGCGCTACCACTGGATAGTTTGCACACCCCCAACAGTATGGTGGTTTACACTGCACTACCATTGCACATTTGACGAACCCCTGTGGTATGGTGGTACCCACCGCACTACCACTACACAGTGAAGAGGTGCCTATGATATGGCAGTGACCACACCACCACAACCTAGTGTAGAGACACCCATGGTATGGTGGTGTCCACCACACTACTGCTCAATAATTGTGAGGCTTCCACAATATGGCTGCAAAAGCATAAACATAACACTTAAGAAACTTTCTTGCTTGGTGAAACTATCAGGGTTTCTACCAGTGATTTTGAGGCACATGTTCTCAATAATTGTCGAGGCTGAAAACCTAGGATACCATTGAGAAAATATCCTACGTTCTTTCTAGGAACCTCTTGAATGCCAAAGGAAAAAAAAAATGGCCTCTAGTTGGCCTTTCCATTATTTCATGATGATAGAAACCCTCTCTTTCATTTGATTCCTCCCAATACATCTCCATATCTTCTTCAATGAATGTCTCGATGCATCGATTGTAAGGGATACATAAGATTTCTCTTATAGCTAGAGCAAAGATTGTGACCTTGATTCTATTGTATGTTATGTGATGGGACAAAATAATGACTCATCTTTTAGCCATGTAAAAATATATATTTTTCCTAATTATGAAGTTATCAAGACTGTGCATAATGATGAAACTAAGATATTTTTAGTTGCAACATTCAAATATTTCATCATATCTTGAAAATTATGATATGGGTTTGGAGATTTTTGGTCTGAAATTCAAAGACAATATGGTGACAAAACCCATTAAATTTCATGAAAACCCAGTTCGTGGTTTGAGAGAAAAATTCACCAGAATATGTTGCTCTGAAATTTGTGGAGAGGTGCTTTGGAACTTGTGGGATAGCACTTGAAGTTGTTCCAAAATTTGTGGGTTGCTCCGGAACCTTTCCAGAATTTGTAAAAGCAGCAATTGTGAGAATTAAAATAGATTGGGGTGACTTGGACAAAAATTGAGAGCATCTAGGAGGCATTTCCAAGAGTTAAGGAAAGTTGTTGGATTGTGCAAACAAATGGAGAATATCTAGGAGACAATTTTGGGTAGTTTGAACCATTTTGCAAGCATCTAGGAGTTGTTTTATGAGCTTTAATGATACACAATGGGAAGACATGAATTTTTCAGCAGTCAAATGCCTTTTTGGAACTTGTTTAAGGGTTGCAAACTAGGCATATTTATTTTGGACGACCAAAGAAGATTGACTCAACAAGATGAAGAAATACCTATCTTTTTCCCTTAACACATGTTCTTATCTTCTAGCAAGTGGTTGCACAATCATAAAGTTTATCTTTCAGATCAGTTGAAGACAAGAATTCTATAAATTCATTGTAATCAAGAAATCAAATGGGGGAAGAGTTTTATAAAATAATATAGTTCAATATTTTAGTAGCAATCTCTTTGTTTGTAGTTTCATTTCTAGCTCTTTACATTTTCAATATTCCCTTTTACAAGTTTCTTAGGATAGATTTGATTCAAGAATTTCATTTACAAGTTCTTAGATTAGATTTGATTTTAGCAATTTCTTTCATGCATTGCCTTTCAATTCTGTTTGTAGAAAAAAACATGTCATTCAAATGATTTCTTCTCCCTATTGCATATAGCCATGGACACGGCCTTGGATTGAAATTTATAGTTAAATGATGAGGATTGCAATGACACTCATCATTATGGTCCTGATTTCTTCATCAAATATTTTGGCACATGTGTCCACCAATTCTGGGCATGGGTGTATGACAAGTACCATGAATTATGGCAACCCACAATTCCAGAGCTGAGAGGTAAAACCCTCATAGGTACTGTGATCTTTCATTCTCTGAAATGCTCCCTCTCTAATATTTTTAGGGTTCCATGCCAACTTTGGGTTGAAGACATTGTTGGCCACATCTTGCACCGCTTCTCTTTTGACACTCCTATCAATTAGCACCTTTTTGTGGAATTTGAAAGGTCAATCCTTAGGCACTGGGATATTGGCGAAAACAGGCCTCCTTGGTGCAGATTCTATTCTTCTTCTAGTTGTTGATGTTTCCACCATGGTTGTTTCAAAAGTTGTAGAGATTTTTACCAAAACGACCACTTTCTCTTTGCTTTCCTTGGAAAAAATCTACTTTTTCGTGTAATTAATTTTCCAAAGAGGTACATGTATTTAAGGCTAAGCTGTTACTGTTGGTCCATTAAATGTTGCCAACGAGGAGATATGTGTGGGTAGGGGATCCATATCCCTCAAGAATTCCAAAACTCTACAAAAATGAAGTTAGTACATTCCTTTTGCCACCTCTTTTCCCAAATAAACTCATTGCCTTGGGAAGAGTGTCATTAATTATGTCATTCTTTGCTTAGTGATACGAAGTACTCTTGAAAAGATGAGCTCATTAATTTTTTAGGTATTAGGGCATTAATACATGTCCTTTCACTTATGCAAGCTAGGTGACGCTGATGATGGCCAAGGACACATTTCAAAAATCAGCCTATACGAGCATTTACTCTCAATGCCCAAACATTAATTTTCAAACCTTATGACAGATTTTTCATATGATCTATTCTTCGTTCACCGACTGCTTTGGTATTTTCCCGTTACTGTTTGACCAAAAATAGAACCTCCATTTTTTAGCCATCCCAACACCTCTTTTCTATAAATAGCTATGCAAACTCAAGGTTATATTCATTCGAAAAAGAAAAACTTTAGAGTTTAGCTATATTTTTCTATCTGTAATATTGCCTTCTGCTCTACTACTCCAACCATGTCTACCAGTTTGGGTACTCCTATCTATCTCCTCCCATGAAGGCCACAATATGCCTTCACTGGGGAGATTGTAGGTGAGACAATTAAGCATCTGGGAAAGGGGTGTGACTGCTTGAGAGTAATTTATTTTTGATAGGTCGTTGGCATGGACTTTATTGAGGATGAGAACCAAATGCAGACCAATTGCAATGTCTTGTCTCACTTTGTGGCCTCCCTACTAGACTTGAATGTCACCAAAACCAAAGTAGTTGAGTTGTGTGACCACATGTTCCATGTTTCTTTTCTAGAAGGGGTTAGAAAAATAGTGCAAGTTTCTATCCTTGGCGTCAGCATTCCCAACACAATGGACCTCCGTAGGTTCATTGATCGTGGCATGGATGTGCCTTGGTTGCCCTTTCTCAGTGACTTCCACACCAAGGACCTGAATAGCCATTGTTCCTTGTCCCTATCTACTGCTACCTACCTCCTTCGAAAGTATGGTGTTGATGAAGATCCACAATACGACTTCAAAAAGAAATTTGAGCTCGTCATCTTCAATCGTGTCGAATGAGGTTGGTGACTATGAATTACATTCCTGCTTTCCTCTAAATGAAGAAGAAGAAGAAGAAAGAAAAAGAAAAATGATTATGGGAAAAAGGCCCTATAGCGATGGTTGGAGGCCTTCCTTTTCATTTTTTTCTAAAAATGCCTCCATTTTGTTTTCTTTTTGTATTCTGCTTGAATACCCTTTTCTGGGTTTTCCTCAAAAGAGCTTTTTTGCTAGAATTTGAGCCTCGAGTTTTCCCACACAGTTAATTCGATAAAGAAAATACAATATATATAATATATCTTTTCATATCTCTCCTACTTCTTCACTTTATTCTTAAATATTAAACTTAAAATCTTTTTACAAAAAAAATTACATATGGTACATCTATGATTTTTTCTAAAGTGTCATACTTTAATGGAATGGTTTCTAATAAATATCATTTATCGGTATCTCTACAGAATTACCTTACATGTCTTCCAATTTTTATGCATTCTTTTATTTGCACGCGTTGATTTGCAAGGGGCCCTTCCTTAATGCTTCAAATTTGGTGTGTTTCCCTAGTTTTGCAGTGGGCTCATCATAATTTAAAACCAAGCTTCCTTCCTAGAAATTTGGGTTGAAAGTCTTTTTTTCAAACCATTGTTTGCCCATCTTCTGATGGCCAATCATAGCCTAAAAATATTTTTCTCTATTTTCCTCTAATTCGAGGAGATCGGCTATCCATACCTCCATTCCACCATTTTCCTCTATTTATAGGGCTTTCAGTAGTTGTAATGCGGGGAGTTCCATGGAAACAGGTAAAATTACTTCCTTCCCATATACTAATTCATAAGGAGATGTCTTCAAGATCTCTTTCAACATGATTTGGTATGCCCATAGAGAAACCCATAGATGTTTGTGGCATTCCCTTTGTCATTCGGACCTAATGCACTTGATTAACCTAATTAGGTTTTTATTTGTCAACTCTGCTAACCCATTCCCTTGTGGGTAGTAATCTGAAGAGGTCTTGAGGTACATCACATTCCTAATAGAAAAATTTGACACCTTCGAACCTACAAAGGCCCTAGCATTGTCACATATAATAGTCTTTGGAAAATAGTACCTAGTCACCAACCCTTCTAGAAAGTTAAGAATTTCACCTTCTCTAGCACCTTTTAGGGCAATAGCCTCTATCCATCTTGTGAAATAATCATTCACTATGAGGATCCACTTATGGCGAGCACTAGAGGTAAGATTTATCATTCTAACAAAGTCTAATCCCCATTGAGCAAAGGGCTCTTCAGTCACAATGGGACTCAAAGGCAACACATATTTTTTCCTTTTATTGAAAAAAATTTGGCACTAGGTGCATTTATGTACCAAACAATGCACTTTCAAAAACATTGAGGGCTAGTAGTATCCCGCTCACATAATTTTTAGAGCAGTGGTTTTAGAAAAAATGTGTCTACCCTTGAGGCTGCTATGGAATACTAACAGAACCCTATCTGATTGATACTTGCCTAAACATCCAAGAAATACTCCATCATAGTTCCACTTGAATAAAATTCCTTCAATCAATGTGTACCTGACGCCTTGCAACTGGTAGTATCTTCGTTTGTGAAAGGGGAGAGTTTTCGAGTAGTATCCCTTTTGACTGTATAATTTTTTATCCATTACCCAAGATTTTTTCAGATTCAAATTGGTTTGAAAAGACTTGATCAATCTCCTTGTTGGATTCAGAACCTAACTCTTGTGCAAGATATTTGCATAGGCCTCTTCCTTGCACCAACTTAGTCAGCTTGATGTCCACATCGTACTCTAGGATCTTAGTGATCCAATTAGCTCTTTTTTCAATTATTTCTCCCTCAGTGATGTCTTCCCTTACACTTGGGTGAGCGACCAAAATTGTGATCTTATTGGTCGACACTAAGTGTCGAAACTTTTTGAGACTCTTGATAATGGAAAAATCCTACTTCTCTACAAAGTTATATCTAATTTTGTAACCTTTGAGATTTCTTGAATGGAAAGCAATCAGATTCTCTCCATTATCCTTCTTGTCCTTTTAAGTGAGCATGGAAGCTATGTTATGTTGTCCATTGTATACATATAACAAGATTTTTTTTGAAAAATTCTAGACTAGCCATTACTGGAGTTGCAGAGATAGCCTTCTTTATTTGTTCAAAAGATTCTTTGCATTCGGGGGTCCATTTCAAAATCATATTCCTTTTGAGCATCAAGGTGATGGGCCTTGCAATTCTCACAAAGTCAAAAATGAAATGACTGACAAAATTGATCTTTGCTAAGAAATATTGTAACCCCTTTTGATTTGTTGGTAAGGGTAAATCCATTATAGATTTGGCTCTTTTGGATTCGATTGCAATTCCTTCCTTGGACACTACCAAACCAATAAGTTTATCTTGAGGTACTCTAAAACCACATTTTTTTGGATTTAAAGAAATCTTGAACTTTTGGAACCTCTGGAAGATCTATTCTAGGTGATCAAAATGATCAACCTCTAATTTTGAAAAAATAGTCAGATCATCCAGGTAAATCAAAATGATTGAATTAATCAATCTTGCAAAAGCAATGTCCATGGTCCGTTGAAAATTCACGTCAACATTTGAGAGTTTGAAAGGCATCTTTGCATACGCGAACCTACCCCACTTGGTGGTAAACGTCATTTTATGTTGGTCGCTCTCCTTGACAAGTACTTTGTACCCTAAAAAATTCAACAAGCAATGAGAACATCTCCAACTTGGCCATTGTTTAAAAAATCAGCTCCATGGATGGAAAATGATAATGATCTTTCAACGAGGCCTTATTCAAGTCCCATAAATTGACACAAAGCCTGATATCACCATTTTTCTTCTAAATCAATACCAAATTAGACACCCAAATTGATTGTTTAATCAAATAAATGATTCAGGACACAATCAGTTTAGTGAGTTCTTGCACCATCAGTGCTTCGACCTTTGGATTAACAAACGTTTGTTTCTTTTAGATTGGCTTTTCCCCTTCTACTAAGTCAATGGTATGCTTAATTATAGTTGGGTCATATCCTTTGAGATAATCATAGGTCCATGCTATAACTCCTTCATACTTAGAGCATAGATTTCTTAGCCTTTCTCTATCTTCTCACTGTACATTTATTCTAACGTTCAGTCTTCTGTCATTTTTGACATCCAACTCTTCATAATCATTTTCGTCGGTCATGAACCTTTGCTTGCCATTCCTCACATCTTCACAATCAAAAATATTCTCAAGGGAAATCAAACCTTGAGGGATCTTATTGCCTTTTAGCTGAATAACCTGTCCTTCAGTTGGTTGAAACTCTAATTTCGAATGGTTGGAAGGTCCCTTAGAATTTTCACCAAAAGTGGCTATCTGGGCATCATCTTCAAACACTTTCTAGTTTTGATCATTGTCTAGAATTGATGGTCGAATAATGATGCAGACCATGCATTGCTTTGAGTCAGAAACTAGCTCAAATTGTCACCCAATGGAAGCCATTTGATTTGCTATATCGTTTAGGGATCGGGGAATAACTTGCACATTAAACACTTCAAATCCCTCAATTAAGTCCCATACCTGATGTCTATTGTAGACACCTTATAATGACTTGGGCCTGCGACCACTATTTTTACCACCTTTTGTCATAACATGATTATAATTTTGTAATTATGTTTCTAACCCACATTCAACTATTAATTAAATAATTCATAATTATTTAATTAATTTATAATCTCTCATTCTTCATAATTATTAAATAAATAAATATTATTTATTTATTTAATAATGTCACTAATTACCAAAGTCATCTCATAATTAAATAAAGCCTCATTTATTTAATTATTCCCTATCATTAATGTCCTCCTGATTATTAAATGAAAATATTTATTTAATGTGTCACTAATTCCTATATCCTCTTAATTAAATAGATTTGATAATTTATTTAATTAATTAACTACTTCTTCTAAATTAAATAATTATTTGTAATTATTTAATTATTGTATGTGACACTTCTATATTTTTAAATAAAACAAAATCATTTAAAAATATCTCACATACTTAACTGATTCTTCATTTAGTAATTAATTTCAAAAATCAATTACTTCTTATCTCACAAAATCCCTATTTTGAATTAATTTAATTCAAAATGGAATTATTCTTCTACAAATCAAATAATTTCTAAAATTACTAATTTTCTAAAATCGCATTCTCTTGTCTTCTGATTTTTACTAATTTCATCTCAACTATTACATTTAGTCTTGGTTTAATTTATTTAATTAAATCTTATTCACACATGTAGGAATTTTTCCCTAACCCTAATTGAGAGTTTCCTTATTGAATCTTGACCTTTGATTATAGGGCATTCCTCAATCTCTCATCTCGTTCGTCCATTCAAGATTGCATTTTCTATTAAAAGATAATCTTGATCTCATTTTCATGATCAATCAATGAATAATTATTATCTAGCAATTGCATTATTGTCATATCATCTTAGGCTTCCATTTTTACTTGCACATAAGGATTGAATTCTAGTTTGCATATAGTTTATTTTATTAAATCCTTCAAAAGGCTTTGTCAAGACTAGACATTTTAGAGTGTTGCTCACACACAATCTGAGGGCATCATTTATCATACCAAAGCTTGAGGAGGTACAATGAAAGTGAACCATGGAGGAGAGAAGATTGGGTGAGGCTATTCCAGTTTCATTCTTTCCCTTATTTTCTAATGTATTTCATTGTTTGATGTTTTTATTAACATGCAGGTATTATTAATCCTTTGTTGATCTTGCAGGAAAAATAATGTCATTACATTGGTGAACCTGACATTCTAACACACTTTTGTAGGTTTTGTATGGCCTCGGTTTTTTTTTTTGCAAGAATAAGTACGACACACCGCATTTGCCTTCTCGTGTGACGCAACCACTCTGTTGCGCTGTATTTTCCTTCTCATGCAATGTAACCACTTTGTTGCACCGTGTTTTCATTCACGTGCGACACAACTGATCTGATGCACCGCATTCACCACTCGTAGAACAGCAAGTGACATTCTGCAATGCATTTGACAAGCAGAACCCGAACCGTAGCTATCGAGCTGCAACCATTGAACCACATCTAACGCGATGCATTTTCTGAGCCGCATCTGCCATTTCGTGTCGCAAGTGACTGGTAGATTACATTATTCAATTTTAATTTGGATCTGATGCATCCATGGCCAATTTTTCTATTTTTGTGTTTAAAAAGAAACAACCCTAGGATAGACATTTAATTGAAAATTTATCAATCCTAGGATAGGCAATTTAATTTGGAATTTACCAACTCTAGGATAGTCACCACATCTTAGTTTTGGTTAAAAATGAATCCCATGCACGTTGTGAAGCAATATCTTCACTTAGTTTAGATAATCTTCATTTGGGCTTAAAAACTAAACATCTTTTTGTTATGTTTATTGGGTAATAGGTATATGCTCTCCCCTTTACTGGGTGATCAAAAAACCAGACTTACCCATTTCATCTTTATGCACTTTATGCTTTATTAAATCCTTTAGAAGGCCTTTCGTAGTGGGAAAAAGTACTCACCCTACGGGAACGACCTAAGTGGGAACAACCAAAGCCAAGCTTTCCAACCCGCTATAATCAAAATTGAATTTTCGGGAAACCCATATTCAACGGCAGTGTGCAAGATAACCATCCCCAAAACCTTTGTTCTAAAGGTTGGGAGGTCTCCTGAGGGAGTTTATCATTTGCCACACTGAACGAAAACCTTGACTAAGAACCATAGTGTAGAAGCCAGTCGTGTCAGTATCCAGACATTGTTTCAATCATAGTGCAAGGGGAGGGAAGAATCTCCCCCCAAGACACTCACCATATAATCACCATGGAATTTTTGCTCAGGGGATTCGGTATCCATTTCTGTCACCTTGAGTACACACCTGGAAAATACAAAAACACAGGCGCCCTCTAGGGGGTGACATGGTTGTGTGAGTCGACGTGATTTTAAGATGTGGGTTGTGATTGCTATGATGACCTTTGACTATTAAGAGTGATTCTGCTTGAACATACATTTAAATGTTTTAAATTCTATGTGTTTTCCAACTATTTTCAAACAGACTTCAACAAATTGAACATAAAAAATCTGGATCAGAAAACTTGTCAAAACTGCAAAAACAGTGTTCGATTTTCTAAAAACTTGTCCATTGCGACGCAATCGCCCCGATAAACTACAATCGACAGATATCGAGCTACATTCGCTCTGATGGGCTGTAATTGAGTCATCCTGAGCCACATTCACTCTGATGAGCCAGAATTGATATATTGAGCCGCATTTTCCAGTCCTAGAGCCGCAGTCGATTGTCATTCAACGCATTTTTCTTGATCAAACCCCACATTTGAAATTTTGAACCGTAATTGCTTAAGGAGGAGCTGCATTTGCTCTCTCAAGCCATAATAGCCATCTTAAATAATGCAATTGAACTTTCAAACCGCATTTGCAATCCCAAACGCCGCATTTTCCATCTTACAAAACACCTACTAAATCATGCAACGCATATGATATATCGCATCGCATTTGCCAAATTTTGTCACGCATCTGAGTATTTTGCAACGCATATGCCTTACTAAAACACAATTGCTTCTAATAATGACACATTTGATACTGAACCGCATTTGAAACCTTAAGCAGCACATTTTCCTATCTTTTAGAAAAAACTTTATTCCTATCATAAACCCGAGGCCAAAAGATTTGCAACCAATTTTTCTTGGCATCCTTTTCTGGCAGCCTTTGTCCAAAACCAGAAATACAACTTGTCCAAGTCATCCATCCTTGCTTCTTTAGTTTGCATTTAGCTTGCAATCCATCATCATCATCTTCATAGGTAAAGTTTTAAGTCCTTACACCTTTGGGAGAGGCAAAATTTCCTTCCTTTGTCAAACCATTGTCTCAAAAATACATTGTCATTGGACCAAGTCAAAACAAATCAATCCTAAGTCATTGTCCTTTGGTGAGCTACTTCCAACTCATAAGTATAATGTGGAAATCTGACCTTGTCATTTTATCATCTTGTCCTTCCAATCAGTCGTTTGACAACCAATATTGAGACATTGGCCAAACTTTTAGTGGTTAGAAAACCTTTCCTAAAGGTCATTTGGCATAAGGCACTCATTCCAACTTTTCATTTGAAATTCCTTTTTGTCTTCATTATCACTTTTCATAGTCTTAGTCTCATTCCATCCGACATCATGTCTTCAAGTCACTATGACATGCTTACTAGTCAAATTGAATGCCAATTCATTAGTAAGGGTCAAGCACAATTGGCTAGGGACTTCAAAACGCTTTACCTCCAATCCATGTCCAAATTCACCTCAACCTCTAGTCCTCCATCCATCTATCCATCTTACCAAAAATCCATGGGTCCTGGTCCTCTATCCATCTACTATCAAGGGTCCCCTAACACCATCCACAACACTAAGTCACAACAAACTTTCATTACCCACCCTAACCTTGACAAGGGAAACCAACCATCCATCAATCCTAGTCCATCATACACTCATCCCTTCCAAGTCTCCTTGTCATATCCTACTCTTCCATTCATGTCATATCCTATTCCTTCATCATATCCTAGTCCACCACCCACGTCATATACTAATCCTCCATCCACGTCATATCATAGTCTTCCATTCATATCATATCCTAGTCCTTCATCATATCCTAGTCCTCCATCCACATCATATCCTTGTCAGGTGATCATGTCCTATTCTAGCCCATCATCTCTCAACCAAGTCCAAAACTCCATGTCCTACCCTAGTCCAGCATACACCAATCCATTTCAAGACACTCCATTTGGAAATCCCACCTTCTTACCTACACTTGAGGATACATATCAAGAGGCCAGTCCAAAGCACAACATTATAATATCATCGTCATGTCAAGATCAAAGTAGTCCATTCCATGACTCCATCTTTACGTCCATTCAAGAAGTCCTCCTAGACAATCATGGCATACCAAATACACCTATATTTGGTCAAGATTCCATCCAAAACCATGTCATTCAAGAGGAACCTATCCTCGATCAAGACCATGTTTTCGATAATGTCATTCCAACTACACCCATCTTTGATCAAGACACTATCTTTAATAAAGAAGTCCAAAACGATCCACTCCTTGACCTCTATGCCATTCATGATGAAACACTTGAAGATTATTCCATCCAAAATTCAAGTATTGACACTCCCAAAAGTGAGACACTTGCCTCCATGGGACACATAGATGATCTACCACTAGAACAAGAGTCTTCTAGCATGGAAATATTTGCAAATGATCAAGCTATAGCTGAATTTAGTGGGCTCTATGACAATGACCATGAAGACGGTTTTGACATAGACTTGGAAGCACCAACGAAATCATAGGAGTCTGACATGTCACCAAATCAGACTGAAGATATTAATCACAAATCTATCCAACATGTGAGTGAAACTAAAACATCCTATCAATTAGGATCATCAATATTTTTTAGAGAAGGCTTTCTTACAAATGAGAAGATTTCAAGCATTAATTTCCACAATAAGGATGGGTTAGCATCTTGCTTCCAAAATAACAAGTAACCCATCGCAAAGAGAATTTGTCAGAATATGCATTATCAAGGAAAAGGATTAGGCCTACACAAGCAAGGAATTATTGAACCAGTACATGTTTAGGAAAATTAGAGACATCAAGGTCTTGGATACTCCTCAGTTAGAAAATCAAACGATGTTAATGATCCCTCTTCGATATTGGGGGCAACTTTATCTAATACAAATGTCAAAATGGGTGTCATGAGTAGTCCTTTTCATAAGATTGTTGCCAATACCCCTCCCCCCCACACCCAAAACCATCATTCTGTCATGAATAAACCTTCCATTTGGAACCAAAAAAATTATTACAAATATAAAATACAAAATCAAATGTCAAAGGCCATCAAATCAAACAAAAAGTCAAGTGGACAAATGAAGCTAAAATGGATCCTAAAACAAAATGGATCAAGTCAAGAATCAGGCAAAGAAAAGATGCCAAATCCAAAAGTCAATCAAAATGTGGAGCCACAGCACAAGAGGACTTCCACATACAATACATGTCCACCTCCATCAAAATGGCAATCAAGAAAGACATATAAAAATGTTGGTTCCAAACAATATCCTAACCCGACACATAAAGTTTGGAGAATAAAAACCAATACATCCAAACATCCAACCACCTTGTCCATGCCCACCATCATCCATCAAAATCCAACATCCTCCTTGAAGTCCAAACATCCCATGTCAAAAATTCGTCACATCTTAGCAGAAACTCTCTATCATAAGGACTCTCATCGCACTCTATCGCAATGTGTGTATTCTGATAAGGCCAACTCTAGTATCAACAAGGATCACAATGACATCAATCAGTTTTTTGCAAGCGCTATCATCCTGACAAAGCAACTACTTCAACAAGGTCATTATTGGCATGTCATGACACCAGTCTCTACATCGGCACCGTCAAAGGCTTCAACACAGTCAGTGGTCATATAAAGCATCAAGGCTATCTGACAAAAATGAAAAAATGAAAAAATACAAAAAAATAGAAAAAAAATTGTCCCTTGATGAAAACCAAGCAAACAAGTGTCATGATCACACCAAAAAAATCAAAAAATCCAGAAAATAGTAAAGAGAAAAATTTCATCTAACGGTGAAAACTTGGCAAACAGGTGCTTTAGATAAGTACCATGATGAAAACCTCGTAAACAGGCATCATGTGTAGAATAAATCATCTATGTGGACCATTGCACTTGGGGGAAAGTCATCTCATCTCCCACTCCCTTTGCATGACATTTCCATCCATCCATTTTAGCCCTATCATGTCCATCCATTTCTCTACCTATTTTGATCTTGACAAAGACTAAGGCACAAACAAAAATCAAGCTTTGGAAAACTTTTGACATGTCACAAAGTATCATATCAGTACCTTCATAGCCTCCATTTCACTATGCAACATCATCCTTGGAGACCATATGATAATTCTCCTAGTCCAAGTCATCAATCTCTCTTGCCTCCTACCTATCACCCACCTTGGTTTCCCTTGTCAATGGTCCTGCAATCCCTTGTCATCCCATTTTAGTCCCCACCAAGTCATTTTAAATGCAGCAATATGGCACCCTAGCACATTATCCAAAACATTCCTTGGCTTTGTCCCTGGCCCTGTTGCAGACTTTTACCCTCTTATCATGTCATTGTCATCTTCACGTTGCTTTGGGATGTGTCCTTCCCATGTCAAACAATGTTTCTATCGTCATCGTCACCTACCAATCAGTATTTAGCTTGACTAGCCGAAAAATCATGGTTGTCCTTGGATTCATGTGTGTCGGCATCATTCACATGCATTTGTCACACTTTTTTGTAAAGCATCAAAAAATCCTAAAAATTACAAAAAGACCTGGAAAAAGTCATAAAAATCATATAGTCCTGAAAAAAGACCTAAAAATTTAAAAATATCCTGAAGAAAACACAAAAGCATCCAAATCAATGTCACAATCCCAAAAATAGAGTCAAAGTTAGTCATATCTAGTCAATCCAATCAGTCGCATCGGTCAATCCTTTGTCCATGTCTGAACTACGTTGTCTCTGTGCATTTGCTAAGTAGGCAAGATTCATCTTTGAATCCCCGAGACATTAGGCCAGTCCTATAGGTTTGTTAAAATAAAATCATGAGTCAAACAAGGTCGCGTCAGTCAAATAAAGCAGACATAGTCACACTTGACGCAAGACAGTCATTTGAAACGTCAACATCATATAGTCAAAATTAGTCAGCTTGCCAAAACATTGGTCAAAAAGTCAATCTCTCATCACTTTTTGGTCCTCTTCAAGATGTGTCCTTCTTGGATTTGGATCTCGTCAAAGTGTCATTTTCCTTTTCAGGATGTGTCCTTCCTGAGCTTCGACACCGTCAAACTGTCAAAACTATCAAGCTTTCAAACAATTAATCTTCAGCAAGCAAACATTGGCAATTATAATTAAATGGCTGATAAATTTTGGCTATTTTGTCTTATCTTCTTATTTGACTTGTCTTGGTCATGTTACTAGTTACTTCGAGGATTTCCCCTGAAGGATTTAGAGGTGCAATGATGTCTCATGACCTATTTTGTTTTATGTGACTGATGTCTATGGATTGTCTTGACAAAAAGACTGGGGCAAATGGGCCTCTAGTATGAGTTAAGACATTCATTGTCTATGACTATCTATTTTGCAAGTGGATGATCTTGCACACCTTGGTATATATCATACCATGGTGTTTGTTGTCCATTTGTGTCATTTTTACCACCCAATGATGATTCAAGCAACACATATTAGTACCTTGGCAAATATTGAAGGATTCTAACATGCATTTCATTTTCTGCACTAACTTGCATTGTCTTCTATCCTAACATTCATCTTTTTCTCTCTAAAATTTCTTCTAGTCCACATCATTATTATCCTTACCTATCTTCCCTATATACCTGTGTTTTTTATCTTCTAGTCCTTCTCATCCATTTTGAGAGCACACTTGTGTCCTCTGAACCCAACTATCCTCTCGAGGGGGCATACGTCTACCTCCTTGTCATTCTTCCTCATCCTATTTTGCACTGGGGCATATTTTTGACTTGTTTTCTTTGCCACAATGTGACAAGCTGCATTATGACAAAGAGGGGCAAATGTAGACACCTAAAAATGACTTGGGCCTATGACCACTATTTTTACCACCTTTCGTCATAACATGATTATAATTTTGTAATTATGTTTCTAATCCACATTCAACTATTAATTAAATAATTCATAATTATTTAATTAATTTATAATCTCTCATTCTTCATAATTATTAAATAAATAAATCTTATTTATTTATTTAATAATGTCACTAATTATCAAAGTCATCTCATAATTAAATAAAGCCTCATTTATTTAATTAATCCCTATCATTAATGTCCTCATGATTATTAAATGAATATATTTATTTAATGTGTCACTAATTCCTAAATCCTCTTAATTAAATAGATTTGATAATTTATTTAATTAATTAACTACTTCTTCTAAATTAAATAATTATTTGTAATTATTTAATTATTGTATGTGACACTTCTATATTTTTAAATAAAACAAAATCATTTAAAAATATCTCACATACTTAATTGATTCTTCGTTTAGTAATTAATTTCAAAAATCAATTACTTCTTATCTCACAAAATCCCTATTTTGAATTAATTTAATTCAAAATGGAATTATTCTTCTACAAATCAAGTAATTTCTAAAATTACTAATTTTCTAAAATCTCATTCTCTTGTCTTCTGATTTTTACTAATTTCATCTCAACTATCACATTTAGTCTTGATTTAATTTATTTAATTAAATCTTACTCACACATGTAGGCATTTTTCCCTAACCCTAATTTAGAGTTGCCTTATTGAATCTTGACCTTTGATTCTAGGGCATTCCTCAATCTCTCATCTTGTTCGTCCATTCAAGATTGCATTTTCTATAAAATGACAATCTTGATCTCATTTTCGTGATCAATCAATGAATAATTATTATCTAGCAATTGCATTATTGTCATATCATTTTAGGCTTCCATTTTTACTTGCACATTAGGATTGAATTCTAGTTTGCATATAGTTTATTTTATTAAATCCTTCGGAAGGCTTTATCGAGACTAGACATTTTAGAGTGTTGCTCACACACAATCTGAGGGCATCATTTATCATACCAAAGCTTGAGGAGGTACAATGAAAGTGAACCATGGAGGAGAGAAGATTGGGTGAGGATATTCCAGTTTCATTCGTTTTTCCCTTATTTTCTAATATATTTCATTGTTTGATGTTTTTATTAACATGCAGGTATTACTAATCCTTTGTTGATCTTGCAGGAAAAATAACATGATTACATCTATAGGCTTTCATCCTCATATTTTTGGTTCTTGCTTGTCCATGGGCCTATCTTACTATCAACTCAAAATCTCCAAATACTTGCAATATTTTTGCACCTATCCAATCAGCAAGAAAAAAACAATTGGTATATGCTTCATATTCTGCATCATTATTTGAACACAAAAACTGGAAATGGTAAGCCTTGAGGGTCTCATATCCTATTGGAGACAACAAATGAACTCCTACTCCAGAATCAGCTTTACATTTAGCACCATCAAAGTGCAAGGTCCATAGGCGATTATCAATTGGATCATCATAGCTCAATCAATCTTTCATTAGTTTCAGGTGGGCCATGTCATCATCAAATATGACATAAGTACCCAGTCCAGTGGCATGGAAATTATCGAATGGTTCGGAGTCGATAAACTGGTTAAGGAGAACCTCCTCTTCTGGGGTATACTCACTTGTGTCTTCTTCATCTTCCAAAATTTTGACACAATACCCTTCTTGATTTAAAAAGGAAGTATGTGCAGCTTCAAAACAAAGAACAACGTTGGCCGCTATGTGTTTGGAATGCAAAGATTCTAAGAGAATCTTCATCTTTGCTCCATGTTTGGTTCTTAATATCATATGGGACCAATCTAGTGCCAAATATGTGCCTAAATTTGTAGTGAAATATCTAGAGAGACACATCTTGAAAACCGAGGGAATGTCAATTATTACCACCTCCTACAAAATTGTCTGGTTTGGGCTTGGAAAAAGGGTCAAGGGTAGATCTTTTATTCGACCAGCTGTCACAACCTTCTTTCTGTCCAGCTGCATGATTCCCTTTTCCAAAGGTTCATATTCAAGCATTAAGGCATCATCCACTTGCTTTGGCATGATTGTTCACTGGCTCCCAAGTCAATCATATTATTGTGTAGAAGCTTATTCCCAACAATTAATGTTAAAAAGAATGTAGTGGGCTTCAGCTTGCTTACCTCTTTCTCTTTTTCTTTCTCTACATCATTCGTATAAGCTAAGGCCTTTGAATTTTGAGAGTCCAACATGATCACTTTGTCTTTATTCAGAAAATGTGGTGGGACTTCATCCATTTGCAACCTCAAATCTTCTTTCTTTAGTGCTTCTCGAAGCAATGTCTTTTGCTCGAGGATAGAAATTGTGTCCCATAGAGACACATTAATAGGTGGCTTCTTCATTTTCTCTACCACGTTGAGTATTCTGACCAATTGAATCTTTGGCCTGAATGGTGAAATCTCTCTCGAATTCTGAGGAAGATGATCTGTTATGAATAGGTTCAATGTCCTCTCAAGCAATTAGTATGGTGCTAGTGGAATCTATTATTGTTCAGTCAAAAGAGAATTCAATAGAGCAGTCGATTGGGGTATTTCTCTCTCACGTGAATTAATCTGGCGAGACTAGGAATGAGGCAGAGCCTGTGGCACATATTGCTCAGTTAGTCTTCTCTTGGATCTAGTATTATAATCTGACTATATCTACACAGTGCTGGTTGTTGGAGCTTTGTTTGCAAAAACCTCATCCTCTTCTTCCATCCAAGAGAAAAGTGTTTGGTCGAGTGTTATGTCTAGCTCTCATTCTATAGACATCCCTTACATTTGTGCTCTGAATTAGGTGTTCTCCATCTCAAGAGACTCATATCCTTCCATGTTGGGTTGTGCACCTTTGTTCCTTTACTCTACTATTCTTTATTAAATGTTTCACTTGGGGAAATTCCAAGGCATATGACTATCATTACAAGGAAAACACCATGAATTTTCATCATTCGTCAGGTTATTTTGACTTGGTACCAACTTTTTTTTATTGTTATCTTTAACTATTTGCAACGACATGGTAATTGAGACTATTTGGTTGGCAAAAGTTTCTTTTTGACCTCGCCGACCCAAAGGTCCTTGATATGCACTCTATTGATTCTATTGATGGAAGGGTCTACCTCCTTGTTATGTTTGGGTTGCTTGTTTTGGATGAGTCGCTTACTGTCACTTGATGACAACTAGCTCATTAGTGAAAGATCATATCAATCTCTTCATATCGTTAAGGTTCGTTGTTATAGAGGATGAAACCAACATGTTGGGTTGTATGATAGGATATACATACATAGACTGGGGTGGATCTGGGCTTTTCATCTGGGTCGCTAGAGTGTATAGAGAAGACTCTTCTCAAAGTGGAGCACCTGAGATTTCAAGAAAAATAGGCATCAGAGGTCATGGTGGAAGCTCTCCTACATCTCTCAAACTATTCTCTACGTAGACTACCATCTCGTAGGCATTGGGTAGAGCATCTCCTCCCATGGAAGTCATCAGGACCGCAATATCCAAATTGATGGCTTTCAAAAAGAACATGAAGGCCATGGCAGATGGAGGTCATGTAGTAGTTGGAATCCTCTACTAGGTTTTGTTAAACCCAGTGTTGAAGTCGCTCAAAGCTTCTTGTGTGGCTCTCTTGATAGTAATCAATTGATGTAATAGCAAGGAATGATCTCCCTTCTCTTAAAAACCTTCAAAAAAAATTTCTCTTAGATCATCCCAAGAGGTGATAGAACTGGAAACCAGAGATATGTACCAATCTTGAGCCTTCCCTTTGAAAGAAGTGGCTAGCAATCTCATAGAAATATTTTCCTCTATGATATTGTGCACCCTACATACTTTTTCTACGTCTTGGAGGTATTCAGAAGGGGTTTTAAAGTCCTCCCCAAAAAAATTTAGAATATCTTTGAGGGCATTAGTGGGTATGGCGAGCTAGACATCAGGTGGAGTAGGTGGTCGTAGAGGACTACCACTATCCCACGTTACAAAGTTTCTGGGAGCAGGAGGGGGTATATGGGCCATAGAGAAAATATTCCTATATATCAGCTAAACTAGTATTCTTATTTGGAAAATTTGACCTCCAGCTGAAGTACATAAGGCTCTAAACTCTGAACTCTTACTCCTTACCCTTTTAATTCTCACAAGTGATATAGAACCTATGACTCTTCTTCTCCTAGGTATCAAGGTTGGTAAATGGGAGTACTAAAAATTACCCTTTGATGATGCTCTTGTTTGGATCTTGGGCATGAAACCTCCAATTTCCTTCCTTTGTTCTGATCTAGAAATATTTATGACTTCTAATCAGGCCTTTGGAATAGGTCCCATTGGGCCACAAAAAGAACTATTGATCATAAAAGCTTGTGCCTCTCCAACAATCTTATGGGAAATTCAACGAGTGGGGGGACAATATGTACCTCACTGAATACCTCTGAGATTTTTATAGAAATTTAGCTCTTCTTTGAGTTTAGGAAAAGGGAAAAGGAAATGAAAACACAAAAACATGAAAGATAGCGATGCGCCAATGCATTTACAACATTTCAAAAACCACAAGCTTCCCTCTACGAGTGATATGAGAGACATAGAAAAGAACTTTCCTTCATTGTTGAGAGGAGAGAAAATGACAGAGGCTCGATACAAGCATAGATGCAGTCATTCAATCGACCTACAGGAAGTGTTTATTAAGTTCTGAATCAAACATAGAAGTTTCAGAATTAACAAAAAAAATTCAAAATCAATATAAACCCTTCCACTTAATATATTGTATTATGAAGAAATGATAACCTTATGAAGAAAAATAGAATTCCAATGACATAGTCTAGTATATGAAGATTATAATTTATTCATATACACAAACAACATGGAAATTCGGCAACCAGACTATTCAGATTAAGCAAGACACAGTTCCTTACTCTGGACGAGGATATAAAGAGAGAAATACTGACAAAGACCATATCATGCATAGTTTCAGATATTTCTATAGAATAACTCATATTTCATATTCAAATGAACTTTAAAACATAGATCGGATTCCAATTCGATAATAGTTTGATCATAAAATAGACATAACATATTAGAGTGAAGAAGTGTTCTATAAAATTTTAAGAAAATATTTCTACTAACTAGGAAAACTAAAAAAAACTTTTCCAACAACAAAACTTTTGGAACCCTTGGTCTATGCTATTGTTTTCAATATATCGCCGCTGAAAAGAGAAAAATACCAACTTCGTCCAAAGTTAATGACTGTCAGACATCAAAACCTGATAGCTTGGAAATTTGACTCTAGATATTTTATTAGATCACTGGAATCCTTCTCATCAACTTTCAGCTACCACATTTATGTCGTTAGATATTTTAATAGGAATAGCCCTTTTAATTTCCCTGATCCTAGAAAGACAGTCTGGCGACAGTCTTGTCAATCACCCAAGTGGCTTTGGTGGCACCGAATCACATCCTTTCAAAGGAAAAGCGCATTCCAATGAGCTTTGAATTAACCTTCCTAAGATACAACTTTATAGCATGAAGGGATGATGTGTCAGCAGGGCGGATAATCTTAGATCTATGAAAAATAGATGCAAGAAAATGTTCGCCAGATCGACACGTGGCTCAACTTTTGATGGAGGAGAAAGTGATTATGATTACATGCACAACCACCATGTGGTGCATTGCATGCCTGCCAGAAATACAAACTCCTTGTGTGTGGATCACCCCGAAGAACAAAATAAATCTGAAAACAAAGATAGATAAAGGCAATATTTTTCTTCATAGTTGGAAGTGTGTATATATGTATTCTTAGATGTTCATATGATTAGGTGATGCATTAGCATTGGGTTTTGAGATTTCATTTTGGAATTAAGTTAATCCTGGATGACATGATGTTGCATGGCATCGGTGAATTACTTTTGAGAAGCTTTACATGAAGCTGGCAATATATCATTTTGAAATATGAATTGTATCTAATTTGGCCGACCTAATTGATGTATATGAAAAGATCACCTATATATGCATGATGGCTAGAAGATGTGAAGTGTGTGAATAGATGGTTAGTCTATTGTCATGCGAGTGGATAATCTGAGCATCAAAGGAACTAAATCTGCACTAGTGGTGTAACTTCATCAGTTCAACTCTGGTGGTTAGCCAAAATTTTGTTTATATAATTTATGTAGGCAATGAGCCTCCATATTTGGATAGTAAGTCCCTGTAAGTAGTGAGATTTTTGTATCTGGCAGTGAGTGTCCTTGTTATCGGTATTGTTATAACTATATATATTGTGAGTTAATCCTCACCATGGCTTTTCATCATTGGAGTTTCCATGTAAAATCCGGTGTTCTTGTGTTTTAGCATCTCATGTTATGTTATTTCTTTAAGATATTTTGAGCTACTACAAATTTTTAAATAAAATTATGCTCCCAAGTAATTATAGGTAATTGTTCATTATATTATTAGATACTGATTCACCTCCCCTCTTAGTATCCAGTTTATTCAACAATTGGTATCAAAGCTTTGGTTCCTTGGTAAAAAAACATAACCACTTGAGGGAGATCCTCCAAATTGAATAAATGGATAAAGAAGATCTTTGAACCACTCTTGAAGATCTTGAGAAAGCAAAAATTGAAAGTAGAGACTTGAAAGAAAATCTAGATGAAGCAAATGAATGTGTCCGAAAATTGAAAGAACAGTTAAAGAAATTCAAAGAAAGATATAAAGAAGTGAGTGAAGAATTGAAGCAAGAAAATTATGAGAATACCAGACTAAAATTGAAGATAGATGAAAAGAAGAAAGTTGAAAAATTCTTGAAAACAGTAATACAAAGAAAACTTGATGTTTGCTCTAGGCTTGAACAGGAAGTGATGAATCTAAAAGAACTTGAGAAAGCAAAACTTTGTGAAGATGACTTTAAGACAAGCTCCACCAAGCTTGATGAATTAATAGCAGGATAGAAACCTTCTAAAGACATAAGTGGCCTAGGTAATGAGGTTGATGAAAAAATGCAAGACACAAATTCAGAAATCAATCAGAAGATTCAAGATATAGAAAAGCATAAAAGAAACTCTAGAAAGAAACCACCCATCAGACAACCCAATACACAAAGGTACTCATCATTCAATGGTGTTTTTTTTTTCTTGTAATAAATTTGGCCATAAGGAAACTGAGTGTAGGAGTAGGTTGAATCAGTTTTTTGGTCCCTTCTTTGGACAATGTTACACATGCAAGAAGATAGGACATAAATCTATTGAATGCAAATCTTCAGTAAGAATGATTAGTCAAGTGATGATGAATAGATTCATTGGAAAAAGGATGAATCAATCATTTGTTGGCTATTTATATACCTATAACATGTTTGGACATAAAGCTAATCAATGCAGAATAGGGAATCATGGAAATCATACAAGATAGAGAAATACAGTTTTCTACTATTGCAAGAAACCAAGACATATCTCAAAGGTGTGCAGAAGTAAAATGGGAAAGCAGTATGCTCCGATAGAAGATAATAAACCGGTTGAAAAGATTGACAGGAGGAAGTTAAGAAGGAAATGAGAAAAATATGGAAAAATAAAGAAGAATCCGAGACTATTGATGCATGTGTACCCTCATCTAGTGCAAATGAATCCTCAGGGAACTGGACCTAGCTTGGTCTTAAGTGGAGATTTATCAAAAAATTAACTAAACCCCTGAAAGAACAGTGTGTTAGGTGTTGTCACATGGATATGTTGTAAAGAATGACATGACAAAAGTATTGAAAAATAAATTGGAAGAAAAAGTGTAAGCACGTTCTTTTGCAGAGTGAATTAGGGTTTCTCAATAGACTGGAAGAGAAGTTTGTTAGCTTTTTGCAATAAATGTGAGTTAGGGAAAAATGATGGAGTATAAAGGAAATTTTACAAATCATTTTTGATCATCAAATACATTTGAAGAATTCGTAGAGTGACTTCGAACTTTTTTGAAGCTTTTTTGAAGCATTTTGATGACCTTTAAAGAAAATATTATGGATATTTGAAAAATAGTTGACAAAATTTCCCTATCTTGTGGCTATAGAAGAAGGTAACAGAAGAAATTACTTTTTGAATATTAAGAGCTATAATGGAAATTTCTAAAATAGGATCAATTGGGAATACCCCTCTGAAGTTGAAAGGATTTGAAATGGATGAATTCAGTCATCAAAAAATAAAGAAGTTGGAATTAGGGTTGGAACCGAGTGATTTACGGAACATACAAACCATAGGTTTGGACATATGGGGAGAATTCCCTTGGTTTGTCAAAAAATAATTTATCTTGTTCCTTCTAAGAAAATTCAAGGATGGAAGCATTGTATTGGATAAATCCTATCCCATTTCGAAGGAAGCAATTGAAGCAGTTATCGGACTATAGAGCATTGGAAAACTTCCTGGAAAAAAGACTATCAAATACAAGGAAGTAGAGGAAATGATGGGAGTTGACTCTGAGCATTTTTTATCGATACCATTGGTGATGCCTCGGTTATTTATGTCATGTACAAAATTTCTTATAAAATTTATTTCATAAATTGAGAAGGCTCTACTTCAGCCAGTACAGTATATTTTGTGCATAAAATGGTAAGAGAGAACAATCAATTTTATTTGTGTAAAGTAATTCTTGAAAATCTCACTAAGAACATACAAATGACACTCGAAGAAGGATACCCATCTCGTTTTGGGTCCTTTCTTTAATGTTTGGTACTTTATTTTTTGAAATATCTACTGAGAAAGAAATATGTTGAATGTGAATCAGGATTCTCGTTGCAAGACAGATATACAAGCACCTAAAAAATTTTAGAGGATAAAGCTTAGAAGGAATTGGAATTAGTCATTGGTGATGCCCCTCTAGAATCTAAGATAATAAAATTTGTCTCTGAAAATGTCATTGTTATCCCTAAAGAGAAGAAAGAAGAAGAAGAATCTTCTAATCCGGATGACATCCGAACCATGTTAATAAAAGGGAAAATGAAGAAAATTGGTGATGTGAGGAGTACGGTCTCACTTGTTGACAGACTTCAAATTGATGATTCTATACTTGAATATCTACTTCGTAAAGGTATTGATGTATTTTTTGTTTATGATTCTATACCTGAAAATTTTAGTTGAAATAGTTCAAGAAAGAATGTTGCTTGAAGGTTCGGGAGGATGTAAGTTGGAATCTTTGGTTGAAAAGAGATTTTCTAAAGAAAAATAGAGATTACCTGAATTGATCATAGAGACAAAGAAATGCATAAAACAAATGTCAAACATATACAAGTATTGTCTCTGGTGGCTTGTTGTAGTTGACAATTTCCCAAGAAGAATTGAAGCAATAGAATCTGAAGTGAACAAAATTGGAAAGAAATTTGATATCTTTGGAGTCAAAGAAGGAAAGCAAAGGCTGAGAATTGGTGAAATTCAAGCTGAAATGATCATTGTGTAGAGGAAAAGGGATGACGTAGTGAAGACTTTTTGGCTTCTTAAGGAAGTTGTTAAGGTCCGGCTAGACCATTTTTTTGGAATACTCTCTGATGCAGAAGAATGTGAAAAACAATGTTCATCCATAAATTGGTCATCCTCCTTCACACTATTGGCTATATTGGATAGTGTGTGTGCAAGAATGGAATTTACAATCCTTGAATGGAATAAATTATATCCTATTATCAAAGAAAGGTACAAAAAGGTATTTCAGGTAACAAGTGTCATTCTAGCATAAAGGATTGGTTGCTTATAAGTTTTTAAATTTTTGAATGAATTAGGACCATTTTTTGAATATTAGATGTCACCATTTTTACATCTTTTTGGTGCCCTTTCCCATTGGTTTCAAAGGGGGAGAGATTTGGAGAGATTTGGAGACACTTGAAGAGTTTTTAGAAGAGATTTTTTTTTGGAGCAAGTGAAGGGAATTTTGAATTAGACCTTTTTTCACATGTTTCCATCAATGACAAAGGGGGAGATTATTGGAAATATGTCTTATATTGTCATTGATGTCAACATGTTGGTCGGGTACCTTGTACCGGTGTGTAGATCACACTTATCTCATTTTCTATTTGATACAATATCTCTGGTAATTTGGTCCGCATATTTCCTCCAGTAATCAATATGATCTATGGTTTTGGGAAAATTCTTATAATGGTTGGAAGAATGAATATATGTATTCTTAGATGCTCATATAATTGGGTGATGCGTTGGCATCAATTTTTTAGATTGCATTTCGGTATTAAGTTAATCCTGGCCGACAAAGTGTTGCATGACATGGGTGAATTAATTTTGAGAAGCTTTATATGAATCTGACAAGTTATCATTTTGAAAATATGAATTGCATCTAATTAGGCTGACCTAATTGATGCATGTGAAAAGATCAAGTATATATGCAAGATGGCTAGAAGATGAGAGGTGTGTGAAAAGGGAGAATGTGAATAAAATAAAAAAGTGTGTATGAGTGAAGTGTGTGAATAGATGGTTAATTTGATGTCATGCGAGCGGATACTCTGAGCATCAAAGGAACTAAATCTACACTAGTGGTGTAACTTCATTAGTTCAACTCTAGCGGTTAGCCAAAATTTTGTTTATACAATTTTTGTAGACAGTGAGCCTCCATATTTGGACAATAATTCCTTGTAAGTAGTGAGTTTTTTATATTTTGTAGTGATCCTCCCAGTTACCAGTATTTTTATAGCTATATACATACATATATATATATATATATATGTATATATATTGTGAGTTAATCCTCACCATGGTTTCTCCCTCATTGGGTTTTCCATGTAAAATCTTGTGTTCTTATGTTTTAGCATCTCATGTTTTGTTATTGCTTTAATCTATTCTAAACTACTATAAAGTTTTAAATAAGATTGTGCTCCCAAGTAATTAAAGGTAATTGTTCATTATATTATTGGATACTAATTCACCTCCCCTCTCAGTATCTAATTTATTCAACATGTGTTGCTTCCATATACTCCACCTTAATAGTAGATAAAGCGAGTACAGCTTGTCGCTTGCTCAACTTACTCACTGCACCACCAAATAACATGAAAATATATCCATTGGTGAATCTTCTGCTATCAATTCCCCCTACCTAATCAAAATCCACATACCCATGGATGCTAAGAGACCTCTATAATCCAACCAAGTTTCCATGATAACACAAAGCTTACTCTAAGGTACCTTTCAAATATTTGAAAACTCGCTTCACAACATCCCAATGTGATCATCCTAGATTATCCATAAACTGACTAAGCTCTTTGTTGTGCATATTTTGCACACACGCCCCACCGTTGGCAGGGACCCTCTTTTTTAGCTCCCGGCGGGCTTCTTTGCTCTCGTCTCATTTTGCATGCCCCTCATTTTTCTGTCCTAGTTGGTCAACGTGCCCTTCAAATTCTCATTTTTGGCTGACCATATTTTTCCCCTAAAATAAAAAATTGCTACGTGTTGGGTTTTTGAACGCCTCTCTCGATTCGCTTTTTCCTTCATTCTTTGACTTTGGGGATAGATTTCCTATGGATTTTGGATGTTTTTGTGGTGCCTAAGTGAATTGACAATGTTTCATTAAGTTTCAGGAAGTTTTGAAAATTCCAAAACTGTATTTCTGCAACAGCATTCCTACAGTGGCATTCCGGCCTCATGTTTCTGGAACGTACCAGCGCACCTCCAAATCAGAAACGGACTTCAACCCAGATGCTAAAATGGGGTATTATCCTCCTTGACCTTTCAAATTCCAAAATTGCAGCTAGGAATTACCATCCGGAGTTATGTGCTCTATCGACCGTTTTGAAACAACATTCCTACAGTGGCATTCTGACCTCATGTTTCTGGAACGTACAAGCGCACCTCCAAATCAAAAACGGACTTCAACCCAAATGCTAAAATGGGGCCTTATCCTCCCTTGACCTTTCAAATTCCAAATTTTCATCCGGGAAGTACCATCCGGAGTTTCGTATTCTGTCGGCTGTTTTGAAACAGCATTCCTACAGCGGCATTCTGGCCTCATGTTTGCGGAACGTACAAGCGCACCTCCAAATCAGAAACGGACTTCGACCCATATGCTAAAATGGGGTCTTATCCTCCCCTAACCTTTCAAATTCCAAAATTATAGCTGGGAAGTACCATCCAGAGTTTCGTGCTTTGTTGACTGTTTTGAAACAGCATTCCTACAGCGGCATTCCGGCCTCATGTTTCCGGAACATACAAGCACACCTCCAAATTAGAAATGGACTTCGACCCAGATGCTAAAATGGGGTCTTATCCTCCCTTGACCTTTCAAATTTCAAAATTGTAGTTGGGAAGTACCATTCGGAGTTCTATGCTCTGTCGGCCGCTTTGAAACAGCATTTCCACAACAACATTTCTGGCTCATGTTTCTGGAACGTACAAGCTCACCTCCAAATCAAAAATGGACTTCGACCCAAATGCTAAAATGGGGTCTTATCCTCCCTTGGCTTTTCAAATTCCAAATTTGCATGCGGTAAATACCATCCGAAGTTCTGTGCTCCGTCGGTCGTTTCAAATCAACATTTCCAAAACAGCATTTCGACCTCTCATTTTTTGTTTCAAGAAGGTTACCATGGGTCTATCGATAGAACCATTTGATCTAATGTAGAATGCTGCATTTCCATCGAGAAGAAGGAAAATTTCAAGCATTTTCAGCTACAGTAAAGAGAAATTAGCTAGGAGACAAAACTGTTATAGTGACTGATCACTACAATACAGAATAGGGAAAATACAAAGATGTATTTTAAATTGCTGAATATTGTGGGGTAGGTGAAGCCCTAATGTAATTGAACCTACGCCACACAATGTAATTCAATCCTGTCCATTCATTTGGGCTTTGGAAAACTATAAATAGGGGTCTTCCGCTCATTTGTAGTTGTTGGAGAGCTGTTGTAAAAACATTCTGCAGCAATAAAAAGCAGCATTGCATGATCTATGGGTGTTACTTTTGAGTTTTCTCATTATGTGTGCATGGTTCTACCTTCCAAGTTAGTTTTAGTTGTAGTTTCTTGAATGGAAGTGGTAATGGTGATTGTTGTTTCAGTATTTGATGAATTTCTAGCCCATACTTTTGGCACTTGTTGATGACAAGCTATTGTGCAAAGTTAGCCTGGGCTTCTTTATTTGATTGCTTCAACCTGGTTCGCTTGCATATTCATGATGTGTGTATGCAAACTAAAAATCTATAGTCCTTAGAAGATTGCACTGGTTTTGTGTAACTATAGGATCCTCTTGGCCAAGCAAAACCTAGTTTAGGGAGTTTGTCTACTGTAGCAGCCTCCATGATCACTGTTCATTCGTAGTTTCAGATCCAGGAACCTTCTCTCTTCCCTGCCCTTTTTCCTTTTTTTTAATAAGTAAACTTAGGCAAGGTTCATTGCACATTGTAAAGCTAAATCTGATGTTGAAATGGAGTTCTAGACTGTTGTTTGAACCTGCAGCAAACACTCAGCAACTCTCCCATCTTAAAAACTCCATTTGTTGATCCAACTTTCCCACTTTGTAACTCATCCGTAAGTCCACCTTGTGATTCCAGCAAATCATATAAACAACTAAAATATTCCAAGCATCGTCATGACCTGACATCCGAGAGACCTAGGGATAGTGTTCTGCAATCTGATTGTGGAAAATTGTCTTTCAAGAGAGGTAATGCACCTATGTATTACCTATGTTGTGAAGTGCATAAAAACACCATCAACACTCTCCCCCTACTTGGGAAATGTGTGGCCTTGTACAAACCATTTCATACATTAAACTTCCAACTGCACTTGCATAAGGCACCCTGGTCATGTCATCCATCTTGGTAGGAGATTTTGGACAATCTTCAATAGATAGCTTCATTCTTTGAAACACTAGAACAACTAGTTGTTTGCAATCAGTCATACCAAATCTCTCCAGGACAGTATTGATCTACTTACTCTGGTTGAGCCAAATATTTCTACTTCCTCTATCCCTTTTTATTTCCATCCCTAGAATATACCTTGCTACGCCTAAATCTTTCATTTTGAACTTCACAAACAACTGAGATTTTAGATTAGAAATCATAATCTTACTATTTCCTATGATCATGTCGTCAACATATATGGAAATAATAAGAACTCAAACATTTTCAGTTTTATAATATACACAATGATTTGATTTTGATCTCATGTATCCCAATGACAACACAAAATTTTCAAAATTTTGGTACCACATTCTAGGAGATTGATTCAAACCATATAGATATTTCTTTAACCTACAAACTAAGCTTTCTATACCTTTTTCAATGAAGTGCTCAAGCTCAGACATATAAATTTCTTCTTCCATCTCTCCATGAAGAAACGTTGTCTTCACATCCATCTACTTGATCTTTAGGTTATACGTTGCTACAAGTGACAAAAGAAATTTGATAGATGTTAGCTTAGCTACAGGAGAAAAAATTTCTCCATAATCAATTCCCTCCACTTAGGAATAACCTATCGCAACCAACCGAGCTTTATACTTTTCAACACTGCCATCCAGACCGGTCTTCATTTTAAATACCCATTTACAACCAACAGGATTTTTCCCTTCAGGGAAAGGTGCCAAATCCCAGGTATCATTCTTCTTCAATGATGTCATTTCTTCATTCATGGCTTCCAACCAGAAATTTGAATCAGACATACTAATAGCCTCTATCACATTCCTAGGCTCATCAGTAGTAGTAATCAAAGCATAGGCATAGTTCAAATCCAACATGGATAATCCATACCTTTTAGGTTGTCGCTTCTCACATGTAGACCTCCTCATAGGCTGAGGTTGAGGTTGTGGCTATTCATCTTCAGAACTCTCAAATTTTTTGGAAATCTCCTCAGTTTTAGGTACACTTTATAGTTCCTCTTTATCAAGAGTTCAAGTAATTTCAACTACATCATCCTTCTTTTTTATTTATTTTGTCTCTGATTGCAAATCAGTTACTCAAGGCTTCAACTCACGAATGACTACACTTCTATTGTATAAAACCTTCTTAGTAATAGGATTCCAAAGTTTGCACCCTTTCACACCAATGACATAGCCAATGAAGATATATTTTTCATCCTTTTTCTCCAACTTTTATCTTTTCTCATTCGACACATAAACATGTGCTTCATAGCCAAAAACACAAATATGTCTTAGAGAGGGATTTTTACCAGACCAAGCTTCCAAAGGTGTTTTGTCAACAAGATCTTAACAAGGTGAATGATTTATCAAGTAACATCTTGTAGCCACAACCTCAACCCATAATTTCTACTCCAGACCAACACTACTCAACATACTTCCCACTCTTTCCATTAATGTCATGTTCAACCTTTTAGCAAATCCATTCTACTATGGAGTATAAGGCGTAGTTTTATGCCTTTTAATCCCATGGTCTTTGCAATACCTTTCAAAATTTGTAGAATAAAACTCACCACCATTATCTATCCTCAAGCATTTAATCTTTCTTCCAATTTGATTTTCTACCAAGTTTTTAAACTCTTTAAACTGACTACACACTTCTGATTTACTTTTTAGAAAATACACAAATGCCCTTCTTGAATAGTCATCAATAAAAGAGACATAATATCTAGACTTCGACAATGAAGGAACATTCAATAGACCAAACATGTCAAAGTGCACATAATCCATTATGCCAAAAGATTTATGAGGACTTGAATAAAATTAAACACGATGTTGCTTTATATAAATGCAATGTTCGCAAAAATCAAACTCAAGGTTACAATTGACAAGCCCTTCAACAAGATTTTATTTTTCAAGGATTTTAAGCCCTTTTCTTCTATGTGGCCAAGTCTATGATTCCATAGCCTGGTTTTCTCTATTAGGAGTTTCACCTCTAAATATTTTTCACCCAGAGAAACTTCATTCTCCTTTTCTACATGAGAAGTTTAGCTTGAATTTACAGAGACGTTATTACATTGAATAGGGTATGCATCCAACTTATACAGAGTTCCAATACATGCACCCTTAGCTAGCACCATTGATACTCTAGTCATTTTATAGCCTCCACTTGAGAAGGAAACTTGTACACCAACATCATTCAAATTACTAATAGAAAGTAGGTTACAAGCCAAACCTAGTATGTGTAATACGCCATCAATTCCTTTTATTCTTTCGTTGGGGAATTGGATTATGAATCTTCCACGACCAACAATTTCCAAAGTTGAGTCACTTGTTAGGTACACCTTTCCATGAAAATACTTTTCATACTCAGTGATCCAATCTCTATGAGACGTCATGTGAAAATATGCACTTGAGTCAATCAACCAGACATCATCTGATGCCTAAGTCACCAAGGCAACAATGAAGGCATTTGCATCACTCTAAGAAGATTCATCTAAGGTGTTTTCCTTCTTCTTTTTCTTATCCTTACAATCCTTTCGGATATGACCAGTCTGCCCACAATTCCAACATTTCACCTTGGACTTCTTACCAGGAGACTTTGATACCCCTTCAAATTTGGATTTAGACTTCTTTTCTTTCTTCTTACTTCTCTTCTTTGTTCTACATCGAACAACAAGAGACTCCTTAGCCATCTCAAAAGACTTCCTCCACATCTCTTTTGACAGTAGCGAAGTAACAACATCTTCCATCTTCAAGGTGTTTTTGGTACTTCCAATAGCCACTACCAAATGATCCCATGTGTCAGATAAGAAGCATAATAAAAGCATACAATGATCCTCCTCTATCTTTACACCCACAGACACCAATTGAGAAACAATCATATTAAATGAATTCAAATGGCTTGCTAAAATTGCACCTTCTTCCATCTTCAAGGAGTATAAATTCTTCCTCGGGAATAACTTATTCACCAAAGACTTCCCCTGATAAATGTCACCAAGTTTCTTCCATAACGAAGATACAATCTTCTCCTCATGGATGTTCAGGAGTACAAAATCATCTAAACAAAGTCTTATCAACCCTATAGCTTTTCTATATACAAGGTCTCACTCTTCTTACTTCGTACCTTGTGGCATAGTTCCAAACATACCAATCTAGATGTCTCTATCGACCAACAGGTCTTCCACTTTGAGCTTCCCCAACCCAAAATTTCTGCCATTGAACCTTTCAATGTATACTCTACCTGATGTGCTTTCCATCTCAAAATATAAACAAGATAGTTAGTTTTTCTCACTACAAGACTCCCATTGAATCGAATCAGCACAAAAAACCATCCCTACTCACAAGGATAACACAACTAGCTAGACTCTGATACCACTTGAAAGGAAAAAGGAAAAGGTGCAAAAATCCCTTCCTAATGCAAAATCCCGAGGAGAGAAGTGCAAAAAAACATTCATTTAATAAGTTACATCCATTTGAGATACACATTCACAAAATAAAGGAATAGACTAATTATCACATAGAGAGATAACATTAGATTTACATGGGAAAACCCTTATGGGAGAAAAACCCACACACCAAGTAAAGTCACTTTGTATTACAGTTGTATACACCTAAAATCGGTCAAGATAATCGATCAATTAAATATAAGGTATTTAATTAATAAACTCTCCTGATTCAGCTACTTATAAATAAATTAAAAAATATATTTATATAGTTCACTTTCTTAAATTCTTTCTAAAATCATTTTCTTCATGATTTAATTAAATAAAAATATATAACAATTTATTTTTATTTGATTAATTCCCTATTAAATTTGAATTTCTAAATTTAATTTTACATAACTTTTTAACCTCCTTCCACCTCATCATCCACCTCATCAAGTGTCTCATGAATTTAAATATCTCCAATTTTTAAATGGAATTATCCTCAACAAATTTGAAACAAACTTTGGACACTTGTCTTCTCCATCTCACTTATTCTCTTCAACACTTGGCAAAGTGTTCTATTAAAGGGAACACTCTCCATGATTCCCTCTAACTTATTCATCCTCCACCGTTCATCTTTCCAGTTGAAATATTGACTATTGAGTCCTACCACATCATAATATGCCTTGGAAATCCTATAAATACAACATCATTCTCTAGCATTTCATATCCCATCTTTGAGAAAACTCACTCTGTAGAAATTACATTGAAGCACTTAGATCATTTAGAGTTTAAAGAATTTAGCATTTAGAGTTGGGATATCAAATTAGTTTAGAATCATGGTTTAGTTTAGTAGATGCACTTTCATTATCAATATATTTCTCCTTACAATAGTTATATCATAGCATTTGCATCGTAGCATAATATTCATTTTTATCACAATAGCATCTTTATCATAGAATCATGGCACCAATCACATAGTTTATCAAATCATGTAGGAACTAGGATTCTTTCATTTTACAACATCCATTCTCTAGGTGGTCATTCTAAAAATCATAGTGCAAGCAAAATCTGAGCGCCATTATGATTCAAGGAATCCTTAGAAATAAGAAACAATGGAATGATTTTAATGAATAGTTTTATTAGTTTATTTGTTATTTTGATTTCCCTAATATAATATGTTTCATTGAGTGTGTTGTTTTATCACTTATTCACATCTTATAATAACACATAAATTGGTGCCCATTGTGGGGAATGAGCTTCGTTTTATTAATATTTTCTAGAAAGTGCGTTTACAGGTTCATACGTGAAAATTTTTAGTGCAACTGTGAGTTCTTTTGGTTCATACGAAACACATTTTAGCATATATGGTTCCTATTGAAGCGCATATAGATCATCCTTCAATGCATACGATGAATCATATAGCGCATACAAGAAGTTTTCTAGCACTCTCAACCTATCTTTTAGTGCATTTAGTGATTTCTATAGCACATATGGTAGTCCTTTTAGCACATAGGAGTAATATTTTAGCGCATTTGGTTGTTGTTCTAGCACATTGGTTTTATTTTAAAAAAATCAAATTATGGAAACTAATCTATATCTCTTTGTTTTGCAAGTATTGTAAATGTTGTCAAAGACTTTGTTGAAACTATAAGAACATTGTCAAAGATGAATAATCTGGAACTACTAAGGGGTTTTTTGCAAGGGTTGGAGCTTTTTGTGTCTTCATTTTAATTAAATTAGAAACTTATCTTAACTAGAAGGATAAGTAATAAACATGTTTGTTGTTTTTGTGGAGTGGTAGGCATATGCTCTCCCCTTCACTAGGTGATCAAAAAGCTAGAACCATTCTTTTCATTTTATTGCAATTTTATCCTTAGAGGGCCTAGCCGATGGGAAAAATTAATCACCCCAGGGAACAACCCAACTGAGAACATGTTAAAGAATAGAAAATTCCACCTAGTATATAAGTGTGGGTACTTGAGTAAAGTTAAAATATCATGAGGATTGTTCTGACAAGAAGGGTAGCAATGGTCTCTTGTTGTATGGATGATCCCCCATGAATAGAACACCTATACTAGGACTTTTTTGTTACAGTAAGCCAAAATCCCATTTCTATTTGCTAGCGCAAGAGGCCTAACCTCTAAAGCCATCCCATATTCTTGTGGCTTTTAGTAGAGATGAAAAGTTCGTCATGGGAGATTTATGATAACTAAAGCTTGGGTGACTTGAGAAGTTAGTGTCGAGAAAGGGGGAGCCAGTGTGGTTAAGCTTCTAATAATTTTCTAAAAGTAAGCACAATTGGAGTAAAATCCAAGTGGGAATCTAGTGAATATTGTCCTAAACAACCTTATAAATTGTACTTGTTTGGTGTGTCTTACATGTGTGTTCAAAATAACATTCAAACAAAAATCACACATATAAATGTACAACCACTGATTCAAAAGAAAATCCATTCAAACAATCAATTCCCTGCTAGAAAAACAAGAAAAATTCATCAAACTATTAGAAAATAGTGGCATTACAGAGTTAGCACATCCATTTACTATTTTGGCACATCCCTTCCATATCTTAGCACATTCATTGCTTGTTCCGGTCCATCCCTTTCATATTTTAGCACATGTATTTACTATTTTGGTGCATCCCTTCTATATTCTAGCGCATTCATTGACTGTTATGATGCATGCATCCCATATTCTAGTGCATTCAGTGACTATTCTAGCACATCCATTTTTTATATTCTAGCACATCTATGTTATTTTATAATGTATACCAACCATCCTTTAGTGCATCCAGGCCATTCTTTAGCACATCTATGCACTATTTTAGAGCATCAAGAAAAAATTTAACCAGAGAGCTAAAATTGAGTTTATGTCTAATAATTGGAACCAAATCCAAATATTTCTTCTTGATCAGTTCATTTATTCCTTATCCCAACATTACTGTTAACTTAGAAAAACTAGCATTTACAAGTGAAAATCCTTAATCTAAGCTTTGATAAAACATCTAAAAGTGCCTCGTCATCACACCTATCTATGATTAGTATTTGAATTTCATCATCAAGATTCATCATCCTTTATCAAGATTCATCATCCTTCATCCTGAAACAAACGTTGTGTTAGGTCTCAAAAACGTAGGTTTAAACCATAAGAGGTTGCCAAGCTCTTGGTATGTTTCAACCTAACGAACAAGGCCAGTTGGTGAATTTGAACCTTCTTCTCTTCAGGCTCTGCCAAACCTAGGCAGGTGCACCTATGCAAATGCACCAGACATAAACTAAGTGTTTCCTACTTAATCAATCTACCCACAATGGCAATTGATAGTGGAGAGATATGATCCTAATTGGTAAAAATTTTATAAGCAATATCAAGATGAAATTTAATATGTTAAGTTAACAGATGTAAAGTTTCAAAACAGATTTGATAAAATTAAATGATGGAATGAGTAAGACCAGTGCTTTGTTGGGTAAGTGGATTCAAATGAAGATCTAGAATGAATGACTTGTATTCGCAATAACTCAAACTATTTGGCACACTTATATTTGTTTATAACTTGTATAAACGTGCAAGAAATTGATTGACAAACTCTACTTGTGGATCCAATTGACACAACTAAGTTACTTATGATTTATTAAAAGGATTTTAATCTCTACTTAAAAAAACCAATTAAATAAATTACACACGAACAATAGATAACATCAAATTGGAGAAAAAAAGGTAGTCCTAGTTATATGATCCTTCTTACTAATCCAAATAACACTTCCAAATTACTATGATTGATTAGAAGGGTTTTAATTCTTTAAAAGAAACCAATTAATCACACCACACAAGAATAGAAAATGTGTTTTGATAAATTGAGCATATCTTTAATACACCAATTTCAATAACAAGGAAATATTATGATGGAGACAACCAAATAACTAAATATATTCAACAAACAACGGATACCAATATGAAGTCACGAAATCAAATATTTGTCATTGATCTCCTCAAAATTATACTTGCAAAATAGTCTTGAAATGTAAACATAATGGAAGCTTTCTACTGTCTATTTTTCCCCATTCACCTATATCCTTTTATAACTATGTAACTGACTTATATATCAACACTTAGAAGAAGTTGCACCCCTTCACGAACATCTTTTGATAACAACAATAATTAACAACATTTAAACAAAGCTAATTAGGATCTAGTTAGCCATAAGTTGAATTTTCACAAATGGTCCAAATAATCTCACCTCTTGTAATTATCTACATCCTCTGACACATTCTTGGTAGTTATCTCCATGACCACCATTTTCTCATTCTTTTGACATGCTTCATCCAATGTTGAATCTTTTCCTATGGATGCTTCCAATGCCTTTTGTAGTATCAACTTTCATTCTTCAATCCATTTCATATTTTCTTTTATTTCTCCATCCTCTTCAAAAAATGTTGATATTCCCTTCTTTTGTGGCATCAACAAATCCTTTCGCATCTCCTTGAATTTCCTCATGGTAATCTCTATGCTTTCTTATGATCTCCTTAGCAGTAGTGATAGCCTTATTATTGAGAGTGTCCCTCTTTTGTGTTTCCTGAAACTTCTCTTGGATTGTGTCACTAATTCATTTATGCTCCTGTTCTACAACATAAGTTTGTAAGTGAACTCCCCAGATCTTTCTTAGCCAAACCATCAAGTTAGCCCGTCTCTTCCTAAACACTGCATAAAGTGTGTCAAATTTCCCTTGAGAATAACATTTGATTCTTCACACTTTTCCTTTGCTAGAGAACTTTCTCCTTGAGCCAATAACTTAGTAGACTTCTTCACTATGTTTGTAACCATATCCTTCAGGCAATCATTCTACTTGAGTATCCTTTCATTATTCACTTTATACATCTCCTTTTCTTTAATCAACATTTGGATTTGACCTTTATTCATCTTAGCTACATTTATTCCAATCTCAATTGTAGCTATAGGATTAACCTCTCCAAATTTTAGTGTAATGACATGGTTGAAAGCTCTTTTTGTGTCAATAATAATAGAATTCTTATGTGGTGGATACAAGGCCCAGATCATGAGGGAACCTTCATCATGATTATACTTTGATCTTGTATACACCTTTGTCACTCCTTCAGGACTAAGCTTATGTGTAGCATTGTTATCCTTCAAAAAACTATCAAAAACAAGACCATAATTCAGGTCTAGTCCTCAGAAAATCATAACACCTAACTCCTTTAATAACTTTCTCCCTTTCTTTGGGGTCATATCTCTCATTTCCTTTTCCACACTTGACTTCAAATTATTCAACAATTGATATTCATTATTCAGTGTTATATTTTCAACATATTCTCTTATTGATTTTCTCTTTTTTTTGCATAAGAAGGCTCTAAATTATGGAGATTTTACAAAATCATCATCAACTACAAAGGATCTATAAGCCATTTTCCTTGTGTCAGTGTTAGAACCCTCTTCAATTTTTGGTTCTCTAAGAGGAGACTCATAATCCTTAATTTTCAATCTAGAGATTTAATCAATTGGACCCTAAGATCCCTATCACTAGATGAATCCTCACCAAAATATAACAGCTCTAATTCTTGTATATCCTTTACTCTATGTTCTACTCCCCTGTTATACTCATCAACAACCAACTCAGCTTCTTTCTCTTCCAAATTTCTGATCAAATCATCATATGGATAAGGTATATGATTATACCCAGCTAGGCTCATCTTTTCTCTGGAAAAGTCAATGTATCCCTCCGGATCAAATCCTTTCCATGGTGGAGCTCTCTTCAAATTAAAATACAATAGCTTATCCAAAATTTGATCATATCCTTCTTTGGACAGTATAGTGAAATATCCAAAGCATAAAGTGCTTGGCATGAATGACTACTTTCCAAAGGAACTTAGATTCATTACACTTGAGAAATCCATTTTCCTAACAATTTCCAAGAAAGAAATCCTATCAGGCACTATTTTTCATAAAATAAATGGTGTATCCTCAAAACCATACACCTTGATCATAGTAGCATACTCAAAATAGTGCAAATCTTCCTAGTTGTGATGAATAGGTCCATTGAAATCCTTGGATCTGAGGAACCTCTTAATCTCATCAGATATTGAATGCTCATAAATATTGTTAAAAAAATTGTATAATGGCTTAACAAAGTACTCTTCAAAATGCAAAAAACTTTAATTGATAAAATTTCTATCCCAAATAGCATTCCATAACAGAACAGGGGACCCATTGTTAATTGCCATCAATCCTTAATCAATTCCTTTGAAGATATATGAAGCATAATCAAAGGGTATGGCATTGCGATACTAAACATTGGTTGCAATTATAATTGGTACAATTGACATAAACTTAGGAGCTTCCATCCCTAACACTTGACACACTAAGAAGTATGTGTATCTCAAACTAGGCTCAAATAAGTCTACATGAAATGGAGGCCCATCACTATCATCCAGTGGAGCCAAATTTCCATCCTTCTTCGGCCTATGTAATGGTAATCTCCACCCCCTATAGGTTGTATCCATTCTCCAAAACTCTTTCTCTAAATTCTAATGCATGATAGCTTCATCACATGTGTTGACAAGGTTAAAAATATCACAAATTGCAGCTTCTGACATATGAATGAAAGGTTTACCCAATGAATTATATATGACTTTAATTTTTTGATTGTAATGGGTAGCTAAAAGTTTCATTAGTTCCACATGCACAAATACGTTCAAGACAACTAATTTTCCCAAGTTAAATTTCCATGGATTACTTGTTGGCTCAAACTTATGCCTCCAATGATAGTGAAACATAAATAGCTCATATCCCTAAATTGAAGTCCACACATCCCCTATATGTCTGCACTTGTCTTCAAATTTCTCCACATCTGCCCTAAGTTGTGTAGAATTCCTAGCTTTAGGTCCTGAACTAGGTAGTTTCTCAATAAGATATTGATTCAATTTTCTTTCAATTGTTTATGGTACATCCCTTGTCTCAAATTTTTGTTTCTTTCCCCTATGATGGCTACCCTCACTCTGCTTTTTCCTACTTTTTAATTTTCTAGAGCTCAAACCCTCCACTTTATTTCCTCAAATTGATAGAATTCAAAATGTAATTGCAAAGAATTCACAAGATTACTTCAAAATATTTCGATTGCACGCAATTCTTTGGCCTCTGTCCGTTCTCCCATTCCTTTCACTACCAACCTTGAAAATTCTCCTTAATTATTCTTCTTTTACCCAAATAATTATCTATACAGTGTGTATCAGTGCAGCCATTAATGTCCAACTTTGAACATGAGTGGAGCAGATTTTTCAAATTTCCCATTGTCAAATTGAAAGATTATATCGACAAGAGTTATTTAAACCTAGTCGATCTATGTGTTTGATCCCAGCTAAATGTTCATCAAACACCTTATATGGTCGAAGAGACCAAATATTATTCTTACTAATGTTAAATTTATTTTTCTTTCATCTTTTGATCCATATCACTTATCGGCAAGAGAATAAGTATCGTTGAAAGATTTAAAAGTTACTCTGATGTTACTAGTCTCCTTGATATATAGTCCTCCTCCTTTAGATGAATCGACATAACTCTCTTTGATATTACTTCCATCGATGTAACATATGGAATCGGAAAGAAATTTGAAACTCATTCTGATAGCACATGTCTCCTCGACATGTTTCTTTTTGCTTTATTAGTGACACAAAGTGAATATCTTATCGATGAAATTTCATCGGCATGACATGTAGGCTTGGGGTAACTTAAAGATCTCACTTCAATAGTATAGTTCTTGTCGATAACCTTTTCATTGATCAAACAACAGACTTTGTATTCCCGAATGTATATCCTCCTATGTTGTTGATTGATGTGACAATGTTAACCTTTTGTTGATATGCCAGGAATGTCTAAATTAAAAGGCCATATTTTATGGGTTGAAGAGACATAGATCCATTCATGCCGATATGGATTATTTATTCAGAGACTCCTGCTTAATAATGATCAGAGGGATTTCGAAGTGTGAAAAGGTTAAATATGATGGGATCTTTGGTGGATATGATATGTGGAATGTATTATAGCAATTTTACACTCAAAATGTGGCTACCTTGTGGAATTTATGAATGTAAGCCACTAAAATTTTGAAAAATTTAATGGTCCCAACAATGGCTCCATCTGGGGATGAATGATTGTGAGATCATTGAAAGAATTCAGATCATTAGGAGAGCAGAACAAGTAGCATGTGACATGGAATGGCTATGTAAATAAGGAAACTGAAGAGTGGTGGAAATGATATGAAGTTTTATTCTACTGTGCATGGAAAAAAAATAAAAATTAGAAGGTTATGCAAGAATTGTCCATCCATTGGCAATCCCTAACCTTCACCTATTCTATTGTTCATGGAAATGATACATTTTAAGAGGTTTTTCAAGATTTTTCCATGCACTCACAACCCTTGATCCTCTATGTTCTTCAAGAAAATAAGTGCTTTAGGAATTGCTGATGTATAAGCAACTCTTGTTCTTCTCCTAATATGTTTTGTAAATAAAAAGAGTCCTCCCCTCCTTTGCCAATAATAACAAAGGGACCTAACCACAAGGCTTCAAACTTTCCATGCTTTCCCTTTTCTTTGCATCTAGCATTCCACATTAGTACCAAATCATTTACTTCAAATTTTCTATCTTTGGCTTTCTTATCAAAAAGGTATTTCACTTGTGATTGCAACTTCATATTTTGTCTTTGGGTCATTCTCCTTACTTCATCAAGTTCTGCAAGCTACTCCATCCTCTCCTCCATTAGTTCTAGAATATCTAATTCTTCCTGCAAAATGAACCCACTTACTAGTAACAGGTTATGTAAAGGAAGCCTAGCCTAAGCCCCATATACAAGTTCAAAGGGAGACCTCCCAATAAGCTTCTTTACAGTAATCTTATTCGCCCACACAACCATTCTCAACTTTGAGTCCCATGCTTTCTTGTTCCTATCTAATATCCTTCTTATGATTTTTAGAATAATTCTATTACTAGATTATGCCTACTTGTGTGCCTATGGGTGGTAAGGGGTGGCATAAGAAACAAAAATACCATATGTATCACAGAAATTTTTGAGTTCATCAAACCTAAAACACATCTCATTTTTTGTGATCAACCTCACTAGTGTGCCAAATCTAGTTATGATATTCTCTATCAAAAAAATTATCACCGCCTTTCGTGTTGCTTGTTTAGTTGGGATTGCCTCCACCCATTTTGTGAAATAATCTATGGCTACCAATATCCACTTGTGCCCTCCACTAGATTTTTCTGTAATTTCCCCTATGAAATCAATTCCCCACTAATGGAAGGGGGCTTCAACCTGCATAGGTCTTAGAGATAGTGCTCCTTGATACTTCAATTTTCCTAAAAATTTATGGCCTACTTCACACTTTCTAGTATAGTCATGTTCATCATTGAAAATTTTGGGCCAATAGTATCCTGCCCTGAGTATCTTATGAGCAATGGTTTTTGTAGAAAAGTTCCCCCCACATACTCCTTCATGCATCTCCTTCAAGAAATACATATTCTTCCAATAGAGGTCTCCCTCCATGAATACATATTTCAAGGCCTGCAACTTGAGTGTCCTTTTTTCTATTGTCATAGAATCCTTCTAGACATTTCAAATGCTTAAGATAATATACAATATTCGCATACCATGACGTGTTCTCAATACTAGTGACTATATTCTCTTCATCATTCACATTATATATTTGGGCAACTTCCATGTTCGTTTAAGCCATCAATTTGGTAATTTTGAATTCAATATCAAACTCCTAGACTCTATGTATATATCTACATCTACACCCTGTTGTTTCATTTTGTATGAACACATCTTTCATAGCAAAATTAGGCACATAAGCTATAATTTTTTTCTCCTACTAAATATGGTATGAATGCCTTGACAACTCTTACCAATGCATACGCTTTTTTCTCCATAATAGCATACTTCAACTCTATATTTTGGATAGATTTTCTAAAAAAGGAGATCGACTATTCATACCCTTCATCATTATTTTGGAGCATCACTACAACAATTATATGATAAGATGCGAATGAAAATATTTGGAAAGGTTTGTTGAAATCTAGGTATTTTAGTACTGGAGCTTCCTTGATTGCTCTCTTTATGGATAGAACACATCTATAGCCTCAACAGTCCAATAAAATTTTGCACCCTTCTTTAGCATTTTTTATATTGGCTTTACTATCTCTACAAAATTCGATATGAACCTTCTTATGAAATTGATATTGAACCTTTGCAGCGATGACATCATCACCCATACCCTATTTCCAATCACCTTTTCTTTAATACTTTTTTTTAGACCATGTGGTCTTCTATTGAAAAATATTCTTTACATACCCTTTTAATGACTACTAGTGAAAGACGGGTAAAAGCACAAACCTGTGTCACACTTTATACTGGAATCAACCAACAGTCAAAAAAAAATTGAACTTCGAGCACATAAAAGTGGTCTTTATGTTTTGAATTTCAAAATGATGTAAACTAATGAAATGTAGAACTTTTGATGAAGTTTATTCCTATAATTTTTCATAATTTTTTATCAATTTAAGAACAAAATTTGGAATGTTGAAAATTTCAGAAAAAAAGTGACTTCACGAGCCGTCAAGAAATAAATTGAAAAAAACTTCATTTCTCCCTTGTTTTTTTTCTCCAAATAGGTAACTTCAATATCTTGTACATGGAAAAAAAAATCAAATTTTGATGTATATTTTTCTCATAATAATGTTTTATAATCAAACTTGTCAGAATTTGACAATTTTCACAAGACATCAACTATTGTCTATTTTTTAACCATTTTCAAAAATTAAATCATACCCTTTCAAAGAGGACTCTGGCCTCTTGTGCCCTATATATTTTATTTTATTTTTTTTTAAATTACTATTTTTAATTTATAATCAACCTCTTTTTCAACTTTAACAACCTACTTGCATTATTTTAAAAATAAAAAATATTAAAACTAATCAAAATATTAAAAATATATATATATTTGGATTCACCACTTCGAGCTCTAAAAAGGGTATTTTTCTTTTTTTTAGAAAAAACATTCTAATTGAAGAAATACTCTGTTGAAGTTGAAAGTTTCAAAAACTTCTGCAAAAAGTTGAGTTGGCTTCCAAATAGGATGCCACATAGATAGTTTCGGTAGAAAGGGTTTCAACTGAAATGGTTTTGACCGAAACCCTTTCTACCAAAACTGTGTGTATAAAATAAGCCAATTTCAAAGTGGTGAATTGGAAAATTTGAATTTTTTTGTTTCAGCCAAAACTTATTTGATTGAAACTTTGTCCGCCATGTACATGCCATGTGGTTTCAGTCGAAACCTATTCGGTTGAAATGTTTCCAATCGACAATGTTCTTCTCGGAACTATTTAGTTGGCTGAAATGTGACACAACTTTGTGCTTTTACCCTGACATACACTCAATGTGTACAAAATTCATATGACCATACAAATTGATATAGGTTTATGAATTCTTGGCTCTCAATGATTCTTTTTGGACTAAAAAATGGAATGTTTTTAAATGACATGTTTTATATGGATTCATACATTTTTGGGCCTTCGAGACTTAATAGTGAGCTTCTTTTTTTTCCTATGAGGTTACTAGAAAAATTCCACCTTAAAAATATCACAAAAAGAGCCTAAACAAAAAATTCATTTGTCAAATCTTCATCAAACCTTTGATCTACATAAATTAATCTAAAAGCATACTTGTAACCTTAAAAATATTTCATTATTTTCTTTCAAGGCCATAGATTCAACTATGCACAAGGTTCTACTTGTATCAAAGGTTTTCCTCTTATAACCAGATAAGAAGGATTTGATACCAAATGAAAGAAAATTTACAACAATAATATAAATTTCAACGTAACTATCATGAGAGAAAATTCTACAAACCTATTGGAAGCTTTGCAACATGAGCATGAAGTACAGATGATTATGTTGGTTTTTCCTATGTTGTCATTGATTTCAATATGGTAATAACTACATGGTGATAACAGTATGGGAAGTTTCGTGGTTTATCAGAAGTTGTTCTATGTTGTTAATACTCCTTTGTGATGGATCGATATGTTGGTATATGAGCCCAGAACTCATCGTAAGACCTAATATGACTCTAATCTCCTAACCATGTCTAATTGGCTCATTCGAATAGCTATATCTTGGACCTTGAGATGTCTTTTTTCTATGAACAAAAATTTATCTCTAACAGAGTTCAACTTTGTATTTGTATGTAGATAAAAATGTTCTAGAGCACAAATTAATTAAATACTTGTTATTTAATTAATAAATCCTAATTCTTCTACTAATATAAATAAATTGATAAATTTATTTATATGGTTCATTGCCTAATTTTTTCTTTTCCAAAAATCACTTTCCTCATAAATTAATTAAATGCACAAATTAAGTATTTTTTTATTTAATTAATTTCCCTCTTCCATTTAAATTTGAATTTTTAATTCAAATTGGCACATGTCTCCATATTTCTTCTAACAACCTCCAACTCAACTACCACCTCACCATGTGTCACATGAAATTGAATTTTTATAATTTGTAAAAGAGATTTTTTACCAACAACTTACAACAAATTTGAAACCACCTTGGACACATGACTTCTTCTTTACTCTAATTCACTTCAACACTTGGCAAGGTGTTCTCTTGAAGGGAACCATCTCCCTGATTCTCTCTAACCTCTTTGTGCTCAATCGATGATGCCTCAATATCACAATCTCAACCATTCATCATTGTCATATCATCTCAAGCCTAGAAAAATCTATAAATAGAGGGTGTTTCTATAGCTTTTTGGATAGAGAATGGAGATAAACTTATTCTCGATAAATTGAGAAAAAATTAAGAGCAATTGAGAGTTTTTCACTTTCATATAGTATAGGCATTATGGCATTTTTACTTTGGATTACTTTAGTATTGTATTAGAGTTTTTTTTTTTTCATAGAATCACATTAGAGTTGCATCTTCAATCATAGTATTCATCTTAGCATCATTTCAATTACATCAACATCTCATCATAAGTCCATTCAAAATTTAAGCATCAAAAATCAAAATATATAGTGATGTAGGCATGTAGTTCACATTTCACAACATATTCTCATTTCTTAGGTTGCAATCTTTTTATATTCATGTGCAACACTTTAATAGATCTGAGAGCATGAATTTCTAAGGTCCTTAATTTTAGAGAACCATGGAATGATTTGAAAGGATAGCACTAGAAACTTAATTATGTTATTTTTATTTCTTTTATGTAATACATTGCATGGATGTGTGTGTTTAGTTTTATTACCTAATTACTCTCATTGAAACATTTTAAAACCACACAGTATTCTACTGTTAATTTTTTTGAGGTATACTATGTAGGAGACTCTGCATTCTACTAAGGTGAACATTCATAAATTGTGGTTTTGTTGATAGTCTCTTTACTAGTAGTATGATGGGAAATTAATGTGCTCTTAGATCCAGAAGATATTTTCTTTGAGGATTATTTGTCGGTTTGGAGAATTGTGGTTTATTCTTGGCTGGCTCAACGAATGCAATATATTATGAATACTAGTTATATTTTATGGATGATAGTCGACTTGGTGTACTGCACTACATGGATAAAAAATTTAAATCTTATATGGTGTCGATGAAGAAGGTTTTGATTATTTTGTGTTCATCTAATTAGGTTGACTTAATTGATGGATAAAATATGCTTTTATATATATAAGATGAAAGATAGAAGAGAGATGTGTGTATGAGAGCGAGAAGGAGAGGTGAATGTGATTGAAAGAGAAGATCATAGCCTGAATGCTTTATCAGTTGTGATCAATACAGTTTTGTTGAGAGATTTTTGTGCGAGGTAGTACTTCTTATTCTGAGCTTCAGTGGAACTGAACCTTGCACATTGAAGGTGTATCCTATCAATTCAATCTTTTGGTAGTGAGCCACCATCATTGTATCTTGGTAGTGAGCCATATTTTGTACTCAGGTTGTGAGCCTTTTAAGGATAGTGAGTCTTGGTAGTGAGCCCCATTTTATTTTGTATCCAGATATAATATATTGTGAGTTAACCCTCACTATGGATTTTCCCTCATTGGGATTAGAAGGGAATTTAGAATTTTAGAATTTGAAGAATGTATCAAATGAACTCGAAGTGAGATCCAGATGTAGGATATCTATACATTTCTTGTTCAAATTTTCAGAGGTACTACTGTTTGCACAATCTTTTACTTTTATTGATGGATAATTCAAAGATTGTGAATTGTGTGGATAAAGGTAGGTTGAAGAGATATTTAAGGAATGTGTTAGAAGATTCTATCGGTGCATTCCCTTGCATCCCTATGAGAGTGTTTCCTATAGAAGATATATATGCATTTGTTTATAGTAAAATTGAAGAAATGTCATTAGTTCAATTCAATGTTCTTTTGGAAAATGAATTGAAAGAGACCCATGATGCCTACAGAGTATTAGTTGAGAAGAATTTGGATGTTTGGAAAAAAATTGTTGGTTTGAATTTTAGAAGAATTATATCCGGATGGTATTGAGTAGAATTCATCATGAATCTTTATGGATTGATGAAGAACATCTTATTTCCAAAGAAGCTATTAGAGATGTAATTGTTTTGTGTTCCTACGGATCGGTTCCTAAACTGGTTTGAGGTTATAGGTGTGAGTTCTAAAGGAAAATAAATTGGTTTGAGATTGGTTGTTGATCCAGTAACAAGGTATGCTACTATGGTCATTGGTCATAAAATTTGTATCCCTAACAATGACTCTACATTTTCTATTGTTGTGGTAAAAATTGTTGTTGATATGGTAATAAGAGGTATGGAATATGAAAAGAAGGGCATAAATGGATTCTTTTCATATGGATGATCCCCCACAAATGGAATGCCCCTACTAAAACCCCTTCGTTGTAGTAATCCAAAAATTACCCTTATATATTCTTTGGTGCAACAACGATCGTTGCCAAGACATCTACATTCTCGCAATTCTTAGTAGAGGTGAAAAACTTCCATGAGAGATTCATGGGAGTTTGAAGCTTGGTTGACCCAAGAAGTGAGTGCCATGTAAGGGGGATCCTGTGTGTCCAAGCTTCTAAATAACCCACTAAGAATAAGTGTGGTTGGAGTAAAATCCACGTGGAATCCAAAAGAATATTGTCTTACATAGCCTAGGATTGTGCTTGTTTGATGTGTCTTTGCCAATGTGTTTTAAAAAAAATATCTAATAAAACATCACACAAACATGTTCAACTATTTATTCAGAAAAAAATCCAAACCAAACAATCCAAAATTCACTGTTGAAACTAGAAAAATCCACCAAACTACCAAAAACAGAAAGCATTTTTCCAGATCGACGCATCCATTAACTACCCCAATGCATACCTTGCATATTTTAGTGCATTTTTCTATTGTTCTGTTGCATACCTTGCATATTTTAGCAAATCCATCTATTGTTCTGGCACATATCTTGCATAATTTAGTGCATCTATTGACTGCCCCAACGCATCCCAACCATAATTTAGCACATACATTCTTTGGTTCGGTGCATTTTTCCATTGAATTTATTTTGGCACATCCATTTACTATTCCAGCACATACATACCATTCCCTAGCATATCCATACCATTCTCTGGCACATCCGACTCTTTTCGTAGTGCATATGCACCTTCCTGTAGTGTATTCAGCTTTTAGCGCATCCGGTAAATTTGCAAACAAAAAGCTAAATTTGACCTCCCATCTGCCAATTGACACCCAATTTCGGGATTCTTTCTCAAACAACATTCCTTCCTTGTCACAAAATTTCTTTTAATTTTTTGAAAATAGCATTCTCAAGTTAAAATCCCTCATCAAAACTTTGATTAAACATTCCAAAAGTGCATCATCATCACATTTATTTTCTAACTTATCAACTGAGTTTCCCCCATCAGGATTTATCATCCTTTATCAAGATTCATCATCCTTCATCCCAGAAACATAATATTGCTAAATTAGGTTTTAACCTTAACCTTTGGCACTACCCAAAACTTTGATTAAAGTTTAAAAAATCTCCATCACTAAATGCTCATTTTAATGAGATTGAAATTTTTTTAAAATTGAGCAAAAAGAAATCGAAAATCAAAATACCATGGCTGAAAGAGAGGAAAACCCTTTTTTCAGAATTCCTTAAGATGAGGTAAAAGAAATAATAGATGAATCCATAGAACAAGTACAACAAGATCCTAATTTTCATAAGTTCATGGAGAGGATATTTGAAAAAGAGGGTGAGAAATATATTTTGATATTAGCAAACATAGGAGTCAAACTACTCGATGATTTTTATATCACAAAATTGCAAAAAAAAACCTAAGAAGATGGAAACTGAAATACCAATTGAAACAAGAAAGGAAGAAAAAACTAATGATCCCATGGAAACCTTAACACAAAAAATGCAAAACATGCAAACTAGAACCACTAAGAGGTACTCAATACAGGATATATGCCCCTACCCTTTTGATCCAAGTGTCAACATGATACCATTCCCCAAACATTGTGAATTCCCCAAATTTGACAAATACAATGGAAGGACAGATCCCATCGATCATGTAAGGGAATTTAGAACTATGAACCTTGAATTTTCCCATGAAGACACTTACTTAATGATATTATTCCCACATAGTTTAGGAGGGCAGTGTATGCAAAAGTCTCGCAATTAACTCCAGGGATCAAATATTTTGAAGAATTAGCCAACAAGTTTATCACCCAATACTCATATAATATTCAACATGAAATCACAATGAAGGACCTTTTCAATGTCAAACAAAAGAAAGGGGAATCATTTCTATTATTTTTACAAAGGTGGAGAAGGTTATTCGCAAGGTATCCCCATCCCATACCAGAAAAAGAAAAGATTGAGGTATTCATTGACAACTTAAATGATGACATGACTTATAGGCTTGAATTGCAATGTCCTCCAACTTTTAAAAAATTAATTGAAAATGGGATCAAAATTGAGGAAGCCTTGGTCAACAGGGGAATTTTGAAAATTTACAATGAAAACAACTCAACCAATTCCTCCAATAATGACAAACCAAAGTTTTGGCAAAAATACAAGAACTACAACAATGATAATTCAGTTGAAATGCATAATGCCAAACTAGTTTTCAATCTATCAGGAGTCACATCCAGGACTAATCCAACCCCTAATCAAAACAACACCAACCAGAACATGAATCAAAATAACAATTAGAATAATAACCAAAATAGTCCTCCACCTAAACTACCATACCAAACATCGAACAACCATAGAAATCTTACACCTTTGGGTCAATCATATGAATTTGCATTGAAAGAACTTCTAACGGAAAATGTCATCACTCTACCCGACACCTGAGGTTTTCAACCCAAAGTTAAATCATCATGGTGGAATGAGGCCCATTTTTGTTAATTTCATCGATGCAAAGGTCACCTAACCAATAGTTGCATGCAATTAAAATAAAAGATATAAGACTTGATTGACAATAAGGTCATACAAATTGAAGAACCCCAAGCAAACATCGATCATGGGGTGTTCAAAAACACCTTGCCAAACTATGATAAAGGGGAATCCTCTAACATGAATGGCAAAGAAAAAGGTGTGAACTATGTTTATGACGACACCATCTATCATATTTCAGTCGTTGAAGATCACACAAAAGACATTTAAATCAATAACAACCATCCAACCAACGTCACCAACATCTCCCCTAATCAATTCCCTAGTATCCAACAAGCCATAGTTGCAACAGATAATTAAATTAATGTCATCAAAATCAAAGGAAAACAAGACATTGTGCCTATAAATGTGACCACAAGGGCTCAAACCAAATACATGTTAAAAGGAAACACTTCCAAAACACCTGATGCCCCATCCTCATAATGCAGCACTCCATATCAAGGTCCTAATCCATAAAATCCGTGTCAAGTGTTTCCTAATAAATAGAGGAGTCGGTCTCAATATATGTACTTTAAAGCTTGTATGTGCACTAGGGTTCTCTGAAAATGCAATAGATGCAAGGAAAAAGATCACCATCAAAGAATATGACGATTAGGAAAGAGCTTCAAAGGGATTGATAGTATTACCAATTCAAGTAGGGCCAATTCAAAAAGAGGTAGTTTGCCAAGTTTTGGATAAATATTTGACATATAATATACTCTTGGTTCATCCTTCGATCCATGAAATGTAGGTTTTCCCTTCAACATACCATCAATGTCTAAAATTTCCTTGCAATGGGCAAGAGATTACCATTCATGTTGATTCTAATAGTCCCCAACATTGTAACACCCTTAAAGTAGTTTAGGATGTATTTATGCCCCATAACCGAGAATCTCTTGATTCCACCTCCAATAATCCAAGTCAAGCCAATCCCTTGTCAAAACTACTAGCCACATCCTCCAATGAAGTAAGTCGCCCAAGTTCCTCCTCCAAACAGCTTGAGAAAAAGGAAGAACCTAGCCCCTCTACATCTACCAATACTAAAGCCCGGTTTAATACCTTGGACAAACAATTTGAGAAGAAAGTATAGGTCAAAGACAAAGGTGTTGGTGAATACTCCATCAAACAATCCCTCTACCTCTCACAATTAATTTCACCAAAATCTCATGGTCAACCATCAACCTCACAAACTTTCACAATTTTTGATGGTCGATTCATAAAAGAAAACACCCAAGCAGAGGAATTTGATGATAAAGATATTTTGAATGGGCTCTACAAGGATGAAACTAATTCTCAAGAAGCAATGGCTAATGTCCAAACCACTCAATATGGCAAAGGATTATCAATCTTGGAAAAAATGGGATATGATGGACAAGGGCTTATTGGAAAAAGGAAAGAAGGTATCATAGAACCCATCCAACCTATTATAACAAATCCAAAAGACAAAATAGGGTTGGGTTATAAAGAGCATCAAAAGGATGAAGAAATGAAGGAAGATGTAAAGCAGAAGGTTGTTGAAAAGATCCTATAGCTCCAAGCAAGTGACCACTATGAAACTAATTCCAATAAATATGAATTGGATTCATTTTCAAAAGAGTCATATCATGATAAGGACATTAATGTGATACACAATTATACCCCCACACTCGAGGAGGGACAAATCTCAGGGTTACGACTATTTGAATTAGGATAAAAAAATATTAATGGCTCAAGTGAAGACGATCAAAATCCTAGAGAGACATATCACTCGGAAGAGAGTAACATCATAGACATTGACCTTGTCATGGTATTGTTCAATTAAAATTTTTCCATTGGGACCCTTATGACCTCTAACCTGAACTCATTTGACGATCCTTTACCATTGGTACTTCCTGAACTTATAGATTGGGGCCAAACTGACCCTATTGATATCCCTGCCTTTTCAAACGATGAGGCCATCATCAATTTCCTCTCCGCTATTACTCCTAAAATGGGTTCCACCATTGAACGTCATAACGAAGCTTCCAGACAAGGGAGTGCCAAATTTCCCAGCTGCAAAATAAATAAAACAAAATAAATATCTGATTGTGAAAACCATTTTATGGCAGTATCAAATCAAGAAATAATAAAGATAAAGAGTGCACCCAATGGTGAAAACCTCTTTGAGGCACCAAAGGATGGAAAATTTGACACTCTTCTCAAACACTTCCAAGAGAGATCCAAAGTTCTGATTGAGCAAACGTATTTCATCAATGTCGACAATGTAGAAATAGTGAAGACTCTCCATCTAGCAGAGTCATTGATAGAACAAGAGAAGCCTAACTTTATCAAGTTCTTTGAAGAATGAAAAATCAACTTTTCCTAGTCATATGCAGACATGCCAAGGATAGACCTAGATCTCGTCATGCATCACCTATCCCTTTCTTTAGGAGTTAAATTGGTCAAACAAAAGTTGAGAAAAATGCATCCTCACATTGCCTTATTGGTGAAGGTGAAACTAAAGAAATTACTAGATGTAGGATTCATTAGACCCATTGACTATGCAGAATGGATATCTAACATTGTACCTATTTCAAAGCCTCACGGTAGCATACAAATTTGTACAAACTTTAGAGACCTCAGCAAGGCTTGTTTGAAAGATGATTTCCCCTTGCCAAACATTGATATCAGTGTAGACTTAACAGTAGGCCATGACATGTTGTCACTAATGGATGGATTTTCCAGATATAATAAAATAAGATAGAACCTAAGGATTAGGATAAGATAGCTTTCACTTTCCCTTGAGGAACCTTTTGTTGGAATGGAATGCCCTTCATATTGAAGAATGCAAGGGCCACGCACCAAAGATTTATGAACCATCTTTCAGGACATGATGCATACCTTTATGGAATATTATGTCGATTAATTTTTAGCTAAATCTTACACTAGAGAATGACATTTGAAGATACTAGACAAACTCTTCACCCAACTAGAGAAGTTCAATGTTTGCCTAAATCCAAAGAAATGTGTGTTTGGGGTAACATCAACAAAGCTATTGGGATATATAATGTCAGAAAAAAGTATTGAGGTAGACCCTACAAAAGTAAAAGCTATCATGGAAATTCCACCTCCAAAAAAAATCAGTCAGTTAAGATCCCTTCAAGGAAGATTCCAGTTAATCAGAAGATTCATATCACAACTGGTTGATAAGACTCACCCTTTTACCCACTTGTTGCATGATAATTTTTCCTTTCGATGGGATGAGAAATGTGAAGAAAATTTTAATCAACTAAAGAAATACCTAATGATTCCACCAATCCTAGCACCACTAACAGAAGGAAAGCCTCTCTTACTATACATAGCAATAATTGATTAGTCATTGGGAGTTTTATTAGCACAAGAGGATTCAACAGGAAGAGAGAGAGCCATCTATTATATTACTAGAACTCTAAATGGTTATGAAATCAACTATACATCCATTGAGAATTATTTTCTAGCAATAGTGTTTTCTACCCAATAATTGTGGCACTATATGTTGACTCATACCATCAAACTCATAGCCAAGACATATCCACTGAAGTATCTCCTTAGCAAAGAAAATCTGACAAGAAGACTAGCCAATATGTTGAAATAAAATCAATCAAAGGATGATTTATCACCAATCAAATGGATGATGCACCAAACCAATTCATGATGATCATCCCTTCATGGAATTTCTAGATGTTGATGTCTTCGTTGTATCAACAAAATGGTGGGTGTTATATTTTGATGGCTCATATACTCAACATGGGATCAGGATCCAAAATTCTATTCATCACTCCCTAAGGGCACACCATTCTGAATTCATATCACCTAATGTTTCCTTACACCAACAACATGGAAAAATACAAGGCCCTTATTATCGACATCAAAATAGTAGTATAATGGAAAATAACAGAGTTGCAGGTCTACGGGGATTCTCAGCTAGTCATTAATCAAGTCAACGATGATTACCAAACAAAGGATGATGAACTAATGCCCTATAAAAGAATGGCGATTTCAAGAAATATTTTGTTCACATCAAATTTTCTCAAATCCAAAGGGTTGACAACAAATTTGTTGATGCTATGGCTACCATTGTTTTTTTACTCCAAATTCCAGAAAAATGAAGTCGTTATGAGTTCATGGTGGAACAAATTTTTACCCCTAATTATGATGATCCTAAATCCTAACTCATATGCCACCTACTTGATGTCAATACCTCAATCTATAGGAAGATCTATACCTACCTGAAAGATAATATCCTTCCTCTCGATCTCTCTCGAAACCAAAAAATAAATTTCATCTGCCATGTTGCCTGTCATACCCTTATAGCGGATGTACTCTACCAATGAGGTCTTGATGGAACCCTCTTATAGTTTCTAGATGCAATGAATCTGAAAAAAAATTACAAGAATTCCATGAGGGTATCTGTGACACTCATTCAAGTGTTTTAACCCTCACTAAGAAACTCCTTCATTTGTGATATTACTAGCCAACTATGGAGAGAGAGTCCTTCCAATTTTTCAAGAAGTGTTAGAAATTCCAAATCTATGGTAATCTCATCCATGCATCAACACAAGAATTGTAGCCCTTTGCATCAACATGGTCATTTTGTCAGTGGGGATTAGATCTTGAAGGAAAAATTTACCCATCTTCATCCAATGGACACAAGTTCATAATTACAACCACAAAATACTTTACCAAGTGGGTTGAAGTTGTGCCTCTATCCACTATCACAGGAAAAGAAATCTCGCCATTCATCCTAAACTACCTCATCTGTAGGTATGGTATCCCTCAATCCATTGTCACTAACAATGGCAGACCATTCAAGAATTGGGATGTGTAAGACCTCTATGAAAGGTTCCATATCCAACATCGATTTTCTATGCCCTATTACCCTCAAGGAAACAACCAAGTAGAGGGCTCCAAAAAAACCATCCTAAAGATCTTAAAGAAAATCATCAATGATGTTGGACATGATTGGCATATCCAGTTGAACCCTGCTTTGTGGGCCTACCATACAAGCATCTGCACTCCCACAGGTGCCACACCATATGCTCAGGTCTATGGATCTAAATTCATCTTACCTATTGAGTTTGAGATACCATCACTCTATGTGTCTTTGAAAGGTTTTATTTCAGATGAAGATTATCATGTGTCTAGACTACAAGAGATGGAATTGTTGGATGAACGTCGTCAACTTGCAGTAGACCACCTAAAGGCCTATCAACAAAGAATGTCTAGAAGCTACAATCACAAGGTCAAACCTAGAACATTTTAGGTAGGTGATCTAGTACTAAAGGAAAATCCTCATAATCAGCAGGACCAAGAAAATTTGAGCCAAATTCGTTAAGTCATTTTGTTATTGTATCAGTGTTTGGATCGGGGGCATATTATTTGTCTACACCAAAAGGGGATCTATTTGAAGAACCAATGAATAACCTTCATATAAAAAAATTCTACACATAATGTAGCTAGTGCATGCCTAAAAGTCTTGAAAAAACCATAAAAATCAGAAAAAGTCTTGAAAAAATCATTAAAAATTTAGAAAAAGTATTGAAAAAAAAATTAAAAAATTAAAAAATACAAAAAAACAAAAGGAAGTGAAAAATCAAAAAAATCGTTACCTTGGTGAAAGCCTAGCAAATAGGTGTCTTGGTAACAACAAAAAAATCATAAAATTTGAAAAAGTGCAATAAAATCAAGTAGTGAAAACCTAGAAAATAGTCTCTATTTGTAATAAGTCAACTTCTCCATCTATCTGAGCATGTGTTGACCATCCACTTTCTGCTACCACTGTGTATTCATGTCTATCATAAAATGAGCCTCATGTCCATATCCAGTTGCTATGGTCATGTCCCACCTCGGCTTGGTTTTTATTGTGCATATCCATAATAAATCTAGTTTGTTTCTCACTAGGTGCAAAATCCTAGTCTCATTGGGGGAAAACAACCGTTGAGCATAAAAACCAACACGCAACCAAACAAAAAGGAAACCTTGGCAAAAAAGAACAATCATCCCAACCAACAAAGTGAACATAAATCATAATCAATCAAACAATAAACCATCTAAATCAAGCAACAATACAAACAAATCAAATTTCATTGGATGATCTTCTGAATCATGGTTTGATCACTTTAACACATATGTTCAATGGTTACATCTTGATTGTTGTTATCATTTCTCAGGAGTGTCTCAATTATGTCGCGAACTAGAGGGGCTATGATGGAGAATGATATTTTTCTTTGTTTGTTTTTTGTGAGGCAACCATTACTACTGTGCAAATTGTCATGAGACATGCTCTATAAATTATCATTGATGACATTTTGAATTTGCATGGGAAAATGATTAACTCTTGTCAGTTTACGCAAGTGATGCTCGGGTCATCTCGGTCTAAGTATACCTAGATTCTTGTGTTATATTGTACTATCAAATCTCAATGGAAGTTGTATGGAAGTTGTACTCAAGTCATCATGGTCTAATTATACCATCAATGTTTGTACAAACTTTCAACCTAATAAAATGCTCAATGATGATAATAAGCACAATGAATAAGATGACAACATTGCATAAATAAGATTGCATTCATATTAGTTATGCATTTTCATTATAGATTTTTCTAAGGTTGGTAACTCTCAACATGATGTTATATCTCACTACAAGATGGAGTACACTTGACATAACAAAAAAATCATTCATCTACATTAGCATTTCCGCATCATATCAATAAAAAGTGTTATCATACATCCATCCATACATCTATCATTATCATATTATGCATTTGCAACATGTATTCATGAAAAAAATCCAAAAATAAAGTATTTTCCATAATAACATCATCATTACCATACATCAATATCATAATAAGTCCATCCATAAATGCATTCATCATAGAAAATCATTCATCATAACACCATAAATGCATTCATCATCATAATTCATTCACATTCACATTCATATATTTAGGTCATATATTTGCATTAGAAAAATACCAAAAATATGAAGAAAAGTACATGGTATTTTATTTGCATAATAGCATTCATTGCAAATAAGAGAATAATCCATGTCACATAGGGGCATAAAATACATACATCTATACATTTTCTTTCATCATACATCCATGCATTATCATTTCTCTCCATCATATCCAAAATCCATTCATTCGTTTATCATACATTTAGAATCCATAAACCATACATCCATACATTAAGTCATCATGTCCATGCATAAAATCATATTTGCATTACATAATAAAACCATTTCCGCATTCATTCATTCATCCATAAATCAATATACACATGGGAAAAACACAAAAATATAATGCATCTCATATCATTTGCATAACTACATCCATCTCATTTACCATCAATACATAAAAGTATAACATCATCATCGCATCAATGCATCCATACAAGGAACATGACATAATCATATGGAATATCATAATCATATAGTACATAAATTAATGCATCCATCATAAGAATCCATAATAAAAGCATAAACAACATATAGATCACTAAAATTGTCACTGCATATCATATAACCTCAACATAATACTGTCAAAGTGTACAATGATGTCAAGAACTAAGAAATGATACATCAAAAATGTGGCAAAGTCAGGTCTCTAAATCAAGATACAATATATTAGATATGACCATGGAATCCTGTGGTACTACCCCAAGAGGTCATAGGCCTCTCCCCAACACCGCTTGCCCCTAATGGTCCTAATCTTGGACCTCCTTTTAGTGAAACTTCACCTGGTGGTCCCCCTAGGAGTGGTTGTGTGATGCCCCTGTTGGTGGTCCAAGAATGAGAGTGACCAGATCTAGAATGAGCGTAGCTAACTCTTTGCTCAATTGGAAAGGACTCATAGTATCTTCCTTTGTATTATTCCACCTCCTTTGCGGACTCTCGAAGCTCTCTAACTAGGTCCCCTGTCCTAGCACCCTTGGATGTTGTCTGAATCCTATCAGCCACTGCTACTTCCTGCTCTCCTTGCCATTGGGCGACATCTCTCTCAGTAGTGAGGGTGGATACCTATGTTTGTAGTTGTACCATCTATCCCTATACCTGAAGATGCACTGGTGCATGTACCTGTAACTGATCCTCGGCTTGGGCTAACTACACTTACAATGCTTGTACCTACCCCTGTAGAGTCTGAACTTGTGCCTGCAAACTAGCTATCTGTCTGCTACCTCTAAGAGGTCATCCTCGGTATAACTGGTCGTTGTCTGGAAGGTGCTGACCTCCTCCTCTTGGGAATGACCCCAAAATCTAGTGCATCTATCCCTCCTCCTCCTCAACCTACTCCTCCTCTCCTCCATCCCCCATCCACTACATTGTCCATCCTGTCCTCCTCCCAACCTCCAAAATGGGTGTAGGCTCATTGAGACTCAAGATCCATGGAAATGGATGCATATAAAAATACTCTACATAGTTTTATATCATTTGTGCATCCACAATTTTGGGATGGTACGGCTATGAACCATAATACTCTACACATGCGACATCATAATCTAGTACAAGCCCCCACTCTGGAATGTCCTACCTTTGTCTAGCATAATGTGCCACTACCTATGGCATACCTTGTACTCTGTCGTAATTCTTGTATACTTGGCCAAAAAGGAATCTTTCAATGAAGTATGGTGTCCTACCAATCACATATCTCGTACAAAAAACATAAGGCATCTTAGTGTCATCCTCTGCCCATACCTCACAATCAAGATACGGTTGCCATATAACTGTGTCCAAGTCATCAAGGACCCTTCACCAATACTCTAACTTGCCTAACTTATGCTAGACGAGTGGCTCTATATAAACAAAAATGTAGGGTCCCCCTGTTGGTCAAGCCCTCCCTCCCACTAGCCATGTAACCGCTATATGCTCATAGGCCTAGAGTTATAATAATGTACACCCTGTCGTGAGACTGCTAGCCCAAAGACATACAACTTGATGAAGATCATGGTACAAGTGTGCAAGCATGCACGAACCCCACACATCTCTAGTCCCATGGGAAATCATGCCCTCTAACACCCAACCCCAGCCAATTGAAAAGCCCTTTGACCTATGATTGGGGCAGAGAAAACCACTAATGAATCTTGCTAAAACATAGGGCAAGGGTTGATGGGTTGCAATCAACTACCGCCAAGAAATATCATATCCACCAAGCTAACCATCATAAAAAATCTTTTGAATGGATTCAATCCCTCCTTACTCCTCATAATCATACACCACTAGGTCCCCCACAAATGGTATCCTCAAAATACAATAGACGTCCTATGGTGTAATTGTAATCTCACTAGTCGGCCAATGGAAGGCGTTGTGTTCACTATACCACCACTCTGCAAGTGTCATCAACAACCCCTAGTTAATCTAGTATTGGGGCATATCAATCAATGAAGTAAGTCCACACTAGTCAATAATGGCTAAATCTGCTAGGGTCAAATGTGGGATCATGTCCCATGTTTGAGGAAAGCACTCTTGAACCTGTAATAATCCTAGTTCGCCCTCCTATGATCAAATCAACATATCAAGTCGGCACATCAATTAATCAACCTATCAATAAGCATATCAATTAAACAAATCATCTCACGTGATATTTTGATCAAATCTCGAGGAGAACCTAACCTATCATTGATTCTCATTTGTCATGAGATCGATCAACATCAATCAACCTATCTTTGACTCTCATTTGTGATGAGGTCAATCAATCAAATCATCTTTATCTATCCTATCATCATTCCTCGCATATCATGAGGATGATCATTAATCGATCAATCAACATCATCCTATCATCGGCTGACATGATCATCAACCATCAAAATCTAGGAGGAATCATTTAAAATCATTATTTTGGCTCAATGCACTAAAACATATTTTCTATGTGCTAATCTACTAAATGTGCTAGAACAAGCTTTCTATGTGCCAATTCCTGGATGTGCTAGAAATCAAACTCTATGCATCAAAATAAGGTCCTGATGTGCCATTTCCTATATGTTCTTATTGCACTACCATATGCGCTACATTATCCTATCTATGTGCTAGAATCCCTATCTGCTATTCCAGCAACCTAATGCGCTAAAGCGGCGACCTAATGCGCTACTCTACCTTGAAGTCTAAAACCTAACCCTATGCGTTATTACAATGACTCCATGTGTTTTATTGGGTACTTTGTGCTAAAACATGTTGAAAACCAAATTTTTAAAATGTAAAAAAGCGAGAAAAATTCAAATTCAAAATTGAAAAAGATGGTTCTTGGGGTATGTACTAGAGGTTCGTATGTGGCTGGACGCTAGTGGTGATGAACTCGCTCAAATCCGTGAGTGTGGCATGGAATCCTATCCATCTTGGCTCTCCTTTCTCTTATTTTTCACAATGCAAAGTTACAAATGAGCTTTATTTCACCCATTTTTGACCTTCTAGGGGCTAATTAAGGGGTAATTATGGTGGCATTTATTTAATTTTTCAAAATGGGCCTTTTAATCAACTAATCACCATTATGGCTAGACTCTAATCATTTTTCGGAGATACATCAGGTCATCCTCCTCAAATTCGAAGATCATCTAAATATCATTGAAAAAATCATTTAATCATATAAATTTTCAAAAATATTCAAAAATCCCTAGTTTATCTCCCGAGGGGGCATCCATTCATCATCACTGCAAAATCGGTGTCTCGAGCATGTCTTAATTTTTATCATCATGGTCTGAAAAAATATTCTTTAAAGCAATGCATCTACACACATCACTTCAAAGAGGGGAAAAATGTATGCACATAAAAATGGTCTCAAGCACAAATTAATTAAATACTTTTTATTTAATTAATAAATCCTAATTCTTCTACTAATATAAATAAATTGATAAATTTATTTATATGGTTCATTCCCTAAATTCTTCTTTTTCAAACATCACTTTCCTCTTAAATTAATTAAATGCACAAATTAAATAATTTGTTATTTAATTAATTTCCCTTTTCCATTTAAATTTGAATTTTTAATTCAAATTGGCACATGTCTCCATATTTCTTCTAACCACCTCCAACTCACCTGCCACCTCACCATGTGTCACATGAAATTGAATTTTTATAGTTTGCAAAAGAGATTTTTTACCAACAACCTGCAACAAATTTGAAACCACCTTGGACACATGGCTTCTTCTTTCCTATGATTCTCTTCAACATTTGAAAAGGTGTTCTCTCAAAGGGAACTATCTCCCTGATTCTCTCCAACCTCTTTGTGCTCAACTACTAATGCCTCGGGATCACAATATCAATCGTTCATCACTGTCACATCATCTCAAGCCTGGAAAAATCTATAAATAGAGATTTTTTCTACATATTTTTAGATAGAGAATGGAGATAAACTTATGTTGGAGAAATTGAAAACAAATTGAGAGCAATTGAGATTTTTTCATTTTCATATAGTATAGGCATTATGGCATTTTTACTTTGGATTACTTTAGTATTGTATTAGAGTTTTTTTTTCATAGCATCACATTAGAGTTGCATCTTCAATCATAGTATTCATGTTAGCATCATTTCAATTACATCAACATCACATCATACAATCATTCAACATTTAAGCATCAAAAATCCAAAAATATAGTGATGTAGGCATGTAGTTTGCATTGCACAACATCTACTCATTTCTTAGGCTGTCATCTTTGTAGATTCATGCGCAACACTTTAATAGATCTAAGAGAATGAATTTTGAAGGACATTAAGACTAGAGAACCATGGAATGATTTGAAAGGATAGAAATAGCAATTTTATTCTATTATTTCTATCTCTTTTATGTAATACATTGCATGGATGTGTGTGTTTAGTTTTATCAACTAATTACTCTCATTGACACATTTTAAAACCACACAGTATTCTACTATTGTTTTGTGTGAGGTATATTGTGTGGGAGACTCCGCGTTCTACTAAGGTGAACATTCATATACTGTGGTTTTCTTGATAATCTCTTTATTGGTAGTATGATGGGAAACTAATGTGCTCTCAGATCCAGAAGGTGTTTTCTTTCAGGATTATCTACTGGTTTGGAGAATTGTGATTTAGTCTTGGCTGACTTGGCGAGTGCAATATATTATGAAGACTAGTTATGTTTTATGGATGATAGCCGACTTGATGCAGTGCACTAAATGGATAAAATGTTTAAATTTTATATGGTGTCGATGAAGAAGGTTTTGATTATTTTGTGTTCATCTAATTAGTCCGACCTATTTAATGGATAATATATACTTGTATATATAAGATGAAAGATAGAAGAGATATTTGTGTATGAGAGGTAGAAGGAAAGTTGAATGCAATCAAAGGAGAAGATCATAGCCTAAATGCTTTATTAGTTGTGATCGGTACAATTTTGTTGAGAGATTGTTATGTGAGGCAGTATTTCTTATTCCAAGCTTCAATGGAACTGAACCTTGCACATTGAAGGTGTATCCTATCAGTTCAATCTTTTGTTAGTGAGCCACAATCATTGTATCTTGGCAGTGAGGCATCTTTTGTACTCAAGATGTGAGCCTTTTAAGGACCGTGAGTCCTAGTAGTGAGCCACATTGTATTTTGTATCTAGCTATAATATATTGTGAGTTAACCCTCACCATGGTTTTTCCCTCATTGGGTTTTCCACATAAAAATCTTGGTGTTCATTTGTATGATTGCTTTGTATTATTTTTAAGTTCTCTCTTGTTGATTCATTCAATATTGTGATAATGGTTAAGTGGATTAATTTATTATGGATTTGTGGAATACTGATTCACCCCCCCTCTCAGTATTTTGGATGTTCAAAAATTGGTATCAAAGCTTGGTTCCTCGAAAGAAGCTTAACAAATTGAGGAAGGTCTTGAAATCTGAACATGAGAACTTTTTTCCCCCAAAAATTGCCCCTGCCAAAATTTTGGAAGAAATGGAAACCTTCAAGGACAATTTGATAAAATAAAATGAGCATATTGAAAAGCTACAAAGTACAAGTCTAGTTGCATGTGATATGTTGACTGAAGGAGAAGAAATAATCACTAGCCTACTGGAACAATTGGATGAGAAGAGAAGAATTGAAGAATGTCAGGAAATTGAAATTCAAAAGAAGATAGATGAATGTGCGAAGCTAGAATTAGAAGCAAGAATCCTAAGATCTAATCTCGAAAGGGAAAATATTTTTGAAGAAAAAATTAAGATAAAATCGACGATGCTTGATGAATTAATTACCTCCTAAAGATCGGAAATGGATAAGAGCGGTTTAGGGTTTGAAAAAGGTCAGATTCTAAAGCAAAGAAATTCACTAGTTAGAAGATGTGATATAGAGATAGACAAGTCAAGGAGTGAACAAGCGATTTTGAAAAAAAATCCTATCGAACGGCATGATGCAAAAAGGTATTTATACTTCAATGGTGTTTTTCATTTCTAAAAGAAATTTGATCATAAGGCAAAGTACTGTAAAATTAATGTGAATGATTCTAAGGGCAAGAACAATGGATATAAATATATTATGTTGGATTAAAGGGAAAAGGGAAAGAAGAATGTTATTTGTTGTAAATGCAGAAAATCGAAACATCCTAGCAATAATAGTGGAAGAAAGAAGAACATCTATCCAACGAAGAATAATGATAAAACCTTTGATCCAAGAAAGGAAAGAAAATAAATGGATAGGATTTGGAGAAAGGAATCATCAGTCTTATCTATGTTGACCTCTAGTACAGATACTCTCATTAATCTCTAAATAAAAGAAGTGTTTATGGGGGAGCAATCATTAGAAAATCTAATAAACCCCCTTATTGGTACTTGTTTCATATCATGGCAAAAGTATATTTAATGTGGTAACAAGATCAAGGTATTTTATCAGTCGCATGTGTGAAGAAAGAGGTCTACAAAATTTGAAATAATGAAGGCATACACAACTTTCAAGGCAATCTACTTGGAAATTGGAATATTTATTTTAAAATCATTCAGAATGAAAGGAATAAGTTCAAATGAAATTAAAATCCTATGTATTTTCAGAAAAGCATGCAAAGGAAGTTTAGAAGGGAATTCATAATTTTAGAATTTGAATAATGTATTAGATGAATTCAAAGTGAGATCCAAAGGTAGGATATCTATACATTTCTTGTTGAAATTTTTAGAGGTACTACTGTTTGCACAATCTTTTACTTTTATTGATGGATAATTAAAAGATTGTGAATTGTGTGGATAAAGCTAGGTTGAAGAGATATTTGAGGAATGTGTTAGAAGATTTTATTGGTGCATTCTCTTGCATCCCTCTGAGAGTGTTTCCTATAGAAGATATCTGTGCATTTGTTTACAGTAAAATTGAAGAAATATAGTCAGTTGAGTTCAATGTGCTTTTGGAAAATGAGTTGAAAGAGAACCATGATGCCTATAGAGTATTAGTTGAGAAGAATTTGGATGTTTGAAAATCCTTGGTTTGAATTTTAGAAGTATATTCGGATGGCATTGATTATAATTCATGATGAATCTTTGTGGATTGATGAAGCACATATGATTTACAAAGAATCTATTATAGATGTAACTGGTTTATGTTCCTCCAGACCGGTTCCTAAACTAAATACTATGAATGAGAAAGAAATGTTTGAGGTTACAGGTGCAAGTTCTAAAGGAAAATAAATTTGTTTGAGATTGATTGTTGATCCAATAAGAAGGTATGCTACTATGGTCATTGGTCATAAAATTTGTATCCCTAACAATGACTCTACAATTTCTACTGTTGTGGTAAAAATTGTTGTTGATATGGTAATAAGAGGTATGAAATATGATGTGTGTGAAATAATTTGCATACATCTTTTGAAGAATTTAAAGGAAATTAAGAAGAGAAATAATAATAATTTTTGGTATGGAAATCTAGTTGTTTGTCTACTCTTTTACTTTTTGAAAGAGTTGTCATTAATAGGAAGGTTAGAATGGTCAATCCAGAGCCTATTGCTTATCAAATCAAGAATTTTATGATAAATCTTGGTAGTTTGGATGCACAAGAATCTACCCTTGCTGCATTCTTTGGAAAATTTCAGATGAGGATGAACAAAAGGTCTACAATTCCAGTAATTATTATGGAAAGATACTCCAAAAGCATAAATTTTCTTGTGTCTACAGATTTTTGTCACATAGAAGCATTTGAATCAAGGTTAATTTGGATATTTGAATTGAATTATGAAGTTTCAAGGGCTGAAATTAATATATATGATAAAATTCTATTGGAAATGCCTAAGCATCTCAATGAAGAAAGTACCTTTGGTAGTGTGACCAAAACAAGGAAGACGAGGAAGAGTGTAGTGAAGCTGGAAAGTGTGGAAGAAAGTAAGCTTGAACATGAGCATGAAATAATTAATATTTAGACAACTCTAAAAGATTTGCAGAAGGTTATTCCTGATTCTAATTTTGATTCATCTATTTATGTTGTGGAGAATCTTTGTGGCATGATTAATTCTTTGAAAGTATACATATTTGGACTTGAAATGTCTAATGGAATTAGGTTTGATGAAGAAAATTTGAATGATATCAAAGGAAAATGTGTGAATGCACATGATCGAGTAATGAAGGAATTGGAGAGTGGACAAGGTTGTGAAAAAGAGGCACAAGTACTACTTTCCTTTTGTCTATATTGGTCTGACAATACATTGACTATGAGAAATGAGATAAGGATGAGTGAGTCTTGATTGAGCACTCAGGAAGATACATACAGATTAGTAGAAGATAGAGATAATCAGAGGTGTTCCTACATAGTGCAGCTTCAAAACAATTTTTTCTCTCTACAAGATCGAACAACAACTATTATCAAGAATTTTGTGGAACTTAGAGACATGATTAAATTCAGACATACTTTTATTTCTTATGCTCTTGGATGTATTGTTGAATTATCAGAGATTAATCCTAATCCCAATACTTTAATAGATGGTTTAGAGTCTCTAACTAAACTTGAGCTATTTTACAAGACTCTAGTTAGTGCAAAAGGTTCATGGGAAGAAGGTAAAGCATCATGGAAGGCTATCTTGGAGAGTCTCAGAGGTTCTTCTTCAAGTTAATTCAGTGTTAATATCTTATTGACTACTCTTTGATGCATACGTACATTTATATTGGACCCCTTCCTTTGCCATTGATGTCAAAGGGGGAGAGATAAAGAGATGGAGAGATGAAGAGTCAAAGGAAAAACTTTTTGTGAAGAATAATTTTGATAAGGGGAGTAGTCAGAACAATCAATGCGGTATTCTTGAAAAGTTGTTTTCATGCATGTTGCCATCAATGCCAAAGGGGGATATTGTTGGAAGCTTTGCAACATGAGCATGAAGTATGGATGATTTTATTTGTTGTTCCTATGTTCTCATTGATGTCCACATGGTGATAATAGTATCGAAAGTTTTCTTGGTTTACCAGAAGTTGGTCTCTGCTAGTAATACTCCTTTGTGATGGATCAGTATGTTGGTATTTGAGTTTGGAACTCATCACAAGATTTGATGTGACTCTAATCTCCTAACCATGTTTTATTAGCTCATTCGAACAATTATATCTTGGATCTTGAGACATCTTTCTCCTATGAACAAAAATTAATCTTTGACAAAGTCCAACTTTGTATTCTAGTATTGTTTTGTGTGAGGTATAATATGTGGGAGACTCTGCATTCTACTTAGAAGATAAGCATTCATATATTGTGATTTTCTTGATAGTCTCTTTACTGATAGTATGATAGGAAACTAATGTTCTCTCATATTTGAAAGGTGTTTTCTTTGAGGATTATTTGCTGGTTTGGAGAATTTTAATTTAATCTTGGTCGACTCAATGAATGCAATATATTATGAAGACTAGTTATGTTTTATGGATGATAGTTGACATGATGTAATGCACTACATGGATAAAATGTTTAAATCTTATATGGTGTTGACGAAGAAGGTTTTGATTATTTTGTGTTCATCTAATTAGGCTAACCTAATTGATGGATACCATATACTTGTATATATCGAAGAGAGATGTTTGTATGAGAGTGAGAAGGAGAGGTGAATGCAAGCAGAGGAGAAGATCAGAGCCTAAATTCTTTATCAGTTGTGATCAGTACAATTTTTTTGAGCAATTGTTGTGTGAGGTAGTACTTCTTATTCTGAGCTTCAATGGAATTCAACCCTGCACATTGAAGGTGTATCCTAATAGTTCAATCTTTTGGCAGTGAGCCACCATCATTGTATATTGGCAGTGATCCATCCTTTCTACTCAATCTATGAGCCTTTTAAAGACAATGAGTCCTAGTAGTGAGACCCATGATATTTTGTATCCGGATATAATATATTGTGAGTTAACCCTCACCATGGTTTTTCCCTCATTGGATTTTCCACGTAAAAATCCTAGTGTTCATGTGTATGATTGCTTTATCTTATTTCTAAGTTCACTCTTGTTGATTCAGTCAATATTGTGATAATGTTTAAGTGGATTTCATTATCGGTTTGTGGAATACTGATTAACCCCCCTCTCAGTATTCTAGATGTTCAATAAAACCAAGCATCCAAAATCCATACTATAAAATAATAATAAACATAACATCAATATAACACTAGATGTACCCTTAACAAAGTCTAGTCTCCAAAAGCACCCACACAACTCAATATATTATCCCATGAACAAGATTGCAATACACTTGTAAATCTCTATGCGAGGATTTTGAAGAATCAAGCACCTTATTTTCATTCCTCTATGTGAAGAATAATATGAGAACCATATAGCCACATATCTCAATCCATGCTTCCCATACTCACATATGAAACCTACAAGAGATGTTAAATCCAACCTTATCCAACAAGACAGAGCTTACATATGCTAACCTCAATAACTATTCATGTGTATTCTTCTATAGAAATAATTATACACAAAACCACCAAGTGATACTACATAAAACATGTATCTATAAACTATGATCTTACAAAATCTTGCCCCCCTCATTTATTTTTTGATAATAAGTTTTATCCTTTTAGTAGTAATTTTTCCAAATTGATACTATATTTTTCTATATTAAATATTTTCCAATGTGCAACTCGCGTTAAATAGTTACCATAATGTTACATACAATATATAAAGTTTCCCTAAGCATGTCTAACCCATGTGAAACATGCACCCCTAGATTTCTCAGATGCACCAAAATTAAATATTATATTTTACATTATAAGCAGTATTTAGGATGTAGAACACAACTTTCCTAACTTTAAATTTATTTAGTATACTTGAAACATTGTGTAAGAAGAAACTAAATAAGGTGGTTACATGGAAAAAGGACAAATCAAGATTTATAGAGGATATATCTAGATTGGATTTTATGACAAGTCATTCAATGCGATCATGGAGTGCCTAGATTTGGGAAATTGATTAATATGAAAATTATTATGGAATCTATGATGTGTAAGAGAGGTGTAAGAGGAGTAATGTTATATTTTGTATTTTTTCACCATGACTATGGGACAATGAATTTTTGCTAACAACTCATGATTTTGACATCTAATTTTTGGATTCTACTTGGTGGTTTCTTGTTTCTAGTTTTCCTATATAATGGAGGATTGGGATAGAGGTTTGTAAGAAGTTTTTTCAAGTAATGTTATGCAACCTAATTAATTATAGTCAAAGGGATAAGTGGATTGTATTGGTGTACTCTATTATCAAGATTAATACAAGCTTGGGTCTCTTTGGTGTAGTGGCTTTTATAGGGTTTTCTCCACATATATATAATGTTCGTATATTTTTCTGATTTTCTATATGATTTTTATGTTTTATTTGTATTGTATGCTTTAATCACATGTTTAATTAGATTTAAAAAAATTAGAGATAGTATTTTTATTGCACCATTCACCCTTATATTTAATAATTTATTTTGACTAGAACTATTGAGTCCATTTCACTCTTAGAATCCATGATAGGGTTTAAGGAGTTGGCTACTTAGATTGGGCCAAGATTGTTGAGGCTAAAATATGAGTAAAAATTTTATTAAGATTTATTTTCTAGCATTGCAACAACAAAATGACAAAGAAAAAAAGATTAAATTGTCTAATTGACAAAAGGTTAAGGTTTAAAAACCAATGAAAACAATCCACACTTAGAAAGACATCAAAGACCAATGATAATAAATTTTATGTTAAAGGAAGTTTCTTTTGCAGAGGAATTGTTTTTACTGATTCTCATTTCATAAGCAGTCAGAGTGTCATGTAGCTTGTCTAGGGTAAGCTGGTCAAAGTGTTTCTTCTCTTTAAAGTAGTGACCTTAGCTTCAAATTTTTTTGGTAATGTTCTAATGACCTTAGTTACAACATCAAATTCTTTCACTTCTTCTCCCAGACATTTCATAGCGTTAACAATTTCATCAACTCTCAAGAAGTAATCAACTACTTTTTCATCATCCCTCATTTTTATTTCTTCAAACTGGTGTTTTAGAGTGAGGACTTTTGACTGTTTTACTTTTTCATTTCCCTAGTAGTTAGTTTCAAGTTTAGTCAAGATATCCCTAGCACAGCTATAGCGCATGACTTTGATAAAGACATCTTTAGTCAAAGCACACGGGAGAGCATGTTTTTCTCTTGCATTAGTTTCATATCTTTTCTTTTCATCAAAAGTTGTGGGAAATGTAGTTGGTAATATTAATTTTGACAATATGGTTAGGATCAACAAGAAATACTATTCTCCACACATCAAGGTCAATAGAAGTTAAATAAGTCTCCATTCTGATTTTCCAAAAAACATAATCAGTTCCATCAAATAATGGAGCTCTAGTCATGGATGTACTATGAGTAGAGTATCCTAAAAAGATACCTTCATCAGACTTAGATTGAAAGTTGTCTAAGTTATCATCATCTCTCTTGATAAAACATTTACAACCAAATATTCTGAAGTATTTAATTGAGGCAGATTTACCATAACATAGTTCATATGGATTGAAATTGGATTTCACTTTGATTTGTACTCTATTCAGGATATAGACAGTTGTATGAACAACTTCTTTCCAGTACATGTTTGGCAATTTTGCTTCATCCATCAACAACCCCATTCTTTTGAGGTGTTCTGGCAGTAGCATATTGTCTTTTTATGCCATGTCTCTCACAATAGTCAATGAATTCTTGTGAGGTGAATTCACCACCTTTGTCAGATCTTAGATATTTCAATTTTAAATCTAACTCCCTTTCAACCATTTTTCTAAAGACTTTAAAATGTTCAAAATATTCAGATTTGTGCTTGATAAAAGTAACCCATACCATACGAGAGTATTCATCAAAAACTAGCATGAAATATTTCTCACCATTGATAGCTCTAGTCCTTGTAGGACCACATAAGTCTGTATGAACAAGTTGTAGAGGCCTAGTAGAAGAATTTTGTTTATATTTAAAGCTTACCTTTGTTTGCTTTCCTTTGAGACATTCTTTACAAACTGCATTTTTAGAATACTCTCTGTCTGTCTGTCTTGAGAAAACCTAAAAATGCAGTTTGTAAAGAATGTCTCAAAGGAAAGCAAACAAAGGTAAGCTTTAAATCTAAACAAAATTCTTCTACTAGGCCTCTACAACTTGTTCATACAGACTTATGTGGTCCTACAAGGACTAGATCTATCAATGGTGAGAAATATTTCATGCTATTTTTTGATGAATACTCTCATATGGTATGGGTTACTTTTATCAAGCACAAATCTGAATATTTTGAACATTTTAAAGTCTTTAGAAAAATGGTTGAAAGGGAGTTAGATTTAAAATTGAAATATCTAAGATCTGACAAAGGTGGTAAATTCACCTCACAAGAATTCATTGACTATTGTGAAAGACATGGCATAAAAAGACAATATGCTGCTGCCAAAACACCTCAAAAGAATGGGGTTGTTGATGGATGAAGCAAAACTGCCAAACATGTACTGGAAAGAAGTTGTTCATACAACTGTCTATATCCTGAATAGAGTACAAATCAAAGTGAAATCCAATTTCAATCCATATGAACTATGTTATGGTAAATCTGCCTCAATTAAATACTTCAGAATATTTGGTTGTAAATGTTTTATCAAGAGAGATGATGATAACTTAGGCAACTTTCAATCTAAGTCTGATGAAGGTATCTTTTTAGGATACTCTACTCATAGTACATCCATGACTAGAGCTCCATTATTTGATGGAACTGATTATGTTTTATGGAAAATCAGAATGGAGACTTATTTAACTTCTATTGACCTTGATGTGTGGAGAATAGTATTTCTTGTTGATCCTAACCATATTGTCAAAATTAATATTACCTAGTCTCTTGTGCCACAGCCAAATTTCTTCAATATGACTCATTAAGCACATACCTTGATTATTTTCATTTCCAGATGTATCAAGAAGATTGTAGACATTTCCCTTAGTCCTTCTTCCAGCAGCAATAGCTTTTCCAAGCTTATTTTTAATCTAACATCATTGTGAAGAGAACAAAACCTGATAGCCACTGTCACAAATTTGACTGACACTTAGAAGATTGTGTTTTAAACCTTCTATGTAGTACACATTGTATATGGGAGTGTCTTCATTCAGAAGAAGTGAACCTCTACCTTTGATTTGTATACCTGAAATATCTCAAAAATTCACATATCCACCTACATAATCTTCAAGATTAGTGAATTTCTCTTTGTCACCAGTCATGTGGTTTGAACAACCACTTTCCGAGACCCATAAGTCCTTTTTTTTGGAGTGGAAAGAATTTTGAACTAACATAGTTTGTTTTATGTTGCTGACAATTTTAGGTTCCAAACCTTTTTAGTTTTCTATTGTTTATTTTGCAAATCAGCTTTGCATTGCTTAGTAGAATGACCCATGGATTTGGATGTGAAGCATCTAATTTGTCTAGCAAAGCCAATATTTTTCCTATAACCAAATCTAGGTGTTCTAAGATTCATAAACCTGCAAGTTCTCACTTTGTGGCCAAATCTGTTGCAGAAATAACAGTACCCATAAAAGAAAGGGTTGGAATTATATGATATTTTGTTATTCCTAAAAGGATGAACATGATCCTTATCAGAATCAAGATGATTATATTCAGAACTATTGTTTCCAGCAACATTATCCTTTGCATTTTCATTTGAACATTCACCCTTCATAAATCCAATACCTATTTTTTCCTTGTTCAATTTTTGTTTACTGATCATGTCATTCAATTTAAGAGTACTCTCATACTTCTCAATGGTCTTCCTAAGATCAATAATTTTATGTTCAAGTGTTTGAATTTCTTGATCTTTAAGATTTATGCCAATACGAAGACAATCTTCAACTCTCTTGGCTTCTTCATGTTGAGTTTTTAATGAGACAATTTTAAGATTTGTGAGTTGCTCTTGAGAAAGAGCTTGAGTAGAGTTTTGTTCTTGAGAAAGTATTTATTGTTTTAATTTTCTTAGCTCTTTTAATGCACATTTCAATTTACCTTCAAGATCCACTTCGCCAACTTTACCGTCATTGTTTTTAGTATCTTCTTGCTGAATGATTTCAGCCATGAATAGGTTTGCATCTTCTTCATCAAAAGAATCTTCACATTTTGTGTTTGTTTCATTTTTGCTAAACAAACTCCTCTTCTTTTTGAAGTTGAATTTTTGTTTAGTTCTATAGGCCTTTTTCATAGGCAATTTTTTCAGATTTTGTCACTATTCGGATCACCATAGGGGCACTTTGCAGAAAAGTGGCCTATTTTACCACAATTAAAGCATTTGAAGGGAATTTTTCCCTTATACTTTCCAGACACCTTTTTGAGCTTCCTAACAAAGTGGGATTCTTTGGAATCAGAAAATTCTAATTCAGTAGCCTCAATTTTTTCTTTCCTTTCAGTATTAAAGGTAGTTTCTTTTGCAGAGAATTTTTTCTTACTAATTCTCATTCCATAGGTAGTCAAAGTGCCTTGGAGGCTGTCTAGGGTAAGCTGGTCAAAAAAATTCTTCTCTTCTAGAGTAGTGACCTTAGCTTCAAATTTGGTCGGTAATGTTCTAATGACCTTAGTTACAACATCAAATTATTTAACTTCTTCTCCTAAACCTTTCATAGCATTGACAATTTCATCAACTCTCAAGAAGCAATCAACTACTTTTTCATCGTCCCTCATTTTTATTTCTTCAAACTGGTGTTTTAGAGTGAGGACTTTTGACTATTTTACTTTTTCATTTCCTTGATAGATAGTTTCAAGTTTAGTCCAGATATCCCTAGCACAACTGCAATGAATGACTTTGATAAAGACATATTTATTCAAAGCACACATGAGAGCATGTTTTTCCCTTGCATTAGTTTCATATCTTTTATTTTCATCAAAAGTTGTGGGCAATGTAGTTGGTACAGTGTACCCAGTTAACACTATGCTCCACACATCGAGGTCAATAGAAGTTAAATAAGTCTCCATTTTGATTTTTCAGAAAACATAATGAGATCCATCAAATAATTGAGCTCTATTCATGGATGTGCCTTCAACAAACTCCCCCTTTTTCCTTGATCGCAAAAACTGAGCCACCAAACTGAAATACTGAACCAGAACCAAGAGCTCATAATTCTCCCCCTTTTTGTCACAAGGATAAAGGGAAGACAATAGTGAAAATCCATGAAGCTACAGATATAGAAATGGAGCAACAAAGTATGAGCTGCAAGGAGAGCTGACCAGCTCTCCCTATCACCAAGATAGAGTATTAAGATAGCAAGGATTGAGAGACAACTCCCAATCTAGACCGAAGTCTTTCAAATACCTCTTTAGCCAAAGACTTAGTAAATATGTTAGCAAATTGTGCTTGTGTAGGAACATATTACACAGAAACCTCATAAGCCAGCACCTTTTCACAAAGAAAGTGAAATTTAATAGCAATGTGTTAAGTGCGAGAGTGCATCATAGGATTTTTGGAGATATTTATCACACTAGTATTATCACACAAAATAGAAATAGGTTTATGAATTTCAATACCCATGTCATTTAGAGTTTGTGACATCCAAATTACTTGAGTACAACAAGAGGTGGCAGCAATATATTTTTCTTCAGCAATGGAGAGTGGAACAAATTCTTGTTTTTTGTTATGTCATGCCACTAATCGATCATCAAGAAAGAAAGCAGCACCACTAGTGTTTTTCCTATCATCTAGACAACCAGCCCAGTCAGCATCAGTATATGCAACTAATGAAAAATCATTGCTTCTGGAATGCCAAAGTCTGTCATCAAGAGTGCCTTGAACATATTTAAGAATCCTTCTAACAACATTAATATGAGATTCCTTAGGAGATGATTGAAATCTTGCAACCATGCAGATTGTCTGCATTATGTCAGGTCTATAAGTTGTTAGATATAGTAGGTTGCCTATCATTGACCTATACTCAGTTGGATTTACAATAGGAGAATCATCAACCTTGTTGATTTTGTAGTCGGTTACCATTGGAGTGCTAACTAGATGACATTCATCCATTTAAAATTTCTTTAGCATCTCTCTTGCATATTTTAATTGAGAGAGAAAAATACTAGTTTCAAGTTTAGATATTTGAAGACCTAAGAAGAAATTTAACTCTCCCAACATTGACATTTCAAACTCAGATTCCATAATCAGAGAGAATTTCTTTCTCAAAGCAGTATTCTTGCAGCCAAAGATAGTATCATTAACATAGATATCAACAACAAGAATATTAGAACCTTCAAATTTAACATAGATATTGTTGTCTACACCTCCTCTAATAAAACCTTTTGAAATTAAATGAATGTCCAATCTGGAGTACCAAGCTCTAGGAGCTTATTTTAGGCCATATAAAGCCTTTTTCAGCCTGTGAACATGATTAGGCTTGTTTTTGCAAATGAACCCTTCAAGTTGTTCTATATAAACTTCTTCATCCAAATAACCATTCAGAAAAGTTGTTTTGACATCCATTTGATAGACAGTAAAGCTCTTGAAAATAGAATAAGCCAAGAATATTCTAATGGATTCAAGTCTAGCTACAGGTGCAAAGGTTTCACCAAAGTCAATACCTTCTTCCTGAGCATATCCTTTACAGACATATCTAGCCTTGTTGCGAACAACATGGCCATTTTCATCATGTTTGTTTCTGAATATCCATTTTCCTCCTATGACATTTTTGTCATCTAGTCTTGGGACTAACTCCCAAGTATGATTTTTCTCAATTTGATCAATTTCTTCCTGCATTGCATTAAGCTAGCATTCATCAGTTAGAGCTTCATCAAAAAAATTGGCTCAAACTGTGTAATCAAACAAAAAGTAGTAAGCTTAGCTATGTGAGCTTTTTCATCAAAGTTAATAGTTCCTCTCCTTGTTTGAACTCCTACAAATTTATCTCCAATAATCAGATCTTTAGGATGGTTTCTAGCAAGAGATTTTGAAGGAGTTTTTGTTACACATGTTTCAGGATTTAATTCAACACTTTTACAATTTGTTTCAGCTAGTTTAGGACTTGTTGATTCTACTTCGTGCTTTGTTATTTCAATGACTTCTGAATTTATTTCAAGTTCAAATTCTTCATCCTCATCATCTTGCATAGGTTCAACATCTAAAAATAGATTTTCATCAAATTTGGCATTCACATATTCAATAATATTATTCAGCCTATTATTAAAGCATTTATAGGCTTTGTTATGAGTAGAGTATCCTAAAAAGATACCTTCATCAGACTTAGATTGAAATCTGCCTAAGTTATCATCATCTCTCTTGATAAAACATTTACAACCAAATATTCTGAAGTATTTAATTAAGGCAGATTTACCATACCATAGTTCATATGGAGTGAAATTGGATTTCACTCTGATTTGTACTCTATTCGGGATATATACAGTTATATGAACAACTTATTTCCAGTACATGTTTGGTAGTTTTGCTTCATCCATCATAGTCCTTGCCATCTCTTTTATGGTTTTGTTATTTCTCTCAACAGCCCCATTCTGTTGAGCTGTTCTGGCAGCAGCATATTGTCTTTTTATGCCATGTATTTCACAGTAGTCAATGAATTCTTGTGAGGTGAATTCACCACCTTTGTCAGATCTTAGACATTTCAATTTTAAATCTAACTTCCTTTGAATCATTTTTCTAAAGCTTCAGATTTGTGCTTGAGAAAAGTAACTCATACCATATGAGAGTATTCATCAACAAATAGCATGAAATATTTCTCACCATTGATAGATCTAGTCCTTGTAGGACCACACAAGTTTGTATGAACAAGTTGCATAGGCCTACTAGAAGAATGTTGTTTAGATTTAAATCTTACCTTTGTTTTCTTTCCTTTGAGACATTCTTTACAAACTGCATTTTCAGGTTTTCTTAAGACAGGCAGACCTCTTACATTCTAGTTCTTGCTAATCCTAACCATGTTGTCAAAATTAATGTGACCTAGTCTCTTGTGCCACAACCAACTTTCTTCAACATGACTCATTAAGCGCATACATTGATTATTTTCATTTCCAGATGTGTCAAGAAGATTGTAGACATTTCCCTTAGTCCTTCTTCCAGCAGCAATACCTTTTCCAAGCTTATTTTAATCTCACATCCTTGTGAAGTGAACAAAACCTGATAGCCATTGTCACAAATTTGACTGACACTTAGAAGATTATGTTTTAAACCTTCTACATAATAAACATTGTAGATGGGAGTGTCTTCATTCAGAAGAAGTGAACCTGTACCTTTGATTTGTATACCTGAAATATCTCCAAACTTCACATATCCACCTACATAATCTTCAAGATTAGTGAATTTTTCTATCACCAGTCATGTGGTTTGAACAACCACTGTCCAGGACCCATAAGTCATTTTTTTTGGAGTGGAAAGCAGTTTGAACTAACATAGTTTTTTCTATGTTGTTGACAATTTTAGGTTTCCAAACCTTTTTAGTTTTTTGTTGTTTATTCTGCAGATCAACTTTGCATTGCTTAGCAGAATGACCCATGGATTTGCATGTGAAGCATCTAATCTGTCTAGAAAAGCCAAGTTTTTTCCTATAACCAGATCTAGGTGTTCTAAGATTCATAAACCTATAAGAGCTCACTTTGTGGCCAAATTTGTTGCAGAAATAACAGTACCCATAAAAGAAAGGGTTGGAATTATATGATATTTTGTTATTCCTAAAAGGATGAACATGATCCTTATCAGAATCAGGATGATTATATTCAGAACTTTTGTTTCTAGCAACAACATTATCCTTTGCACTGTCATTTGAACATTCACCCTTCATAAATCCAATACATGTTTTGTCCTTGTTCAATTTTTGTTTACTGAGCATGTCATTCAATTTAAGAGTACTCTCATACTTCTCAATTGTCTTCCTAAGATCAACAATTTCATGTTCAAGTTTTTGAATTTCTTGATCTTTAAGATGTATTCCAATACGAAGATAATCTTCAACTCTATTGGCTTCTTCAAGTTGAGTTTTCAAGGAGACAATTTCAAGATTTGTGAGTTGCTCTTGAGCAAGAGCTTGAACAGAGTTTTTTTCTTGAGCAAGAATTTATTTTTTGAGTTTTCTTAGCTCTTTTAATGCACATTTCAGTTCACCTTCAAGATCCACTTCGCCAACTTCACCATCATTGTTTTTAGTATCTTCTTGCTGAATGATTTCAGCCATGAATAGGTTTTCGTCTTCTTCATCAAAAGAATCTTCAGATTTTGTGTTTGTTTCATTTTTGTTGAACAAACTCTTCTTCTTTTTGAAGTTGAATTTTTGTTTAGGTATATAGGCCTTTTTCTTAGGAGTTTTTTTTATATTTCTCATTGTCACTATTTGGATCACCATAAGGGCACTTTGCAGCAAAGTAGCCTATTTTACTACAGTCAAAGCATTTGAAGGAAAGTTTTCCCTTATACTTTCCAGACCCCTTTTTGAGCTTCCTAACAAAGTGGGATTCTTTGGAATCAGAAAATTTTGATTTAGTAGCCTCAGCTTTTTCTTTCCTTTCAGTATTAAAGGCAGTTTCTTTTGTAGAGAAATTTTTTTACTGATTCTCATTTCATAGGTAGTCAGAGTGCCTTGTAGGTTGTCTAGGGTAAGATGATCAAAGTGTTTCTTCTCATCTAGACTAGTGACCTTAGCTTTAAATTTGGTCGGCAATGTTCTAATGACCTTAGTTACAACATCAAATTCTTTCACTTCTTCTCCTAGACCTTTCATAGCATTGACAATTTCATCAACTCTCAAGAAGTAATCAGCTACTTTTTCATCATCCCTCATTGTTATTTCTTCAAACTGGTGTTTTAGAGTGAGGACTTTTGACTGTTTTACTTTTTCATTTCCTTGATAGATAGTTTCAATTTTAGTCTAGATATCCCTAGCACAACTGTAGTGCATGACTTTGATAAAGACATATTTAGTCAAAGCACATAGGAGAGCATGTTTTTCTCTTGCATTAGTTTCATATCTTTTTTTTTCATCAGAATTTGTGGGAAATGTAGTTGGTACAGTGTACCCAGTTAATACTATGCTCCATACATCGAGGTCAATAGAAGTTAAATAAGTCTCCATTCTAATTTTCCAAAAAATATAATCAATTCCATCAAATAATGGAGCTCTAGTCATGGAAGTGCCTTCATGAGATTGAGACATTTTGAACAAACTCTAAGGCCATAATCAATCCTAGGTTGGATAGACTGATCAGAGGACCCTACGCTCTGATACTAATTGTTGGAGTGAAAAATACACTAAGAGGGGGGGGTTGAATCAGTTTCATTAACTGTTTTGACAAATTTTACTCAAACTGAAATAAAATAGATTTTTGTTCTCATTTATCAATGATAAACTCATTCATGTATTTGAATGCAATCACATATAATTGAAATGAGAATAATGATAGTGAAATATAGCATATTAAATAATTCACACAAGGAATCAGATGAACCATGGATAAGAAAAATGACACAAGATATGCCGAGTGGAAAACCCTCCTGGGGTAGAAAAACCACTCCTAAATTGTTGCCTTTCTAGGCTTTTATTTTAATAAGCACTTTTGGCAATGCTTCATAGGCTGGTTTCTTAGCACCAACTCAAGGAGAACCAACCCCTCTTTTAGAAACACCAATTTCAAGGAGCACCAACCCCTTTTCTATTTTCAGAAAGACATACAATGATATAGAGGATCTCTCTGTTTCTCTCTTTTCACTCAAGAGCCTCTTGACGGACAATGCCTAAAATCCTCAAGGTTCAAAAATGAACCTCCAAAATTTCAGTCATTATCAAGTCTTAAGACAACTTGATATTGAACATATATTTCAGATTTTCAATCTCAAAAACTCAACATTTTTCAATACAATGGTTGTGATGTACTCACACTATTTTTCACTATATTTCACAATCATTTCTCATAGTTATAAAAAAAATAGTTAACTCTCTTTCTCTCTATTTTTCAAGAATAAATTTTAAAGTACCCACTCTCTATCGAACAATGTTGCTAGGTATTGTTGTGAGTTTGAGAAAATATTCAGCATGGAGGTTTTCTTCTAAAAAACATGGTCAAAGAATATGCAATATTTAGAAAGAATATTGAACCCTATCCACACAAGGAGCCTGCGCAAGCAATGCTAACTCAAACATCATTAAAACATAAAATATTCCATGTACAATACCCTCGAAAACTGTTGTAGCAAACAATGTAACTGAAACAACATTTTAGTGCACCCAAAACAACTATCATTGAATCCAAGAGAAATACTGAAATGATTTGCAGAACGCATGATTACCCACAAATCAAAAATGGCATCCCTTAAAGCAAGAGCAAAATTAATATGATAAAATATTTTGGTATGCATTTCAGATTACTTGAAACTGACATGCATTATTTCTGACGACAAACAAAATAAACCCATTTTATCATTTTTTAGAAAGAATTAAACACTTGGCTTCTATTATATGAGCCAATGGAAGTAACGGTTCTTCAAAAGATAGTTGATAAGGTGAATACCTAAGGAGAACGATGGAGAGACTGTCATGAAGATATTTACCAAACCAGCAATGAGCAAAACAACCAAGACTTCTTTCAATTTCGAGCCTTCACCCAAAGAAAAGAGGCTGACACAACCATCGACCAAGGCAAGGATCTTTCAAATACACCCATTCATTGTCAAAGAGTTGCAGAAACCCAACAAACACTATGTAACGGCTGAGAGAATATTTATATGGTGGTGGCCAAGATAGAGTTTGAAAAACATTCCAAAGCAAAAACAATCCATGACTTTCCTAGTGTTGATAAATTTTGAAGTCTTAAGTGGAAACCACATAATGCATTCTAAAATCCATGGCCAAACCAATGCAATGCATGTCGACAAACTCATTACCATCGAATGCATACAAACTGTCGATAATCATTATCAAAGCTCAATGATTAATCAAGAGAAATGTCAACACAATTATACCTTAAATAATTTGTCATGACCAGTTTAAAAACAAATGTCGATTACCTAAGCCATCCTTGTTACCAAGAAATCAAAGCCATGTCACTTTCATAGTGGCTTTTAATTAAAAAAAATCTCATACTTGTTGTCGCCCTTAAGGCCTAATGAAATATTTAAACATAAGACCCGATTCCAAGAAAATGTAAGGTTCAATTTATTGACCTTTATTCAAAACCGATTGCCATGACATAATGCCTGATATATCCAATGCCTTATGAAATGTAATAAAGGTTAATTCCATGCCAATTTCAATGTGCCAAATATCCATGCCCAATTCAATATACCATATGCCCAAGCCATTATCAACTGCATTTGATAATTCCAAGAACCAAGATAACTGAAAGCATTACTTGAATGAGGTTGAATAGAGAAAAAAATACAATTCTGATGCAGTTCAAAAACATTATCAAAGCCATGATGTTAGAAATATGAACATGCCAATACCACATAAACCTGTAGATCACTATAGCCTAGTAGCACAAAATGTCAAACTAGAACTATACCACCTGAACATGGAAACATTATCATATAGACAAGATTCCTTATGATCTGCACATGGATTCAAGAGATGAGTGCCAACAAAACCATCATCATAATATTGAAGTAAGTATTCCAAGAAATAATAGAAACAGTGCAACTGAATAATCAAACACAAGGATGCCAATCTAAAACAAAATATTGTCATCAAGGACAAATGGAAAAAGAGAAGCTCAACAGTTGTGACATAGCATTATTCATTCATCATTCCTTACATTTTATCATTATTTCATTATCAAGGTTTAATTACCAAATTGAGGTTTGACCAAGGAAAACCCCTATTAACCAAAACCAAACAATTTATCCCTCTCTTTGTGTGTGCATATTTGTAGGTGAAGAAAGAGTGAAACTAGATCAAAAGTGCAATTTTGCAAAGTTGTCAAAGTTGTCATCAAAGTTGTCAAGCCATGAAAACTCATTTATAGAATTTATTTTTGACATTGGAATCTAAAGGAATCAGGAGTGCAAATCCAAGATCGGAGGATTGTGAAATCAAATTTTGAATTCTTGTATAGAGACCCATTCACCCTAGGGTGAATCTATCCCAGTAGGACACTCAACAACCACTTTTTATGATAGGTACCCATTAGTGTCTCCTTCTTAGATATTCCTGAAACTTGTATTTCTATTTGTGCTATCCTTTAAATCTATATTTCAAGCTTTACATTGCATAATTGATTTCACTAGGAAATTTATTTTCATCTCCCAAAAGTGCATTTCAATCATGTCAATTATTTTCTTTCATAAGGAAATAGTAGATCTCCTAATATGGTTGACTCACCTAAGGGTGAAAATCGATCCTACCTTTGAAAGATCTATTTTCCTAATGAAATTAGAAGAAAGATAGGTGCTTCATATATTTCCACACAACACACATAAATCACCTATCTCATCTCATATGTGTCCTACATTTGGCAGGGCAAGGGATTAGATAGCCTTTTCCTATTTTGGCACTCATTGTTGCCCCTTTGGCTAGTCATCCACCTTCTTTACATATGATTAACAAGATTGGGATGCAAACAACTTGCTATAGGTCATCTCACATGTGTCATACTAGGTTTATGTTTTTCATGTTCTTTGTGTGATTTCACGTGCGTAATATGATCCCTCGTACTATGTTTCTTGGTGTGTCCTTATGTTTATGATCCTACTTTGGATGACCCTTGTCACTCCATTGGTGGAAGGATACACATGAATTAAATCTATTGTGACATTCTTCTATATGTTGTAATCATTATCTTTTTCATTTGTCTTGTCTTCCCTTTTGGGGATGATGCAAATTGTCAAGAAATTTAGGTATCTTTCATGTTGACCCAAAAGTCTTGTTTTCATTCTCTCTATGTTTCATTCTCCCTTTGTGCTCATTGTTCCATGAGTTATTTGGGGAATGATGACGATTTTGAGCTTGACTATATCACTGTAGAAAATACATATGTTGAACCCAAACCCATGGATCCCTTGTTTGTTATCTTAGGATTGCATATGGGGGCAATTTCCTTTTCATGATGTAGCTTTATTTGGAAACATATGTGTGGCATAGGGCTTTCCAAATAAGATCTTGTGTTTCTTTCATCTATTGGCTTCTATGTATTCTACTTTAAAGTAATTTCTCACAGCATGGTGTTTAGAAATTTATTTAAAGTGGGGGGCATTATGCCTCCCACTTGTTGCTTGCTTGATGTTGTAACCTCTTGCTCAAAGTGTGGTCTTCTTATTTCAAATGATGTGTCTTCTTTTTTGTTACATTGGGATTAATTTTATTCAAGAGTGTGACCTTTCTTGGCATATGACATTCCTCTTAGTGGTAATTCTATGGCTTGCATTCCATAAGGTGCAAATATTTTATCTCTCAACTATTCATGTCTTGATGGTGATATCGAGAATGGTGTTCCCTAAAGTGAGACCTTTCATGAACTAAGAAATTCCCCTATGACTATCTTAAAACAAAAATTTTGACCACTAAGCATAACACAACTTGTTTGGTGGTGCCTTTGTTTCATGAGTGTTTAGCATAAAATAGCTTGATATCCTTGTGGTTGTTGTGTGTGGCATCTTATCAGATTTATCAGGGAGTATAAATTTTGGTATGGTTGATGTATGGGATCCTGTTGACCTAGCATGAATTTCCTAGTGTATATCAGATTGCACTAGACCTTGTGTTTTTCTCACTTGTTTGGGCTCACCGAATGTATATTAGACTACACTTGTGAGCATATTTTCATGGCCACATTGCATAACACAACTTGCTTTCTTATGGTGCTATGAGAGCATGTTTGATGGACTTAGCATAACACAACTTGCTAGTTCATCTTTTATTTGCATTAATTTTGACATTGTACATGATGTTGTATCTTGTGTCACTGCTACATTCATATATCTCTTTGTGCTTTTGTTGGTTTATCATGGGATATTTGATCTTGGGGGTTGATCATCCTCCTTGATATATGTTATCATATCTTTCCTACAGTTGAACAATTACACCTCTCTTGACTTATTTATTTACTTTAGTTTGAGTTTGAGTATAGGGCTCATACTCTCACTAAAGTGGGGTCTTAATGTAGTGTAGAAAAATTTACTCCTTTACATTTTTACACCATGTTTGGGTCCCTTAATTAATTGGACTTAATTAAGCTTCTAATTGCCTAAATTATGCATTCCTAAGCCTTATAATTCTCATTTTTCAAAAGGGAAACTGACATTAAACAAATGCTTATTATTTTAAACACCTTGGAAATTGTGTCTTGGATTTAGGTCCTAGGACTCATTCACCCAGGGGGGATGGGTCCTCCTTAAGAGCCAAGACCCAATTTTTAATATGTTTTTGACAGAATTTTAATAATTCAAATTCAAGTTTCAAATGTTGGCTTATGGAATCTAATTTTTGGGAAATTAGATAAACATCTCTAAATACAAGGTCTTTTTATCAATTCAAACCTAAGCATTAGAACACACTTTTTGAGAGCATTCCTAGAGAAAATATTATTGTCAAGAGCATTGAAGAGTATATTTATCAATCATCTACAACAAATCAAGATCATATCGTCATGTCAAAGTTATGTGTGCTGATATTATGTTTTGGAGCTAACATTGTGATGTAGGTTTCAAGAATTCAAGTGTCAAATCAAGCTAATATTCAAGATAATTTGTGCAAGATCTAATCCTTAGAGAGATGTGTTATAATTTAGTCCTCTAAGGAAAGTCATTAAGGGTTTGGTGAGTTGTGACATAGCATTGTTCATTCATCATTCTTTACATTTTATCATTATTTCATTATCAAGGTTTAATTTCCAAATTGGGGTTTGACCAAGGCAAACCCCTATTCACCAAAAACAAACATTTTTCCCTCTCTTTGTGTGTGCAGATTTGTAGGTGAAGAAGGACTAAAATTGGATCAAAAGTGCAATTTTGTAAAGTTGTCAAAGTTGTCAAGCCACAGAAACTCATTTACAGAATGTATTTCCTACTTTTCGATACTCGAATCCGAAGGAATCGGGAGTGCAAATCTGGGATCAAAGGACTTTGAAATTAGATTTTGAATCCTTGTATAGAGACCCATTCATCCTAGGGCGAATCTATCCCAGTAGAACACTTAACAACCACTTTTGGTGACAAGCACACATTAGTTTCTCCTCAAATTTTCTTGAAACTTGTATTTTTGTTTGTGTTATCCTTTAAATCTACATTTCAAGTTTTGCATCACATAATTGAGTTCATTAGGCATTTTATTTTCATCTCCCAAAAGTGCATTTCAATCAGATCAGTCATTTTTTGTCGTAAGAAAATAGTAGATCCCCTACTAGGATTAAGTCACCTAAGGGTTGAAAGTCAACCCTACCTTTGGAAGATCTCTTTTTCTAATGAAATTAGAATAAAGATAGGTGCATCATATATTTCCACACAACACACACAGATCACTATATTTTTTCATTTCATAGAGTAATAACAACATTATAGTCAATTTGTCAAAATTTCAATTATTCACAAAGTAACAATTATATAAATATGAAAGGATGATAGAGGAAAGGACCTAATAGTTATGCACCTAACTTTGCACCTCTCAAAATCACATCTACTGATTTTCAATGATGCTCATATTTTTATAGTAACTTTCTTAGCAAGTCGACAACTTAAATCTAAGGTGTCAATCCTTCTAATAGTTCATTCTCTCTTTTTAATTCTTCTATAAAGAAATTATTGGAATGGTTTGCATTGATCCTTTTGTAACTTATCTCTAGCAAGGCATGATTCTAGTTTTATCCCTTTAGAGATTTGGGTATTTACATTCACAAAAAAATTATCCTTAATTTTTTTTTGTAATTCATTCAACTTAACCAATAAACCAAAGATTGCTTGACTTTAGTTTCCTTTTAATTTTGATAAATGTATTATCTTGATGTGAATTACTATATTATTTAACATAAAAGATATGAAAAACTAATTATCTACCTTTCTACTCACCAAAACCTTTGACATATTATTGACACCTTTACATATTTCAAAAATAAGAATTGAAAAAGTTTTTTATAATTACAAATTCCAATAGAATGAATCATTACATAGTTAATTGTATACCCCAAAGAGTTCTACAAATCTAAGTTAAAACTAGACTAAACTAAGGATTTATTAAATTTCATGCCACAATTATTTAAATGTCCATAACACATCAAATCTTCTAATAATTAATTTCCTTTTTTTTTTTAATATGAAATTTTATTAGAGTTAGATGTTTTGTTCAATAAATATTTTTTCTAATGAATTCGAATATCTTTTTAATTCAAAATTAATTGTAATATTCTATTTCATTCTCGAATTTCAATGTTACACTTAGATATAATAGTTTAGCCAACTTTATAATTTGATGTTACATAGAGAAATTAAATGTTGTCATTAAAGAATGTCTATTTCTTTAAATACATTCATGACTTATATCTAAAATGTCTATTAAGATATGCCACTCTCAAAATTAATTGTACTATCTTATCCAATCCTTCAATCTTCCATCAAATTTAAGAGTATTTATACTTATCCAATAAAATACATCACAATCATTATTAAATGTTGTATTTTACCCAATCATATAATTTAAAAGAGATTCTATATCTTCCATCAATTTTACTAAAAACTTTCATTTTATATTGTTTATTAATATAATCACATTTTAAATTAAATGTGATATTTACCCGTATTAAAAACTTAACCTTTTATCTATTAATAAATACCGTTAAAAACTAATAGATTTATTATTAAATAATATAAAAATTTATCGATTAAAAGTGTTTTGTTATCATAAGAATTCTAATGACTAAATAATATTTTTAGGTGTGAGAACTTTAAAAAGTTTTTTTGGATATAGAAAAGCCTATTAAATCACTTCTAAAAATTAAAGCACTCCTCTAAAAAGAAAGGAATGATTTATCTCTTAAAACTCATCCACTTTTATCTAAACGAGATATCTTAAATTAGAGGTACCTTTATATGAAAAAAATGTATTTAAGAAAGAGAGTTCAATTTGTGAGAGTCAAAATTTACAGCCACGTGTCGGTGGAAGAAAAGATATATATTTCGTCTTCAGAGATTAGACATAGTTACCGTACGTTGGGTCCCACTTGTAGGGAAGATACGGCCGCCCACTTGATCTCTCCGCATCAACTTTATAGTCCATTCTTTTAAATAAAGGAATAAAAAAAATATTAAAGTTTTCTAATAAAAGGTAATTGGATGTTGAAATTTGATCTGCCTGGTGGGGCTTTAATTATTTGGTGCGGCAGACCCACCTTTTATTTTCTAGCCTTGGCTTTTCTCATTTTGTTAGGGTGAAAGGCACCTCTAGAATTTAATTATGGGGACAATATTCTTCTTCCATGACCACTAGGGTGATAGTTTAAGTGGATTGACCACAAATTAATTTTTTTTTTTTATATTATTTTTTAAGGGTGTTCAATAATGTTTTTAGAGTTTAGTAATAAAATAATAGTTAAATTAAGAAGGGTGTCAAAATTTAGGGTAGATTAGATGATCATGATCTTCTTTTGTAGTGGTGTTTTTGTGGTTTAGCAAATTTTTATATTTATTGATATTTGGGTTTGATTTTATTTTGATTATTTTTGTCTTTTTTATTTTGGACTTAGTCTCACAATGACTTTAAGGATGTGTTGTTTGATCATTTAGCTTTTTGTTTTTTTGAATAGTGTATTATTCTTTTTTAATTATTAAAAAATAATAAAAACTTTGTTCATTAAAAAAAATCAAATAGAGATAAGAAAATAAGAATTATGATAATAATAGAACTAGCAATCATACATTTTGTGTGCAATGGGTACGTCAAATAATTTTATGAGAGTTTTAAAGTTGAGTAGATAGAAATTCAAAAATGTGTCATAAGTAGAAAAAAAATTGCATTGTTATAATTAAGGCTTTTCAATAAGTTAGTTTATGTGTGGAAGGTTAAATTTGTAAAAGATATATAACTTCATAAAATACAAATCAATTAGTGTGTAGGCAAATTGGTTAAAATTGAGCAATGTGGCATAGCTTAGATTATAGTTAGATGCTTGATTTTGGAAAAAAAACTCATGGTATTAATGAAGAGCATATGATTAAATAAATGATAGTGAACTTCAATTCATTTGATATAAAAATGTAAATATATGTAGACATACATTTTGCATATATATACAATGTTGTAAATATAATTTATTGTTTAAACACAATACTATAGATATAAATTACTTTTTTTTTGCAGCATTGTCATATAATCACTTCAAACTCTATTGTATATGTATCAAACAATAGACTTGTTTATTATTTAAAAAACAAGTTAAAATCAATATGTTGAAGATGTAAATTACATTTAACTCATTCTCACCTTTGCTAGAGTTGATTTGTAGATGTTCAACAATGGAAAACATAGTGTAAGTGAGTCATGAGTGGAACCTATAATAAAGCAAATATGAGATATAATTTACATGTGGGAAAATAATTTAAACTTTGTGTTGATTTGTTTCTTATCAAGCTTAGTTGATAATGTAGATATGAGATAAATAAAGGGGCATACATGTTAGTGTAGCCTCCTTTAGGTTTGTGAATTGTTATTTTGTGATATTGCATTCAGATGTTCCTCTTCCCTTTTTTGTCGAGCCACAAATGGGCTATGTTGCATGCGTGCATATCTTTGGAATGTGAATGAAGGTTGTATGTGAATGCATGACAGTTCATGAAATTTGGAAATAGTTATGAATGTCAACCTTTGTCGATCAATGTTGCCAATATCGATTGTTGCCTTGTAGTGTAAGTCTTTGTGACTTGTGAATTGTTAAGGACCATGCCATTTTTAGTGGAATTTGACAGCCGCGACCACAACTCACTAGGGTTATAGGTACATTTTTTGGGTTTTTATGATCCCAAATTGGTTCAATGTACTTTTTGAAATGAACAACAAAAAATAAAATATAATAGTAATTAACTAATAATAACTAATAATGATCATTGTTTTTTACATTTAATAAAACATATTAAAACAAAACAATTAAAAATAAATAAAACAAAGAAACATATTGTAGTGAAGTGAAATAATAGATTAGGGTAAAGTGCCAACTCATAAAAAAAAATCTAAATATAAAAATAATATATTTTTTTATATAAAGTACCTATATAATCAAATAACAAATATTTTTAAAATCAATTATGTTTTAATATTTTTAAAATCAATTTTATTTTAAAATTTGTATATATTTAGTATTTGATTATATATGTACTTTATATAAAATTTATATTATGAATATATTTTACTATTATATTGTATCCTTAATTTTATTATTTTATATTTATAATAGTAATTATAATCATATTACAAATAAATACTATTGTATATAGTATATATATAATATTATATACAATAATAAGTATCATTATATTATGTATAATTTAATTTATATTATATTATATTTGTATTGAATATTTTTTATTATTTATTATATGATATTTGTATTTAATAATTCCTAATATAAAATATAATATGTAATAAGTATAATCATAATAAAAAAAAATTACATTATATAAAATATAGCATATAAAAAATTTAAAATAATAAAATTGTACCAAGAAAAAGTAATTTTTTTTTAAAACATGCAAAATAGTAAAAAAAGTATAATAATAATGTAATTTGTATATATAAAATATTATATACAATAATAAGTATTATTATATTATGTATAATTTAATTTATATTATTTAAATTATATATTAAATATTAATTATATTATATTATATTTGTATTTAATATTTTTATTATATTTACATTTAATAATTTTTAATATAAAATATAATATGTAATAAGTATAATCATAATAACATTTTAAATATAAATTTACATTATATAAAATAAAGCATATGATAAATTGAAAAAAAAAATTGTACCAAGTAAAAATTATTTTTAAAAAAACACGTAAAATAGTAAAAAGGGGAAAAAAACCAAGTAATATGAAAAATAGTAAATGAATGGTGAGGATGAATCTAATCATCTAGAAAAAAAATTTAGACAGCTTGAGCCATTGATCTAAAAAGTTAGCTTGTGCACTTCATATAAAAAACGCCTTCCGCGTGACAAGAATAGCGTAAATATAAGATTTCAATAAGTGAAGGTCCTATTCAAATACAATATACATTTGAATATTATATGCAAATAATAAATGTGAAAGCATGGATCCATATATAAAGTTTGAATGTGAAGTAATTCAGCTAATATTTTTCATTTTCATTTTTTAAAGTAAACGAGTCAAATTATAAAATGTAGTGTTTAGATTTTTTTAATTCTTGAATGAGTGTGTAGTGGATATAACATAAAAATATAAACTTAGATATAATCTAAAATATATATGGACACCTCTCATTCAAGGGTTGATTGATTGAATCGTGGATGGAATCATGGATATAAGAAATAAATTGTATAAATTGAGTAAGGGAACACAACTAAATTTAGTGGAACCTCAAAAGGTGATCCAAGTTTAGTAAAGGAAGAGTTTCTAGTTAGAGATAGGTAAGACATATTCTTAATTGGAGGGTTTCAATTTTTAGATAAATAAATGAATAATTATATAGAATTGTATGCTCAACTACACACTTCTTATAGTCTTGATAATGTAGATTGTTGATATGATACTTGTATGGTTTCAAATAGTAGGGATGGGGCCTATATATAAATCCCTTATAACTATATTTAAAAATATATGCATGGACATAATAAATCATCAAAAATTCTAATAATGCAAGCAATATAGTGATAAGGGAATCTATGCCAATGTTAAAGAATCCAAGAAATAGTCCTAGTGGGATATTAGTAACCTTAAAAAAATCTTAGAGACTAAATTTTTTGTGATAAAACAAGGTTGAAAGATAACAATGACCCTATGAGAGGATGAATAATGAACTCCTTGATCTTAAACTAATTAGTGTGTCAAGAGGAATAAGATAGACTAGTGAAAGTATATTATTCATAAGGAAACCACAAAAGTATAATGAAACTAGTAATATATTAAAATGTGGTCTATAATGTATTGTTGTGATGAAACTAAAATTTGACATGGTACAGTGATAGAGGACATAGAGATTAATCGATCATATCATGATGTATAGAATGGTTTTTAGAGGTTCTTAATGTATTACCATCAAAGAGTGGGAACGAGGAAAATAAATTCACGCATGCCCAAAAATATACATCTAAAGATTTGAAAACATAAAAAATTGTTTAAAGACCTTTCCAATTAATTAAAGAGAAATTCTTTTAGGGCCAATAGAATTTTATTGAAGTACTCATATTGTGGTTTTCCCAAGCCTCATCATGAATGGTCAAGAAAGATGTATTGACACGATAAAAGTTCCTTTCTCATAGAAAGGACAAATAAGGGAGTGCATAACTTGATATAAACAAACAGCATTCCCTATGTGATAAAATAATAATAATAATACATATTACTCAATTCACCATAAAAGTACTACTCAAGATCCATATTAGCTCTAATTGAAACCTACCACTAGAAAACTCAATTATAAGTGGTAGGTGTACAACATATAGGATGTCATCAATGATGTAAGTGGTAGGTGTACAATATATAGGATGTCATCATTGGGTTAACTTCTACCCTAAAGCATGATTATCGATTTTATGAGGAAGACAATTATGATGTTATAGATAAGATTTAGCTGCAAAAAAAGGGGAAAATGTAATGATTCCTCTTATTGACCATTACTTACCCATAAAAATAACTTAAAACTTGTCCTACATTTTCTATAAACTAACTTGATATAACGTGTATATATAATGTACATTATATATCACAAGTAAATTTACAACAATCACTAACTTATCACATATTATTAATTAATAATGACATCCATATGATATGTGTGCAATAAAAAATTTAGTAGCATTTTGTTGCCAATGAATGAATTTTCTAATTTTGTAATCTCACAAATGGTGAATAGAACTTGTTTAGCAATCTATGCTTTCACCCAAGTGCAACATTAGATCAACATGGAATATATATATATATATATATATATATATATATATATATATTTGCTTGGTGAATCGCTGCAAAGGGGCAACACCTGACACTTTTGACTGGAGCTATGAACCAGTGTGGCCACATTCAGGGGACCACATCCCCGCTATTCAATTACATTGCTTCTTGCCCCATTTTTTCATTTTTAGAGTGGGATCCATGTTGCTTGTTGAATTTTGCCTCGTTCTTCTTCCTTTTCCTTTGTACCTTTATCCAAATTCCCTCTACCAAGCCTCTACCCATAACCTCTACACCTCCTCTGGTTATTTGGCCTCCCTTTGGGGAAGAGATTCTTGAATTTTCATCCTTGATCATATGACGATCTTCTTGTTGAGATTCTACCGAGGTCTCTAAATCAACAAGATTCCTAATTGGATGCCTGCTTCTTTTCTTTGTGGGGTTGCCAATAGGAGTATCTCCAACAAGCATCGTTGGTGTAGAGGAAGTGGTCATTGTCATTGACATTGTTTGGGAATCACTTGGTGGAGCCTTACCCGATGCAATATCAACAATTTTTGGAGACATCTCAACCTCACCATCTGACCCATCCTTTTCCACTAAGTAGTATTGGGGGGTGGCTTCTTTCCACCAAGTAGCTTGGATTTCCTACCAACATTTTGGGCAGTGTGCAAACATGTGACCAGTGCTAAAACATCGACGATAATGGAAAGGTAGGCCCTCATAATCAAGCAATTGATTCCATTCCATCCCCGCAATTTTCAGAAGGACATTTGTAGGGAGATCTTTGGTTGTATTTATTTCCACTAAAATGCGAGCATAAGTAGTGCGCAGAAATTTTGAGGAACCCTCATCCACCCCCAAAAACTTCCCCAATGAACTACCAATTGCTTCAAAGCATGAATCAAACCAAAATTGAAGAGGAATATTAGGCATCTTTACCCAAATTGGAGCCAAATCGAAGAATTCTATGAGGGGATTGAAGGAGGGGTGCCAGAGTTTCAATAGTAATAAATGTTGATTCTTCCAGCTCCTTTGGTATTCATATAGAACTAAGTCTTGGTCCTTTGTATTTTCAAAATCCACCACAAAGAATCCCCTTGCCATGGGGTAAATCTCTACATCCCCCTCCAGTTTAGGTTACCAGAATTCCGCAATCCAACCATGGAGCTCTACGAAGCTTGGCCAGAACCCCTGAAATCTACCAACCAACCCCTGTTCTACAAAATAAGATGTATTCTCAGCCACTTCATCAACAATCTCCCCTATGAAGGAAACTATTGGGGAAGAGGTCGCGCAACAGAGAACCCTAGGAGCCTGTCATTTACCATGATCATTGGCCTTTGCCCCAGATCTCCCCATCCAGTCATTACTCGTCCCCTCGTTCTTCTATGGAGATCGAGGCCGAGCAAACCTATCAACCGTATGAAGAATTGTTTCCTATCCTTCTACTTCCATCGTGTATGAGCGACCAAGGTTTGTTTGTCGCCTCCCTTCATCTGGGCTAGATTGGGGTACCGCAGAGACATGGAAAGATGCCCTAGATGCACCAGTCGGTAGCAAATAATTTATCATGTTCCCATATATAGTTCTCGTCTTGCCTTCATCAAGCCTCCATGATTTTTCTTTCTCTTTCCCCACTTGAGATTCCTCCACAGCCGAGTCAAATCCATGGATAGCCAACGCAACAATGGGAGAGCAGATCAAAAGACTTTGCAGAGCTTCGGGGGCAATCAGATGCATTACAGAGCCAACAATGTCTTGTCGTTTGTGCGGTGATGAAGGCAGTCCATCCTGAGGTCGAGTGAGAGGAGGACGCCCTGCAACACCGTCTTCATCGCAAGACTTTGGCCCATGCGTAGTGCCAAAAACCCCTCCAGTAGCCTGTGACCGCATTTCGGAAGTTCCTGGCAATCCCTATTTTATTCGTTGAAAGTAACTTGGAATATATTTATTAATTTTTTAGAAAACATTAAATTGTTGTGGTGTTTAATTTAGTTTGTGCCCCATCATTGATAGATTATAAAAGAGACTTTTATTCTAGGTACAATAACAAACCATTTTAATTGAATTAAATTTAAATTATGGTTCAATCATCTACCATTTTACATTGAATTATTCTTGAATTATAAGGCATCAGCTCCACCGTTATCATTAATTTAGGGTGAAGTTTGTTTTGATCAGCAATAAATTATAGGCAATTAAAGGCAAATAGTGGTGTAATTGAAAATAAAATTCGGTAATTAAGAGCAAAGGGTGGTGTAATATTTAGGGAAAACATATGTGATCATGATATAATTATATATTTTTTGAGATAATATGTATAGTTTCCATAGAGTAATAGGAAATTTAGAGAAATGTGTGTCATCACCATAAAATTATATGTAATTTAGGGTTAATGTGTGTAATCACCAATGAATAAATTACTACATTTGTGCAATAAATGACCAAAAACTAGTGTGATTGTAGATTCCTATTCAAGAAAAAAAAAATCTCTATCCACTTGTTACACATTCACTTTGAATCTACTTATTCCATTACAAATATGTGATTTTTAGATTTACATTTTATCAAATCCACTATCAAATGTGATACAAGAGGGCACTTTTTTAAAATTTAGTGAATAACAATAGACTTAAACTCAAAATTAATCTCCTATTCCTAGTATGTTTCAAATAAATATTATACTTAATTGTTAGTCTACATTACATTTTTGTTGTGTATTTTTTGATTAATCCCTAGAACTATAGTTCTCGTGTAGACCTATATTTTTACCATGTGTATTAATATTGATATAAATCTTATCATTAGATACGCCTACATAATTTTTATTATGTATTAATGATGTGTTAGTATTGATACAAACATTATTATTGCATAAACTTGCACAATTTTTCCACTAATCTATATTTTTAGATAGACTATATCAATGGTCTTAAGATACTGGTTGAGTAAAGTTCCTTATTGTATTATTTAAAAATTGTCACATCTCATTTTTATTTACTCATAAAGGATAAATTATTACTTTTTAAATAGACTGACTAAATGTGTGTGTATTCAATATTTTGATATGATGTATTAAACACTTGATGACATTATGATCTATTATTATGAAACATAGCAATTCATTTTTTATAGAGTATTCATTATTTGAGTTGATATCTAGTTATTCATGATGTTTCACACATATTTGTCATTTTTAAATAATTGATGAATAATATGATAAAATTGTATATTTTGTATATCTTAAGCAGTTAATATTTTAATTATTATTGGTTTTTTATTATGATCATTTGATGTTGACTTGGACTAACTACTATATATTTTCATGAGGTGGATGTAGGTTAGACTTTTCCCCTCTCATTTGTAGAGGGAGAGAATCATATGAGAGAGGGAAGTAGATCATGATAGTGGCATAGGTGTACTATACTTCTTTAGAATCCACATACTTGTTGTAGCAACGTAATTCTTTTTGTTGAGGCAACAATGGAGCATCGAAAAAAAATAGAAAAATTTTGAATTTTGATCTCAACAGTGTTATTCTTTGAACCAATGTAGCGGGTACCTTGCTTCAAAGAGGGGCAAAATGTAGACACTTAAATAATCTTGATTGATATTACGCATTTGATTCTAATTAACTAACATCATTTCTTCCTAAAACACTTCAAACTAATTGATTAATTAAATAATCTTTATTATTTAGTTAAATTCATCAACTTCTATTATTAATCAAATAATTAAATTTATTAGATTAGTTCACCTTTCTTCTGACTAATGTTCATCATATTTAATTAAATCAAATCATTTAATTGAATCCTCCTAAAATTCCTCTCATTTGATTAAATAAATCAAACTATTTAAATCAAATATCACAATCTCCTAACCCATCCAAATTAATTAATTCTAAAGTAATTAACCTTGAACTACTTGTTAATCATCATTAACAAATCCTCTAGATTTTAACTTCATTAAAGTTAAGTCAACCTATAGTCAACTAACCAAGTTGCACATGAAAATCATTCTTTTTAATTAACTAAATACCCTATTTATTCTCACAATGGCATATTCCTAGGAATATTCCTCCCAACCACTCATTCATTCAATTTCCCTCCAAGGCTTTAAATAGCCTCTTACAAAGGAATTTAATCCTTATTTCATGCCATCTTGTCTGTTAAAAGGGCATTAATCTCCTCTTACACTCTCAACAACATTCTCTTACATCTCCAACCACATTCATTTAATTCTCTTACATCCTCAACCATTTTCATTTATTTCTCTTACATCCTCTTTACTCACACATTCCCCAAAATGTGTTCCACCTTCAATCATTATCTTTGTGCCAAGTGTCACATTCCTATTGGCTCCCATTTTAATCCCACGTTCATAAATTTCACTCTTTCTTCAACTCTTGAGTCTTATAAGTAGAAGCTTATTCTACTTGAAATGGACACAACACCATGCAAAGTCATTATGCTCATTTCATCCACCAATCATCCAATTTCTATCACTATCTTTGAGGATAGTTGAAATTTATCACATCCATTTTCATCTCGCATCTACTTTCATCTTCATCATTTTAGCTTGAATTCATCACCACTTTGGAGAAATTTCATCACATTGCATCTACAATCTTGAAGCTTATCAAAGGGATTTGGAAAGGGCTACTTTCCACATCAAAGGAGCACCAATCCCCCTATGGGATGAAGGTTTGATCAAGTTAGAGAAGATTACATGGGGCCCCGTCATGGAACCCAGGGAACGTCACATCGCTAATGCTAAACAACCGGATAAATTTAAAAAAAAAATATTTAATAACAACATGTGATGAATAACCTAACATGATTGTTCTTAGGTTCCACGACTATGCTACTAAAGTGAATAAACAACATAACACATCAAGAACTATATATATATTATATCATGTGAATAATCATATCCAAATTACATTACATCAAGAGTTATATTACAAGTCCATTTACAATAAGCAATATTGTGACAAATCTCGATACATCACAAGTAAAATACAATGAAACCTCATGTAACATCATGAGTGAGAACAAAATATAATATGAACAAGAATAGTTAACGACCAAGTCCACGAGCTCGTTCGACGAAAAACTTCATGAATGATGTGTATCCAGGATCTTGCCAAGAACAAGCATGTTTCAAACAAAATCACCTGCAAGGGACCCACTGGAAGAAATGGCATGTTCCTCCCAACCGTGTGGATCTCAAAAGCCCATCCCCCATGCTAGGAGATAGAATAGGTCCTAAAATCAAAATAGACAACAAGAAGAAAAATCACACAACAAATGGTCGACATACATGACATCACAATGACAATACAACTGACATACTCCCAGAGGCGATGTCACAATCACAAGTGACTCAACACAAGATAACTAACAAGTGTACAAGGATAGGAGTGTCATCACATAAACATAATAGGTTACCTTGGATAGTCTTCTTAGGTTACCGACCCTCTACCAGAGTTACCCTAGCAACCTCTAATGACTTTCAGCCCCTATACAAACTTATGTGGTTTCAAATCACTTCTCGAGAAGATGAATTGTTCGAGTTGCCATTCCAGGCCTTCTCAACCCACTTTAACCTAAACAAGCGTCAAAGCACAAGGCGGGGCAAACATTATCTGAAAGGTTAAATTTTAACTACCCAAACCCCTAAAATCTTATTTTAGTTATCACTTGGTTAGCACACTTTTGAGAGGTTACCCATGCAACCACTTCTAGGTTCGGCCCCTAACGAAAGCCACTCCTCCTATGGTACAATTCCTCAAAATGCATGCAAGAGAAATTTTTTTACAAAAAGACCCAAAGTCATCAGAACCATGCTATAACATTTAAATATCTCAATAAGAACCACAAAACATGCATGGACAAGACACAACTCCACTCCATGGAATTCAATATGTCTGAAAGTAAACTCACAAGAATACTAAACATGCATGGCGCACGTTTTCGCATTTGAAACAATACGAGAACAACCACAATGCTCTATCCATGATTTCAAAACAACGCTAATATTTTAAGCCTCTGGAAGACAATAAACTAAACACCATATTTCAATACATGGCACAAGAATGGACTCTAAATAAGAAATAACATTTGAACATTGTTAATAAGTTCCATTCAAGATTCACCAATCATACATGTCTATCTTAACATATTTAAGCTCGTTGAACGAGTGGATAATAGATTCTTCCATATAAGATGATGTTTTGAATTCACAACCCTACCTATGATAATCTTAAGAATTCAAAACCTTATTATCCAAACACATAGATTCATTACAATTAAATAAGACAATTCCTCACTTAAACTTAACAATGCATATAAATATAAATTAATAAACCATTTTATTAATCAATTCATTTATATTTAAATTAATCATCTATTTCATAAATTAAAGAGGGAATTTAAAATAAAATACCTAATTACCTAGACCCTTATGTCAATATTTTAAGAATGAACAAGAATTACACAATAACAAGTATTCATTTTTATTTATGAATATTATTAACTATGCTCACATTTCGATGACATATTCTTTAATTGCAAAAGAAATTTATCACATAAGATCTTATTTTATATTACTATTATAAGACTTCAAATTTACATATAACCAAAAAGGAGCTTTGACATAATTACTCCACGAATTCATAGTGAACAACATAACATGCGTTGACAGAATATATAAAAAGAAAATTTGTTGATGCATGCATACTGCATGTGAGCAACACACCACAAACAGAGGATACCCAAGACACATTTCTCACAGTCATTCACTCAAAAAGATTCACATGACGACAAGGCATGGATTACATGGAATCTCAAATGCAAGTGAGTAAGTTTTCATCGAAACTCAGATAAACACAAGACTTTAGTTCGTAGCAGATTATGCGTTCAAATGCATGGGTTAAGACAACGAAAACACAAGATGCAAATTCACAGGAGGAAGAAAGTCATGTAAGTGATACTAAAGATAAAGAATAGCTCAACGATTTAACAGTCAGAACTTTCCACCGAAAGCGTCCCAAAACAAGAAAGAAGGAATTTCAAGATTGTCGAAAGGAGATCGACGCAGGAAACTAAGGAATTATCAACAAAGCTCACAAGTGACAGCGAAACACGCAAGGTTAATAACTGCATTTAGACCACGACTGGAAAGTTCTTTACAAAGAATCAAAGGATATTTTACATCGGTATAACATAGATTTGAGCCCTATCTAACCGATGGGCTAAGACAAGGAGACATGCATCTTACGTAACAATTTTGAAGCAACAATCTGATTGTGGTTGAGATGGAAGTAATCTTCACGCATCCATTGAACAAACGAGTGATGCAAACCTAACCAGAGACCACGTGCCAAGGTGAGAGAGAGGAGGAACAAATGGTTACTAAATAGACTCCTCCAAGAACCGATGGCTTAACAAAGATTGCATGGTGAAGAATCATAGTCTGGTGAAGACTTTATGCTGCCTAAAAGGAGTAAGAATGCGGTGGAACCCTTGATAAAACAGTGACATATAGACGCCCACAATACAAAATAAGATTACCTCTATGATATATTTCCAGTCTGACGGGTGAAAAGATAAATATGATATGCATCATCCATTCAGAATAATGAGCTAATCAAGCTTGAACCATGGTGCGCACTAATGAATATCACTGAGATTGACTTGACATCAGAAGCCTAAATAAAATCCTCATGCGGCAAAAGAAGATAGTATCATCGATAAACCAAACAACAGAAAAGATATAAAAGAATGTTCAAGCATTAGAAATGAAGTTGTTGCATACGATAATTGGTGAGATCATTGCTCCTACGGCCTTCTACAGAGACATAACCAAAAACGAAGATAAAAAAATCACATGCATGACTGATGTATATGCAGATATCTCAAAAATTATAACCACCAACGAAAAGAGGGAAATTACATTAAATGAATAATCTGGTATCACCAAATTATATTCTAGAAATCAATAAGAGTTAAGATTTTCTAACAGATTACAGAAAATTCAAGCTACTTCAACCTAAGTTCTCGTTTTTCCATATTTTCTCTCTTCCAAGTTTCTCTTTGACCTATATGATCTAATCGTTAATGCCTTGTTTTCTTGGTTGTGCAGGTTTTCAAAACAAATTTTCGTAAGTATCTTAGCAAAATTTACAAGTATCTTGCAAGATTCAATCAAAACAAACTTGAAGTTTAAAAGAAGAAAACTTGAAACGCTTTTCGGATTCGAACAACAGTGAAACGAAAACTTCAAAAATTCAATCCACAGAACTTTCATAGTACGAACATAGCTTCACGTAATCAATTTTCATCTTTTCAAACGAAACCCCAGAAGAATACCAAAAACAATCTTTTCTCGTGAAAAAATCAATTTCTTTCTTTTGAAAGTCAATTGCCCTCTAAATTAATTTGTTTTCCCTATGTTATATCATTCCTTTCAAATTGCAATGCAATCCATTAGTTTACTCTTTGTTTGCATGCAAATCATCCATTAGTTACACTTTTTGAACACAATGATCAAAGAAGATATTTTACAACTTTAAATCATAACTACAAGTTAAACTTTGCCAATTTTCAAAAACATCAAAATTGTGCATACATATCCATTTTCAACTAATTATTCTTCCATAATTAATATATTTTAATATTTCACAATTAATTCCTCAATATTTTAGAATAAGCTTTTAAATTTAAACATTGCAATTAATCATTAATCAACATTACCATCTATTTAAATCATTAAGTTAATCTAAACAAAACATTATAAAACATAACGTGACAAACAATGAACAATACGACAAAACGAATGACAATAAGACAAATGGGTAACAAAATGATACTCTTTATTTCCAGAACGAAGGCTCATGATAGAGGACAAGAACTATCTCCCTTCAATGAATTTCATTGGGTTATGGCACACTCAAACCTGACAAAGCAGGTGGAGTCGATGCATGTACCTGAAAGTTGCATCAAACTGCACGGTCAACCAAAAACAACATATATATGACAGAAGACACACCGTGAAGAAGAATCGTAGGATAGAAGAGCACTCACGGATGAGTACTACTAAACTGTCTCCTTCACCGAACTGACATAAAAAATACATCTAACATCAATCACATCATAGTACCATCATAAACATTACAAAACATCATATGCCACCATAATAATGTCATCTCACAAAAGTAAATAAAGCATCATAAAGTAAAGTATATCATCAACTAAGTTTCACAACTGATCATGTAAACCATGACATAATGCATCAAAGTATCATAATCTCAAAAACATCTAATGACTATCAGCAACTCAAAACAACTGGAATAGCAATGTCATCAAGAGGGTCACTACATACATGCTTTTATCTTGTTTTATTTCATGTTTTCTTGTCTTTGTTTGATTGAGAATCTCATAGGGAATGCTTTGTTTGGGTTTCTAACATGGCTAACCTTGTTTGTTTGTCTCTTGTTAGCTAATTTTAGACTAGGCATTCACATTTTGGTGCTAGGAGGGCTAACCATTTAAAAATTTGACATTTTGGCTTAGAAATCATGTTTTTGCAGGTTTTGGGAAGCGGTGGCGCCTTTGATATTACCAAAGTGTCACTTTTGTAAATATAATGTCACCTTTGCAGACAAATCCGCTTTTTTCATCATAGAGGAACTTCACCTTTGAGGTCCCTGGTTTAGCGTAGAGCGTCGCCTTTGTTTTTTTCACCAGAGCGTCACTTTTGCAAATATAGTGTTGCCTTTGTAATGATACAGAGTCACTTTTGAAATATAGTGTCACATTTTCAAACAAGCTCACCTTTGTTTTCTTTCTTTTGCACTCCATCTTAAAATGGTCATATCTTGGTCATATTTTGGTCTTTTTTAGAGCTTTGTTTTTTTAAATGGGGTAGAATTTCATGAGCTATGTAATGGTGTAGGTATTTCTCAATTTTTATAGAGTTAAAATTTTTAATTTCATACCTAAATTCAAATCACATTGTAACTTGGTCTAAGTTTTAGGTTTTTTATGCTTAATCATTTATCTAACCCTCATATCTTCTTGTTTCTTGATTTCATCTAATATTTGGAGCATGGATTGCAAGTTTTAAGAGGAGCATGGAGAATTGAAGTGAAAGAAAAAACATTTGATATTCATTGTAATAGTGTTTTCAAAAACTCATGGGAAAATACCCATCATATGTTATTTTCCTTTCATGTTTTAGGGCCAACTAGCATTACTTTGGTCTTAAAATTAATTGTCTACTTAAGATTTTCAAGTTGGACTAAAATTGAACATTAGGAACTTACTAGACATTTCTTTGTGGGCTAAAATTGGACAATACAAACTCACACTTAGCTTTTGGTGCTTAAAACAAATTCATCTTTACTTTGGGGATTAAAAAGAACATGTGCTTTCATTGTTTTGTGATTAAATTGCAATTCTTGTCACTTGAATGCATATGCACTTCTCTCGTGTCACTCAGAGATCTTGAGAATCAAAAGCATTCATTTGGCATTGGTTGTCTAAATCACCCACATATTTCAAGTTAGATTTAAAATTGAACCCCCATGCTAGTGTGAGGAAAAGACATTGTGTGTGTTCCCTCCTTGCACTTTACGTAAACTGGGAGGTCAAACTACAAGTGTGATTCCTTGCTTTTGTTCACCTTTAGAGGGGCCTTCCTAAGAGACACGTCTGAAAGGAGAACTCAAAGGCAAATCCAATTGGTTTTTCGCTTGAGCTGGTATATAAATGGATAAGACTAAACTATCAATTCCTCATGGTATGTAGGCCTTAGTCATATAGTGTCATTCAAAATAGGGTACTACCATAAAAAGTATAAGATCCCCTAGTATGATTGATTAAATCCTTCAGTGACTTGTTGGACGCTTGCAAGATGCCATGTTCTAGAGTATCTGAACTAGGAACCAACTTGTTTAGTGACCAAAATCCTTTATGCTTGTTGGTGCAAGAACGATCATTTTGAAGCCACCCCACATTTGTACTATTCAAAGTAGAAACAAAAAAATCCTTAGGATCTTCAGATCTTCAAGATTTTGAGATTTGGTGGTCCCAAGAAGTGTGTGTTATGGAGGGAAGCTAGTGTCGCCAAATCTCTAACAGTTCACTTTTTCTTAGTGTCTAGAGAAATTTGAGTAGGGACTCAACAAGTAGTATCTTTGTAACCTAGGATTGTACAATTTGTGAGTTAGTCAAACACATTGCTTGGGTTTCAAACATTGAAAAAAAAACATTTAACAAGTCACCAAAATTTCAAACCCTTTAAAAAGAGAAAATCTCCTTGAAGAGTCCAATTATTACTTCTTGTCCCTAGGGATTTTATCCTTAGAGGCTTCTAAATATTTGGGCCCATATCTCAATTTTTTCTCTCCAATGTCAACCTAGGAAAACTATGGCCTTGACTTTTTGATTTTCCCATATTAGACCTTGTGGAATGAAAAAGAGATAAGAAAGAGTTATTTAGTTTGGAATTTAAACAAGACAAGATGATGTGATAAAAGAAATTCATTAATCAATATGAAATTAATTGAACCCCACACATGTGCCTATTTATCTTTGGTCTTATGGTCTTCCAAGCAAACATTGATTTGTTGGTTTGAAGTACTCTTAGGGAAAATAATGTAGACAAGTCCATCTTAGGTTCATTTAGGATCAAATCAATCATTTCATCCATTCAAAATATTTATCATCCCATCCCACCAAACAACTTTCTTGAACTTTGGAAACATCCTTATATTAGACTTTTGGAAAATCACTTAGAATAAATCAAATCATCTTGTTGAGTTAGGTGTGTGGGAATGGATCCTTTCTCACACACTTAGTTAAATTAGCACCCTCTTTTCGACAAGTTAATCCTAAGATCACATCTAACATCTCAAAGTTTAGAAGTTCATTATCCAAATCAAACAAATCAAAATCAAAATCCTAAAGTCTAGCATTGATCCAAAGTTCCTAAAAGTTCAACATTCACATCACCCACCCCTTTCATCCTTCATCTCATCATTGGTCCTAAATTCCTTAGAGGTCAACAAGGTCAAAACACAAGAAAAAAATGGAATATAAAATTGATTCATACATCATCAATGATCTAAGTCAACCAAACTATCAAAGTCTTATAATACCAATTGATTATCAAAACTTGGATTTATACAATCCATACATGTGATAATTATCTCCTACAAACCTCAATGATACAAAAAATGTGAGTATTCCCAATCTAAATTTTGGAACACCTTTCCCTATGGTAGATTTAAATCAAAGTCAAAACCTACAAATCTATCAACCAAACAATCAATGCATGAGTCTTCAACAAAACAACATTATCCCACCAAATCAATACATGCAAAATGTGAATATACCAAATACAATCTTATCAAACATGAACATATCCAATCCACACTTGGTGAACTATGGGATAAATATGTTTTTGAATCATACCAATTTTGTTCAAAGTCCAAAAAATATGTTAACAACTCAATGTATTGGTCCAAGTCAAGGTAACACCATGTAAAATCAAGTTTAACTAAATCAAAGAAATATGATTCCCAACCACAAAAATGTCCAATGTCAACCTATAAAGAAAAATCTAAACATCATCCCAAATCAAAATATTGTCCAAAATTAATTTGTGCACGATCACATATAAATACCACAAGTATATGTTCCAAGTATGCTTGACCAACAACCAAATCAGCTATATCAAGGGTATCAAAATCAAGATCAAATTTTGTGACATCAAATTGCTTCACTTACCAAAATAGTTGACTCATTGCACCAAGATAAAACTCCACCCAAAACCTACACACTCCCCCATTAGTTAAACCATGTCATCAAAACATTGGGTTGTGTTTGCAACCTCATCAAGAAGAATATCCCAAATGTCAAGAGATTGTATATCAAGATCAACAACATCAACAATGGGCCCAATCACCACATCTCTAAAATCAATCATCACAAGTTCAATTTCAAAAAGTAAAAATCTCACAAAGTAACAAATGTGAATACACTCCTTTGGGAGAGCCAATTGAATCAGCATTAAAAAAGCTAGTTAATGCAAAACTCATCACTCTTCCAAAAGTAAGTGCTTTCGACTCTATCATAAATTTCCCTTGGAATAAGGGTAGATCTTATTGTGATTATCATAGAGAAGATATTCATAAAACATCAAATTGTATTCGACTCAAAAATATCATCCAAGACCTTTTTGACCAAGGAAAAATAACTATTGAGGACAATGATCAAGATTCAACCTCTAGTGATAGCAGTGACAATATCTCCACCACTATTGTTGAAAATAATGATCAAGATCTATCCATAAATGAGCACTTTGAAGAATTTTTTACCTCATCCAATGATAAAATCAACATAAATCAAGAGTCACTTTTTAGTCATGATCAAAACCCCTCAACAATATCCAACAATGATCTATTTCAAGGAGTGTTAACATTATTTGATCCTATTGACATAATCCAAGATCCATCCACCAATGATCATGTCTACAATGTCTCTACATCACCTAATGAGTTAGATGACATATCTCAAGAAATTATTCCAAAGCATGATCAACATATTTCACCAAATTCTAGCAATGGTCCTTTTTAAGACATATTGGTGTCCTTTGACCTCATGGTTACAGATATTGAAGGAATCCTCAACTCAACACTTGATCCAAATCCACTCAAAGATCAAGAGGATATTTATCCACTTCCCATGCCTAATGAAGACATCCAAGAACTCTTTATAATCAATACATCCTTTGAAATTGACCCATGTCAAGTACTTGATCCAAAGCACATCGAAAGCAATTCCAAAATTCATCAAGATCAAGAATTTGTATCTTCAAGATGCTACAATGATCTAATGGGAATTCTCCAACCTATACAATATCTCACAAATGATGATAATATCCATATAGCACATACTCCTCCATCTACCCATGAGATGCTTTCTTTAGATGGACACGTAGGTGATCTTCATTTAGAAAAAGATTCATTTACTCTTGACATTATTACATAAAAAGAGCAGGTTATTGATTCCTACAGTCATGTTGAGTTGTCAACATCAGGATTATATATATGCCAAATTTAGATTGAGGATATCATGTATGAAGATATCCAACATTATCCACTCAAGGAAACAAGTCAAACAAACAAGATATTTTGAAGTCAACAAAGTGACAAATCAAAATAACAACATTTGCAGTGGTCATTTATCAGAGAATGCTTGCTAAACAAGACATCTCAAAATAGGAAGAATCAAAGTATGAAGGTACTACTTCCACAATACCAAGAGAAACTTCATGTCTCAAGCAAACATCAACATAGGGAGCATGAAGAATTCTTATGATGAAACCAATACCAATACTACAACGAGTCACGTCATGAATCTTCATCCACCCATCACCCCATCCATGAATTGGGACCAACATCAAAAGAAAAATTTGAATAAAAGAACAAAGAACATTATCAAATAAAAATAATTTGTGAAGCATAATGGACAAATAAAATACACATGGATACCAAAAAATACAAGATAGATCATCCCTATCAAACTCCATTAGTCAAAAAAACTATGGGGCAAAATTAAAAAGGGAAATGTGTCCATCAAAGACGTCTACAAAAGAAAAATAAGACTTCTCAAGCAACATACAAAGTATATGAAGCAGTTGGTCCTAATTCCATGCACACTTTCATATCCACCCACCATTACTCATCTTCCCAAGTTTGGAGAGTCAAAGTTTCCAAGCCATCAACCAATCCATCTCCTATTCCTAAACACACTCCACCATCCACTCCTCCATGCATGATATCCAATTCTCACATTGACCATGTATTGGAAGCCACCCTTCATCATAAGGATTCAGAAGGAACTCTATCACGATGTGCACACAGAGACAAAGTTAACTCTGGTATCAACAAAGTAGATTAGGAATCTCAAAATTTTCATTCAAGTGCACATATCTTGGCAAAGAAGATTCTTCAAGCAGGATACTAATGGAACATTATGTCAGAAGAATCTATATCGGCACCACCAGGTGGTTTAGCATGAGCATAGATCTTTTACAAAAAACCAAAAATATCAAAAAATCATGAAAATAGTAAAGATAAAAAAATCATCCTCCAATGAAAACCACTATGGTGGCACTTTAAGCAAGTACCATGATGAAAACTCAGAAAATAGGCATCATGTGAAGAAATGAGCATTTGTGTGCACTAATTTAGGTGAAAGAATATTCTCTCATCCATAATAAAATCTAGCATTCCATCCATCTTATCCATAATAAATCCATTCTTCATCCATTAACCATTTATCCAACCCATTTTCATCTATTTACATTATCTTGATCTTGATAAAATTTTGGTGTACACTTTACACTTGCTTATGGTAAACATCTTGACATGGGTCATTTTCATTGATCCTATCCTACCTAACATTATCTAAGCCATGAATCACTATCCAAATGAGAATCCTTTGTTTGAACACCTTATCTTATCACAAGATAATCTATATCTATCGATCCATACACTTATCCAAGCATCCACCCATGGCATTCCATACATTGTTGGACATTGGGGGAAAATATTTACATCTTGCTTCGAAAATAAATCTTGATCTATATCTTCCAACTTATGCGATGATCCAAACATTGACAAATGTAAAATCAAATTGGTCAAAGCATTTGTGAGCCAAAATTTAAATCACTAGCCCATGGCATATTTTTGACGAGAAGATGTTCCTTATCAAAATTTATCTTTCATCAAACATCAATCCAAATAATAAATATCAGTTGCATCTAATTTTTACTTCAATGTCACGTCAAATCATCCAAAATAATTTTGTTCCAAATCGAGCTTCAAAATCTTGATCAATCAAATCCAATCAATCCATCATCATCTCAAGATATCCTTCTCAATCCTCATGTTTCTTAACACTATCCTTGCATTGTTGTGTATCCTCAATAATGTTATCATCATCAATCCATCAATCAAATCAATCAACCTTATCTTGGTTTTCAACAAAATCCTAAAACAGATCACTAATATCATCACACATATCCATATCCAAATCGTCAAAACCATGCGAAAAATCTAAAAACATCCAAATCACCTGAAAATCCCAAACATTCATAATATCACACCAAAACGTCAAAAACATGGTTATCTGAACTATGTCATCTCCGAGCTTAAACGTAGACAAGGCCATAATTGATGATCCCCCAAGACACAAAAACACAAAAACATTTAAATAACCCAAAAAACCAAAACACAACCTCATAACATTACAAAAACATCCAAATATTTTAAAAAATCCATTTTTCTCATTTCGCTTCACCCACGATAATCAATCACCACCTCCATCCTTTGGCAAAACAAATAGGAACAACCACAACAATCAACAAAATAAAACTTCAAACGTAAAATCAAAATTGAAACAACAAACTTTCAAATGCAAAATCAAACTCTTGATCTTTTTAGCAAACATGTCAATCGAACCTTATATCAATGTATTTTCAACCAAACTATCAACTTTCCAACATCCACTAACATGTCCTAGGATGCATCCTTCCTACAATGGTCATTATCTTTGACAATCACCTTGGATACTTATCCTAAGAAAAACACATCCCTTTGGCTAGAGGTATGAAGAACATTGGCTTGTTTGTTTACTTGATATTTTCTTTTGATTTATCTTATTGCACTCATTTTGATGACCTCTCGATGATGTCTAATAAAAATGATTTAGAGAAAAAGGAATGGGGCATGGATCATTATCTTTTGTATGTCGTTCTTGTGGATAGTCTTGTAATATAACCTTGGCAAATACTTGCTTTGTTAGGTATGTATGGAAGGTGTTCTGGACATCTTGTTGACTATTACATTGTTAGGTTATGCCTTTCTATGTTTTGGTTTAAGATATTTGAAACTTCTGAAGTACATCCTAGTGAGGTTTTTGTATGTCAAGTGTGAACAAGAATACTATATTTTTATCAAGTCAAATTCCATCTCACTAGATACTGTTAGTGTAATTAATATTTAATTACACTTGCATAACTTTACTTAGGTTTTGCTTAGGTAATAATTAGTTTACTTAATTAATAATTAAGCTTTATTTAGTTGAGCTAATTTTAGGTCAACATTAGGGTTGCATACTTTGCTTTTATAAAGCAAATCATCTCATTGTAATGTTGAATTCCTGAATATATCATTTTGCACATTCGCATGCAAAGCTCTGCTTTTTTATGTTTTCTCTTATGTGGAAGGTGTTTAGGTTTGCATGTCTGATCTAGGGTTTCTAACATGGTATTAGAGTCTTGACATGCAACCCCTTCTCAAATTCTGGAGAAATTCATTGCAGAGTTCATTCGGGGTTCCTCGAGGATTTCATGCCTTGAGCTCATCTATGCGACGTTTTGGATCAGATCGGGCCTCGCCATTGGATTCAGAGCACTGGAAAAAGTTAGCTTTGGCTTTTATTTTGCAGATTTTGGTCATCATTTGCCAAATCTATGAGGGTTTCATCGTTGCTGATTTTTTGGAAGCTCTAGAGGTGGTCGTTTTTTTTAAGCATTTTGAGCAGAAACGGAGGTCACTATTGCGTTTGCAGCGGCCAAAAACCCTAAGATCGCCTTTCATTTCGTCGATTTTGATGAAGTTGGTTTGGAGGGCAAAATTTTTTTGCCAAGGAAGCCGTACAGCCTCCCAAGCACGCATTCCGAGGCAATTTTCTTCACAAAAATCGAGGAAAAAAATAAAAAATGCGTTGAAAGTTGTGCCACCCGCACAAAAGCTCACACCACCAGCTCTGCCACCCAGCAGCCACCGAGCGGCCACCGGCCCGCCGCTGCCGCCGATGGCTCCACCTTCAACCGTCGCTCCCCTCGCCTCAGCCCCCGCGGGCTCCAATGCACAACCGCCGGTCATATGGGGGACCGGGCGCTATGCGCCCAGCCCCCCGCCGACACCTCTGCATGCTGCGCGGTCACATGGGTGACTAGGGGCTCTGCCCCAACCCCCTATCTGCCAGCCCCTAGTCGCGCACAGGACCAGGGGCCGAATATTTTTAGCCCCCTGGGTTGCTGTAGGCCATATTGGCCATTTTGGAGCACCTTTGACAAAATTGGGCATAATTTTTGCGTACGGTGTCTGTTTTTCGCAAACGAGATACCGTTGGAAAGATAATTCCGACATTGATCCAGTGGTGTTGGTAGTTTTTTCTTATTTTGCTCCAGATTTATTTTGCAGGTCTTTGAACTCAGATGTTGTTGTTTTCACTCCGGAGGGCATATCTTTTGACTCGGTGATCATTTTTTCGCCATTCTTGCGGAATTGGAAAGCTGGTTCAGTCCTCTACACAGATCTAAGGTCTATTTTCATTTTTTGTTTATGAATTCTATGAATTCTCTCCTTTTGTAGTCATTGGGGATTGTAATAAATGAACTGATATAAAGTTCCATCGGGGGGGTTTCTTGCATAATAATCTTCATCATGTTTTGATGGCAACTCGCATGGGTTGTAATCTAGTTTCTTAGTTTCTTTTGGCCATATTTTGTCTTAGTTTGACGCATAACATATTCATTTTGGTTCACACTTTAGATTGAGAGCCTATGGTTAATGATCTGCATCGGATCCATCTCAGTTTGAGGGCCACTACATTTGTGGTTAATGTTCTAGAGTCTGTATGGTACTTTTTCCCATGGAAGAGTTTCAGTCTTAGTTTGGCATTGGCATCGAGATTCACGGTTTCTAGATTTTGTCATCATTTCATCTACTGTTGCTCTATGGATTCCAGGGTTGTTCTAGTTTGGTGTTTTTGAGTGTTCCGTGGCATCAGGTCTGATGTTGCATCATTATGATTTCGATATGGTTTCTTGTAGACAGAATTATCTTTCCTTGCTTGTCAGATTGCGGTTCCAGTGTTACTGCATAGTGTTCTTCCAGTGCTTCTTTGCAGCAATCATCTCATTGTAGGGGGGGTTGTCCCACTGGGTTTTCCTTCTCTACCTCATTATTGCATTTGTACATGGGTACCTGATCAGGCCTTGTTGCCGGGACCCATTCATGCTTTCTTGCATTCATCTTAGTTTTAGGTGCATGCTTATCTAGTCTCCCTAAGTTGCACTTATGGGGGGGTGTTAGTGTAATTAATATTTAATTACACTTGCATAACTTTACTTAGGTTTTGCTTAGGTAATAATTAGTTTACTTAATTAATAAGTAAGCTTTATTTAGTTGAGCTAATTTTAGGTCAACATTAGGGTTGCATACTTTGCTTTTATAAAGCAAATCATCTCATTGTAATATTGAATTCCTAAATATATCATTTTGCACATTCGCATGCAAAGCTCTGCTTTTTTATGTTTTCTCTTCTATGGAAGGTGTTTAGGTTTGCATGTCTGATCTAGGGTTTCTAACAGATACAACGCCATCCTAGTTATTTGTACCTTGATGCATCGTATCTATGTGTGCTATCAAACATAAGCAAAGTCATTATACTCATTTCATCCACCAATCATCCAATTGCTATCACTATCTTTAAGGGAAATTGGCATTTATCACATCCATTTTCATCTCACATCTACTTGCATCTTCATCATTTTAGCTTGAATTCATCACCACTTTGGAGAAATTTCATCACATTGCATATATAATCTTGAAGCTTATTAAAGATATTGGAAAATGGATACTTTCCACATCAAAGGAGCACCAATCCCCCTATGGGATGAAGGTTTGATCAAGCTAGAGAGGATTACATGCTTTTATCTTGTTTTATTTCATGTTTTCACCATGTTTTCTTGTCTTTGTTTGATTGAGAATCTCATAGGGAATGTTTTGTTTGGGTTTCTAACATGACTAACCTTGTTTGTTTGTCTCTTGTTAGCTAATTGCAGATTAGGAATTCTTACTTTGTTAGGTATGTATGGAAGGTGTTTTGGACATCTTATTGACTATTACATTGTTAGGTTATGCCTTTCTATGTTTTGGTCTAATATGTTTGAAACTTCTGAAGTACATCCTAGTGAGGTTTCTATATGTCAGGTGTGAACAAAAAAACTCCTATCTATTTTTTGAGCCAAAGTCCATCTCACTAGATACAATTCCATCCTAGTTGTTTGTACCTTGATGCATCGTATCTATGTGTATTATCAAACATATGGAAAGTTATGCTCTTTACATCCTCAATCCCTGGATAAGAAATTCAATATCACTCATCATCATATCTAATAAAGTCTCGATGACTCATAGACTTGTTGGACTTTTGAATCTTCTTGGAATCAATGGTTAATCCATCCATCTTATTCTTCTTATTGTTTTATCTTTATTAACAATTCTATCCAAGTGTCGAATCTATGTGATATATCAAAATATACACAAGGCTACCCATGACCGATGATTGTCTATACATCATCAAATTTGTCTACATCAAACATTCAAACTATGTAGTCCTCTCTGAGTTGAACTAGTCCTAAACCTTTATCATGAACTCGACCTAAATATTGATTTTTTTGCCCGATCTCTTGAGGGGGCAGTGTAGCAGCGTAATTCCTTCCACTGAGGCAACAATGGGGCATCTAAAAAAAAATTTAAAAAAAATGAATTTTGATCTCGGCAATGTTATTCTTTGAACCAACGCAACATGTACCTTGCTTCAAAGAGGGGAAAAGAGGGGAAAATGTAGACACTTAAATAATCCTGATTGATATTACACATTTGTTTTTGTTTAACTAACATCATTTCTTCCTAAATCACTTTGAACTAATTGATTAATTAAATAATCTTTATTATTTAGTTAAATTCATGAACTTCTACTATTAATCAAATAATTAAATTTATTATCTATTAATTAATTTTTCTTTTGACTAATGTTCATCATATTTAATTAAATCAAATCCTCCTAAAAGTCGTCTCATTTGATTAAATAAATAAAACTATTTAAATCAAATATCACAATACCCAAACCCATCCAAATCAATTAATTTGAATTAATGAACCCTAAGCTACTTGTTAATCATCATTAACAAATCCTATAGCTTTTAACTTCACTAAAGTTAAATCAACCCATAGTCAATTAAGCAAGTTGCACATGAAAATCATTCCTTTTAATTAACTAAATACCCTATTTATTCTCACAATGGCATATTCTTAGGAATATTCATCCCAACCACTCATTCATTCAATTTCCCTCCAAAGGCTTTAAATAGCCTCTTACAAACTCATAAATACCTCTTACAAAGGCATTTAATCCCTCTTTCATGCCATCTTGTCTCTTACAAGGGCATTAATCTCCTCTTACACTCTCAACAACATTCTCTTACATCTCCAACCACATTTATTTAATCCTCTTACATCCTTAACCATTTTAATTTATTTCTCTTACATCCTCTTTACTCACACATTCCCCAAAATGTGCTCCACCTTCAACCATTAGCCTTGTGACAAATGTCACATTCCTATTGGCTCCCATTTTAAACCCACATTCACCAATTTCACTCTTTTTTCAACTCTTGAGTCCTATAAGTAGAAGCTTCTTCCATTTGAAATGGACACAACACCATGCAGATTCATTATGCTCATTTCATCCACCAATAATCCAATTTCTATCACTATCTTTGAGGGTAATTGTCATTTATCGCATCCATTTTCATCTCGCATCTACTTGCATCTTCATCATTTTAGCTTGAATTCATCATCACTTTGGAGAAATTTCATCACATTGCATCTACAATCTTGAAGCTTATCAAAGGGATTGGGAAAGGGCTACTTTCCACATCAAAGGAGCACCAATCCTTCTATGGGATGAAGGTTTGATCAAGTTAGAGAGGATTACATGTTTTTTTCTTATTTTATTTCATGTTTTCTTGTCTTTGTTTGATTGAAAATCTCATAGGGAATGCTTTTTTTGGGTTTCTAACATGACTAACCTTGTTTTTTTGTCTCTTGTTAGGTAATTGCAAATTAGGCATTCACACTTGCACAAATTCAAAAATTGATTGCTCGTCAAACATGCACTTGTAGGAATGTGAGATTATACTTGAATGCCATTGTGAGCTTGTGAATGAAGTATTCGTTGTCTTTGAATGGTTGCATGAAGTATATGTATTATGAGTTTATTTCCATATGTTTTAAGGTGGTGATGTGTATCATTTGATATCTAAGTTACAATTACTCCAATAAGATAGACTGTATTTATTTAGGTTATGATATTTTGAAATTTGATATTTTCTTATTTGAGTTTTAATTAGGTTGAGGGAAATTAAAATATCTTAGGTTTTAGTTTTGGAGCCATTTTTGAAAGCATATAATTTCACTTGAAAATTACTAAGGTTTCATTTTGGAAGGAACTATGAGAAACTAGGGAGGGGCAATTTGAGTTTTCTTGGGGCTATGGCTAGTAAGGTCGACCCTATGCTAGAATCTCAGATTTATTTTCTTGCCATTAAGAACTTGCACAGAACTAAACATAGTTTCTAGAGTATTTTATTGAAACTATTTAGTGTTTTTTTCTAAGAAGTGGATGAGGGTGCAATAGGTGTTGAAAATGTGGATTTTAGTTGCATTATTTGAAGGATGGGAAAAGGGATTTTTAGGGAGATAAAAAACCTTTACTTGAGATTTTATTTTGGGGGATTTTGGGGATTTTGGAGAGTTTTTTTGGCAAAGTTGGATAAGATATTTTAATCCCCTATTTCATGGGTATGTTAGTATACTTCTTTTATTTGCATAAAAGTTTCAAACATACTTTTATTAATTAGTCTATTAATGTTAGATTAAACACAAGGAAAGCCATAGATCTGTGTTCTTGAATTTTTATTCAATAAGCTATATACTTCAAACGTTGATATTCTTTCAATAACCAACAAAATCATTTTGTTTATATATATCATATAGAATCTACATATATGTATGGTATTGGCAACCAAGTTGGGCATGCATATGACTAATGATTTTTTTAACAATTATTTATATTGTTGTTAGAGTAATCATGCATTAGCTAATAAATAATCAATCTTTAATTAATTATTAGTCTAATTTATTCTCATGCACTTAAGCTAAAATTAGGAGTATTTTTTATGTTAACTAAAGTGAGCTATTATTAGATCATTTTGTCTCATCGCATGTAATGTTGACACTTGTCATGATCTAATCCCTTTATCATTTAGGGTTGCTCCTATATAGCACTCAACCCTCATTGTATTATCATAACCTTTTGAGAACTAAAACCAGATCTCCTTGAAGACGCTAGAGATTCATGGAAGCTTTTCATATTGTAAGTATTTTCTTGTTGAGGAATATGTAATATTTGTTTTGTAGAGATCTTGCATGGGAGGCATTTTTTTTGTTTGATCTTGCATCTCGTGTTATTCACAAATCTAACATGGTATCAGAGCCTCCAAACTAATCTGAAGCACTAAGAATCTTCCAACCAAAACAATATCCCAAAAAAGAGGAACATGAAAAGCATCACCTTTTTATTAAAGATTAATTAATTATTAGCTACTCTCTAAGTTCATCTTAAGGGGGTGTTAGAGTAATCACACATTGGCTAATAGTTAATTAATTATTAATCTAATTTATTCACATGCACTTAATCTAAACTTAGAAGTATTTTTTATTTTTACTAAAGTGAGCTATTATTAGATCATTTTGTCTCGTCGCATGTGATGTTGACACTTGTAATTCAATCTAATCCCTTTATCATTTAGGATTGCTTCTATATAGCACTCAACCCTCATTGTATGATCATAACCTTTTGAGAACTAAAACCAGATCTCCTTGAAGACTCTGGAGATTCATGGAAGCTTTTCATTTTATAAGTATTTTCTTGTTAAGGAATGTAAATTTTTTATTTTGTAGAGCTCTTGCATGGAAGGTGTTTTTTTCGTTGTTTGATACTTCATCTCGTATTGTTCACAAATATAACAATTGTTGTGTAAATAAATTAGATACTTGGTACTTGTTTATCAAGCATTTGATCTACCTTATAAATTTATATAAATATCTATTTGGGTATAGGTGAATGTGGAAGAAAACATAGAGTATTGAAAGTGTTTGAGTAGGGGTTGAACGCTAAGTGTTTTTCAAAATGATTAAGTTCCTAGTATTTAAAATAATAAGATCAATCTGATTTATTTTCAATTGAGTCATTATTATTCATATAAAGTGGAAGGTAGTATTTAGAGTGTTTTGTTGAAAGTATTCACTGTGTTGTCTTTCATGAATTGGATGGGGGTGTGACAGGTACCAAAATTATGGATTTTAGTCACATTCTTTAAAGGATGGGTGAAGGGATTTGTAGGGGAGAGAAAAAAATATTTGGGAGATTTTGTTTTGAGGAAGTTCATGGCTATTTTAGGGAATTATTGTTTACAAAGTCATTATGGAGAAACCAATACAAGAATAAGGTATTTTGAGCCACTATTTTATGGGTATGTGGCTAGACTTCTTTTTTTTGCATAAAATATTCAAACCTAATTTACTTAATTAGTCCATTGATGCTAGATTAAGCACAATGGAAGGATATAAATCTATGTTCTTGCATTTTATTTGATTATTTGTATACTTCAAATATTGATACTCTTTCAATATTCAAGAAAATAATTTTATATATATATATATATATATATATAATCTACCTATGTGTATGGTATTATTAACTAAGTTGGGTGTGTAGATAACTAATGAAATTGTTTGGAGACTATTTCATACTATGTAAATAAATTAGATACTTGATACTTTTTACCAAGCATTTGATCTACCCTATAAAGTTATTATGGGCATAGGTCAATGTGGGAGAAACTATAGAGTGCTAGAAGTGTTTGAGTAGGATTTATATGTTAAGTGTTTGTCAAAATGATTAAATGTCTATTGTTCAAGATAATTATGTAAATCTTATTTATTTTCAACCACGACTCGTAATTAGTCATCTCTATCCATAGTTGTGTATAGTTATTTATAAGTATTTAATACATATACATATATGCTTGTGTATGAAGGGTTGTATGCATTTAAATTATTAATTTGATGTCAATTGTATATATTAAGTTTGAATGTATTAAAGCCATCCATTAAATGATAAGTTATGAAAACATTAATGGGATGTATACTATAGAATACTTGGAGATATTTGTCTTTTGTAATTAATTATAATATTACTTATATTCATCTATATATAGATAAAATAGAGGTTTAAGATATACAAAATATATTTAAGATATTTGTCTTATTTAATTAATTACAATCTTACTTATATTTATATTTCATCTATATATAAATAAAATAGAGATTTTTACAGTACATAGATATTTTTGTTTCTTATAAATTTTATATATCTTTATATATATATCCTTCTTTTATACATTATATCTCTTATATTCTTGTATTTTTTATTTCTATCTTAGATATTTAGTGTTAAAGTATTCAATTATTTATTATCTTATTTACTTATATATATTATATATACTAGATCCCTTCATATCTAATATCTTTTTATATCTTTAAGTATAAGATATAAAAATAGGTAAGATATATTTATATCTAGAATTATAAAGAAACTTATTTCTTTTTAATCATTTCTCTATACATTTCAGTTATTAAAATTTCTTTATATAGATTCAATTTCTATTTTTTAAATTAAATGATACATAAGATATGTTTAGGATTTATATCTTCATATATCTTTATTTATCTTTCTCTATCTTTATTTTCTTTTTTATTTCTTATATTTTTATTTATGATATAAATATGCTTATCTTTATACTCTTACAAAGTATATGTTATAAGATATAAAGATAATAATGCATAATATTTATGTCTTTATATATCGTTATAAAGATATATCTTATAAATCCTTATAAGATACAAAGGTATATATCTTTATATCTTTTTTTTACTCGTTTATTTCTTTTTTCTTTTTTTCTCTCTAGTTATATATTCTTCTTTATTTTTTATTTTTCTAATTTTAATCTAAAAATTTTCTCATGTTTATTTCCTTTTTGGAATCTCATGCAACCTAAACACCTTCCCTTAGCTCTTATTACCCAGCCTTAGTATGCAATCACCCACTTTTCTCCTACAACTCTCTTTTTCATCCTAATGATGGATCACATAGTGTGATCTAAAATGTTGATGCAAATAAACACACATAGTTAAATATAGAAAAAGCAATCTCATTATCAGATATGCCATGAGAAATGTGAAACTTAAAACAAGGAAATGAGGGAAACTTTAGGACTCATCAGTTGGGAAACTCAAAGACATATTTTTCTTCAAAAATAAGAATAAGAATTGAAACTAGAACTCCATGAAAATTTTCAACAACAAAAGTACTAAGAACCAAAAAAAAAAAGGATTCAAAAGGGGAGATAATAAATCCAAAGGAAAAAATGAGAATGGAGAGGAAATGATAACAAAAATAACAAAGCCACTGGAAGGTTATATTTCACATGTGTAGGTGATCATTATTTGAATAATTGTCTAAAATGGAACCAAGGAATAATATTAGAAATCATCCATTAAATTCTTAATAAACAACCTCCCAAAAAATGATTCATTTCATGGTTGAAAATCATCAAGAAGAGTACCAAATTGCATCAATTGATATTTTAGGTACACTTTTTGGTTTCCCTATTTATATATTTATAGATATTAGAGCTAAATAATATTTTATGGAACTAAGAATGCTTAGTCAAATTCCTAATGGGGGCTAAACTTTTGGCTAACTCATGATCTATGCAATATGGAAATCAAACAAAAGCTAAGGTAGAGAAATTTCTATTTGAATTTGAGTTAAAACTACCTATTGATGTAGGGGCATCATCCATTACATCTGCATCGACTTATTTTGGTTTGCACAATTTGTTATTGTTTTGATTTTGGTCTTGATTTTGGGTGGCCTTATTGGTTTTGAGACAAGTAGCAGGATCTGAAGTATTCTCTTTAATCGATTCAAAAGAAAAGAAAAGCAGTTGCTACGACTGGGGATATGCATCACCACCTTGGGGAGGAGTCAGTTTTAGCTTATTGGTTTTTGAAAGTTGATTTTTTTAATACACATGTTGGGGATGTGTCTTTGTTTCTTTTCTCATAGATGGAGCATGAGCTTATGTTCACTCTCAACGCCCTTGGTTGTGGATTGATTGAACTATTGAAACATTAATTTGAATCCTCATTATTGATTAAAGGTTGGACCTATTGATTGTAAGTGCAGATGATTTAAATTCAATCCAGGTTTTCATCACCTACCCTCTCCATTTATGTGAGCCTATATGTAGCACCACTAGGTTATTATGATGAAATCATTGGAATGAAGTAGATTTGGAATCATAGAGAAAAAAATTGTTTGCTTTGCAAAAAATGTTTTGTGCCTAGATGACTTAGGAAATTGTGTTTAGGTTTAGAGGATCAAATAGGAAATTAAACTAAGGAATTTTAAACTTTGTAGATTAATAAAGAAATTAAAAAAGGGGTATAAAATATATGTGATCAAGGTGGATTAGTTGGAATATTCTAAGGAATCCACATTTTAGGATTACCTTTTTCTATATGATTATCAAAAAAAATTCCTAGAATTACTTAGACTACCTCCTCGAAGGGAATTTGATTTCTCAATAGGTATAATCCTATGATTGGATACTCAATATAAATATTTGTACCAAATGATGACAAGTGTGCTTGTGGAGCTAAAATCTAAATTGTAGGATCCACTCTCTAAATGGTTGATCTGACTAAGCACGTCTCCTGGGGAGCACCAATGGTTTTTGTCAAGAAGAATGGTATAATTGTGTGTCCATGCATAGACTACTAAATGATTAATAAGTAAATGGTTAAGAAAAAGTATCCTTTGCCTCACATTAATGATATTTTTTATCAAATGCATGTTGTGACCATTTTCACTATAATTGACCTAAGATAAGGATATATCATCAGTTGAGAATCAATGATGAATGCATTCCTAAAACATATTTCACAAGGTATGGTTAGTTTGAGTTTATGGTGTTACCATTTGGGTTAACACATACTCCAACTACATTCTTGAATTTGATGAATAATGTCTTCAAGGATTACCTATATGAGTTTGTGCTTATTTTTTTGGATGATATTTTGATATTTTATAGGATTGAGGAATAACACATATTATTTAGGGTTAATGATGCAATGATTGTGAGAGAATGAGATTTATTGTATACTATCTAAATGTGTTCTTTCAGAAGGAAGTGCAATGTTTGGGTCATGTTATTTCTATTGAAAAAAATTAAAGAAAATTCTAGTAGTTTGATGGGATTTTTAGGTATAATAGGAATTTTATGCTAAATTTTTCTAAGATAGCCAACCCTATCTCTTCACTTCAAAGGAAGGGCCACTAATTTAAATGGTCATATAAGTGTGAAGAATCTTTCCAAATCCTAAAATAAACAAGAACTTTAGTCTTAATTTTTAGAGTTCCAGATCCTAAAGGTCATTTTGTAGTCATCATGGATGCATTAGGTGAAGTCTTGGGAGGTGTACTTATGTAGGATGATCAGGTTGTGGCCTATGAGTCTAAGAAACTTCATTCATATGAATTTAATTATTCTCCACATGATTTATATATCTTGCAATGATAGTTCACACATTGGAAGTGTTGAGGCATTACTTGTTGGGCAATGCATTTAAGCTAAAAATTGAGAACTTGGGACTCAAGAATATTTTTCATGAAACTAAACATGAATGCATATTGTTATCAATTGAATTTTCACCCTTGTTGAACATGGGGATCAAAAATCCAAGGAAACAATGGTAATGATCTCAAGGTGTGGGACCTATCTATTGAGATCAAACCTCCAGAGATGGTTGGTTCCTTTCTAAGCCTAGATGTGATGTGTTAATCCAACCCAACATGGATTAAACTAAAATATAACCTATTCTACTTACTTGCATGGGAAAAGGGAGAGGTAATTTCATAAAGGGAAAGGTGGTGATACACCATGACTTAGTGGGGTTTCTTCCTTTCTCATAACAACAGAAAGAACCAATAAAACTACCAAAACCCATATAAGTCTCAATTTTTTAGCTCTTACAAGTGTGCATTAAGATTAGAGTACAATCACTAAGAGGGAAAAGAGTCCATAAATTGTTCTTCCAAACAAATAGTACTCAACATAAAATTCTCAAAATCAATAAAGATTATTCATGTATGGAGGTAAGAACATTAAAAAATATAGCAAGGGAAGTGAATCATCCACAAACTAGGTCAAAAATGAGATATACACAATGAGCAAGGATCTAGAGAAGGGTGAAACAACATTTTTTTTATTAATTCTAAGGTATTGAGCTAGTTACATTATCATAATTACAAGATAATAAATATTCTTCTATTTTTTGGTTTGAAACTAAGAAGGAATCCCCTTAAATGATACATATTTTTGTACCAATTGTGTTAGCATTTTGGTAGCAATATAAAATTGAGATAAATTTTGAAAAAGACTAGTCTTGTAATTGTTGTTGGAGCTCTAGAGTAGAAAGCTATAATTTCTTGAGGACAAGACATGGGTTAAGCTAGGGGATGATGTTGGTGATATAGAGTTTTTCCACTCGCATCAGGTTGAAATCCCAAAAGAGTGACTTAATAGAGTTTAATGGTGAAAAATTAAAAGGGTGTCAAAGGATGATAAAAAGAGAACATGCCCATATGCAATATAATGACATAAAGTGACCACAAATTGAGAGAATAATAGTGTGGCACCTATAAAGGACTTAAGACGACACCAAAAGGACACCACCATGAATGAACATGAAGAGGGACACATCCCTATATGTGTTCATGAACATATATGTACCACATAAGAATAGAAGATAAGAATGTGATAGGATGAGGGTAAAAATGTGTATGTAAAGGAAAGAAGATTATGTGAATAAATAAAGAGATTGTAATAGATATATGAGAGATATCTTGATATCATTGTATGAGAGATGAATCTGCATTAAGGAACTAATGAATATGTATCACATGATGTTATAATGAATATGTGAAGGTTGATGGATCTAATATATATATCAATGAATGCTTATTTTATTTATAGATTTTATATTCTATTGAACTAATCTATAATCCACCATATATGATATGATTCTCCTCATTATCCATTACACAAGGGTAAAATACAACACTAACATAGAAATAGCTTTCGTATCTAATCTATGTTTTCTTGTCAAAACTTAGTTCTAATACTTAACAGGTGTTGCTCATTGTAGAAAATGTGCTTGTAGATCCCTGTGATGGGGCACTAATGGAGATAAAAAACACATATGATTCACATTTATGATCTATTACTTTATTAGACCAATACCCTTTAAGTGTGGAAAATATTTAATTTCAATGTTGGCTACTTGATTTCACTTTGATATGCTTTTCCACATAGCTCACATGCAATTCAAAATGGTGGAAAAATATAATGGTAAAAATTGTATACCCATGCCCTTTTCTCTTATGTTTTGGGCCCATGACAACTAATTATCTTTAGATGCATTAATTAGTGTGTAAAATGATTCTTTTTGCACTAAAGTAGGCAAACAATCTTATACACTCCCATGGATCTTTACATTATCCATCTCCATATAGTCATCTCATGCTTAAATCCATTGTGCATTGATCTAGTTCAATTATGTGAGTGCAAAAGCATAGTTCAATTCTAAGTGCAGAAGTGATCTAGATCACCTCCATGCCTATGAATATAATCCTTCATTTCTTTAAAGTATAAATTCAAACTCAAGGCTTTATTATATTTTCCATTAGTCATTATGAGCCTATTAAAGTGTTAAGTGTGTCAAATTGCATGTTAGGGTGGTGTATTTAAAGACTAACCCTAATGAAATGAATAAAAAAGCATAGATCTTGGATCTAAGATTTGAAAAAGAAGAGCACATCTAGATTTTGATCTACAAGTGAACAAAATAATTTACATTAGCATCACATTATCCTAGGATCATTGCATGCTTGCTTGACCTCAATTTTTACCTATTAGGGGTTTGACTAGCGAGAACATGATCCTCACAATTTGATAGATTTCTCAAAAGTGTTTGTATAGGCTACCCATTCTTATCAATACAGAGATATAAGACAATGAGGCAAAACGGTTTATAGAATGTAAAGATTTATTAGATCATCTTTGTGGATCACAACTTTACATCTACATGCATATTTAAGTCTGCACACATAGAGATCAAGTATAGTCTACATATGTAAATCTAAACCTAAAAAAAATATAATCAAAATTTTACGTCAACAATAAAACACGATAATTTAAAATATTAATAAATAGATTCACGACACTTAAATACAAACTTATATAACAAAATCAAAATTAAATACCCTCATTATTAATTAATTTAATTTCAAGGATCAATCATATCTCAATGAATAAAATCCACATTTGCTTCCTTTATCTAGGTATGTACCTTAGTTGGCCACAACTTTTAAACTCATGGACCACATTCTAAGTGCCAATCATGTTTTCCGGACAACTCATAAATTAAGCTCAATTTAAATACTTTAGTAATCATTATAGACCCCAATTTCCCTTTTCTAAATATCACACAATTGCACGCGGAGTCGGATGAAAGAAAGATTACGTCAATTGCCGTACAATTATAAAAGCTGGTGCAATAATCTAACTATAATGTTTGTCAGCGTTAAGTGGGCGGCCGATAAAGTTTAGTGGAATTTCCACATGGCATCACAAATTCAAGTAAAGGCAGCATTAATGATAACTTACAGAGTTGCAGTGACGGTAAATTAGATCGTCAAGTACTGTGTTTAGTAGTCTCCATATAGGCAAATAGGTGGTGTTTTTTTTGGTTTTGAATCATTTTTTGGAATGGAAGTAGTGGGATCATATATTTAGATATTGATATTTTTATATAGTGTATTATAACAATATGAGTAAGCATATATTTAGATCATAAGTCAATTTTAATTTAATTTTTTAATAAATTATATATTTTGTTTCGATGTTGTCTTAGGGTAGAATCGAAATGTTGATACAGTTTTTTTTACACAATTTTCCATCAAAATATTCAAACTTATTCATAAATATTTTAATTAAAAGTATTCAAAATGAAAGAGGAAAAAATGGATGAATTTAAAAACAATAACATAAAAGAATATGATGGAAAAAGGAAAAATGTAATAATGTGTTTAGATATAGTATAATTGTAATGGTGAAATTTGTATGTGTAGTTTCTAGTTTAGTTTTGTTCCTATTTTGAGAGAATGGTTTAATACATCTACATATCAATAAATGGTGCACACTAGTGTAAAGTTGGGCTTATTCCCCCATACCCTTACTCATTTGATCACATACATCTCTATACACTAATCCTCCACCTTATCCATATACACACGCATATTGATATATTCATACAAATTAAGTATTTATTACACTTATCCTTGCATTCATCATCCACCTTGATTTTACCATTCTCATGTCTCAAGTTATTACCTTGGGCACAAGATCATTCCACACTTGTAAATTTGACTCCTAAAACTTAAAATTCAAATTCAAATTTTGCCCAACTCCTACCCATTACTTTCCTATACATAGCCAATTAAACACATATTTGCTCAATTTATTGTTAATTCCATACTTTGCCTACCGACACTTAGGAGGCATTTTTCCTTCCTTCTTACTTGGCACATTCTCTCTTATTCTTGTTTACATCTCTCCTACTTATTACTATGCCTTAACATGCCTTATTCTTATTTTTGTCACAATTACCAAGTTATGATTTTCTTTCCTTGTTGATTCCTACCTTTATGATCATCACACATCCTTATGATTATCCTTACTATGATCTTTATTTTATTTATCCCCATGATTTTCCATCTATGCTCTTATCTTCTATTAATTATGATAATAATCATCACATGCTTATAATACTTACCTTTGCTAACATGTTTGTGTCTTTTCATGGCCATATCTTATACCTAGTTGGCCCATGTGTCAATTGCTTGCATCTTATGTTGTTAATCTTGTGTTTTTACTGCCACATTATGCTCCTAGAGCTATCTTGATAGATTTGGGAGTCTTGCCTTCCCTATTCTTTGTTGTGTTATCATTGTTTATCCTTTTACATTGGGGGACATTATGCTTTCCCCATATCATTTTGTGCTTGCATGCCTAATTTTGTATTGATATCTTGATCAACACTAGGGACTTACTACCTCACCTCGACCATTATGTGCTCATGCTACTACATTATGGGTATATGCTTTTTTAGTGTCATATGTGCTAACATAAATGTTTTTGGCCATTGAGGGTTACATCACCATTTTTATGCCCATAGGTAACCTTATTCCTTGATATCATCTCTAGCTCATATGCTTGCAATGATTCTCATTCAATATGTTTTAGTTGCTTAATATATGATACACAAGTATTCATAGTCATTACATTAAAAAAATTACACACTTACATGCTTATATTTACATCATATATTATTTCCCCTGTTACTTTAATTTCTTACATTTATTAGACACGAGCAATTGAAGAGGGGCATATTATATTGCTAACACTCTCATGTTGAGGTTACAAATAGTTATAGGTTCCTACGTGAGACTCAATGCCATTACTAGATAGATCATTACCGTAACATGCTAGCCTCCAATACACCTTGTCATCCCATGGCCCTTGAGCCAAGCAGAGTAGTACCATTTTATGTAAAATAAAGATATACTTACCCAAGTCTCTCTCATCTTTCTTTCATGATCATTGATAGTAAAATTCAACTTGTATCTTTACATTTATGTGTATGATAAAAGCCACTAATTGCGCATTTTTACTTTGGTTTGCAAGTTCCTATGGGGAACACATGTTAAAGGATGGATTGACATGATGATATCAAAAGGTTCGATACTTTAGTATCTTTTTGTTGTTTAAATATTTATTTTGCATGCAATTTTGTGATTGCCACATACTTTGAGATGCATGATCATTCTAGGACTTACATGCACCTCAAAGTAGGGGAAAAATATGATGGTAAAATTTGTTAGTGTAAATAGAGTCAATATTTACCTAGTTAGCTAATCACCTTTCTAGGATTGACCTATTCACACTCATAGTTTAATTTTACTTAGGTTTCTTTTGCTTTTATCTCACTTCATAGTATTGAGACATGTGTCCTCATCACTTGAGACACCTATTGAAACTTGCTCACACACTTGTCAAGTGAGCTCACAATTTTTCTACCTTTGAAGGGTTAGTCAGTTGTTCAGTCCTACCTTCCTAGCTCCTCATCCTTGCCTATATATGAGAGGTTGATCATTTTATATTTAAACTCTTTATATTATATTGATAGACATACTATTATGCTCATATTTTCACTTGTGTAAGGTTATCAATTCAAGCTCTTTGATCTTGGCATTCTCCAACATGGTATCAGAGCCATGAGAGCACGTTCATTCTTGCATCAAGGTGAATCCCACACATGGCCCTATCAAAAGAGAATTGTGGATCCAAATAGACACTGCCATTACAACCAGAAGGCTCAAGAAATTAAAAAATACCTTTTATTTTGTATATTTCGATAATTTTCATTTTTTGCAAATTTTTGGCCATTGTACAAAAAATATGTCAAGTCAAAGTATAAATTATTCAATCTAAGGGATGATGGAAAATGTTCAATGGACAAAAATTTAATTTACTAGATATTTTGAACAATTTACTTATCATAACAAGTTATATGAGGCAATGGGGATCATTGGTCTCCATGTTTTCTATAACTTGCAATTCCATATTTAAGAATGCATAACTCCTAAGAAATGTGGGACAAACTTAAAGATCTCTTTGGTACAATTGATGACTTCAAAATACTACAATTGTATGTTGAATTAACAACATTGTCTCTTGATTCATTCCCATTTATTAAAGGTTTCTTGGTATAGTTTAAGTCTTTGCTTTCTTGACTTAGGGGTTGTGGTAAAACAAAAATAAACAAAGAATGTGTCATCTTGTTTTTGTAAAAGCTAAAAGGTCCTTATCAAATATTTGCTTCATTACATCATTTCTACTTTGGAGAGGGGTTTTTATTTCCCAATGGGTTTTTCTCCTTTACTCCACTTTATAATATATTTGCACATGAGTACCTAATGTGTAGCCAAGACTCAACATTAGTGAATACATTACTCCCTAATTTGTACTTAAGGGGGGGTGTTAGTGTAAATAGAGTCATTATTTACCTAGTTATTTAATCACCTTTCTAGCATTGACCTATTCACACTCATAGCTTAATCTTACTTAAGTTTCTTTTTCTTTTGTCTCACTTCATAGTATTGAGACATGTGCCATCATCACTTGAGACACCTATTAACACTTGCTCACAAACTTTTCAAGTGATCTCACACATGTTCCATCTTTGGAGGGTTAGTTAGTTGTTTAGTCCTACCTTCCTACCTCTTCATCCTTTCCTATATATACAAGGTTTATCATTGTATATTTACACTCTTTATATTATATTGATAAAAATAGTATTGTGCTCATATTTTCACTTGTGGAAGGTTATCAATTTGAGCTCATGATCTTGGCATTCTCCAAAAAAATTTACATACCCATGGAATTTCCCATTTATTTGTGTGCTCATTTTGAGAAAATAGATTAATAAATATACATAATGACCAATGAACCACTCTTTTGAAAAGGTGGATTCATTCCATGCACCCTTAATTATACAAGTATACATTTATACACAATTATTCTCCACCTTACCTATATACATTTGATTTCATATATATTCACGTAAATTAAGTATTTATTATGCCTATCCATGCACCCATCCCCATACATTCATTATTCACCTTAATTTTATAATTCCCATGTCTTGAGTCATTTCCTCAGGTGTATGATTCATCCTACAGCCATATATTAACCCCTTAAAACTTTAAAATTCAAATCCAATTTTTGGCTAACTCCCACCCATTCCTTTCCCACCTAGAGTTAATTAAACATGTGCTCACATTTATTGCTATGTCCTCATATTTAAATTTATTCGATTGCATTAATTTGATCATCAAATAATTATTCAAATATCATTGGAATTTATGAAAGGAGCATGCTAGAAACACCTCAATTGAAAAATTTATTCCACATCACATCATCCTAAAGCATTTGGATGTTTGGAGATTATTACATCTTCAATAATTCACACAACCACAAAGTTGGTTTTTTGGGGGTTGATCTAGAACCTATACCCTAGTAAAAATTTGTTAGCCCTTTGATTTTTTTAAATATTACCAATCCTCAAAACAAACAATATAATAAAAAATTAGGAAAAATAGGAAGCAAAAGCACATAGTATACTATATTAGATAAGTGTCCATAGTAGGTTTGTGAACTCAACCCTTCATAGAGTACATACAAAATTTAGATCTAAGGTGAAGTATAGACATAGAATCAAAAAAATTGACCTTGATATATTTGGATTTCAATGCCATATCAAAATTCTTCTTCCAGTCTAGTGCGATGTATATTTGTGTATCATATTTAATTTCCTAGATTAACATTTATTGTTTAATTAATACTCTTTTACTATCAATTATTAGTCTAGGTTAATTTGTTTTTATATGTATGCATTTATTGAATTATCCTATATTAAATTTAGGGAAAGCTTATTTTTATTTACAATAATATACTAAGCATAATATAGTTGTAGACATGAAAAGTGTATCCTTAGAACTTTCTCCACTCTTTTGAACTTGCATAAAATTTGTCCCTAATGCAATAATCTAGTGCTCAAATGGTGTATTTTTATGTAAAAATTCACATTAGGCATGTAATTAAACAAAACCTAGGTCCCTATTACTAGAAATCCAAATCTAATTCTTTTTCTTTGTTCCCAATCCAAAGTGTGATTATAAAGGTGGCCTTAATCCCACATTACAACTATGAGATAATCCATGCATCCATGATACTAGACCAAGACAATGAGGTTTTCTTGACTCTAGATCAAGACCACAAGGGTGGTGTTGTCCCCCATTTTCTAAAGTTAAATTTAATCACGGGCCTAAGCCAACTTGATCCTAACTAGATATTGTGAACCCCTAAACCTGCAAATGCACAAGAACAACAAACATGTTAAATAGTTAGCTCAAAATGCATACAAGCATGAGAGATTCCCCATTAAATCCATCTATTTAAACTAAAAATAGGAAATGAAGAACAAAACTTAAATAAATGAGATTTAATCCTAATTAAGCCAATAGATTTAACATCCCATGGGGGAATTGGTGCCAATTGAATGTTGAAATTGGCCCTTTCCCAATTCCTAAGTTGCAATGTTGAGTGATTGAGCAATGGTCAAATCTCCCAAAGATATTTGAGCATAACCTTGTTACAAATCTTGAAGATGATGAATGGTTGAGTGATAATGGGAAAAATTAGCTCTCAATGTGAAGAGAGTAACTTTGCATGCAATTGTGGATGAGAAATGAGGAGAGAAACCTCCAATTTATAACTTTCAATTTGGAAGAGAAAGTGAGATTTGAGCAATGTGGGACTAACTTTCAATCCAATGGTTGAATGCCACATGTCATGATGTGAATGGTTAGTGGTTGTGCACATTTTGGCCAAAGTGCCAATAAATGTATTTAGTTGAATTTGAATTTGTGAAATGACTTGTTGAAGAAGGAAGGGAAATGAAGTTAATGTCACTTGGCTCAAGGCCAAGGACATGTAAGAGGCCTTAAATGCTTTGTTGGAAGGACCAAGTCCACTTGGCTTTTTTGAATTCAAATAAAGGAATATTCCTTTTTGATGCTTTGTGAGGGAAAATAGAGAATTAAATAAATCAAAGTAATTGATTTATTGTGCAAGTTGCATTCTCTAAAGGATTTTAGTGAGAAAGATTAACTTAATCAATGTTTTGATTATTTTAATGAAGAATTAGGTGATGTGACAATTTAGACTTAAATAGATGAATTAATTTAAATCAGAATTGAGAGGAAATGATTAATTAAATAAATGACTTGATTTGTTTAATTAAGGAGGAATATGATAGATTAAATCAAATAAGGTTTAATTTATTTAATTTAATAAGAAGACTTTAGGGATTTTAATCAAATAAAATAATTTATTTAATTAAAAAGACATGTAAGGTTAATTAAATTAAATTGATTAATTTAATCAAAGGAGGTGAGGACTTAATTAGATGAATAATGATTCATTAGATTAAGAGACAGAATTGTGATGAAGTGTTGGGAGTATGATTCAGGAAGAAATGTTGTTAGTAATCAGGATCAAGTGTGTCGAACCGAAATTGTACATTTTCCATGTTTACATATTGCCCCTCCTTGAAGCAATGTACTTGTTGCATTGATTCAAAGAATAAACTGCTATGATCAGAATGTTCAGGATTTTTTCAAATTTTTTTGATGCCCTAATGGAAGAATATTGTTGGATATTGCCCTCTTGAGAGATCGGACGAAAATTTTGATTTTTTGGATGATCTCGCGAAAAAAAGTGGATAAAGTGCCTGACAGGCCAAAAATACCCCGAAATGCCAAAAAAATGCATTAAAATGCCAGAAAGGATGCAGAGTGGATTTCAATTGGATGAAAATGAGATCGAGGGACCAAAACCCTAGTTGGAAGGTCAAATTATGTCAAAAAACCCTAATTTTAAGGCTTAAATAGACCTCAAGGGGTCCCTTTCAATGCATTTACAATCTTAATTCTCTAAAAAATTGACACCTTGAGCTCTGAGTCTTGGTTGAAATGGTGTGACGACAGCTTCCCAGGCACGTGTTGGAGAGAGTACGAGTGCAAAAATGGCCAATCGGCGTAGGACCCATGGTATGTACCCCTATCCAACTTTCAATTTTCTCATTTTACGTGCATTAAATAGGGTCGAAGTGTCATATAAGCAACGCGGCGCTATATAGTATTGCTGAAAATGTTTTATCAGTGCCACGCGGTCCTGCATTGCACCGCATATGCAAAGTGCGCTGCACACTCTAGTTTGGACATTAGGGTTTTATTGATCAAAGCTCGCCTCTTGTGCATACTTCACCGCGTGGCACAGTTAGGAAACTAGGGTTTGCCAAAAATTGGACCGCATACGCAAATAGCATCGCGCGGGTCACTTTGAGACTATAAAAAATGTAAACTTCACCGCAACAGCGCAGTTTGGAACTTTCCAAACTGCGTTGCACCTGCAAACAACACCACATTTTTGGTTTGCGTGCAAAAATTGGCATGAGATGTAAAAGAAAATTATTTTTTCTTGACGCGATGGCTTCCTTTGCACAAGAGGAGCTTGATGTACTTTACTCGCAGGAGCACATATGGCCAATGCTTAGCAGATTACAGGGTATGCATGAGTTGGTTCAAGAGCACTTTGGTGCCCTTGGTCTTTGGTACGTTGCGTACGTCCCTCCTGTTCGGGCACCCTTAGGTATGATGATGGCCTTGGCCAAGCAATGGCATAGCAAGACCTCCTCCTTCCATCTTCCTACTAACGAGGCCACTATTACCCTCGAGGATGTATGGCGCATCCTCCAATTACCTATTCATGGGGCTCGAGTTATCTATGATTTGGACACCGGCAGAGATGCTTGCTATGGGGTTATGGAGCTTGATGAGATTGAGTTTTCTGATGGTCAGATCGATTTAGAGAGATACCATGGCAACGTGCTTGTTTATAGATTGATTATTGCTGCTATCATCTCAGGCCTTGTGGTACCTGATCGGTGGGGCCAATACTTTAGTCCAAGATGGGGACTGGCATGGGATCAAATGGTTCATCACAGGGTGTGCTTTGCTTGGGAACCGGTATTACTGGCGCCCCTCTACAAGGATCTTCATGAGTTTGCTTACCTGGACAACAGGTCGCTCGAAGCCGGAGTTACCTTACTACACATCTGGGCATGGGAGAGGATCACAGTGCTTTGTCTAGATGTTACACCAGTTATCCTTGAAATGGATGATCCTCTCATTTGGCGGTACGACGAGACAAAGATTCACTTTACCCACACTGGCATAGGTGGTCTTGCGCACTGGCAGTGAGTTCTCGATGAGATGAGAGAGTTCATCTAGAGACCCTAGATGGGCATTGGCCCATGGTTCGATGATGTCGATCAATTATTTTATGCCAAACAGGACAGGTGGATGCAGGGTCAAGAGCACACCATGGTTGAGAGGTATCTTCCTGATAGGGTTTCCCAATAGTTTGGAGAGGTACATGACAGGCCCAATGACTAGTATGTGGCCATCTTTGCTCGCACGACTAGAAAGACAACATGGGGTCAGCCCCTCTTGGCAGCTGAGGCGGTGTCCTCATTCAGGCAGTTAGTGGCCCGACTGTGGCCATATGATTAGGGGCCGACATATGTGGGGGTCATTCCAACTTATAGAGCATGGTTCAGGCCTCCACTTCGATTGACAGTTTCGGGCATAGCTGCTCCACGACGCAAACCCAGGGGTCAGACAGCTAGCAGAGGATGGGGCAGAGGAGGAGGTGGGCCACCTCCTCATCAAACACCTCCTAGGGATCCAACACAACAATCACTTCCCCGAGTAGGGGATCAGGATGGTCAGCCGAGGGTAGGTCCTCAGCAGCAGCTAGTAGCATAGCCTGATCATAGAGACACATTGATCCATCAGTTGAGGGCGAAGAGAGATGAGGCTAGGCAGTAGGTTGTTGTCCTTACAACCAATAGAGACCAGGCACGATCTGAGAGGGATCAAGAGATTGGTCGGCGATGACAACTAGAGAGCACAACCTCCACATCCCGGGGCCGATCAGTTGATATTCGGGAGTACAGAGAGGCTATCAGAGAGGTTGAGTACTATTAGTAGCACTATCGACAGGCAGTGCCATCAACAGGCAGAGTGTCAGATTTTTCCCAGTAGATAGGGAGGTGACTGACAGAGGATCATGGTGAGAGATAGGTGGGCGAGGGCAACAGCCAGCAGGGCTAGCCCTTTTGATCACGAACAGTTTTGCACTTTTATTTTACGGGCTGCACTATTTTGGCCTTATTGTACCATGCATTTGATGTAAACTTGTTCCGATTTGTATCATAACAGTGTATTTTTTGATGATATATATGAGATGATTTTCCTTTTATGATATGTATGGATGCATTCTAATTTGATGTGATGCTATGAGATGTTTCCTATTTCTTATGCTTATGGATGCATTTCTTTTTGTATATTTTTCATGCTTTTAAAATGATGATGTTATGGATGTAATGTATGTTAATGATGGTGTAGTGATATGCAAATGGTAATGGATGCATAATGATTATGCATTATGTAATGCTCTCTTAAGATGCTTAGAATAACAAATTTATATTATTCATCATAACTTAGAATAATAATATGATGTAATATGCTTTTTATGCTAATGACCTGGTGGATGCAGAATGTATGCATTGGCAATGTTTTGATTACTGTTATGATACCATGTTAGTGTGGAAGGAAGATAGAAGAATTTAGAATTAATGAGTTAGTTAGGATGATGGTGATTTGTATTGCTAGGATTTGGGATTTTCAAAGGGTCAATTATGTTATGTTTGATAACACACATAGGTACGATGCATCAAGGTATAAAGGACCATGATGGTGTGGTACCTAGTGTGATGGACTTTGACTTGTCCACTAGATAGGATTATTCTTGTTCACATTTAGCATACGTACTTCGTTCAAGATATAGTTCAGACATTCTAAACATCTCAGGCCAAAACACAAGAAAGGAAGTTTTCCTATGTGTCAACAAGATATCTAAAACATCATCCCCACATACTAAACAAAGCGCATATAACTAAGTTATTTTACAAGTGTATCCCAAAAGCATAGTAAATAAAGGAGACAATGATCTTTTGCCCATTCCTTTCTCTCTAAACCTGTTTTGTTTAGGCATTATCGAGAGGTCCTTGGAATGAGCAGAAAAATAATATAAGTCAATAAAAGACCAAATAAAGCAAACCAAACAAGCTAGTGTTCTTCATACTGCTAACCAAGACTAAATACTATGGGGGACCTAATGCTTATGCCCATCATAGGAAAGCTTCATCCTAGGACATGTTGTGATCAGGGTTTTGATGGGATTGATTTGGATGATAAGCTACCGATACTCTGAGTCGATCAACTTGCTTGCTTACTGATTTAGACTTTCAAGACTTTGACGATTAGGTGTTCACTTTGGAACCTACTAGACTTGCTTCTAACTGACTTACCAAAAGATGGAAGCGATGATTGATTTATTATGAATGATGATAATCACAGGTGAAAGCGAGATGAAATGGATGCACCATTTTGGATTTTTTCGATATTTTGAGGCTATTTTTGGTATTTTTGAGATGTTTTGCAAATGTTTTTAAATTTTTCAAGATTTATGATGAGAGGACTAACTTAAAGACCTATCCTAGGGGTCTCGGGAGCTAATCCATAGATTAGCCTTTCCTACGTTATACATGCAGAGACCACGTAGTTCGACTGATGACAAACTTGACTCAATGAAAAGATAGATGGGCAAACAGATTTCCAATGTGATGGATGCCTAAAGGACTGACTGAAATGTATAATAGATGGGCAAATGGATTTCCAATGCGATAGACGCCTAAAAGGACTGACCTAACTGTAAAATAGATGGGCAAATGGATTACCAATACGACAAACGCATAAAGGATTGACCTTATTGTCTCGAGGGATGATCAAAGATCAACCTTGCCTACGTTCAAGCTCAGAGATGACGTAGTTTGGATGACAACAAACCTGACTGCTGATGAGAAATATGGGCAAACGAATTTCCATTGCGATGAACGCCTAAAGGACTGACCTAAAATGTCTCACGAGATAATCAAAGATCAACCTTGCCTACGTTCAAGCTCAGAGACGATGTAGTTCAACAAGGTGAAAAACTGACAGGACTCTATGATGAATTTTTGAAGGTTTTTTCTGATATTTTAACATGTTTTTGGTTTTTTGATGAATTTTTGAATGTTTTTAATTTTTTGATGATTTGGGAAGAGCACAAAAATATACACAAATCCGATCTAGTGCCAATTTCAAGGACATGCCTCCAACATTAAGCGATAGACTACTTCGAATAGGCAAAACAAACTGACCTTAGGAATATGCCAAGTAGTGCTATGGTGGAATATGACATGGGTACCAGCTCAGGCTATGGTATGGATGCGAGTGAATGGTTGGATGGATGATTAATGGAATGTGATGGAATGGAATGTGATGGAATGGATGAGTGAATCGTGCAGATCCTAGCGGATGGGAGTGCTTTATTTATTCTTGGCACCTATTTGCCAGGTTTTCACCAAGGTACTTGTCCAAAGCACCACTAAAGTGGTTTTCACTAGAGGAAAATTTTTTCTTTACTGTTTTCAATCCTCTTTTTGATTTTTTTTAATTTTTTTTTATTTTATTTTTTGTCACCAAGATGCCTGTTTGCTAGGTTTTCATCATGGTAACCATTTTTTCAGGACTTTTTCTGATTGTTTTTGTATTTTCTATTTTTTATACCTTACAAGTTCTTTAGGCATAAAACTTTTTGAGATGACAACTATTCATGGGCTCTTGTAGAGGTTCGCCCTCTAGTGTCAACAACTGATACGCCCCTGATTTATAGCTTGCAGTGATGATGAAAGGTCCCAGCAAATTGGGTTCAAATTTTCCTTTGCTATCCGAGTTCGGTACATTCTTTTGGTTCTCTTTTAGCACAAGGTCTCTGACTTAGAAGGTGTGTTGCCTAATCTTCTTGTTGTAGCTTTGTTTCAGGCGATTCTGGTAGGTCTATAGATGATTGAGGGCGTCCATGCATCATTCATCTAGTAACTCTAGCTCATTCAATCTTGTAACTCTATATTCCTCATCTATGATGAGGTTTTGCAAATATATTCTCAAGGACGAGAGCTTGATCTCGATAGGGAGGATGGATTCTGATCCGTAGACCAGGGAGAATGGGGTGGCGTCTATTGGCATGCATATGCTCGTGCGGTAGGCCCATGTGGCGGGATCTAGTTGAAGATTTCAATCACGACCAGAGTCATTGACTATCTTCTTGAGGATTTTCATAATGGTTTTATTGGTAGCTTTTGCCTGGCCATTGCCTTGTGGGTAGTATGGTGTGGAAAAGCGATGTTGGATTTTGAATTTTTCACACAAATCATGGACATCCTGATTCTTGAAGGGTGTTTCATTATCTGAGATGATGGATTGGGGAACACCGTATCGAAAAATGATGTAGTTCAGGATGAACTTGGATATCTTCTTTCCAGTGATGTAGGTCATGGGAATTGCTTCGACCCACTTTGTGAAATATTCAATGGCGATGATAATGAACTTGTGGCCATTGGATGAGGTGGGTGAGATTTTACCTATGAGATCGAGCCCCCATTGGGAAAAGGGCCATGGTGTTACGATAGGATGCAACTCTTGAGCTGGTGCATGAATGAAGTCTCTATGTTTTTGGCACTGTAGACACCTTTTGACAAACTCGTGTGCCTCTCTCTCCATTGTCGGCTAGTAGTACTCGGTTCTCAGCAGCTTCTTAGCCAAATTCATACCACTCGAGTGTGAACCGCAAGTGCCATTTTGTACCTCAGTCAAAGCAGTCAAGGCCTCCTCAAGTTTTAAGCAATGTAACAAGGTTCCATCTACGCTTCTTCGAAAGAGGGTTTCTCCTAGGATAACAAATCGTAAGGACCTTTTGACAAAGGTTCGCTTGAGGTTCGGGGTAATGTTAGCTGGGAGGATTCCTAATCTTAGGTAGGTGTAAATGTCATGGTACCAAAGATCACCGGGACCAATGAGTTCGCATGCATATTCTAACTCTGGTACCTCAAAAGTGGGTACGAGAAGCTATTCTACAAGGAATTCGTGTTTCGAGACATTGCGAGGGATATCCAGCAAGGATCCGATTGTTGCCATTGCATTAGTTGCTCTGTTGTTTTCCCTCAGTATTTTCTCAAAGGTGATATCGATAAATGATTCCTTGAGGCTTTCTACTACCTTTTTGTACAGTGCGATCTTATCGTCTTTAGTTTGGTATTCACCGTTGAATTGGTTAATGATAATTTGTGAATATCCATAGACCTTTAGTGCCATGATTCGCCACTGTGCCACGATTTTGAGACCTATAGTTAAAGCCTCATATTCTACAATGTTGTTTGTATAGGGGAATGGCAGCTTATGAGATCTTGGTATGAAATCTCCTTGTGGGGTGATGAATAACACGCCGACTCCTGATCCATGTTGTGTGTGGGAGCCATCAAAGTATAGTTTCCAGTGGTCAGCTGCACCGAGATTGAAAATTGACTCATCTGGAAACTCTTATATGAGCGATTTATTTGCATATATTGGAGCCTCTGCTAGCTGATCCGCAATTACTTGTCCCTTGATTGCTTTTCTCTCTACATACTCAATATCATGCTCAGATAGTATCATAACCCATTTAGCCATTATGCCTGTAAGCATTGCTTTTGACAATAGATACTTAAGGGGGTCTATCTTGGCAATTAGCTTAATTTGATGGGCTAGCATGTAGTGTCTGAATTTATGGGCTGAAATCACCACTTCCAGGCAAGATTTTTCTATTGATGTGTAGTTGATCTCGTGCCCCACCATTGTTTTTTTGATATAGTAAAAGGCCCACTCGGTTCCCTTTTCATCATGTTGGGCTAAAAGGGCACCAAGGGCGGTTGTCGTTGTTGAGATGTATAGAATCAATGGTTTCCCTACGATTAGTGGCATTAGCATTGGTGGCGTAAGTAGGTATTCCTTGATTTTGTTGAATGCTTGTTCGCACTTGTCATCCCACCTGAATGCTACTCCCTTGTGGAGTAGGTGTGAATAGGCAATCTGCTTATCTTCCAGTTGTGCTCTGAATCTTCTGATGGACTAGAGTCTACCTTGTAATCCTCTTAGTTGCTTTAGTGTTCTTGGTGCTCCCATATCGAGGATTGCTTTTACCTTTGCGGGATCCACTTCTATCCCTCTCATTGAAACTATGTACCCTAGCAGCTTTCCTGATTGTACCCCAAAGACACATTTCTTTGGGTTGAGTCTGACCTTGTATTTTTCCAACCTATCAAAAATTGCACTTAGAGTCACTATGTGATCTTGCCTCTTCTTTGATTTAGCCAATATGTCATCCACATAGTCTTTGACAGTTTTTTGGATCATGTCATGAAAGATCAGTGCCATGGCTCTTTGGTATGTAGCTCCTACATTCTTCAACCCAAATGGCATCACATTCCAGCAGTAGGTGCTCCAAGGACATGTAAAGGCCATCTTATGCTGGTCCTCTTTCGCGATCATTATTTGGTTATATCCTGAGAAGCCATCCATTAGGGAAAACATCTCATGTTCGGCTGTCATGTCCACTATCATGTCAATGTTGGATAGTGGAAAATCATCCTTAGGACATGCTTTGCTTAGATCTCTAAAATATGTGCAAATGCGGATGCCCCCATTCAATTTTGAGACTGGTACAAGGTTGGATACCCACTCAAGATAGTCAATTGTTTGTATGAAGCCAACATCCAGGACTTTCTGTAACTCAATCTTGACTAGCAAGGATATTTGCGGGTGCATTTTCCTTAACTTTTGTCTAACTATTTTTGCTCTAGGGTAAATAGCCAAATGATGAACCACTACCTCAGGATCCAGACCTGGCATGTCAGCGTATGTCCATGCAAAGTTTACCTTCATTTCCTTCAGAAATGCCGCTAGCAGTTCTTGTTCCTCTGTTAGGAGAGACTCAACATAAAAAGTGATTTTTAGTTATGTCTTCGTTCCCAGTTTGACAGGATTGCACTGCTCTACCAGGACTGCTGACTTTTCTTGATGTAGAGCAATAGGGGGGAGATTGAATCCTTCATCCTCTAGCACCTCGGAGAGGTTTTCATCGTGGGATGCATCCTTTATTTTCACTCAATAACCCCAAGCTTATTCTCAATATTTTTCTTTTGTGACTAAAGGAATCAATCGTCTCCCCATAGTATCCCTGGGTGTCCAATGTGATGTTGAAGCCTTCTTTGTGATCCCCACATGGAACTGTATCCCTTAGTCCCATGAATTCTGAGAGAGCCTCATAGTTTTCAAATGAGTCTAGAATTGGCGGTCCTCGTTGGTCATGATCGATGAGTTGAGGGTGTACTAAGGTGATTTGGTGGGTTTGTTGGTTTGACTCAGTGGGTGAGGCACTAATTATTAGCAAGGTGGAATCCTCAAAGACCCTGGGAAGGTCAGCTATGGTGTCATCATTGTCACTACTGGTGCAAACATCAGTGACGTCAAAGGTGAAATTGTCCAGTGGGATGCCTAGGCAAACAGGTGGTCTAAGGGTAGTTTTTGATACTTGCAGAGAGTTCTTGACTTCCCTATTGGGGGTACCTCTTCCACATACGATTATACTCGGAGGAGTATACCCAAGGCCAAGATTTTGCATTCTTCTTTCTGTAATGATGGGCTCCAGGCGTCCGTCACTATTCTTTCCAAGACTTTCATTTGTATTGTAGCCCATGCCAAGCATTATTTGCAGCCCTCTGCTAGCCTCATCCATGGGCAATGCGGGTGTGGGTTCTGCATCGTGGTATATTATTCTTGAAATATCCTCCTCACCAACAATTTCTTGACTTAGGTCTCCCCACTGGTGGAATCTAGAGGGGTTAGTCCTAAAGGTGTGGATGGGTGTTTCGTTTGGTTGAGGTTGCCCATGCGACCTAGGAGATTGTGGTAATTCTCCTACAAAAAATGCATTCCTTCTCATTTTGTAGTCACCGCATCCATTGTCCTGGATCATGTTTTTGATGTCAGATATGTCAGGGATGGCGGGTGTCTCTGTCCCAGAGGTGGAGGCGAGGTTGGCTGGGTCGATGTATGAAGTGGACGAGCCTTCATCATTTTTTGGTACTTGAGGGATTTTATAAAACTTGGCTTCCAAGTTTTTGCAGTAAGAAAATGGTTTTGGGTCCCCGTGTATAGTGACCTCCTCATTTTGGTGCATGAATTTGATACATTGGTGATATGTCGAGGCTACCGCTTTCATTCCGTGGATCCATGGACATCCAAGGAGGATGTTATATGGTAAGTCAAGGTCAAGGACTTGACAGGTGGTGTCCATAGTTGTCGGTCCCACTTGGATGGGGATTTTGATAGTGCCCTGAGACACTCTCTCTTGATCATCATATGCCCTTATTGTGATGCTTTTGTTCTTATTAATGGAATCCTCGGCGAATCCCAATTTGTTTATGATTTTTAGGGAACAAATGTTAAGGCATGCACCTCCATCCACCAGGACTCTTTTAACTTTATTTTTATGGATAAGCACTTGAAGGTGGAGTGTGTGGTTATGAGATGGCTGCGGGGGGAATCTTGGTCAGAGAATGTAAGGAGATTTGGGGTAACAATGTTACCAACCATAGCTTGAAACTTCTCTGTGTCAAGGGTAGCGGAGACGGTGGACGCATATAACGCTTCATCAAGGATCTTCCTATGGGCGGCGAAAATTTTCAATAGTTCCATGATGGAGATTTGGGCGGGGGTTCTCTTCAGCTGGTCAATGATATTGTAGTCATAGGGGATGGCTTTTGTATTATAAATGGGGGTCTTAGTTGGTGCCCCTGCAATGGTAAAATTTCCGCCATGTGTGGTGACTCCACAATCGTTATTGGCTCCTTTGACATTTATGACTGTGAGCATTTCATTGACACATCTAACTATCTCCTCATACACTAGATTAGCACTAGCATATTTTTGCTTGCCTCTATTGTTCCCCTGATTGTTTCCTTGATTGTTTCTTTGATTTTGGTTTGGCATCGGATTTGTGTATATTTTTAGATCTTGGTTCTCGGTTGGCTGCTCGAAATTAATAACCTTATCCTCGATGAGACCTTGAATGATGTTTTTTAGTCTCATGCAATTGGCGGTGGTATGTCTTTTGACCTTGTGAAAGTCACAAAGGAGGTTCTTGTTATACCATGGCGGCTTGGTCATGGGTTCCGCATATTTCTCAGAGTTAGAGATTTCGATTAGGTTTTCCTTGGCCAAGTTCTTCATTATAGACTCGATAGATTCCCTGAGGGTCGTGAACTTCCTCTTGGGGGGATATTTTCCTCTTAGAGGTGGTCCTCCTTGATTGTTCAGATTGTTGATTTGGTTGGTGGGAGGTGGTTGTTTTTGTGCTACGACCGAATTAGTTTGCACACTGTTGTGATTATGATTTTGTAGTTGATGATGGGTTTGGATGTTCTGCTTAAGGGCACTGATGACTACTTTAGCATCAACCATGCTGTCATTTGTGATATTTTTGTTCCTCAACCATGTTCGAGGTTTATCATTATAATTGTTAGACGAGCAGTTATCCTGTGGTGGAGTGAATGTTGATGCGCCTCCCCGTGCGGTAAGGGCTATTTCGATGTTGAGCAGCTTTGGGATCAGTTGATCGTATGATGTGATGCATTGCATTTTCAAGTAGAATGCCAAGTTTTCATCTAGATTGGATATGATGGTGCAAACTTGTTGTTCTTCTAGCATGGTCCACTTACTTTGATTGGCCTTGGATCGCCACCTTTGCAAGAATGATGTGAATAGCTCTCCTTTTCTTTGTTTGAGTGTTGATAGTTCTTCCAAACTAACATATGCACCCATGTTGAAAGCATAATTCTTAAGGAAAGCTTCCATGATTTCCTTCAATGTTTTAATGCTCGTGGGTAGGCGAGAAAACCATTCCATAGTTGGACCAGTCACACTTTGGGGGAATAGTCGCATTAGATACATGTCATCGTATGCCACCTCCATGCAATGCACCTGAAATTCCCTGACATGGTTTTTAGGGTTGCCCACTCCATTATACTTGTCAAATTTGGGGATCTTGAATCCCTTTGGGAACGGTACCATGGTGAGACTTCTGTCGAAAGGATAAGGGCACAAGTTGCTCAGTGTTCTTGTTATTTTTCCTGCTTGTAAGTCCAACACTTGCTACGAGAGCAGTTTGATTTGTGTTGTGACGTCTTTGTTTGGATCGGGAGGTGGAATGAACGTGTTTTGAGGTGTTTGATGGGTGGGAGGAGTAATTGTGGGTGTTTTCTGCAAGCTCTGTTGTGCATTCAAAGCCTATTGGTATGCCTACATTTGTGCCAACAACACTTGTTGTTGATCTTGATGTTGGTCCATCTGTTGTTGTTCCCATGAAGCCTGTTGTTCGTCAAACTGTTGTTGCGCTAACAAATCTTGTTATTGGTCTAGTTGTTGTTGCGCCAACAAAGCTTGTTGTTGGTCAAGCTACTATTGTGCCAATAAAGCTTGTTGTTTGGCTTGTTGTTGTGCCTGAAAGTCTTGCAGGGCTTGTTGGTATGCTTGCAGATGGATTGCTTACAATTGTGCTTGGTATTGTGCTTGCACCTGTTGTTGGGCTTGTGCTCGAGCTTGAGCTTGGGCTTGAACTTGGGCTTGAGATTGTGCTTGAGCTTGGGCTTGTGCTTGAGCTTGCTGCTTTTGTTTGAGTACCCTTTGTTGGTTGGCCTTTTGAATGGTTTGGATTAGAGTGGTGAATGAATTTTCCATATTGGATTTTGGTGGAATTGGTGGTGGAATGAGAATGAAACCAACTGTTGTGGCAGGTGAGAGGGTTATGGTGGTGGTTGGGATTTGGGTTGTTGGAGGGGTGGTTGAGATGCTCGGTCCTTGAGAAGGTATGATTTGGGATATTTGAGGACTAATATTTGTCGTGGTGGTTTGACTGGTCGTGATTTTTTGTTGGGATGTCACAGGAAAAAAGAGGGAATTTGATGTGATGTTCACATTGCCTAGATCTGAGAAACTATCGATGTTTAGGGGAGGAAAACCCAATCTGAGAGGTGATGTGGTTGTGAATGGAAATGGGGAAGAGATGGTATGCTACCTTGGAAAGAAAAAGGATTACCAACTTCGGTTGTTCCAAACAAACCACCTTCTCCTTGTGGTAGAGAAGTTTGTATGTTTGATTGACTTTTTGGTGTAGCATGGAATGAAGATGAGCCGACGAGAAAATGAAAGGTGAGTGAGATGTATGGGTTTGATGGATTTACTGGGACAAAATTATCTAGTGTGGTGTTGACAACCACCCCTTTGTTGGTCACAAGGCGATGCTTTTGTAACTCTCAAAACATGCCACTCCCCTTGTTTACATTTGATGAGGTTGGTGTGATGGCCAAGGTGGTGTGAGGAATTTCTTGATAGACATTTGACATTGGGGATGCATTTGTGAGAGGCACGTCCGTACTCGTGCTTGCGTCAAGGTCGGAAGGGAATTGGACCCCTCCTTCCACTAACGTGCTTAAGTATTGAACATGGCACTGAAAATTTTGTGGTTATCTGGATTTTCAACCATTTTCATCATTTCAGATTGTGTCATCCCCAGGTCTTCATTTATGATGTCCTCTTTGTAGCTCTCCTCTTGAGGATTTTGTGATGGAAAAAAAGAGTTACTTGGGGGATTGCTTGATCCCACAAGGTTTATTTCGGAGGTTACCTGACTCATGTCAATGGAATTCGATATTTCACTGATGTTTTCCATGTTCCTCTTGTATTGTGATCTTGTTTGAACTATAAAAATAGGGATCATTTGATCCTAACCTTTTAGGCCCAAAAGAAAAGAACTAGGGAAGTCAAAGATCAAAGAGGGTGGAAATGATGATGGGATAAATGGATAAAGTGAGTGAATGAAACCTTTTGAAGAACTTTTGAAGGGTTATGCTAAACTGTTGGGACTTAGATTGATTGTGATGGTTTGACTAGATGTATTAAGTCAAACAAGATTGTAGTGAAGTTGTAGTCCCTAGGAAGTTGTGTTATCCTAGGGGAACTTGCACAAGCGGGTGAATTGGCTAGGTGTGTTAAGCCAAGATGATTGTGAACTAGTAGACCTTAGGAATTTGTGTTATCCTTGAGGTGAATTTGTCCAAGAGATTTGACTATTTTAGTTAGGTGTGTTAAGCCAAGATAAGGTGATGTTGGTTTAGCCCTTTAAGTTTAGCACGAGTGATTTTTCTAAAGTTCTCAAGAATTTTGTTGATGGAATGAGATTCGATTGATGAGGGGATGGATAAGGATGATGAATTTGACCTTGGACCTTGACCTAGACACGACTCCCTTTTACAAAACCTCGATGTTGAAGAATATGCTAGATTTCCTATGGGAGGAAATCAAACCTTTCAAAAAGTTCGAGATTTTGTTGATAGTAGAACGCATACAAAGTGGGATTATTCCTTGAAGCCTTTTTATAGAAGTTGTCTACCAGTCTTTCTCTGACTTCAAGGATCATTTCAAGGCATTGTTCATGGGATTTTAGACTTATCCTTTTGAACCTTGGTTTTGGAATCTTGACCTTTTGGGAAATCATTTGGAACAACACATATGAGGTTCAATTTGTCTTTTATCTTGGCTTAATGAATTCTTTGTTACCAAAGGCACTTGCTTGCTTATGTTTCAAATTGTATGTCTAATGTCCCACTTTCTTTTTCATCCCACAAGGTCCATTATGTGGAAATCAAAGAAAATAGGACAAAATTTTCCTATATTTGACCTATTGAAAACAAATGATGATAGAATCCAAGAACTTAGAAACCTCTAAGGATATGATCTCTAGGGAAAGCAAGAGTGCTTAAATTCGTCAAAGGTATTTGTTTCCTCAAAGGGGTTTGAAACCTGGAGGCCTTGTGAATGTTCATTTTTCAAATGTTTTTAGATCCAAGCAATGTATTCTTCTCTTCCAAGCACTTTTTACAACCCTAGGATGATGAGACATTATTTTGTTGGGTTCCCACTTGGACGAATCCAGCTATGCATATTTTGTGTGGATGACTAAATTCTTGACCACATTGGCTCCCCTCCACGACCCACACTTCTCGGGTCAGCCAAGCATTAGTACTCATGAATCTCTCATGGCATACTTTCCATCTTTACAACAAAACCACATGTATAACATGGGGTGGCTTCAAAGGACATGACCTTTTGCACCAACAAAATAGACAAGGATTTGGCATTTTCTAAACAAAGGGTTTTAATTCGGGCAATCCATTCATGGGGGATTATCCAACGTCAGCGAGAGTCCATCTCGTCAGAATAATCCTCGTGATTCTTGAACTTTCCTCAAGAATCCACACTTATATACCAGTTGGAAGTCGCTTGGATTTAGCGTGTTCCCAGTTTGGTCATTCCCTTGGGTGATTACTTTTTCCCACAAGGCAGGTCCACTAAGATAAACAATAGCAAGCTAGCATATCCCGTCATTCAATCAACTTTAATTGAGAAACAAAGGGAGAACCTTCGCAATATGTCATGCTCACACTCACATGTTTTGTTCAATTGTTAGGTACCCAAATTGAAATGTGGAGGCAATCTTTTATGCAAGTTAGTGTCACCAAAAAAAACCTTTGATTCTCAAGATCGTCGTGAAGCGCGAGAGAAGTGCATACGCCCTTTTACATAACACTACTTTGCAAAAAAGATCACAAGACACAAAAAATACATGTTCATTTTAAATCCATCAAAGCAATAATGAGTTCCTTTTAAGCACCAAAGGAAATGTGATATTGCTTTGTTCAATTATTAATCTTTAAAAAAAATCTTGTATATTTGTCTAAAGTTCTTTTTAGCCCTTTGGCAACTTTTGAAAGAAAATTTGATTGTTTATTTTAGAACCCAAAAGAAGTTTAGTGTTCCTACGGAAAAAGATATTAACAAATTCCTTTTCAACAAGAATCTTAAAAAAATCCTTAAAGAGTGTTGAAGAACACTTTAGTGTTTAAAAACACTTTGTGCAAAATGAACATGGTGTCATAATGAATCTCCCACTTTGCTTAAAAAATGAAACTTGCTTGTTATTTTTAAACCAAAAATAAATCTAGTGTTTCTAAGGCAAATGACATTAACAAATTTCTTTTAAACAAGTATCTAAAATCCTTAAAGAGTGTTGAAGAACACTTTAGTGTTTAAAAACACTTTTTTGTATGATGAGTATGAGGTCAGGATGAACTTCTTCCTTTGCTCTTTCCTTGCTTCAACCTACAAAATGATAGAAAACCAGAGAGCAAAAAGACAACAAACAAGGTCAAGAGTTAAAAGATCCGAAAAAAAGCACATGTCAAAAGTTAAAACCAGACTGTTCTCCGTGACAGAGTTAGCGGGTGTGACGCAATTAGCGGGTGCAACGCAGTTTGGTAAATAGGCGGTGCTATATAGTGCTGCGCGGTTGGCTATGTGTGGTGCTCTGCAAAAATAGAGACCGTGGGTGCGGTACAATTCAGCAAGCAGTGGAATTTGCAAGCGATGAAGTTTGGAAAGTTTTGAAATTTAAAAATGGGAAACGATTGCGGTGCAGTATAGTGCCACGGTTTTCAAGGGGTGTGGTGCAATACAGAGCTACATCTGAGTAGGCGGTGCGATATAGGGCTGCATGAACTTCCCGTGGTGCAGTTTCTTGTGTGTAGACAAAAAAATGTTAAAACCACAGAATTTTTCACAAAAACGTGATGAAATTCTTGATCAACCCTCTTTCTAGTGCCAAAACGTGAACCCCTAAACCTACAAATGCACAAGAACAACAAACATGTTAAATCATTAGCTCAAAATGCATACAAGCATGAGAGATTCCCCATGAAATCCATCTATTTAAACTAAAATTAGGAAATGAAGAACAAAACTTAAATAAATGAGATTGAATCCTAATTAAGCCAATAGATTTAAGATCCCATGGGGGAATTGGTGCCAATTGAATGTTGAAATTGGCCCTTTCCGAAATCCTAAGTTGCAATGTTGAGTGATTAAGCACTGGTCAAATCTCCCAAGATATTTGAGCATAACCTTGTTACAAAACTTGAAGATGATGAATGGTTGAGTGATAGTGGGAAAAATTAGCTCTCAATGTGAAGAGAGTAACTTTGCATGCAATTGTGGATGAGAAATGAGGAGAGAAACCTCCAATTTATAACTTTCAATTTGGAAGAGAAAGTGAGATTTGAGCAATGTGGGACTAACTTTCAATCCAATGGTTGAATGCCACATGTCATGATGTGAATGGTTAGTGGTTGTGCACATTTTGGCCAAAGTGCCAATAAATGCATTTAGTTTGAATTTGAATTTGTGAAATGACTTGTTGAAGAAGGAAGGGAAATGAATTTAATGTCACTTGGCTCAAGGCCAAGGACATGTAAGAGGCCTTAAATGCCTTGCTGGAAGGACCAAGTCCAATTGGCTTTTTTGAATTCAAATGTAGGAATATTCCCTTTTGATGCTTTGTGAGGGAAAATAGAGAATTAAATAAATCAAAGTAATTGATTTATTGTGCAAGTTACATTCTCTAAAGGATTTTAGTGAGAAAGATTAACTTAATCAATGTTTTGATTATTTTAATGAAGAATTAGGTGATGCGACAATTTAGACTTAAATAGATGAATTAATTTAAATCAGAATTGAGAGGAAATGATTAATTAAATAAATGACTTGATTTATTTAATTAAGGAGGAATATGTTAGATTAAATCAAATAAGGTTTAATTTATTTAATTTAATAAGAGGACTTTAGGGATTTGAATCAAATAAAATGATTTATTTAATTAAAAAGACATGTAAGGTTAATTAAACTAAATTGATTAATTTAATCAAAAGAGGTGAGGACTTAATTAGATGAATAATGATTCATTAGATTAAGAGATAGAATTATAATGAAGTGTTGGAAGTATGATTCAGGAAGAAATGTTGTTAGTAATCAGGATCAAGTGTGTCGAATCGAAATTGTACATTTTCCATGTCTACAGATATTAAATTCCAACTCATGCATGAAATATTCAAATTTTAATGTTGGGGTATTGTATGAAAGAAAAAATATCAAGACCATTCATATATCATGAAAAGGAGCACATCATTTGATCATAAGGAGAACTCACATCTAGAGTAATTACTACATCAACATCTACATACATAAGGACACATGCATATACAATTATATTTATGATTGGCATGTCTTTGATTTGGTTTAAACTCCATCAACTCGGTACACATAATATGGATACAATCAAGACAAATAGTGCATTATGTCACTTTCTACTAGGTCCTACTAGTTATTTTAATCACCACCCAAGTCTATATATACATAGGTGAATTACTTTCAAATAAAGAAGGCACATGATTCAAATTCACCATTGTAGGTTCAAGGTTGCACAAAGGTTTAAGGTTGCAAATATTAGGTTCAAGGTTGATTGGGTGGTGTTGATCCCTACAACTAAACAATTAATTTTCTCATATATCAAAACTTAATTGATGTGAATCTAATAGTTGATTCCAAGGTAAATCACATAGCACATGTCACAACAAAATATATATTTCCACATACAAAACTAAGAGAATATATCCATCTTTGTCAAGTTTAGCATTTACTTAAGTATTTGTATAGAATTGCCTCTTTTATCTAGACTAATGTACGATATTAATTTCCATAATTATTAAAATTCCTAAATATTTATTGTAATATGATTTATTTTTGTACAATAAAAATTATAATATAATGAGATAATTATAATAGTATATGAATAGCCCACATGGGTAGCAAAGTTGGCTTGGGCTGTGGGTTTTCTCCCCATAGGTTTCGGGTTTGACTCCTGCTCTCGGGCTTAACCAATGGATCGACTTGCGGGTTGTCATGTCCACTTGCAACCTGGGATTAGTCTCGCCTTAGCTCACCCCTTGGACGTTGGGTTCGGTCACGGGGATACCCATGTAGCAACAAAAAAAATAGTATATGAATATGTTTGTTTAAAGGAAAATAATATTTATTTATGTTTAATCTAGGCTAATTAAACCATGTGCATACAAATTAGCACAAATCAACCTAGATTAATTAATTTTGTAACTTTTAGGTAATTAAATAATAAATGCTTGATGCAAAAGCATCTAGAGGTATAAGAGCAATCTTGCATCACCCAAATAAATGATTTGTTTTGTTTTCATTTTGGTTTTGCAAATACCTATTAAGCTTATTTCCTCTTAAAACTCTTATAGAATGGTCTAGAATATCCAAATATCCAAAAGGGCTAAAAATAGTAGGAACTCTATTTTTAGAAAGTTTGCATTTGTGCATGTATAGAAATTGAATTTCATCCAAAGTTACAATATTGAAAAATGAACATTGTGGGTGAGTTTCAAGTCAAAGTTAGGTTTGGATGTGAAGTTATTAAAGATTTAAGCTTTTGAAAAATAAATTGAGTTCTGAGGCTTTAAACAATGGAGTGGGGACTTGAAATTTAGAAAAAATAAATGGAATGGGCATAGAGTATTCTATGCACTACATTTCAAAAAATGAGCTTAGTTGAGTTCTTGGATCAAAAGTTACGACTCTTGAAAGTTGCACTATTTTTGGGAGTTGGGATTTACACTTTCCTAAGCATGTAAGGAGGCACCCAAGTGCATAAATATGGTTTATTTTTGTCATTTCCAAGGGAGAGGAAATATAGTGGAAAGAGGTAGGTTGTGAGCAAGGAAGAAGGAAAAAATATAGTATCAAGTTGAAGCTCCAAAAGAGGTAGAATACTCTAGAAAGGAGAGGATTGTAAGTTGTAATGAGTTACAAATTGTTGAGGGTTTAATAATATATTTTGTTTCATATTTCCTATTTGTAATAAGTGATAATTTTAAATCAATGAACTCATATGTTAAATTTTTGTATGAAGTATGTTCTATGAGGTAGCCCTCGTCAATGCTATTTTGGGAAGAAAATGTAATATATTAGGATACTTAGCTATATAATTAGTGTGGATAGATAAATCTAATGTGATTTAGATTTTTTTGTATTAAGTATAATAAGAGAAGAAAATAGAGATCATATTGTCCGATTGTTCAACCCAAAATCAAATCAAAGTGTCCCACATAGCAAAATTTAGTAGCCCCAAAATTCAGAAGCCCCCCATTACAAAATATCCAAGCTTCCTAAACTAACCCTATACATGATATCAAGATTAGCCCTAGTTGATGTCCATCATCTGCCCTGTATCAAAGATTAATTAGTTGCATCATATAAACATCATAGAGTGTAACATATATATACATGCCAGTATCTAATCAAAAAGGATATGCAAGAGAAGGTTGTTCTCATGTAGTTCTATACTGCTCCTTGAGAACCACTCAAAACTATCAAATCCCGTGCAACAAACAACTCCTCATTTGAAGGTCTATCTGCCTATCTTTTGTTTTCCTCTTTCTTATTCCCTCTTGCAAAATCTTGCCGAAAAGCATGGAGAGCCCTCATGAATACATCTACATTTGGATGTCCTTCTGGCCATAGGTGTCCATATCGTGCCTCCATTATGTCTATAGTAACTTGCCTGTTTTCCAAATAACTCCAAAATTTGTCCTGTGAAAGGGCCACAGTGATGTATACCTACATGGCAATGTTGTAAAACATGAGTCTCCTAGAAGACTTAGTAAGAAATCTCTTTCTTCCCTGAAAGACATCCTCATTCCTTGCTTTCCAAATATACCATAGAATATTAGAAGACAAGCACAACCAGAATAATTTAACAGTTTTCCCCATCTTTAAATTATGATTAAACACAAGTGTCTCAATCATCAGATGTCCATTGGAAGCCCATATGTCTTGTTTATTATAGAACATTCTCCATATTTCTTTAGAAAATGTGCATTCAAAGAATATATGATTAATTGAATCTAGAACTCTACACAAACTACAAACTACAATGTCATCATTTTTTCTCTTAAAGGAAAGTTTCTATAAAATGAGAAGCCATCTGAAGCATGCTTGATTAGGTTCAATCTATCTGAACCAGTTATTTTGAAAAAAAATTTGTCATTGATTACTGTCCCAATGTAATTTCCAGTGTTGATTCAAGTTTTCAGCCACATCAATGTGTCATGTTAGCATACTATAAAGTTCTTTAACCCTAGTCTTTTTAATGTTAGAGCCATTCCTCCATTAAAAATATTTGAACTAATCTGAGTTATCCTTGGTTTTCACAGGGAATTTTAGCTAGTTACATGCATCTCTAAGGGTTGTGTAGGTTCTCCAATTAGAGGGGGGTATGTTAAATTCAACAGTTAGGTCATTCCAACCCTTCAATTTTCCATCTTTCAGTATATCATCGAAAGTTTTGCTACCTTTGACTACCTAGATTTTTGCAAAGAATCCTTGGAGTAGTGCCAAGGGTTTGTCTTTGTGCTTCAAATTCCACCAAATAGACCTGTTATTCTGGATAATCCCATAATCCCCCTTGTTGAACTGGTGATTATCTAGAAGATTCTTCATCATTTCCCAAGCTTTCCAGATTGTCCTAAACACATTGGACCCTACAAGTAGCATAATCTCCACACTACTAAGGATATCATTGAAGGGTAAGGACTTCCATGCCTTTGCTTGCTTAGGTACAACATTGAGGATGTTTTTTTGGACCAAAAATTTCCATGATTCCTCTCCTTCCAAATCCCCCAAGACCCACTTTGATGCTAAGGCAATGCCCTGCAATTTTAAATCTTTTAGCCCCAACCCACCTTTCAACTTCTCAATTATGCACCAGTCCCACCTAAGTGCATGTCTCTTTCTCTTCCCTCTCCCATCTAAATAGAGGAAGGACCTTATTCTTTTCTAGATTTCATTGATTTGGTAGGAGTTTAAAAACCATACATAAGCAAAGTAAATGCTATAAGAAGAGAGTATCTTCTAAGAGATTTTTATTTGACCAACTAAGGAGAGAAATTGTCTATTCCACTTGGAAATTTTACTTTCAATCTTGTCCTAAATCCAGTGCCACATCTCCTTCAAATTTGGTTCCACAACAAAGGGGATCCCAAGGTACCTTACTAATTTATGAGGACCTCCCCATTGAAGCCCATAGTTGCTAATCCAATCTGGGGATCTATCCTTCCAACCCAGCAGCCAAGACTTAGATGGTGCAAGTTTTGCACCAGAGGCCAAGCAGAAAATGTCCAGTTTCCTCATCAAGTTTGAAATTTTTTGTTCTTCCAATAGCAATATAATGGAGGTATCATTAGAAAACTGTAGGTTGAGAAGCTCGTTTTCATTTGGCAGTCTAATTCCTCTTACCCTTGGTAGTAAAGTTTTTTCCCTCATAAGATAATGCAAAGCATCAGAGGCAATGACAAAAAGTGTCAGGGCAAGGGGGCAACCTTGCCTTATAGACCTCTCTAGAGGAATCTCCTGGGTGGGAGCATTATTAACCTCCACCTGAGTAGTGGCATATTGGAAGAGTGTTCTCACCATGTGAAAAAATGTTTCATGGAATCTGAAGGCTTCCAGCATCAGGAACAAAAAATCACATTCTAGCCTGTCATAGGCTTTTTCAAAATCCAAAAGCATCATTGATGCATTTTGATTTGTTGTTCTTGCCTAGTTCAGGGCTTCTCAACTTGTGATCAAATTCTCTAGAATATATCTACCCTTTATGAAGCTAGTCTATGTAGAGTTTATTATGGAGGGTAGTATTAAATCCACTCTATCAGCCAAAATCTTGGCCAGGATCTTATAAGAAACATTTAAGAGATTGATGGGTCTCCAATTTTTAATTAGGGATCTGTCGCCCTCTTTTGGAATCAATTTGATCACTCCTTTAAATGATTTTACTGCCAAGAGAACCCTTCTCAAAAGCTTCCTTGTATACCAGAAAAAGATCATTACTCACCCAATCAATAAATGTTTTGTAGAACTCAGTCGAAAGCCCATCAACCCCCAGGGATTTATCATTTTTAAGGGAGAGGATCACTCTTTTTATCTCTTCTTGGTTACCTCTTTCCCCATTTATTTTGCCTTGTCTTCACTGATTTTCTTTGGGATGAATCTCTTAATTTTTTCCCTTGCCCTTTTGATATCCTCTGTTTCATTTTCAGAGGAGAAAAAACCTTTGTATAATTGGAAGAAGTGGTTCCTTATCTCTTCATGATTGGTTATCGGGAAGCCATCCACAGATATAAAGTCAACCTACTCTCGGGCCTGCTTCTCTTTAATATATTTGAAGAAGAACTCGGTGCCTTTATCCCCATTTTCTAGCCAGTTCATCTTAGCTCTAACCCTTAGCCCTTTAATTTATTTATTTTGGAGTCTCTTGAGCAAATCCTTGGCCATAGCCAGCTTATTTGTAAGGGCTTCATCCAGGGGGTTAGATTGCAACTCATTTTCATCTTGGAGAAGATTGTCTTGTAAAAGGACCTCCTTTCTTTGATTATCTTTAGCTCTTTTCTTTCCAATTGTCTAGAACAAAACTCTCCAACCTTCTATGTTCATTGCCCATCTATCAATGGGGGATACAAATTTGTGCATCCAATTATTGATTTTCCTTAGGCACATAAAAGCATTTCTACAATTCATATCTTTCAAGAGGCTAGTGTTAAGGTAGAAGGAATTATTTCCACCCACTGCATTGGGTACTCCATTCCTCATACAAAACTTAACCCTTATGGGGTGGTGATCCGAGAGAGTGTATGGGAAAACTTCAACCTTGCAGTCTTCTTTCACCATAGAGGCCGAAAATAAATCTTTGCTGATATAGAACCTATCTAGCCTACAATAGATTCTTCTACCACTATTCTAAGAGTTGCACCATGTGAACTAGATTGCATGGGTGTCTTTCTTCTGACCTTCAATGGGGTCCTCAATCCTTAGTTTGAATTTCATCCTTTTCTAATAGAACCTTTCATTTCCTTTCCAGTCAAAACCTATCCCTCCCCATTTCTCCTCATCTTTTTCCACAAAGTTGAAATCTCCTCCAAAAATCCAAGGAATATCCTGCAGAGTGTACAACCAGTTCCATAAATTGATCCTTTCCTTATATTCATTGGGGGCATAGATCAAACATACCCCAAAGCATCTTTCATTTTTCTTTATGACCACCCAAACTGCCCTATTGCAGGGGGAGACCCCTGAGCTGCTCACATATTGAACCCATTTGTTTTCCAACAACAAGGCAACTCCCCCTTTTCCTTTTTCATGATTGGTCATGTATTGTGCAACATCTTTCCATATGACTCTCAGGCTTGTTTCGAGGGTGAAACCAATAGATTTTACTTCTTGCAATAAAACAAAGTCCTTCTCTTTCTTTTGTGCTAAGAACCTCCTTACCACATGTTTGCTGTCAGGGGTTTCAAGTCCTCGGACATTCCAGAAAATACAATTTACCTCCATTAATTTGATTCATTGGGGGAAGGGCCTTTGTCACTCCATAAGTTATCAAAGCACTTAGGGATCTTTGCCTCTTCTTCCATTCTTTTTGCATTAGGGGGGATAATCCCACTAAGTTTCTTCCTCTTATCCTTCAGAGGATGAGTGGATTCATCCTCATGAGGTGTTTTATTAGAGTCCATTCCTTTCTTCTTTTTGTACCTTTGAGTTTTTCTCACAATGACTTCCATGGGGGTATCTTCACCATCAGCGGTGTCCTTAGTAGAGAGTAAGCTTATGTCATCTACAGATTCCATGCCTGATTGTGATGCATAACCATCTAAGCTCATCACTCCACCAAGGGAGTTGGGAAGGCATTTTGACATGTTAGGGATCATAATTTCATGCACTTTCTCATTTCCAACTACAAATGATATAGTGTTGTATTTTAGGGGGGTTTCAACTTTGTTCCCCATGCACTCTTTAGGGAATGGGTCCTGGCCAACATCATTGCTTTCAGTTATTCCTTCTTTTCAAATCAGACCTAGGCTCTACAGATCTTCCCTAGAGTCCGGAGTTTTAATTTCCCCTTTGGAGATTTGCACTATCTTTTTGTCACCAATGGCCAGTTGGTTATCTTCATTATGAGGGTCCACCTCAGTGTTTTCCTTGAAATTTTTAGAGTTAAAAGTATAAATGTCCTTTCCCGAGTTCATCTTAGTGTCATTAGATTCTTTGTGTTGCATAATTTTAATAGAGCCAATTGTTGTGCATTCATTTTCAAATTATTTTCTAGTCTACCTGAATTCTTGAAGATTTCAGGTCTAGGCTTCATAATCTATTTTGAATGGTCTTCCTTCAAGTTATTTCCTTCCTTTGAGTTGTTACATAATTCACAAAGAAGAGAATTTAGGTTTTCTTCTATGCTTGCTACTATTGTATTATTCTCTCTCAATTTAGGATTTTCCTCTTGTGAGGGATTGTTTCTTATTATTTTCTCAAGACTAGGGTTTGAAACTCTCTCTTCAGGCCGTTGTGGGGTGGGTCCACAATATGTCAGATCCCCACCACTGTTGTCTTTATTTTTTGTTTGGCCCTCCATTTTTTATGCCTACTTATCATTTTTAAATCTACTTTTATTAGACCCATCGGAGGCAGGTTTGAAATTATTTTTGTTTCTTATTAGAGGACAATTCCTCCTTATGTGTCCTTCCCACCTGCACAGATAACATGCATTCATACCCCCTAGGGTTTCAATTTCACAACACACATTTCCAGACTTTAATTGAATTTTAATTATCTTTGGCAACTCTTTACTCGGGGATAGAGATACCAACACCCGAGCACCAGAGTGTGGGAGAAGAGATTTTGTATCATCAATTTTTAATACACTCCCATACGATTCCAACAAGAGTGGACAAAATTTCTATAACCTAGGTGTTACATGTTTTATAGTTAGCCATCAAGGGTTGGAGAGGGCCAAGACTTCCTCTTCCACCGCCTCTGGATTCCAGGCTAGGGCCTGAAAAACCATCGTGCCCACATTCCATAATTTTTTTTTAATTACCTCCGCTTGTAACTTGCGATTATTGAAAAAATAACAAATAAACCCTTCTACACCATTCGATAATAGTAAAATTGCAACCCTAACTTTTTCTCCCACACATTAGAAAACTATTCCTCCATAATTTCCTTGTCAAACCCTACTAGGATCCACGATCGCAAAGAAGATAGGAGTTTTTAACAATTTGTTATTCTCTTCTATAATTGCCTCATCCAAAGCATTATTAGGAATCAAAATGTCTTTCAGATTGTTTACCTTGCCTTCCTCTGCCATCCTCGTTCTCGCTGTTGAGACCTCCGAGCGAAAACTTTGCATCCACTGGCAATTTACCTCTCTCGCCCGCTATAACGTCTCTAAAGGATTTAGGAGTGACATTACAAGCAGATGGGACATAGTCATTAATAATGGGGTTGACCAGTGGATCCGTATCGTCGGCCATTTCTACCAATCCCTTCACGGGCTCCACACATGAATCTTCGTCTGAGTCGAGCCGTAAATCAACGAAGGGAAACAAGTAAATCTTCACCACAACGGGAGTCAGACAACCCGTAGGCAAAAGGAATTATTGACAGATGTGGAGGAGGGCCGAGCCTCCTCCATGGAAAGGAAATTTCACACGCCTGCAGACCTTGTTGCAGAGCACATGAACCCCTCCTCCCTGTTTCGTCCACCGTTTTAGATATTTGTCTTCAATGAGATGTAGATTTTGATATTATGTTATAAAAAATATAATCTACACCTTTTTTGGATAAACAATAAAGGGAAAAACAAAATACACCCAATCACACACATATATATCAGTAACTTATGCAGACAAATATATTTCCTTTAGTCTATGGATTTGAGTTGGTCAACCTAACACCTCTAGTATTTAACTCATCTCATATTCTATTCCTCACTGAATTTCTAAATGGATATCTTTAAATATCACTACATAGCAATAATCATGCAAAATGTTTACTAAGTTGTCTTATGGTAGGAGTGAAATGGAAAAAAATAATTTAAATATGTGAATTCTAGCGGTTAGTTCTACAATGTGCAAGATTGATCATGTATTGTGGGATTGACTTAGGATAATAAAATTTTAACATGTTGATGCAAGGATTGAATGCATGGAAATGATGTCTCTAATAAATGTTAAATATGTGGAAATATGTGTAAAATAAGGTCAAATGTATAGGAATAATTAGATATGTGAAGGATCAAGGAATGAGCCCAAATTTACATAATATTATGTCATTTTTCAATATTTAAGTTAATTATTATGGCTCTCAAAATGGTCCCAAAATAAACAGGAATGCTCATGGATGTGTAAATTTCACCATTACAAAATACCTCTTTACATAAGTTCTAGGATAAATCAATTAAATAAGTATTAATGAACACATATTCTTGGAAATAATTTGTCAATATTGGTAAAATAAATTGCAAAAAATGAACAAAATTAATTAAATAAATAAATTTACTTATCTCTTAGACTAAAGTTTACTTGACATTGCCAAATATTTCCAATTAATTTGACTTGCCTCAAAAAATTAAATATGTCAAAAAAATGCTATAAAATTGACACTTTTTTCCTTATAATGAGGTTCACTTCTATAACTACAACAATTAGTATAATTATGAGATTGATCATACAACTATAGGTCTAATCCTAGTGTACAAATTTGACCATCATAGATTTCTAATATTTTGCTTTAGCTTACCTTCAACTCTAGTATTTGATACTACATAAAAAAAATTGGTTGTATTTTCAAGGAAGTTTTCTAATGAACAAGAATATGTCTCTAGCCAAAACGCTAAGGCTATTGATTTTAATAGATAAGTGCAAAATATCAAAGACAAAAAGTAGGCCTATAATGAGCCCTAGATTTAATGTAGATATCAATGCTCCAAAGATAAATGTAGTGAATAATGGAGCATTATTTCTAGATGGTAAATGTGCACCTTAAATTTTAGCTAGATGTCTTTAAACGAATTGGGGTTTGTACTTAAAAATAACACCTTGGGCATGCAACTAGAAAATTCATGCTTCAATTCATCTCAAAACAATGAAGAGGAGGAAAACTCTAAGCCCAAGATTTTAAATTTAAATTTACAAGTTCTAGGGTCCTTTCTATAAATCTTGCATTTGATAGACATTATTTGCATAACTAGAGATCTAACCCTAAGCGGGAAATGACAATTGAGGATCAGATCTAGATGCTAAGAATGTGTATAGATGGGAATAAGTTGTGGTCAAATTATTTGCTAATTTTTACACAAAATGTATCATTTTGCACAATAATCATTGCATTATAAAAAAATAGGCCAAAGTGAGTCTAAAACTAAGGGGAGAAATGAAAGGTATGTGATTTTGACCACTACATTAAAAATGCATAGTATGCAATTTTCACCATTACATTAAAAGTGTATGGTATTCAATTTTCACCATTAAATTAAAAGTGCATGGTATGCAATTTTCACCATTACATAAATATTGCAAGGTATGCAATTTTCACCACTACATATAATTTTGACTTGCATGTGAACTACCATAGCATTACATGTCAAAATTATAATAACCTAGTAACCAACGTAAAAGTAAATACTTAGGCACTCGTAGAGGAAATACAACTATGGATTTGGATGACACTTTGAAGAAAATGTAGAACATGAGAAAATGAGTCATACTTAAGCACATTAGACACAAGCAATTTAAATTCAATATTATTCACATGAGCACACATGTCCATAAAATAAGCAAAGCTATTTAAGTATACATTGTCTCTAAGATTTTGGCAATAATCTCTTAATTTTAAAGTAGGTTGCAATTTTCCATTATGAAGTTAATGGTATAACTTAGAACATAAGGACTAAAATCTAATAACATATTCATGTACTCCCTCATTCTAAAAAATAATGAATAGATCCATGAAGTAAAAAATAAAAATCATTCAATAACATAATCTTATAAAGTATGTGGAAATAACTTAGCCAATAAATTATTTTTACACACGTCTAGTCTAAATATGTACTATTGAAATATTTAAATGTGTGTTAGTTTCACCTATGTCATTTTGAATTTCAAATGGAAGTGCTACAAAAGGTCACTAGGTAAAGGATAATTAACAATATCAAATGCAAGTGGTGTATTCTATGCTTCTACATATTCATTTTTATCTTGTCCATCAACTTTATGCTCCACTCTATCTAGATTTTGAATAAGTGCTTCCAATGTAGAAGTAGAGATAGTGGTAGCAGGGATATGGGGAATAAAATATTGGATATTAATAGGCTGATAAGAAAGGGAGTTATCTAGGGCATAACACAAAAGTAGGTGAAATGGTATAGTGGGGTGGAAGGAAGGAGGAGTAGATGCATAGAGGTCAAGAAGGGAAGTGGCATAAAAATAGTCTCCAACATGATATGGGGAGGGATGGAAGGAGGAGACACACCAAATTGAAAGTGAGAGAAAAATGTGAAGAGGATATGCCATTCAAAGAAATAAGAGGAGTAACCCTAGTACAAATGCCTTGAAACCTATTTAACCCAAATGGATTTCATAAGCAAAAAATTATGAAGAGCTTAAACCAAATGTGAAAGAATATCTACGTCAACTAAACTAGCAAGTTCATGTGCAAGTTGTTATAAATATCCTTTATGATAACAAAATTCAACCTCAATCTTAATAGTAGTATTCATGGGAATGTCATAAAAAATGTCATTCTTACCAGATTAGACCATTTGAGAATTCATATGAGGGCTTCTTCTTAAGGTAAAACAAAGATGTGGATGAGAAATTGACATGCAAACAACTCACAAAACCCTAAAGTTCGTATAATAAAAAAAAGATGTAAAATCTGATCTAAAATTAAAAACAACAAGAAATTAAATTTTAAAAAAATCAAAAAATGATATCCTAGAGGCAAAAATAAGGTGGGTAGGGTAGGATGAAAAAAATCGCAAGATGAAGCATTGAACCCTAAAGGAGGTATAAAAATGGGAATTGAAATAGTAATGAGACAAAATATGCACATAGGAAATTGAATGTAAAAACCCTAAACTTTAAGACCATAACCCTAGGTCATGTCAAAATATCAAGTTCACCAAAATTGTGGTGGGATAAATCATCTTGCATAAATAATCTAGGTCAATTGAATAAATTAAATAAATAAATTAGCCTAGATTTAAGAGCTAGGATTGATATTGAAATTAATTCTAAATTTTAAATATATAAAATAAGGTACTTAGCTTGAACCTTGGTAATGGAATGTGTTGTCAAAACTATTGGAAATTGATTCCATAGTGTGATTTAAAATAGGGCCTTGTCCAAATGATTGTCTTAGAATATGTAAATTGACCATGTTATGTTTTAGTTCAAATCCATACTTGCGAAAGTGAAATCTAATAATTAGAATTCTCTTGCCTTACATTAGTATACATGTGTCTAAGGTATGGTAGTGTTTATAGATACCATTTAGGAACTTGTGGGACAAGTGTTTACTCTCCTTTAGTCAAACCCCAAGCCAAATCAATTAAACAAATTTAGAACAATGATCAAAGACAACAAGCAAGCATACAAGGATGTCAAGATGATCTATGCTTTAGAATTACTATTACAGTGCTCTTTTAAACGTTTTATGGCAATGCTCTTTAGTGATCCTTTAAAGATTCTAAATTAAATGATGCTTTCTGAAATGCCACAACACAACATATTAATCAACATAAACATGCACTAGCTAGTTCACAATGACTAGTAGGAGGGAGTCAACAAAGTTATAATTTGAATTTAAAAGTTTGAGGTTCAATCTACAATATAAATGATTTTTTTTTCAAGTCAATTCCACAATCGCATATCTAATTCAAGATGACAAATAAAAGATAATAGAACTAAACTAAAATAATATCTTAAATCCAATAGAAACAATAGTACATCACTTATAAACTAATAATCACAAAAAAATATTTTAATCAAAATAAACCAAAAAATATATAATTTTCACTTGAACATTACAATTATAAAGTATCTCATTCTTTACCATTGAAAGTTTCTATTTTCACTTCAACATTACACTCATTAAGTATCTCATTCTTGACCATTGAAATTTTCTGTATCTTTTTGTTATGGACTTTTTGTTTATCTTTTGAAGCAATTTAAAAATCCAAAGCTATTAGTTATGGCCATTAAAGAAAGTAGAATAGAATGCTTTGTTTCTAAAGTTTGATGGAGCGTATCACAATGAAAGTTTCCAACTTTTTTCAATTTTTTTTAAGCCAAGAAATGAGAGCGGTGGGTCCCATGGAGGGACAGAATGGGCGGTGGTAACTACGGCCCACACGGAGTCCGAATAAAATAGTATGGCAGAGCATTGTTGAAATACGACGTAGTTGGGGCCAGGGCGACCCAAAGGGGGCTACAGTCGGCGCCGCCCAATGCTTTTGTAGTCATGCCGTGGTTCTACCGTCACAAAAGCTAACAAGAATTGGAATACATTGTTTGGCCTTGCTCCCAAGAAGACATGTTCAAAGTGGTAGGAATCATGCATGTCAAACAAAATTCTTAGTGCTCCAACTGTTTTTGTAGTGTAGTTTGAAAATATCAAAGATCGAAGGGTTGTGGTTTAATTGGTGGGATGATGGTAGGTTTCTTGATTCGCCATTCAAATCTCTTGAAAATAGCTTTGATCAAGTTTGGTTCTCTTGAAAATGGCTTTGATCAAGTTTGGTTCTTGAGTGACTTTGATAGACAATATTCTCTAAAAGCAACTTAGCTAAAGGACTCCTTTTTGTTTAGATATATGCTTTCGTGATATTGTAATCCACTATAGAAAACCAGAGATGTTGATATCTATGCAATCCAATTGTTTTTTCTATTTTTTTTTTAAATCAAACAGATCATAATTGTTTTGGTTCTATTACTTTAGTACTTACTTTTAAGTTTCCATTAATTCAACATTTAAGAAATAGCTCTCTCACAAGATATTTTCTTGAGGTGACAAGGTGCATACTTTTAAGGTTTTCTTTTGGTTGTATTATAGTGTTTTGGACACAAGTTTATGATTTTGAGAGATTTTCTAGAATAAGTTAGTTTGTTTATGTTTTTTAAGGGGGGGCATTTAGAACTAACTAATGTGTATACATTTTTATGTTCTTAAAGGGGTCCTAAAAGATCTCAAGTTATGTGTTTAATGTGTGTGTCTTTAAATGAATCTCCCCTAGGTCATTTTAGACAAGGAACACATCACATCATATTGCATACGTTGAAGACGATATATTGGCATATTTTCCTCTAACATTTTGTAAGTTCACAAAAACCTCTTTCAGTAAGATCAACACTTGACATCCAACTCCACAATTTCTTTTACACTCTCAATATTAACTCAATAGACAGGGCTTGACCAAGATGCAAGGTGAAATTTTGTACACTTCCACACCTTAGCTTAAAAAGCTTCATGGTACTTCTTAGCGCCACAATGAATAATCATTTATTGTAGGTATCAAAACCTTAATTTGGTAGAGGTCAATGTTGTTATTTTTGGATTAGGACTAGCATAGAGGTTTAGGGCAACAAATCTTAGGATCAAGATTGTAATTATGGCATTGACCTTACACAAATTTTGAGAATGGCCTAACTCAAATTTTTTCATCCTACTTCCAATGCATTCAATTTAAAGTAATATTAAGCTATAGTTCAAAAGTTGTAATCAAAACAATGGACATCGTAGGGTCACCTACAAGGTTCATGGTTGTATTTTTTAGGTTCAAGGTCACACCTTTTACCTTGATCTCAGTCTTCACACGATTCTAGATTTTACAGTGCACATTCATTTATGATATTAGATGATTTACTTGACCTTTTTGATGATTTATTTAACAAACATCTCAGTGACAAGACTTATCTCTCATATAATTTACTTGATGGGATTATGATGTGTTGGGAAAAGGGGGAGATCCTAAAATGAGATGGTTTGCACTCCTTTTCCTAATATCATTGAAGGATGATAGTTGATGTTGGATGATTATGGGAGTTTGATGGACTTGGACAAGATATATGATTGACTTACAACCTGAAAGGTGAGTCAACCAACCCTTGACAAAATCTAGGGAGATAGTTGATGTTGTATGATTATGGGAGTTTGATGGACTTGGACAAGATATATGATTGACTTACAACCTGAAAGGTGAGTCAACCAGACCTTGACAAAATCTAGGATGAATTAAGGGATGAAATGTAATGATCTACTAGGCTAATGATGTAAATTACTATTCTGATGCAAATAAACACAAAAAGTTACAGATAAATTTGGGAAATTGAAATGGACAGAGCAAGACACCGTGCACATGTAGTTCAAATATAGGGCTGAAAATGGAGGACTAATTTTCCCTAGGCGTATGTATCCTTGTAGAGGAATTTCATTTCTATTTTTGCAATCCTTTGGTGCCAGATCAAAGCTTTCCATTTTTTTCTGCAAATTTTTTGGATATTTTTGTAAGTGAGTTTCCATGAGTTGTCAAGTTGTAGGGTTTTGATTGCAACAATGGATAATTGATCTTCAAATTTCTTCTAATCTCCTCTAAACCTAAAACTCGCATATTCAAAGAGAGAGGGAGGGTTGTGCCATTTAGGGGTTGTTGGAACACATTTATCGTTGTGCCAAAAGTTCAACCTGTTAATTCCCAATACAAAAACCAAAGATAAATGTATCCATGGGAGATGATTATTCCATGTCTTAAATCCAAACAGAGACATTGGTGATTAGTCCAACAATCCCCCCTCAACGTCACCCCAGGGGATTCAAACCTATGACCACGACTTTGATACCATTTGTTAGAACACATTTGTCATTGTGCCAAAATATCGACTTCTTAACGCCTGATACAAACACGCAAGATAAATGGATCCATGGGAGGCAGTTAATACATGTCTCGAGTTTGAAGGGAGATGTTGGTGATTAGTCCAATATGGGCTTTCCTTAGTCAAACCTCATGTTAGTGTTTCCACTTCCATAATGACAATGTCAATGATAAAAAGATAAATGATAGGAAGGAATGATGAATCAACAAAGTGTTGCAACTCACCACCCTTCAATGGCTTCCTTGAAGGATTGAAGTCATGCACATCTCCTCAAGGTTTGAATCTTGCTTGCTTGAATTGCTTGGAGACCTACAAAGGGTTAGCCTTCACAAACAATGATAACATAAACATGCATAAACTCACATATGATTTGACATGATGCTTGGATCTTGAATTTCTATAATAATCATTAAAAATATTCTCTTTACTTGATTGATAATTCTCTTGATAATAATTTCTCCAATAATTTCTTGTTAGATTTGAAATGATGCAATAACTAGGTGTTTATATGCAATTAATCTAATTTCCAGTAAATTAAACCTCAATAGCTAACTTTCGACACTTGAATTACAAATAATAAAGTGTTGACATTGACATATTTGAATTTGGAGCCAAAATAGGGGGACTAATTCACCTTGGGCGTATGTGTCCCAACCCTATTTTCTAAAAATTAAGGTGTCGAAGAAAAGTATTAGATAAATGCATTTGTTTTTTGCTTGCAATTTTTCGGTAATTATTTTAAAATGGTCCATAGAGTGCATAATTTAAGAAATTAGGCATTCAATTAGGTCCAATAATTTAAGGGGAAGCAAAACATAGTGTGAAATTGTCAAGGGTGACAATTTATGATGCTACATTTAGCCCCCACTTTAGTGAGAGTATGAACTTACATTTAGAATCACACTAAAGTGGAAAAATATGTGTCAAGAGGGGTCCAATTGTCTAAATATTGAGGAGATGGGATGACCAAGGATCTAGGGGGAGCACACAAGTCCCCAATATCAAAGATCCCATGGTAAGACAACATAAGAACAAAGGAACACACACATGTACAAAATGGAGCAAGCCAACATACATGATGAAAACACATAACATAACATATAAATTATGACAAAATGAACACAAACATGATGTAAACACAATGCAAACATGAAGAAGACACAAAAAACACAAGGTTAGTACTAAAGGGATTCAAGTCGGTAAGGAAAAAGAGACCTTAGTCTTAAATTGTCTCAAATACCAAACATCATCCATAGAATGAATGTTATACAAGAGAATGTTCCCATGAGGACTAGCAAGTTGTGTTAAGCCACATCACTCATGAGCCACATGGATCTACTAGCTAGCAAGTTGCATTATACTAGGTGTCAATGCAATATGATGGGTGCCACAAGGCTAGCAAGTTGTGTTATGCTACACACTCATGAAACACATAGTTCTACTATCAAGCAAGGTGTGTTATGATCAATGACCATGTTAAAAGGGGTGTCCATGAATCAACAAGTTGTGTTATGCTGAATCCATAAACCAATTTTTCAAAGTCTCACCTAAGAAGGTGCATAAACTCGCCTAAGAAGGTGCAAAGACTTACCTAAGAAGGTGCATAAACTCACGTAAGAAGGTGCATAAACTTTCCTAAGAAGGCGCAAAGACTCACCTAATAAGGTGCATAAACTTGCCTAAGAATGCACAAAGACTCACCTAAAAATATGCATAAATTCACTTAAGAAGGTGCAAAGACGTCTAAGAAGAAAAAACAAGAAAAGACCAAAACCTCAAGGAGTGTTATAATCAACACCACCGCAAAAGGTATTTACAAAACTAACAAAGGGGCATTGCTCAATACATGAAGGGTCACACCTTAGGGAACATCACACATGAGATCACCACCAAGAGAGGACAAGTTGTGGAATAAAAGACTCACACCTTAGGGAACACTAGCTATAGCATTACCACCAAGGATAGCATCATATGCCAATAAAATTCACACCCTTAGGGGATATCAAGCCTAATATCACCACAAAGGAGATGCTAACATAGATCGAGAAGGCCGCACTTTATTTGGAAAGGTCACACTTCCTAGGAGATGTATGCTATCATCACTAAGAAGGGACCATTTCTTATGAAAAAAATGAGTGGGTGACTATATTACCCTCTTAAAATGTTAGTGTACTTGCTACACTGACATTTTAAGGAGATAGGAAGGGATCCTTGCTAGAAGAAATGCAACTAAGATAAGGCTATCTAACCCCTTACGCCCCAAGTGTAGGGAGAAAGGTGAGCCAAGATGGATTATGACATGTTTCTCCTTGCAAAATATGATTGCATAAATCCTAGTTCATACCCCCATGCATGGTAGCGAGTATTGTGTGATACTGCAACTACCACATGGCAAGGAGAAAATCAAATGCCTTAGTCTATCATTCGATCACATAAGGATCAAATTCTTTCAATTTATTTTTTAAAGCACAACATTCATTAGTGGTGTGTCCAAATGTTCTATGACACACACATTAGGATGTGTTTTTATTATTTCCTTTCTTATTCCTCAATCACAGATAGGTGGTAGTGTAATGTATCCTAAGTTTAGAAGTGTGGCTAATGCATGCTAATTCTCAGATAAAGAATGTAGGGTATGTAGCACACCTTTCTTACATGGTATAGTTGGTGGCACAAATATTTTATGCAAAGGTGGAGGACATTGGTAACCTATTCATTTAGTATATTTAGATGGTATTTTTTCGAAAAGGGGATGGATTTCATGTTCATTCTTTGTTCACTCCTTGTCTTTTTAAGATCCAAAAGCCTTGGCCATATCATTGTTCCAAGTTAATAGGTGTGTTGGTAACTTTATTCTCATATTATGAAGGAGCATTAGGTGGTATGTTTTTCTTGTTTTTGTTACCAATAGGTACTTCCATGCGCATTGGTTGAGGTATGAATCCTAAGTCACTTTCCCTATGTGAGGTAGAAAACATTTCAAGTGGTTGTATAGTAGGTGGTCTTGATTGTTGATATGAGTGATTAGGATATTTCGTTGAAGGGTAAATGACCACATTATTATAGGATTGGGTAGGGTATTGTCTATGAATTCATTTATGATGTCCTCTTCTTGCCTCAAGATATTTTCATTAAGAAGATATACATTGAGAGATGAAGGATCATGAGTGTCATTATCTATGTTAGGATCATTGCCAAACACAAAACATGAAACATCAACCAAGGATTTCGAAGAAATTAAAACTTTACCAAAACACTTAGCCATTATGAAAATGTAATTCTTGTAATGAGGTTCAAATTGTTATGCAAGAAGTAACTAGAAAATAGACAACAGATTCAAATAGAGGATTGTGAGAGAGCTCTATCACATAAATTTGAGCCAAAAAAGGTAGGACTAAGTTGCCTAGGGAAACTATGTCTTGGACAGGGTTTCAAAAAAAATAGAGTTTGACTATTTATGATACTATTTAAGGATTCTAGATTTATGTGCAAACAGGTTTGACAATGATTATTTTTCCAAATATTTCTTTATTTATGACAATGTAATTCAAAATGCAAGTGTATAACAATGTTGAAAATGTTTGAACAATAAATGATAATTTTGAATGCAATTTCCATATCTAAAATGCAACAATTGATTGATTCTAATATGCTGCAATCTAAAAATGTTGATTTTGATACAATTTTGAAACAAAACAATGCAATTTTTCACTTTTTTGAAGGATATGAAATATGCCTAAATGGATGCAATGAACACTTTCAAGTTTTTTTTCATATTCAATTGACATAATGTAGATTTATAGATGCAATTAGAATGCATATCTAACCTAGAATGATTGAAACTAGTTCCCTATTGCAACTATAATGCAATATGATATGTGATTTTTTTTTCATTATCTACAACAAAAGCATAATACATTGTTGCAGCATCATGTTGCACTCAAGTATTATGGATGAAGCATAATTTGAAGGAGATGAAGATTTAATTTGATGAACCCATATTTGTTCTTTGTGATAACACAATTGCCATAAATATCTCAAAGAATCCAACAATGCATTCAAGAACAAAACACATTTGCAATCAAGTATCTTTTTTTGAGGGAGAAGGTTGTTGAAAAGTAGGTGAAGTTGGAGTATGTTGAAACAAAGGAGAAAGTAGAAGATATATTCATAAAACCACTTTGTAAGGAGACATTTGAGTTTCTCTAGTAGAATCTAGGAGTTATTTTTCCCTCCTCTTGAAGCAAGAAGAAGCATAGGTTGAGGGGTACCACAAGAAGGCTTGGTGGTCTTGCAGAGTATTCTTTTAGAAGTAGTGAATTATGGACTTAGGGGGAGTCTATCCAAAAAAAAAGTTTTCAAGTTTTGCATAGTATCAAAAATATAGAAAGGGGGAGAATGATTGTTTACCTTTGTCATTGATGTCAAAAGGGGAGAAATGAAACTCAAAATACTATATATTCCAAGGGGGAGAAATCAATCTAAGGGGGAGAAATATCTTTGTGTGTAATCGGCTGGTTTGGTGGCCCAAAATTTTGTTGTTTTCCATCAATGACAAAGGGGGAGATTGTTGAACATAGGTTTTCATTGATGTTAAAGGTTTTCAGTAATGTCAGAAGTTTAGTATGATCTATGGTGGCAATTTTACTATCTTGATGAAAAATCAAGAAATATATATTATTGTTTGCTAATGTGTGGTTGTATGATTGTTTTATGCTTGCAATATCATGCTTTCATCTATTCACTATGATTGTGGTGATTGAGAAGTCTGTATCAGAATGTTTCAATCAATTCTCAGGGTAGAGAGATGTCTCTGGCAATACAATTATGGTCTGCATTTCTTTTAGAAATGTATTTTTTCTATGCGGTTTCAGAGGAGAGTATTCCTACACTAGTTCTATCATATTATGGAGCTTTTCGAGGATATGTTTAGCATGCAAAAATATTTTAATGATAGAAGTTTATCTATGTCTATCTATCAACCAATTGAAGTCTAAGGCTTGTGTGGTAATGGCTAGTTGCATGTAGAATTCAAATCTTGTGTGGTGTTAAGATAGGACCTACTTAAGGTTCTTGTGGTAGAACACGATATCATGATATTTTAGCATCAACAAAATTTGTTTTTGGATCGACCTTTTACACATTTCATGTAATTTGAATTTAGGTCCACCTTATGTTGTCCAGGCTATTTGTGGACCACTAGCCAACATAGAAGAGTGTTAATATAATTTCATGTATACTTTTCAAATGTTTAGATGCATTTTGTGTGTGAGAGAGAATGAATTAGAGTTACACTTGTGTGAAGAAGAGTTGGTCTCTAGTGCAAATTGAAGAGAAGGTGGTGAGGATAAAAGGAATATTTGCATTTGAATGTGTGCACCAATATCAAAAGATCATATGTAGTGAGGAAGAGTGTCAGGTGTGACTTTGGCATGTGTTGAGTTACATAGAAGGTCTACAAGCATTATCTTTATATTCGATAAGACTGGTGTTCTACCTATTATTATGATTTCATTAGGGATCAATGTCTCTAGTAGTTTGGTGCCTACAAACAAAATAGAGGACTAGTGTCTCTAGTAAGTTGGCACCTACTTCATATTGTAAGATTCACTTGTATATTTCTATATTGTGAGGCTAGATTTGGAGAGTAGATCCAAGCAACTATTCTCACTTTGGTTTTTACCATCTTGGGTTTCCACGTATATCTAGTGTTCTCTTGTGTGATTTAAGTTTTTATTTTTGGCATATGGTCAACACTCCCCTTGGGATTCGTGGCATGGCTTAACCACCTCTCGTGGATTTGTTAACTCTCACAATTGTATCGGGCATTAACAGTTTGATCTTTTGGTGCAACGACAACTATGTTTCCAAAAATTGGTATTAGAGCCAAAGGTGTTGGGTTTGAATCCCTTCAGGTAATGCTGAGGGGGAGATTATTGGCATATGGTTAGTGCTCCCCTCAGGATTCGTGACATGGCTTAACTGCCTCCCGTGGATTCGTTAACTCTCACAGTTGTATCAGGCATTAACAGGTCAATCTTTTGGTGCAACGACAGATGTGTTTCCAACAATTATGTTTTAATTGCTTATGTGGGGTTAGTTGTGAAAAATAATATATTCTGATAACTATGGTAGAGTTAAGAATTTTAAATAGATTTGATCTATTGATTCACCCCCCCCTCTTAGTAGATTGTGTGCCCTTCAATTACTCATAGCATAGATGTATATTGTAGAATCCAATAAGATAAAAAAATTAATTTTAAAATCCATTATTGAATTTATAGTAGGAATTCCTCACTCAATATGAGACAGTAAATTAATTTCTAGAAGATACAGTGATACAAATAAAGGAAAAAATATAAATAGTGATTTTGGAGGAAAAAATAAGAAAGGAAGCCCTCCAAAAACTTGAGGGGGACTTCATTAATTATCTATAAAAGAAAATATTTTAACAAGCACAAATATAAATTGTAGAGCTAAGGTAAAAAAAGAGGTAAATATCCTCCTATCACAAGTAGAGGCTATCAAGAAAAAAGTTCAACAAAAGACATTGGAGGTTATACAAAGAACCTATGATGCACTATTGAGAAAAGATATGAAACAAATAGAATAATAATAAGGCACAAGTATAGAGGAGGTAATAATAGAGCTAAATATTGATACAACATAAGATGGGCATGAGAAACTAAAAACTACAAAGAAAACACTAACAAAGAAATAAATAAAGAGGTCAAGGAAAATGAGAAATACATGAAAATAAACAAAGGAAAAATAATTTTAGGATAAATATTAGTCTCTCCATCAATATCTTCACCATATGACTCAATGCAAAATATCAAAGAATTCCTAGCTCAACAAAAGTAGTTTTGGCTAGTAATGCCTCTACCGTAAGCATTATTTTCACCGTATATTTTGGGTGTATAGGTAGACATATCATACATGTCTCTTATTAGAAGTTCTAAATAGGAGACATATGTTTTCTAAGGAAATTTTCTACCATGGGGAATATCCCTTCAATTAAAATTAAAAAATAGAGAACCAAAACAAACCCATAAATAGGTTCAACCTTGGAGAAGTAAAATCTAGATACAATTTTTTATTTTCTATTGCTCTTTCTCATTATTATTTAAGTTGTATCCTCGTTTAGAATTGTGATGAGGGATGTAAATAAATCACTCTAGTAACTCCTATAGTATTTTCATCCATTCCTTTGTTAGCTACAACTTGTTTGTTTCCATATGCTCCTAGAATTTATTGATGGTACTATTTAGTAGAGCCTTCATAAATGTCTTCACTACTTTCTTCATTGTGGGATTATTTACCATTGCTTAGATAGGGAATACCCCTCCTATATTTTCACTCCTTTTAGTGATAATGTATCCTTTGATGGAAGCCATCACATCCTATGTATGGATATTCCATTACAAGATGTGAATAAAATTTGAAAAAGTACCTCCATGAAGAAATTACCACGATGATGATTCTCTAGGTCCTATAAATATTTGTTTCCAATTATAGCATGGATGACATTCATGGAATATAATGAGTTGATATGAAATATGTTATTAAGTTTTTTAACAAGTGAAGAACTTCACTCATGCTTATTCTATAATATTTCCCTTTTTCATGTTTTTTGAGTGTGGTGAGATATCATTACCATATCTATCCTTAGGGAATGATTACATATCTATTTAAAATATATTTCATGAGATTTTTGTAACCAAGGGTGCCCAAATAGAATTTTTCCTAGATGTTTGTGGGCATTGGTGTCATCCCATGCATGTGAACAATCCACCATGATGATATTTTAATATCCTATTTTATATACACTTTACTTCTCAATAGAAATGGAAAATTGAGATATATATAAGCCTATCAAGGAGTGGGCCAATAAGGGTCAAGATATCATATAGATTCTAGTTCATTATGCTTCTCCTTATAAAAAGATTGACTATGATTTTGGAGTCCCCCTCTATGTTAATATCACAAATACCTTTTCTCACACATAATTTTAGCTCTATGAGGAGGTATTAAAATTTAGTTTCATTGTTTGTGCCAAGCTCAAGCTTTTTTGGATATTAAAAATATTAGTTTACAACTTTCAACTCTTAGGATGCATATGATGCCAAATACACATGTTTCCTTAGGAGGTGCTATTAAATTTTAACTTCAATATACCTCTTAGAGGTGGGTACCATTTTATTTTTTCTTTATTAACCTTTTAATTATGGTTCAACTTGTTAGTGTGAAAGATGTCTTTATGCATCTAATTTCATTTTATCTAGTTCCTACACCTAGTAGTTCTATTCACACTAGCTTAAGTTTTCTTAGTGGTTTAGTTATCTCACCTCATAGAATCTTGACACATGCCTTTACACTTATCCCAAGTGTTCTACATGTGTCACATCTCTTAGAAGGTTAGTCAGTATTTTTGTTTCACCTTCTTACTTCCTCATTGTCCTATATAAACAAGGAGTGATCATTGTATTTATACTCTTCATTTGTACATTGATAGACATAATATTTTGCTCATATTTTGTTCACTAGTGGAAGGTTGTTTCATGATTTTAGATCTTGGAATTATCCAACACAACCCACCACCCACATGAAAAGAGAAAATGGGAAATATATTACATGTTGGGGTTAAAGTATCATCACCCTTGTAAATCCTATGTATTTAATTATTGTAAGACAATATTTGTAAATGCATTCATAAGGGGTGTAGGATCCATTAGTAGTAGTAACCATTTGTTTAATATTTATTAATTATAACCATCTTCTAATTTGAGCTGAGGGGATAAGGTCAAACCAGGTACCCATCTTGACGTGTCTCCTATTTTTTAGGGATAGAAAATAAATACACCCAAAAGAGAGAGATTGTTTATTTTTCAACTCTGAATTTTGTAGGAGTCTTGGTTTAGCATGTTGAATTTTCTTTCCAAAATAAAGGCATGATTTTTTCCCAATTTTGGATGCAATATTTTGTGATTGATAAGAATGTAATTTATAATTAGTAGACAAGTGTTTGAGAAGGTAGCGAAGTATGAGTTTGCATAGGTATACAAATGTTGTTAGTTTGGATGTAAGAAAAAAGTGATTGCATGATATTCTTATTTATAAAAAATACAAATATGAATATTTTGTTGGAGTTTTTAATCTGAAAAGGTTTTCTCCACATAAATAATCTTTTGCATAAATCTCTTAATTGTTGATTTCATTTTTGTTGATTTAAACTTAAATCTCCATTTTATCATACATAAAAATAAATAGATTTACAACATAAACTTTAGATTTCCATATTGTAGTTGTTTACCTTCATTTGTAACATTACATAACACTACAAGAGAATATATACTTTAAAAACACGTGGAAATAATTAATTCCCTACAAGAATCAATCACTACCATACAAACAAAATTACTAAAAATAAGCAAGGAGACTAAATTTTCATTATATCAACACTTGCAAGAAATGATAAGTGACTTTTTGAAAAAAAAATCCAAAATCAAGACATACAAAGGGAAACTATTAGATAGAAATTGATGGCTAAACATGAAAAAAAGTAACTGGGAGAAATTTAAGGAAGAAGTATGTCAGTCACAAAACAAATTGGAGATAGATTTTAATAACATGCCTTGAACCTATAGTAATGCAAATGTACATTGTATCATTTTTTATTAGGTTGGAATTTTTTTACAAAGGCATAGAAGATTCAATTGGAAAATAAGATGCAATTTATTAAGGAAGAGGGTAGGTATAATGATATTTATATGCAAAAACTAAGTCTAACTATAATGAGAAAATTCTCCAAAATACATGTTCTATTTTTTAAGAACATATTCCCCTTTCTTTTCCTCCCTAAGACAACCATGTAAACATTTATCTTCCTTTGGTGGAGAAGAAAACTGAACTACCACCTTTGTTGAAGATAAAACACTCATATAAAGTGGAGTTCTAGAGTATCAAGATTTAATAATTTTTTTGAAAGATTGATGTAGAGAAGGGGTGGGTTAGCTTGTCCTAAATCTACTTAACAAAATTCAATCTCAACTTAAGACTCTAGAATGCAATGGTGATTTTCACTAACATGCTAATCTTTCCAAGTAGGTCTCCAAAATGGTGTTTTTTGGCATATCTTTTAGAAAAGTTCATCTCACATTGAAATTTAGACCTTTTCAAATACTCATTAGGTTTGAATTCAACATATCTTCCTAGGGACATAGGTTTTTTTGGAACAAAACACTCTAAACTAGTCTGCTATGCCTGAAACAAGGCCAATTAGGCCACTTTTACAAGACAAGTACTAAGTATCCTTCTCCCACTCACCTAAAATATTCACCAAAGTTACAAAACAGTCACACAGGGTCCAAATAATTAATTTTTAGCAACAAAACACTCTTCCTAATTGTTTTTCCACTATTTCACTATCCTACCTAGCCTAACACATGAGGATGTTAGGCTAGGGCTTTGTCAAAAACACCTTCAAGCTCCATACCCTGCTCCAAAAATAAATAAATAATTGTAAGCACTCCTAAATCTACCATTCCATCAAGTTTGGCTGATTTACAACGGTGGAATGGCTTGGAATCTACATTTTTGTCCACAAACCCTTGAAAAGGAGGGTTTCCAAGCGGTCTATGATTAAATGCTTCAAACAAGCGTTATTCCTAATTAAAATACACCAAATTAGACTTTAATGAAAGCTAAGACACTGTAGAAACATTTCCAACTAGTCTTAGCTCATGAAAGTATAGTACGAATCCATACAAAATGAACAAACATAGAAAAAATGCGCAAAAAACCAAAAAATAGAGCTTCTTCACTACTTTTTGTCTTCCAAAAGATATAATAATCACACCTCAAATTATGTGAGGCTCAAAAAAATTACATGCAACTGCTAAACATCAGTTACAAATCAAGAATACTCAAGTGACCATTCAACTTCTTCAAACATGCAATTTTGTCAAGTTACAAAAGCAACTTTTACTCTTTCACCAAATTTTCACCAATGCATAAACTGACCCTATATGACACTAAAACATGCAAGAAAGGTCTTATTTCAACCTAATTACATTCATTTGATGAAAAAACACTCAATTTCCTAATTTAGACCCCTAAATGCACTACTAAAGCTAACATGACCATGGTGCCCCTGCATTGTACACCCGGGGTGAAAATGATTTCATTCTCTTGATGAAATGAGCTCATGAATAAAGACTCCATGATGATTAATATCCTCCTTTGACATCCAAGTAGCTTCTTCATTTGGTAATCCATGCCACTTAACCAAGTATTCATTCTACACTTTGTGTCTAGTCCTCTTGGCCTCCCTTGTATCCAATATGCTCTCAAGATTCATTGGTTGGATGTATGGTAGGTATTTAACCCACTCATCATATTCAACTCCTATTATACCCGCTTCTTCACCTACAACCATAGTACTCTTAAAAGGATACAAGTCAAAAACATTAAATATGGGTGAGATAGCCACTCCAAGAGGGAGTTCTATCTCATAGGAATTTTGTCCAAACTTATGGACCACCCTGCAAGGTCCAATCCTTTTCATCATTAGCTTGGTGTATTTACCCTTTGGAAAGCTCTCTTTCATTCAATGTGCAAGCACCATGTCCCCTACTTTGAACTGAACATCCTTCTTCTTCAAATCTGCCTTCTCCTTGTACTTCTCCACACACTTTTTCAAGGTCTCCTTGACTTGCTCATGTATGTCCTTCATAGCTATAAAAAAATCCTCTCCTTTTGCACTCCTTTTCTCCATTACCCTTAGATCTCTCAACTCACATACACCTCTTGGGCTCATGCCATATACAACCTCAAAAAAGGACTTCTTTTTGTGCTTCGGTTGACTGAATCATTATAAACATACTCTGCTTGAGGAAGTATAAGATCCCATGACTGATTATGCTCTTTGGTGAGGCACCTCAACAAGTTTCCTAGTGACCTATTGACAACCTCAATTTTCCCATCCGTTTGTGGATGATAGGAAGAATTGATTGTCAAGTTTGTACTCGATTTCCTCCACAAGGTCCTCCAAAAGTGACCTATGAACTTGGTATCTCTATCAGACATAATGGTTAAAGGTAATCCATGAATCCTTATAATATCTTTGAAGAAAAAACTAGCTATATGAGATGCATCATTTGTGCTCTTAAAAGCAATGAACTGAGCCATCTTACTAAATCTATCAACAACAACATAAATATTGGCATACCCTCTTTGTGTCTTAGGCACTCCCAAAAAAAAATTCCATGCTAATTGACTCCCATGGATGGTTAGGAATTGGAAAAGGCTGGTAAAGACCTGCATTAGAACTCATTCCTTTACCTCTTTGACACACCACACAACTCTCTACAAACCTCTTACATCCACATGCATTCTTGGCCAATGATAGAACCTTTTGACCTGCTCCAAGGTCTTATGATACCCAAAGTTTTCACCCAAACTGCCATAATACTTTTCTCTAATCAAATTTTCCCTCATAGAGCACTTTAGCACACACAACTGAGCACCCTTGAATAAAAAACCATCTTGCAGTACAAAATAAGAATACTCACTGTGGAAAGCACCTTGTGACTGATTACAAATAGTAAAAACATCCTTGAAATTATCATCTTGATACATACCTCTCAATGAATCCACGCCTACACTTTGTAGTTGAATTTCTTGAACCAACATGGCTCTCCTACTTAGAGCATCAACAACCTTGTTTGCTTTCCCTTTTCTATGCTTGATTGTGAATGTATAGGATTGTAAATACTCCATCCACTTCATGTGCCTATGACTCAACTTATCTTGGCTATTCAAGAAGCTTAATGCATGATTATATGTGAAGACAATGAGCTCCTTTGGAAAGAGATAATTCCTCCACTTCTTGAGGGACTATACCATTGCATAGATCTCTAGGTCATATGAGGAATACTTACTTTTGGCCTTATTGAGTTTCTCACTGAAAAATGCCACCGGTCTCCCTTCTTGACTCAAAATTGCACCTATGGCATACCCACTTGCATCACATTCAATTGTGAACAACTTGTTAAATTCAAGGAATGTAAGAATAGGTTGTTGAGCCACCCTAGTCTTCAAGTACTCAAAGATTTTATTTGCCTCATCAGTCCATTGGAACTTATTCCTCTTCTCACCCTTGATGGTATCAATGATTGGTGAACAAATGTGACTAAAGTTCTTAATGAACTTCTTATAGAAACTAGCTAGGCCATGAAAGCTCCTTACCTCTATTGTTGTCTTAGGATTTGGCCAACTGAGTATGGCTTCTACCTTTGTGGGATCCATCTTCAAGGCACCTTCTAAAATCATAAAACCAAGGTAAACAAGTTGCTTCTTCATAAACTCACATTTCTTGAGGTTGGTCATTAGCTTCTCCTCATTCAACTTCCTCAACACCATATCCAAGTGTTGTAAGTGTTCCTCCTTTGTCTTACTGTATACAAGGATGTCATCCAACTATACCACCACAAATTTTCCTATGAAGTTATTTAGGACCTCATTCATTAGCCTCGTGAATGTACTTGGGGAAATAGATAACCCAAATGGCATCATTGGCCATTCATGCAAGCCCTCATTGGTCTTGAAGGCAGTTTTCCACTCATATCCTTCCCTTATTATGATCTAATGGTATCCACTTTTCAAGTAATATTTGAGAAGTAACATGCTCCTGACAAATTGTCCATCAAATCCTCCATTCGGGGTATAGGAAACCTATATCTGATTGTAATCCTATTTATTGCCCTTGAGTTAGTAGAAAGCCTCAAATCTCCATCTTTTTAGGTGCCAAAATAGTAGGCATGACACAAGGGCTCAATCTCTCCCTTATTATCCCTTTGTCCAACAAGTCTTGAACCTGATTTCTGATCTCTTCGTTTTGATTAGGTGTCATCTTGTATGTTGGTTTATTTGACAAACTTGCACCCAGTATAACGTCAATGTGATGACTCACATACTTGATGGGTGGAAAAGAATTTGGTAGTTCTTTCACCACTATATCTTCATACTTATCCAATAGGACCTATAAATCCTTTGGTATCTCTTTTCCATCTGTTACTACTACATCTAATATGGGCTTATAAACAATGGCATAACCAATGTCTTCCTCTTCTAGATCCTTCAAAAACTATTTCTCCTTGACCATCAACATACTTGGTCCTTCATGAATTGTACTATCTTCTTCTTGAATGAGTGAAAGGGTATATGACTTCCCATATTTCTCTATCACATATATATTCTTCTCTCCATTATGTTTGGCCTCCCTATTGAACTGCCATGGCCTTCCTAGGAGTACATGGCATACATCCATAGGGATGATGTCACAAAGTATCTTATCCTTGTAGGTTTCAATGTTAAATTCAACCCAAGCCTGCTCATTTACTAAAACTTGTTGACCCTTATTGAGCCATGAAAATTTGTAGGGTGTTAGATGAGGGTTCCTCTTCATCTTCAGTTTTTCTATCATCTCCAAAGACACAAGATTATCAGTTGAACTCGAATCTACCACTACCTTACATACCTTTCCTTGTGACTTGAAATTTTTCCTAAACAATGCTTTTATTTGTGACGGATCCTTGCTAGCTGGTACCTTGATTAGTGTCCTTTGTAGCATCAAAGACTCACCCAACTCTGGATCAACATGTAAAGAAGGTGAGTTAACACTTTCATTGTTCTCCTCTTGCACTATTTGAGTCCTCCTCTCACCTCCATGAGAACTTGCACCTTGTTTGTCCGGGCACTTCCAAGCTGGGTGTCCAAATTGGTTGCAACTATAACATCTACCTGAAAAGGTGTTGGATCCTCTTCCTTGTCCACCAAACCTTTCTCTACCACCAAATCTCCTTCCTCTGAAATTACCTCTACCATTTGACTCTCTACTACTTGTTCTTGTTGGCTGCTTGTTTCAGATTGAGGCTTTTGTGATTTACCCCTTGCACCAAAGTTGCCTCTACCTCTTAAATTTTTCCCTCTTCCTCTTCCTTGTTGCTCTTGATTTCTTTTAATCCTTTCCTTAGATTTAGTTTCCAATTGGAAACACTCATCAACTGTCCTAGAAGTTGTAAGACCAATCTCATATTGTATGTTATATCTAAGGCCATTCAAGTACCTTGCCACTTTCTCCACCTCATCTTCAGTATCCTACCCTTATTCTCAATTTATGAAATTTCTCAATATATGCCATTACATCTAACTCCTTTTGCTTCAAATTTTGCAGCTTCCTAAAGGTTTGTATTGCATAGTGTGCATGCAAGAATTGTGTCTTCACTTTAGCTACCATCTGGTCCCATGATCTTATCTTTAACTTTCCTTTCTTAACTCTTTCATCTTGAATGTGGTTCCACCATGTTAGGGCATGGGCCTTCAACTTAGTCTTTACAAATTTTACCTTCTTGTTGTCTTCTAACTCCTTAAACTCAAATAAGTTGTCCAAAGCATCTATCCAAGCCAAGACTTCTTCACTATCCAATTTTCCACCAAAAATTGGAACTTCCACTTTCACTTTTGGAATGTTGTCACTCTTGACTACCTTTAACATCTTGACCATCCTCTTTTCTTCAGGGTTCAATTCTTCATCCTCTTCTTGGACTCCTGTCGAAGGGTTCTCACTCTCACTCTTCTTCCTTATCACTTTGGTCGCCACTGACCATTCCTCTCCTTTGATTCCTTTCCAAGGCTTCTATTCTTGTAAGGGATGCTTCTTGTGACTCCCTATAGAGCCTTTCATTATGAACTAACTACTCCTTTAGTTCTTTTACCTCTTTGGCCATTGGATTACCCTTTGGAGGTATTTTGTTGACTCTCTCTCTCTCTCACTTCCCACTTCTAATCAAAACCTTTTCTCTGATACCACCTAATGCAAAGCAGGGGTGGGTTATCTTTTCTTGACTCTACTTAACACAATTCAATCACACCTTAAGGCTCTAGACCCTACAATCTAACATGTTAATCTTTCAAACTAGGTCTCCAAAATGGTGTTTTCTAGAATATATTTTAGAGAAGTCCATCTCACCTTGAAATCTAGACCTTTTCAAATACCCATTAGGCTAGAATTCAACATATCTTCCTAGGGACAATTTTTTTTGGAACAAAACACTCTAAATTGGTTTTCTACGCTTGAAACAAGGCCAATTAGGCCACTTTTACAAGATAATTACTAAGTATCCTTATCCGACTCACTTAAAATCTTCACCAAAGTCACAAACCAGTCACACAGGGTCCAAATAATCAGGTTTTAGCAACAAAACACTCTTCCTAATTGTTGTTCCACTATTTCACTATCCTACCTAGCCTAACACATGAAGATGTTAGGCTAGGGCTTTGTCAAAAAAAAAATTAAGCTTCATCCCCTACTCCAAAAACAAATAAAACATTGTAAGCACTCCTAAATCTATCATTCCATTGAGTCTGGCTAATTCACAACAATGGAATGTCTTAGAATCTACATTTTTGTCCACAAATCCTTGAAAAGGAGGGTTTCCAAGCGATTTGTGATTAAATGATTCAAACAAGCATTATTCCTAATGAAAATACACCAAACTAGACTTGAATGAAAGTTGTGACTCTTTAGAAACCTTTCCAACTAGTCTTAGCTCATGACAATATAGTATGGGTTCGTACAAAATAAACAAACATAGAAAAATGCACAAAAAACCAAAAAATAAAGCTTCTTCACTACTTTTTGTCTTCCATAAGATACAATACTCATGCCTCAAAGTATGTGAGGCTCAAAAACATCACATGAAACTGCTAAACATCAGTTACAAATCAAGAATACTCAAATGGTTGTTCAACTTCTTCAAACATGCAATTTTGCCAAGTTGCAAAAGCAACTTTTACATCTTTCACCAATGTTTTCACCAACACCTAAATTAACCCTATATGACACTAAAACATGCAAGAAAGGTATTATGTCGACCTTGTTACATTCATTTGATGAAAAAACACTCAGCTTCTTAACTTAGACCCCTAAATGCATTGCTAAAGCTAACATGACCATGGTGCCCCTGCACCAAAGATACACTTGAAGGTATAGTTGGCTTTGGTTGAGTTACAATTGATTTCTTAGCTTTATCATTGGATTAGAGATGGGAAAGTTGCATTGAAATCAAGGGTTTAGTATCCAAACTATTTCTAGGTCCACTAAGTTACCCATAGCTATGAGTGATCTAATAACATTGTGTGGGTCCTTTTTATCATTGATAATAGAACCTTATTATTTGTCAATATCAATACATCAAATAATGTGTTTGAAATAAAATTGATATGGTGAATTATTGTAGATGAATTAGTATTGGTCCAATGGGTCTTTAATGGTGAATTTAATATGGATGAGATGGAATCTAATAAGTGATACCACTTACCCACGAGATGGACAACTAGTGAATGAGAGATGTGGTTTTGCATGCACAATAATTTATGCCTTATAGCCTCAAACTTGGCTACCAAAACATACTTGTCATTTGGTACACATTATTCAAATTGCGTATTTTTCTAAGAGAATAATTAAGTGTCTTGATCATGCTATAATATTAGTGCAACCATACTTCTCATATTCCTATTGTTACTCACTTCTAGTGGAACCCTACTAAATTGTGTTCTTTCTTATCACTTCATAATATACCTTAAAATTGAATGGGGTCTTTAAATGCTAAAGGTTGAAAAGATTCAATTATATTTGAACACATCATTACTCTATCATAACTCCATGTTGGCCCATATCTAACAAGCTTGAAACTTGGTGTCATATATTCCAAAAGGGGATACTAGGTGGATTGAATAATGGTTTGAGGTCATCACACATACCATCTATCTCTTAAGAATATTTCACCACCAACTAGTGAGGATACACTACAATTCCTACATGGAAATGTCTTCAAACTTATCCAACTAATATACAACTCAAAGTAGTGTCTTTTCACAAACCCTTCCAAATTCAAGTGGCTAAACAATGCCATATTTATAAAATGGTTAATGTGTATGCTACTTCAAGAGTTTATATAAAATCCAAAATTCATTGGTTAAAATTTAACAATCAAGTTTCCAAATAAAATTTTCAAACTATGCAACCTAAAAATTCAGCTAAAAATATCAATTGCATTAAAGAAGTTGGTTGATGTTTTATGCATTCCCTTAAGTTTTTTTCACTCCAAGTTTAGGCCTCTTCACCAAAAAGGGAAGCAGTGTTTAAGATATATCTAGATGTGATCTCTTCTTATCTTACTTCAACTCAACTTGCAACTTGTGCAAAACTCCTAAACTATATTTAAATAAGGATCTAGGAATATAAGTCATTGGTGATTTCTAATGTGCTCATGCAAATTCAAGTCTAGTCCAATAAAAATGCACTAGAGGTTTATAATCTTTAAATCCTTCTTGATTATTATGGATTGCCCCTTGCATTGTGGCTAGGGTCTCACCTCTTTGTTGTCTTATGACAAAACCCCCCATTGTGACCTAGAATGCAACCCTTTAAGTCCTCTTAGCATCATCCTTATAGTTTTCAAAGAGCATATACTCCTCCACCATCACTAATAACTAGGCAACATCCTAGTTGGACCCCATCACTGCCTCTTTAATCTAATTTCTAGGGTGGATGGCCATTTTCTCCATATCACTCTCTTGAATCCTCTCAATGGCATGGATGGGCCCCTTCAAGTCGAGGGAAATATCCTCATTTGTCTCTTTTTATATCTTCATCAAGGACTATAGAGAATTGAGCATAAAATGATCTAGAAGGAGAAAATATTGTTCCTACTAGATTGGAACCTATGGATGATGGAAAAGATCTTCTAGCTAGGGTGTAAGACCCCTCCCAACACTTGAATTATCTTTGCTTATTAATTATAATAGTTTTTATTCCAATTGAACTAGCAACTTGATGATTATTCCTATAATAGAATCATATTCTTATTATTTTAAATAATTATTTTCATTTAATAAGACCAAATATTTTTATTATTTACAACTTTATCAATTTAATTTTAAAACATGATTCCATATCATCTATTTAAAAAAGAGTAACTTAACAACATCAAGTTTCCACAGTCCATGATAATTATGTGCTCTTATTTCTAGATTGAAACTATGTAAATTTTTGTATCAACGTTTTAGATCACACTCCATAATCCATCATCAGGATGATATACAAACAAAAAAAAAAAATCAAAATAATATGCAAACAAAAAGAATAACTTTACATTTTAACTAATGATATATTAATATATAATATTATTATTTTTAAATAAATTATTTCAAACTCATCCTTATAATAAAATAAACCCAAGTGAATAGAAGGTATATGAAAGAGAAGAAAAACTACTCTCTATCCTTGTACTTTTCCAAATATTGGTCAAACCTTTATTGAAGAAAATGAAACCCATATGGGACATACCCATCATATTCAAACTTTTCCTTTGAGGTTGTAGAAGATAGATTCCAATACCCTAGGGACCCCATTAAGACAAGACTAAGGTGATACGTTTTAATCACATAACTTCTATTGGAAATTTTGTATGCCATAAAGCTTTAAAATTCACACACTTGATTATCAAGTTTTCACTAAACCTTATCATTAAAATTAAAAATATTCTACATAAAACTCTAAACCAAAACCTTAGTAAGCTAATGACTCATTATGGATTGAGTAATAAATTGAGTTCATAATTACTATGTATGTTCAATTGAGGAGAGAAGCATTTAATCATGAAAGCTTAATCTACTCGGAAAATAGGACTAATTTTGTAATTGAAGTTTTTTTAATTTTTTTAAAAGATAGAAATTTTAATGTATGAAATTTTTTCTCTATAGTTAGAGAATTGAAAATTCTTGTGATTTCTTTATTTTTATGAATGTTTAAAAGAAAAAATTGTGACTAATTCTATAATGAAATAAAATAATAATAAAAGATTATGTTTAAAAATTAGAATATAATAAACAAAAAAATTATATATATATTTTTAAATATAATATTAAAAATTAGAATTAAAAGTTTATAATGGGATTTATATAATATATTAGAATAATTAAGTTTAAATATAATACATAATTTTAGTGGTAAAATTGATAAACATACATATTATTTCTCATTTAATTTGGGTTCATTTTGATAGAATGATAATATAATAATATAACATGAGAAGTGCTATATTTTTGTGTTAAGTTTGACTCTCTTTGATCTCTGTGTATCTTTATTTACTCTCACTTACACTCATTTTATATACTCAACCTTATTCTACCACTATTTACACTTACTTCCACACATTTACTCTATTATTAATCTATAGTTCCATAGATATATTCCCTACCTTGAGCTCTCCATTTTACTATTTTGGGTCAATCCCATGTTCCGGTTGACCCCAAAATCAAGATTATTAATTTTAAAATTTTAACTCCTACCTTTTTCCACTAGCTATGGGGAGTTAACTTGATACATGATTGTGCAATTATTCACTGTCTTAGTATTTAAAGATATCCAATGTGCATTTAAATATATGAAACAACAAAAAGGGACATCTTCATTACAAGGAGCATTCATCGTAGGAACATTTAGATTTGGAGCACTAAAAATAATGCATTTACATCATAATTAGCATAAGGGTCATTGCACACTTGATTTTGATGTATGTGATTGTTGTCCAAGGTCATCAGGTCAATCTATCAAGGGGGTTGATTGAGGAGAGCTTGATCCTCACAATCCAATACCTTCCCTAAATTATTTTTAAATATCATCAACCCTTATGCATCATCAAAAAACATAGATTGAATAGAGGCCTAAATCACAAAAATCTTCAAATCACCAAATCTAATTCATTCCTCAAAATTCGGCTTCATATTGCTTAAGATTAGCCAAAAAAATATTATAAGTTTACTATAGTTCTAAGATAATTTACACATCAAAGGAATTTTTTTGTATAATATGATGAATTGATTATGTACAAATTTAGCATCCATATTCTATCACCAACTTGAGTCTCTCTAAGTACACCTATCTTCTTCATTAAATTTCACAAAATCCTCTCAGATTTGTAAGATTTTATGGTGAACTCCTCAACACCCCACAATCACCTACAAGACAACAATAACTTCCACAAGAGAGAAATGGCAGAAATATCATGCTATGATTTATATGGATGCAAGATTTCCAAATTGAATATGACAATGTATATATGATGCCTCGCTTATAAAGGCAAGTTATGAGATAAGATTAAACAAGATCATGACATATGTCTTAATAGTATATAGTGAGACAACTACCTCAATATATATTAAATGACTTAGGACACAAGCATTAAATGCCAAAAGATAAAATTATAAGATCTAGTGGCAACTAACACTAACTAGGAAGATTTCCTCCTAGGACCTAAGTGGACTTGACATGTAAGTAGGACCCAAATAGGTAAAATACCTATTTACACTAACACCCCCTTAAGTACGAATTAGGGAGTACTATTATGTAAATGACAAAAAGATGGGTCTTGACTATAAGGCCATGTTAGGTACCCATGCACATATACAATGCAATCTCTCACAAATGAAGAGAGGGACAAAACCTAGTAGGACAAACTCCTCCCCAAAAGAGATGAAATACAAAATACTCTCCATGAAGAATGAGAGGGCAAAACCACATGTGAGGAATAAGATCCCAATAAGAGAGACAAAGAGAGACCATTCAACCCACCTCAATGAGATAACCTACTCCTAAAAAACACTAGAAGCACACTGGTGGAGTAACACTAGAACCTTAATCAAGGAAAGCAAAGGAAATATAATTCTGATGCTAGAAACCTTGGAATCTCTTTGGAGCAATCTTGGAATCATGATAAAGAAATAGTCTCAGTGCCAAGGAAAACTGGAACACTCTTGATATAGAGCAACCCTAGAATCTAAATGAAGCAACAATAAATAAAACATCGTTATAGAACTGAAATTAAGTACAAAGATCAAAACAACACCCTAAAAAATATTAAAATATCTAGGTAATATCCAAGACACCCATCAAGTAAGAATTGAAATCACAATATACTTGTGGAAAAAATAGGAAAATGTGCATGGATGGTTGGGTAGATATCCTCAATACCTTTCCAATGCCACAAGAATTACGAAAATCAGAAATCATGGCAAAAAGTTTTGAGCTTGGGAGCCAAAAATGAAGATATGATTTCAAGCAGTAATAAATGCCCGTAAATAGATTTTTTTTGGAAAATAACCTGCACCACTATGAAGTTGACAAAGCTAGCTTTCCAAAAATATCTCTTTTTTGAAAAGTGACTTCCTGGATTACAAGCTATGGCATTTTGAAAAAATGTCCTTTTAGGGCCTCAAGAGACAAAATTGTGGGCCTTGGGCTTTAAGCCCTTGGTCATCCGTGTGACTAGTCAACATCTGCAGGTTTAAAAAATTAATGTTGCCCAACGACGATGATGGAGCGACAACTCCTACACGCTAGTAAAGGTGGGGTGACGGGCTAAAGGCTACACCATCTAGGGCATAAGCCCCTGCCCAGTGTTAACTAGACCACCACATGTGACCAAGTCCTTCAAGACTTAAAAAAAATTAGTGGTTTAAAAATATTTAAACCAAAGTTTATTAAAAATAAACTTGCATAAATTAAATGCAATTTTGTATCGACTGACAAGAGAACCAAGTATGATATGACGTTGATGATTTGACAATGCATAGAGTCAAATATGACAAGGAAAAGATAGTCAACCAAAACAAATCTATAGAGTAAACAAAATATGCCAAAATATAGAGAATATTATATACCTAATGTTACCACACAATTTGCAAACTATGGTCGTAGGTGTGAAGTCATAAAGTACAGCCAAGTATAGATTCATATGACAACTAAATTTTTTTGCCTGATGCGCCCAAATAAAGGTGTTAAAAATTGATGAATTGGCATTCGATCCTTACGTTCTCGAGGATTTTTGACACAACTAAAGGGTCAAATTTGACCCAAAGTGCTCTAAAAAATTAGCTACTCTAAAGATCTAGCAACTAAAATCCTCGTTCAAACCCTTGTAGATCAATCAAAACATAAGGAAATTTGATGAAACAAAAGGAAAACCTAACTTTCTCTGACACCCTCAATTTAATGGTGAGGTCTTTGAAACCACAAATGATACTCAACAAAAAATTCATGCTAAGATTGGTCCCTTAGATTTGGGAATAATTTTGTAGAACTAAAGCTCTAATACCATGTAGGAGTTTAAGGTAACTCCTCAATACCCCAAGATCACCTACAAGACAACAGTAACTTCCACAAGAGAGAAATGGTACAAATATCATGCTATGGTTATGGATGCAAGATTTCCATATTGAATATGATGATGTACATATGATGACTTGCTTATAAAGGAAAGTTGTGAGATAGGATTAGACAAGATCATGATATGTGTCTTAATCCCGTACAATGCGACAACTACCTCAACAAATATTAAATGACTTAAGACACACACATTAAATTCCAAAAGATAAGATAAGATCTAGTAACAACTAACACTAACTAGAAATATTTACTCCCATTACCTAAGTTGAATTAACATTTAAATAGGACCTAGATAGGTAAAATACCTATTTTTACCAACAAATTTATCTATTCCTAACTCTACACTTAAATCTAGGTTAATTTTACTTTTTTTTGTGTATACATGAAGCAACGAAGGAGAAAACAAGATTCAAATACAAACAATTGGCTTATGTATTGCCTCTACATATACCTCTATCTGAGATTGAAGAGGGAGTGTGCCCCAAGTTGAGAGACCTTAGAAAATATCTCTCAACACCTTTTAATTTTCTCTTGATTTGTGCTATGGGTGTTCTTCAATCCAACATCATGACTTTGTATTTGGAGAGAATTATTACAAATGGCTTAGGATAGGGTTTATTTATAGCTTGTTTGGATGGTTGATAAAAAATTGAGATTGAACCAAGAGAAAAATGTATGAGGATACCTGAGAGGTTTGGATGAATGAAATACCTCCAAGTCGTACCATGTGACTAGTGCACTTGGAGAGGAGGACCAAGGATATTTGAATGGATGGTTAAGATTAAGAACCCCATCACACACATCGGGATAGGATATTTGTCAGGTTTCATCTCACATGTGTGAGGAGTATATAGGGAAGAGAGATGGATATGTAAGTCCTATCATACATGTAAGAGATCGCATGGGGAAGAGTTACTTTTCAAATGACATCTCACACATGTGTGAGGATAACATAGAGAAACGATATGAGACATGTGATTTCTCTCACACATGTGTGAGAGATCACATAGAGAAGAGTGACTTGACAAGTATCCTCTCACATATGTGTGAGGATTGCATGTCTAGGATGGAGGGTGAGGATTTTCTAGAATAAATGAATGGCTAGGGTTTTGTTTCAGGAATTTAGGGATAAGTGGAATAAATTTTTGATTAAATTACTCACATTTAGGAATATACAAGGATTATTTAGTTAATTAATTTTTTTTAATCAACCAATTGGATTGAGGTGGAAAGGGGAGGAACTAAATAAATAATATATATTTATAAGGTTCTTGGATAATAGAAATACGAAGGTTGGACTTAATTAAATAAATTTTATTTATTTTTAGGGATGAATGATAGGATAAATTATAGTATGGTAAAGTGTGAATAATTTCAGGTTGAACTAGAGATTGTATACATTTATTTAACTAGATTAGATTTATCTAAAAGAGATGTTATCCTCTTACATTTTTATGAACGTAAAATTTTCTAACACAATCTAATTTTCCTTAAGGCTTTCTTATATTTCATTTTGGTTTCAAATATATATTTTTCTAATTTTTTTATCACTTTTAAAATATACTCAGGTGTGATAAATTTCTATCATACTCTTTCTTCTTAGATGGATCTTTCTTTAGGGTTTTATGGTTTATTCATGTATTATTTCTTTTACCCACCCTTGTTGTGGCCTTTAGAGTTTACATTTCACTTATTGTTAATTTGATAAAAAAAACTATTTTTATAACCTCTTTGGTCTTCTTTGTTCATTTTTCTCCTTTAAGGTTTTGAGAGTTGTTCATATGCCAAAATCTCTTTCCTCTCATCCACCTTTATAAATGAGTTCTCAATATATTAACAATGATGTCTCTAATGAAATTACTAAGATTAAACTGGATACTATTTTCATTAAGAATTTTACTAAATATTAGGATCATGAGGAACATGTGGCTTAACAAGAATTTGTAGAAGAAATTACTAGTTTAGTTGCTGTTGAGAGTCATGCACAACTATAAGATAAGATCCATAAATTTTTTATCAATAAGGCACATGAATTAGAGGTATTACAAGACAATGGTGATAATATTACTTCAAATACATATTAATTTAATGTATCTACCCTAGCTCCCTATACCTACTTCCATCATTATCCCACTCATAGTTACAACTACCTCCATTATGGTACCACCAAATAGTGTTCATCATTTCTACACCTATGTTCCTCTCTATGGCCCACCTCCTAATTCCATCCCTCCCATCATACATACACCCTACATTATGTATTACATATATATGCATATAATACTAATTAAACTTCTATATCTACTACTCCTCTCACTTTTCCTATACCTACCATGACCATTCCTCCATACATGCTTGTGCACACCCCTTACCATTCCCTAGGTACACCACATAATAAATAAATAAATATTACATTATAAAATTATGCAAGGTGGAAAACACACCTTTTACTAACACTTTTCATGACCATGGGGTGTACCATTATCACCTTCAAGATGGATGAGTGGTTGTATCATTGATTTCTAAAGATATGCAAAGAAAATCTTCTAAAATGGTGAAAGATGCCCTTATTGTTCATGTTAGATCAAAGGAGAAAGGAAATAAGGACACAACAAAGGAAAAATATGGATCCAAATATCGCGGGAGATCTAAGTATTCTGGAAAGTCCAAGGTAAAGTATTGGAATTGTGGCAAATATGGTCATTTTCTCAAAGAGTGTAAGGAGGAGGAGAAGAAGAAAAATAACTTCTCCGATTCTGACCCTGATAAATCCTCTCAAAATGATGTAGATAATTTTTTCATTACCTTGGCAACACATGCATCACAATATTTGTGGTTGATTGAGTCTGGTGCATCCTTCCACATGACTTCACATTAGGGTTGGTTCTTGAAGTATGAAGAATATGATGGTGGGAAGGTGTATTTTGGTGATGACTCTCACCTAAATATTGTTGGTTATGGAAGAGTCAAGATTTGATTCTTAGATGGAAAAGTGAAGGGGTTTGATGGTGTCCTATATATCCATGGTTTATCATAGAACCTACTTTTTTCAAGCAAGTTGAATGATGTGTGTGCAAGTTGCCTTCTCGAATGGAAGATTCGAGATGACGAGAGGAGTTATGGTTCTTGTTAAGTATGTTCAAATAGGAAGTTTGTTTCGGTTGGGTGCATGCATAGTTTAGTGTAATAGTTCTTCTATTGATACACAAAAAATAGATTAGATTCATCATCCTCACCGTTAGAACCCACAATGAAGAAGAGTGTTGCATTTACTTTCGATGGTCATGTTTTCTAGGTACCTAAGGGTGCTCATGCTTTTGGAGATGAAAATTTCAGATGTATGGCACCAAAGAATTGGTCATATTGGTGAAAAGGGTCTTAGATCTTTGAAAAGTACATGTCTCATTAAGGGGATTGATGATTGTAATCTTGATTTCATTTTTTGTGAAAAATGAATATATGAAAAATAAAATCCTTCTTAGTTTTATTCCAGTTCTCACAAATATTTTGGGGTGTTGGATTTGATTGAATCTAATGTGTTTGGTCTTGCTAATGTTCCTTCATTATCTATGATGACTATAGTAAAATGGCATGGGCGTATTTCCTCGTAATTAAATATGAAGTCTTTAGTCAATTTAAAGAGTTTAAGGATTTTGTTGAGAACTAAACTGGTAAAAGGATTAAGTAGTTGAGGACTAATAATGGTAGTGAGTTTTTTTCTATATATTTTGATAGATTCTATAAAGAAGATGGGATTGAGAGGAACAAGAAAAATCCATGTACCCCTTAGCAAAATGGAGTTGCAAAGAGGATGGATAAGACAATGGAAAGGGCTAGGAGTACGCTGAGTGGAGCTAGTCTTGAATAAAAATTTTGGGTTGAATTTATCATTGCCTACAATTTGGTAAACAAATCTCCTACATCAAAACTTGTTGAGAAAACACCTATGGAGGTGTGTTAAGGAAAGAAGCCCTCATTGAGGTATCTTCATGTGTCTGGTTGTGAGGCATATGCTCATGTGTTAAGGGAGAATAGGTACAAGTTGGAGAATAAGGAAATTAAGTGTATCTTCATTAACTATGGTGTTGGTGTGCAATGGTACAAGCTTTGGGATATGGAGGTTGAGAAGGTTCTCTATAGTAGAAGTGCTATCCAAAGATAGATGAAACCTTTTTTCATTATTTTGCAATTTGAGGAAAAAGAAAAGAAAGATGTGGTTTAGCTTCTTCTTGACCGTAAGAAAGTTGAACCAAAATATCATGATGGAACTAATGACTAGGAGATCTTGAGTAGCTCTAATTTTTTTTTTTGAAGAATCTCAACGTTAGCTTTTAAGGAGGTCCAATTGGATCAAGTGACAACTTGAAAGATTTGGCTATTCATTGCTGGACTCTAATTGTATTTTTTCTTTTATTGCTAACACTAATGAGACAAGGACAATAAAGGAGGTTGTGGATATGAGTGATTAAAACTCTTAAATAAAATCCATATAAGAAGAGATGGTTGCATTAAAGAAACATGACACATGGGATCTGGTACCTTTGTTAAATGAACGTAAATTTGTTGGTTGCAAATGGGTGTTCAATAAATTTTTTGGTCCTGATGGCAATGTTGAGAAGCATAAAGAAAGTTTGGTCATGAAGGGTTACTCATAGGTGGAGGGAATTGATTATGGTGAGATATTATCTCCTATTGTAAAGTTGGCATCCATTAGGTTCATGTTTCACTTGTTGCATCTTATGATTTAGAAGTTAAGCAGATGGATGTGAAGACAAATTTGCTTCATGGTGACTTGGGGGAATAAATCTATATGTCATAGCTTGAGAATTACATTGTAAAAGGTAAAAAACATTTGATTTGCAATTTGAAGAAGTCTTTGTATTGTCTAAAGCAATCTCCTAGGATTTGGTACCAAAATTATTTTTGGGTTGATTTTGGGATTTCTTAGATTGAAATTAGATTATTGTGTCTATTTCAAGACTGATAATGATCACATTATCATTATTTCTTTATATGCTGATGATATATTATTCTTTGGGAATGGTAAAAGTTTGATTTTTGATTTGAAGTCTCAATTGTAAATATAGTTTGAGATGAAATATTTAGGTGCAACTAGGTACATCTTGGGGATGTAGATCAGAAGAGATAGAGCTAGCAAAAAGCTTGGTTGGGCTAGAGTAAGTATGTGAAATCAATTTTGGAGAGATTCCACATTGAAACTTGTAGATCTCCTTGATTGTTCTTGTGATAAGGGAATGATTCTATGTGTGAAGTATTGTCCAAAATCTCCTACTGAGATAGAGGACACATGAAAAATGTAACTTATGCGAGTATTAAATTGGTAGTTTGATGTATGCCATGGTTTGTACAAGACCAAAAATTTCTCAAGTAGTGAGAGTCCTTAGTCAATTTATGGCTAATGTTGGATAGGTACACGAAGATGTAACAAAAAGGGTGTTTAGATATATGTGGGTTACTTTTGAGTATTCCCTTTGTTCTCATGGTTATCCTTCAAGATCTTGAAATTTAGTCAGTATTCATGGATATGTGGAGTTAGATAGGGTATTTGTCATTGGTAGTAGAAGACCCACCAATGGATATGTTTTCATGATGTTTGGTGGTGCTATTAGTTGGACGAGTAAGCGATAAGCTATAGTCACTTCTTCCACTATAGAATAAAAGTACACATCAACCAATAATGCTTGTAAGGAAGCCATTTGGCTTAAAAATTTATGTATAAATGTGGGGCTTGATGCAATGTTGATTGCTATTTGTTTTGATAGTCAAAGTGCTATATATTTGATAAAGAATATGATGTTAGGACAAAGCACATTGATGTCTATTAATATTTTGTTTGTGATATGGTAGAGGATGGGAAGGTGAAATTGGAGAAATTTGACACTTTGGTGAATGTTGCAAATGCATTGACTAAGCCTATGAGCACAAACAAGTGTAGATGGTGTTCAAAGTCTATGTGCCTCATAACCCCTAGCAATAAAAATTATGTTGTTTCCATTGGATCTTCAAAGGTGTTTGAAAAGTGGGAGAATGCTAATAACAAGGTGTCCCAACCTTTGATATCTTAGCATGATTATTTAATTATTTAATAGTTATATTGTATCATTTGTTTCCTATGTATTTATTTAATTAATGCCACTATGTGAGATTTGAATCAACACAAGTGTCAGTCTTATATGGCAAGTGTTATGGAGATGGGTGTCCCACCATGTTTGAGTTGACTAAAGTCATTTATGATAATTAAATCATGTCAAGTTGTCAGTTAATTATAGTAAGAGTTCTATGATAGAGGAAGAGTCAATTTGGGAAACTACTATGATAGGTGGAGTTGTGCATGTAGGTGCATTACATGCACTATTTAAATTTGCATGCATGCAGGTTGCCTTGCGTGTTTGCATGTGGCAGGTTCCAATTGCATGTTGCATGTTCAGTTTACATGCACGGGATAAGTAAGGCACTTTGCATGATTTTGTTTTGCATTCATGCAATGAAGATGATGATGCCATATGGCCTTCTTAGGTGTACCTTTGTGGAAGCAATTCTTTTTTCATTGTAAATGCCTATGTATTCAAGTGTTGTATTTTGGAGTGGCGGTATCTCTTTTATAAGCATTGTTATGCTGCCAATTTTATTCCAAAATTGAAATAACACTTTTGACTCTTGAAAGAGTTTGTTTATGAGACTGCATTATAACCATATAGTTTACAGTTAATACATTAGGTTGTGATTTTGGAGTGTGGGGTTATTCTCCTGAAAGGGTTTTCCCCACGTATATTTTGTGTTGTGTGTTTTACATGCACTCGTGGTGAATCTATTTATCTATTTCTTGAAATTGTCCATCTCTATATTATAACCAAAAGGGTCTTCATAATAACTATTGAAAGATTGTAAGAAATTGCACTCTCCTCATTATATTGGTGTAGGAAGCATTTTTGCGTACCTTTCTTTCTTTTGTTGAGAATGCCCATATATTTTGAAATACACTCTCATGTTGGATTCTCATGCACATCAAAGTGGGGGAAAAATGTATTGGTGAAATTTGCATATTCGTGACATTTCCCACTTAGTTCTATGGCCACCTTGGTGGAATATTTTTAATGCAACTACATATCAACAATTGACACATTATTGTGCTTAGATTTGGCTCATGGTTTGATTCTCATCCATCCCAATTTACTTCCAATATGAATGTACCCCTCATTGTTACACCTACATTCACACTTTCATATGCTCACTTCTTATCTCAAGATTATCACTATCATACTTTGGTTTATTTCTACACTACTCAAGATCAATCTTGTAGTGCACAATAATGAATCTTGAATTCAAATCTTTAAATTCAAATTCTAAAGTTCTTGCTCCTTTTCTACTACACAATATGACCTAACTTGGTACATATCGCTATATTATGGTATTTACAAACATTCATTGTACCATTAATTCACATGCTAGATTTTGGGAATAAAAGGAAAACATCTAGAGCATATTTCGATTCTCTAAAGGCCAAAAGGACCACATTTACATATAGGACATCTAAAGATTGGTGAATGATGTCTTTAATATTTCTCATTGTTGTTAATCCATTATGCTAAGAGGGTTGAACTAGGAGAAAACAATCACCTTATAATTGAGTCAAAAATCTCCTCAATGATGTCCTTAGACACTACCTCGACTATTCAGATATCACGAAAGCGAAGAGGAGCAAAAGTTTAGAAGCATTTTTTTCAAACCATTTCTACATGACACAATTTTATATCGTATATCAATTCAAGTTCATGTCAACTAAAATTGACCCTACAACACTCAAGATTGAACCACAAATTATTTTAAGACTACACAGACTCTAACTCACCCAATACACCCAGGATATTCATTTTTAGATAGAGACAAAATAATCGAACATAACATCTACATCATTTTTCCATCATCTATTCTAAAGTCAAATATCTCTAATCCTCTTATTTACATTTCTAAATATTTATTACCATTATCAATCCCAACTCTTTTATCTAATTTAATTGTTTACTTATTAATTAACTTAAATAGATTAAATAATTTATATAATACTATTCATTTCATTACAAACATATAATTTTAAATTAATTTATATTTAAAAAAAATCAAATTAAATACACCTAAAATATATATCTTAATTTTTATTTTTTTTTATAATTAAAATTTTTCATTATAAGAGTTAGCAAACTTTTGATAAAAATTTATATAAATAAATGAAAAAAATCATACACAATTTCTTATCAAAATCTAATAAACTTTTAAAAATAAACATTTTAAAATTACTTTTACAACTAAAAATATCCTCATATCCTTGTCTTAAATTTACCTAGGTACTTCTCCCCATAAAACAATCCTCACATCCATCAACACATGCACCTCTTAAAATCATTTCTGCGCCTAAAAGTTTCTTCATATCCTCATACCCATCAATGACAGACAGGATACATTACTAAAGGTGCCAAAGAATATGAAAGAGAACTTTGACTCGCTGCGTAAAATTCCCGTTACCAACTACAAATCTGTTAGTGCATAAAACATTAAGCTAGGTTGGTGGGAATGTTGGGCCTACATGGTCCCTTCCATCAAAAGATGGCCCACCAATACAAGCGAAAAAAGGAAAAAAACAATAATTTAATTAAAAGTTATTAGAAATTGTGTTTTGAGTGACCTACCATATTCTTTTCTGCAAGCCTGTGAGCGCTCCTTCCAGGTCAGTTGATTAGGAATACCAAATCACTTTAGTTGTCAAAGTACAAACTCTGATGATCTTCGATGGGAATCATTTAATTTATAAATAAACTAATAACATTTGTTTAAATACTCAATTTTTTTTTCGTACTTCTTTTTGCATCTTTGCGGTCAGGACAGCTTTTTTCTCAATCCAACCATATTTTCTATTTGCTTGCAGATCTGTTTATTGTACAGACAAAAATTACACTAGTTTTGAAGCTTTATGTAATCGAGAATTGAAGGACTGATAGAAAGCACAGTGAATAAAGAAAACTACATTGGAACTTCTCAGAGGAGGATATCAGCATATTCGGCTACTTGGGAAAGGAAAATTAAATAAACCCACTAAAAAAAGCTTTGATTTTTGAATTGGGTATTGAGCTGCAAAGAAATCTAAAGACGCCCATTAAAGGGATATTTGATATTTAAATTGGGTAGTGAACCAGATGGCATCCAAGCAGATTGCCGTTGTTATGCAGAAGAAATTTGGGAGGATTGGTACAGTATTGATATATGCAGTTCTTGAATGGGCGCTGATCTTGTTGTTGATAATTGGTGCTTTGCTGTCTTATCTAACAAGAAAGTTTGCAGAGTATTTTGGGCTCCACCCTCCTTGTCTTTGGTGTAACAGGCTAGATCATGTTCTGGATAATCAAGAACCTGGATTTTATAAAAAACTGGTGTGTGACCAACATGCTAGAGAGATTTCTTCTTTGGGTTATTGCCATATTCATAAGCATCTGTCTGATGTTCACGGTATGTGTGAAGATTGTTTGCTTTCATTTGCTGAAGAGACTACTAAACCTAGTTTGTGTACATATAAGGGGAAATTGGATGTGGATCTTGAAGGTATTGTTCATGGTGGCACTCAGTTGGGTTTTGAGAATAATTATCAGAGGGATAAAAACAATGAGGGGGTTTGTCTGGCCAGTCACGAGGGTGAAAATGATCATTGGATTCACGGGGGTGAGGAAAACAAACATGAAATTAACGTGAATTCCCAGATGGTGGGAAAAGAATTGGGGGAATTTGGTACTAATGATTGGATATCAGATGGCGTTTGTTCATGTTGCAAGGCCCCATTGAAGAGAAGCAGACTGTTATTGGACAGGTTGGTTAAGATACCTTATGGACAAGGCCAGAATGGGGTTGGTTTTCCCCTTCCGAAGGCAGTTGTAGACTTTGCCGAGGGTGTTGACAGGGAAGAAGTTATGATGAGATCAGTGGAGTATCCCGAGGCTAACTTGCAGGAACGCAGCAGCTATAAGCCTGAGGACGAAGTGATTGATGCAGAAACAAATGATTTGAGCTGGAATCCATTGGGTCATATTGCATATACAGAGCTTAATGGTACATCGGAGGACTCTGCATCCGAGCTAGCATCCTCTGAGGCAGGTGTAGAAGGTGCAAAAGGATATATTGGACAGGGTTTGCAAGGATTGGATTCACAAGTAGAGGTAATCTCTGATAGTCTGATGCAAGGTTTAGTTCACGATATGGTTTCAGATGTGGAGAATTTCTATCTTGGTCTAGCTTCTGATGTGCCTGTCTTGGAAAACAAGATGGAAGCTAACAAAAATGAATGTTTAGAAGAATTTTATGAGAGGTCAGTTGGGGAGGTTGATTCCCAAACCTTAAGCAAGAGTGAATCTCACAAAAAATACTGTTTGGAAGAATTTTCTGAGAGTTCAGTTGGGGAGGTTGATCTCCAAACCATTCTAGACAGTGATTCAATGAATGCTAAATCAGAAACTGCGCTTGTGGATAGATATGTTCCTCCTGAAAATATTTCCACAAGCTTGTTTGGGTCAACTGCATTGGGCTCGGATGTACAGGTATGCGATTCAGTAAGTCATCAGGTCATGGAAAATGTTTGTGCGCCCACAGAGTTACCTCATAAAACTGTGGAAATGATCCCATCTTCTGAGGAAGTCTTGATTAGTTTAGATGAGCCGATAAACAAAGAAATTTCTATGGAGGGTTCGTCTTCAGAAGGCATTGTTGCTCTAGGCTATGGTCTGGGAGAGCTTGAGTGGAATAGGATTTCAAATTATGGGCATCCTTCATCAGTTGCTTCTACTGAGTTGAAAAAAGAGCCTGCTGAGATTGTTCATGCTGAACCAACTTCTTATCCAAAGGATGTTGTTGAAGCTAAAAAGGTTTGTTTTGGAACAGAGGTTTTGAAACCAGTTTTATCCTTAGAAGTGAAAGGAACATCTGACCAAACTAAATCTGTTGGAGGTAACATCCCTAATTCTCATGAACCATGCTTTGATAGCTCGGTCTTGAAATTCTTTTTTCTTGTAAGAGTGGAAGTAACATCTTCTTGAGTCATACTTGTTGCAGGTCCTGTTTCACAAGGAGCACATGAAGATTTTAGAAGAGAGAGTTTAAACGGTGAGTAAGTTTGTTTTTTTTCATTTGTATTGAGAAATACATATACAAAGTAAAACAGCACTAACCACTACAATACAAGTCAAATCCAAAATTTTGCAGCGTAAACTATGCTGTCCAAGACCAAAATAACTAAGTAATATTTATCTCTCTACCACGTCTCTAACAATATTAATATTATCATAATGCTCTTCTTTAACATTTTGGAATCAGAGGCATAGAAACATTAAAAATTTAAAAGTAATCTGAGTAGGGGTATCGTCCCAGCAAATTGTCTGTGGTCTGACAATCAGGATGGTCACAAAGGGTTACCAATATTGGTGTTAGAGTTTTGGATATAACATATCCTTTTTATATGTTGATTTTTTCCTTCAATTTTCTCCTGTGATTTCAGGATCTGAAATTATTGAAGCCAATGAAAGAAAGGTTGAGCCAAATAGCATGAGTGTGAACCCCTTTAGGGAGGAGGAAGCAAATAAACATCAGGAAGAGGTCAAATTATCGCCAGGGCGCTTTTACGCAAAAGAATTAAATCGGATTGATTCCCTTACTAGCCATGGTATGGTGGTAGGTATGAGTACTGTAGATGAGTATAGACCTCCTGAAACTCCGAGGTTTATAGAAGGTTTGCCGATGCTGCATAAGAGGGTATCAATTGATAGAAATGATTCTGGTTTTGACTCTTTAGATGGAAGCATTCTGAGTGAATGGGAGGGTGAAAGCACTGTTGATCGTCTGAAAAGGCATCTGGAGCAAGATCGGAAGTCTCTTCATACTCTCTACTCAGAATTAGAAGCAGAGAGAAATGCCTCTGCTATTGCTGCAAACCAGGCCATGGCCATGATCACACGTCTACAAGAGGAGAAAGCAGCGATGCAAATGGAGGCATTACAATACCAAAGGATGATGGACGAGCAAGCAGAATATGATCAAGAAGCATTGCAACTACTGAATGAAGTCCTTGTTAAAAGAGAGAAGGAAATTAAAGACTTGGAGAAGGAGGTCGAACTTTACAGAAAGAGATTCCGTCTTGAGGCAGCAAAGAAAAGAAAAGATAAAAGAAAAGGGGCTTTGAGTGAAAAGGCTGGAAATCATTTAGAAACAGAAAGAAATGAGGAGGATTCAGAACAACGGCTTATCGATCAGTTTGGAAAACTAAAGACTTCTTCTTTCTCATCCTTGAGTGAAGACACAGATGAAAGTTCCTCGAGTGTCCATGAAGTTGAGGAGGATATTGATTCACATCAAAATAATCGAAGTATGGAATTGACAATGAGTGCAAGTGGGGTACATGAAGAGCAGCAACTTGAGGATAGCTTGGATGAATCGATGGTTGATCTTGAAGAGGAAAGGCTTTCCATTCTAGAGCGGTTAAAAAGCTTAGAGGAGAAACTTCACACATTGGCAGATGATGGAGATTCTGAAATTGGTATGCAAGTAAAAGAAGTTTCTGACATTGGTTTGGTGCATCTAGAAGAAAATGCAGAGATACAGGACCATTCTGAGGCAATATCTGAAGAAAACAGATCATATTGCCCAGCAACTGGAGATAATTCATCCATTGAAGGGAAGATTAATGGCATTGAGAAATGTTTACCTATAAATGATACAAGAGGAATGTGTGATGAACTAGAAGAAATGCAATGGGATAAAGAATCTCAGAAAGGAATTACTGTAGGAAAGGCAGATCTGTCAGTTGACATAAAGGCATGCACTCCAAGAAGATCAGGTGTTGTGAAGGGCAAGAGGCTTCTTCCTTTGTTTGAGGCTACAAGCTTTGAAGAAGAAATTGAAGAATCATGTAATACAGAAGCATCCTATTTTGCAGGCCTGTCTAATGACTGGCGCAGCTTTTCCATGATTGCTAGAGACAATAATCGCTTTGCCATTGAAGAGGAAGTGCATCATCTTAATGATAGGTTGCAAGCTCTTGAGGCTGATAGAGAGTTCATGAGGCACAGTATCAAATCATTAAGGAAAGGTGATGAGGGTATGAAATTGCTTCAGGAAATTGCTCAACACCTGCGGGAGCTCAGGAGGGTAGACATGAGAGCTAGTAATGCCAATGACTCTTCTGTGCAGCAGAATGCAGTTTTTGTTTCCTTGACAGAGGTAATGGCAGTCTATATTTTTTAGCTTCTGGGTGATATATATTGTTGTTTTGTGAGTCTATCTTTGTATTTTCTGTTGCTAGTCTTGAATATTTGTCTGTAAACTCTTGTATTCTATCAGTTATCCTCACTCAGGTATTCACTGCAATCAAGAAACCAATGAAAATAAAAAGTATAGCTGAGTAGCTTCACACTGTATGCATAGTCCAGCTCAAGTCCGTATCCCTTTCTTTCCATCCTAATCGCAGAATGAACTTGATCTGCATCGTTTGATATTGTATTTCTTTCTTCATTTTTAGTCCCAAGCATTTGAAAAAAAACCGTGGCAGATCATTGCCATGCAACCGAAAAATTGAAACCAAATTTCCACTGTACAACTGTATTCACTATGAATCCTCTATTCGTGACAATGAGCTAATTTTATTGCATAAAACACCTCTATCCTATAATTAAGACTTCCCTTCTGTCACCGATGCCAAGTCTTATTTCTCTTCAAAATAGCAAAAGGATGTTAAAATAATAGCTAACCTGAATTTGTGTATTGTATTTGTATAGTCACAAAGAAGACAATTTTCTGTCAGGGACCCTAGAAACTGCCCATTAGATCAACCTCTATGAGCCCCCTTTTCTTCTGATCGTTATGGGGATTCAATTGTTATAATTCCATTAGGATTATTACTCAAAGATTTGTCTTTTCTTTGCTGGATTTAGAAATTTGTCATAGGTTTAGTTTTGGAGGAAGTTTTCTTACGAGAACTTTCAGGAAACGAAACAATAAAGTTTGAGTTCTATTGTCTAGTCATTTACAGCATATATTCCCCATTGATTTTGGAAATATTCATGTTTTTTATAATGAATGTCTAGATTTTTAATCTTAGTTTGCTTAAATCTTGAATATGTCTATTTGACTTGTTTTGTTTATCTTTCATTAATGTTATTGTCATCACACCATATTTTAGATACTAATTTACTGAACATGATCTGCGTCATCTTTTGGTGCCCTGACTTTTGTGATATTCTGAGAGGTTCTAGCTGTTACCTAAAGGCTTTACTTTTGTAGTTTACGGGTTGCTTTCTTACAGATTATTTGGTTTGTGACTTCAATCACCTAAAGGAAAGTTACTTTTCTTTGTACTAAGTTATTAACATATAAAAGGTTTGAGATTTAGATATATAATTTTCTCTTTAAGTATTTGTATCATATTACAGACCTTTATCTCTAAGATATTACGTCCATGTATTTCAAAATGAAAATTTGAATCACAACAATTATCGAGTAGGTCATTGTGTCTACTTTAAGGAAAGGAAAAACAGAAGTAACAGGTTTTGGTTAAACAATAAAGTAGACTTTAGTTTTTAGAATATTACCTGGGAAAATGACTGAACATTTGGCAAAACAAATAAATTACATCTCAATTTGATGGGCAATGTTGAGTGGATCATTATAAGATTATTGTTCTTGACTTGATTTTATACAGGAAGCATCAGAAGGCAACTACTTATTTGGTTGTTCTATATCTTTGATAAGTAGGAGGTATTTTCCACAGCGTGTCAAATTATGATATTGTTATCAGGATTCAACCATATAGTTTTACAAGTCAAATTCATTGACCCATGTTTCATGAGTAGTGGTTCACAAGAACCCATCTCTCATGATAGTGAATGGTCCACTTAGCACTCATTGCATCTAGGTAATCTCTCATGTTTCCAGTGCTTCACCTCTGTGAGCATCACTTAGATGCAATGAGTGCTAAGTGGACCATTCACTATCATGAGAGATGGGTTCTTGTGAACCACTACTCATGAAACATGGGTCAATGAATTTGACTCGTAAAACTACATGATTGAATCCTGATAACAATATCATAATGTTCTATATCTTGTTGAATTTTCCATACAAAAGTTTCATGGTTTATATTTTGTATTTATAACTATTAATATTTTTAATTATTCTTAAATTGATAATACCTTCAATCTTTTATTTTTTTTGTATTTGTATCTTCCTTATAGAAAATCTGGAGTATTAATGCAAGGTAACAATTTGGAGGATAGATTCCCATTAATGGGTTAGTAGCCTTTAAGAATACACAAAGAGAGGAAAAATGGAAAGTCCCTTTGCAGGGTGGGAAGCTTAACTTTGATGGAGCTTCTCATGGCGATCCTGGTCCAGCAGGTGCTGGATATGTGTTACAAGACACTTTGGGTGCTCTTGTGATTGGAGGATCATGCAATTTGGGAGTTAAAGCAAATAATGAAGTTGAATCAGAGGTGCTCTTAGCTGGGATAGCCTTGGCTTGTATAGAAGGTTTCTGTAATATCATAGTGGAGGTAGTCTCTTCAATAGTAATCGATGCTTTGAAGAAAGTGCATTTCCCTAATTGGAAGTTTTGTGCTATTTTGGAAGAAGTAGTAACATGGAAAAAATAATTTGATTATGTAGAGGTGCTACATTGATATTGGGAACAAATTATAGTGGCATATTTCATAGCCAATATAAGAAAAAGCTCCTTAGAAAGTCATGAAATGTTCGATCGGGATGGTCTCGCAAGGCTTATCAATTAAGATAGGCCACTATGATTATATGTTGGTGTCATCACCCTCCATAGGCTAGCATTTATTTCTTTTCAAAGCCTCGTTTGTGATGTAGGGATAGCAGATTTGGATGTGATTGCATTGTGTGTAGATGGCTGGCCATGCTAGGGGTTTATTTGTCACTATGATTTGTAGGGATATCTTTGTTTTATGTTGCATGTGGCTTCATGTATGGTTTCACTTGTCTGGCTTTTGTGTTTGTTTGGTTTGGTGGTTTATTGCTTTTAGGGTCTTTAAATTTGCTGATGTGGTGGGGAGGGTTGGCATCTGGTGTTTTACTCATAGCAGGGACTGATTTTAGATTGCCTAAGAACTCTTTCTACAAAGGGAGTGTGTCAGGATATAGGCTGAGAAATTTTCAATTGCTTCAATCCATCCATGTTGAAGATGCTGAAACACTGAAATCTATTCTGAGTTCTGATGGATTAGAGAACAATGGTCCACTTTGCTTTTTCACTTCTATCTTGGTGGATTTTAAGGCTAAATTGGCTGTGGCAGTTCAAATGGTGGATTTGTGTGGCAGTCTGGAGGAGCTCCTAACATAGTCCAAGAAGAATACAGAGGAGTTTTTGGCTCAGGGTTTGTAGGATTTGGGGCAGCCATTGAATGTGTTGCATGATCAGGGAAATAAAGGTATGTGTGAGGAATGCTCAAGCTTGCCAAGGATGTGGGCAATCTCTTTGACTTCTGCCAAGATTTGCTAGTATTTAAGAATATGGTCATTTCTCGCCATTAGGGCATTCACAAGGTTGCGAGCAGGCCATACTCTGCTGTGCCTTGAGAATGATGTTTTAACTTGTTCTGTGCATCAGATAGAGATTATTAACGTATCAAAGTTGAAGGTATAATAGCATCAGTGGAGCTGGTGCCAGTGAGGTGTAAACTGTGGCAGTCTTAGGGAATGGTGTCTACAACTGGGCTTTTGATTGCTGGAAGAAAATGCCTTGTCACTCAGGGATAGGTAGATGAGGAATTTCTGAACTCCCATAATTATGATTTATATGTTTTGTGGTGTCTCCAGATAGGGTTGAGTTAGTGGCCGTGATTTCTCCTTTTTGGTGCTGTGCGGTTTCTACTCCACTCTCTGGGTTGAGGTTTTTTCTTGTTATTGGTTTTGTTTTCATGTTTTGCTGATTTTTTCTATGCCTTTTGCCTACTATGATCTTTGGGTTCAGTATTTTTGTATGTCTGTTCCTCTTTTTAGATATAGGGCTGGGCCCCCTATAAGATCCCTGGAACTTTTATCTAAAAAGAACAATTTGGAGGATAAATGAGCTTGAATATAATGGTTGTAAGATGTCTCCAGTAGGCAAAATACTTCCTTTATCTTTAGGAAAGGACTTGAAAGTTGAAACATTTTCTTGAGAAGGGCCATTATACACATTTCATTTGGGTGGGGATAACCACAGCTAGACTGGAACCCTGGTCAGCAGTATGAAACTCCGCCAAACTTATCTGGGGAACAATGATCCAGTTGACCAAAATAATTACAATAAATAGTCATGCTTTCAATATGCAGTTGAAATTTATCCTGATGTAAAGTATTTAATGCAATCAGAATGGATTTAGATGGTATTTAGTCCATATAAGTTATCTTTTTCATGATTTTGGTACTTAGTCTAATAGTGAAATTCTGTTTGTCTCTACACTTCACATAATCTACAGAAGTAGTCTCTGGATTGTATGATTCCAAGGAATTCAGACCTTATAAAACCTTTCAATTGAAATTTTGGGACTGAATTTTCTGTGTTGTAAATAAAATCTTCAATGTTTTACTTTTTATGTCTTTGCATCTTCCTTATAACATATTTAAAAAAATCTGGAGCATGAAAGCAAGGTAACAATTTGGAGGATAGAAGGTTGAATATAGTGGTTGTAAGATGGATGTCTGCAAAGGCAAAACAGGCTTTTCTTTTCATTGGGAAACTTCTTGAAACATGCTCTTGAGGAGAAGGGTCTTTATTCATATTTCATTTTGGTCGGGGAAGACCACAGTTAGATTGGAACCCTGGTCAGCAGGATGAAGCTCTGGCAAACCCACCTGGGAACAAGGATCCTGTTCACTAAAACAATTACAATAAATCTTTATTTTTTGCTTATGCAGTTTAAACTTATCCTGATGTAAAGTATTTACTTCAGTCATAAATGATATAGATGGTATTTAAGCTCATATTGGCTATCTTTTTCATGATTTTAGTATTTCGTTTATCATTGAAATTCTGTTTGCCTAGCTATATGCTTTACACAACTACAGAAAGAGTCTCTGAGATTATCTAATTCTAAGGAATTCAAAGCTTCAAAACCTTGGTAAGAGAAATTCTACGACTGAGATAGACTGCCTTGGGCACATTCTTATTATCTTTTTTAATTTTGGAAGTCACCTCTGATTTTGACCCTGGTAAACCCTGCTGTCTGTTGATGATCCATTTGTAGGTAGACCTCAGTAGACAGTGAAATATAAATGATTTTAGAGAATACATTTTTGTTTATTATAGATTTATAGTTTTTTTGCACTTTTATTGGCTTGTTTCTTCTGTTATGAATGTACTTGAATCTTTCAACACCTTATCTTCATCTCTAAGACTACGTACCATGTTTGCTCAAATATCTCTCAAGGAACATTGAGTATGATAATTATGTATTCTCAATTGTACTTGTTTATTTTGATATTTGTTTTTCTGTATCAGTTATGATATTGTACATTATACACTTCATTTTCAAAAGTTTTTAAACTAATCTCTTTTCAATCTGTTGAGAATGCAGGGAAACGGAATGATAACTATGCAACCTCATTATTGAATCAGTTAGCTACGGTAAGTTCAACAGCTAATCTATGCTATGGAAAGTCTATATATTTATCTTCCTTCAAAACCTTATCCGTAGGAACTTAGGATGGAATTTTATGGCAGTATGGAGCTTGATTATGAGTAATGAGTAAACAACTGGTGTTTACATCACCTAGTGGAGGAATGACCCTACTGGGTATTGTATCCTCCTGTATAACATAGTACCAGATGCAGATTAGTTTCAGCATCCCATGTCAAGAGTTTTTTGTTTTTGACATGTTGGCAGCTTTTTCTATCTTGCAAGTCTTGCAAGTTTTGTGTTAAGCCGTCAACAACCGATGGCAAAGATGGGTCTAATTTTTTTGTGGCTCAATCATTTTTTTTATATAGTGGTTTACCAAACCATCATTGATAATGATGGTGTCCCTATGTCTGTGATGTTGTGTCTACTTCAAGAAGTCATCTATCAGGATCCATTGGCTGTATACATGTAATATTCTGGGTATACAACAGCCAGTTTGTTTATTTTTTAAGTTTTTGAGGGGTGTTTGTAATTGATTCCAACTTCTTTGTAATAAAGGCTGTATTTTTGGCAGACCTTGATTCAGTTCTCCAAGCTTCAGGTCTTAAGCACAAGTGTAAAGAGTCTCAAAATTGTCTTTTTTCCATTAAGATGCATAAACTTATGAAAGCTCTGCATGTGCATTCGCAAATGTTTTAAGTACAATTGCAACAATGAAATGAACACAAAAAGATAACTGCAACTGTACATGCTGTACACATATTTATATTATGTAATATAGATATCTGCACATAAAAATATCAGTAGCCCATGTGATTACATTTCATCATTCAATGAGATATTATCAGCCCTTGTGACTATCTTATCAGTATGTAAGTGCCCTGATTTGCTAACAAATAAATCAGAGACTGGATAAGTAGTAAGCATTATTCCTCATTAAGTGGCTTAGTATCTGACTGCCCTAGTTTATTCATTGGAGCAATCAGTTTTAAATCCATTCATGCAAAATTTTGTAGGTGTCGAAGAGCTCCACTTTGATATAAAGGTCAATTGATAAATTTCATTTTTGTGAAGTTTTTGGAGAAAACTGTCTAACAGAGTTTTCCATCTGCTACACAGATTTCTTGAAAAGTTTTACTACAAATCAGTGATATGGACCGTGAAAACCTAACGCTCCTAGAAGTATCAATTCCTCAACTCAAGGTAGTTGTAGGTGAAAAAACTGTAATAATCAAATGTAAGTCCCGGAGGATGCATACATGGGCCTTAATAGGTGTGGAGCGTCATAAGAATAGTCAATGTGGGGATCCTGATTGTATCCAGTTCACTATTCAGTTGTCAAGGCAGTGGCATTATAATTACCACTAAGAATATAGAAAAATTACATGCTTGGAGTGATGTGCAGTGTTTGCAACATTCTTCAATGATGTCGCTACCTTTACAAAAAGTGGTGGTAAAACGAGTGAAACCTGAATAATGGATCTGTGCCAAACCATAATGAGATTCATGGGCCCTTTAAGTGATTGATTGAAATATTTTTGCATCAAGTTTTTATTATTTTATTTCATGATTTATGTCAAGAATTTCGAGGTTTTGTACAGGCAGTCTCCTCGAGGCACATTCACATTTATAATAGATACTCCTGACCACTTGCTCAGCAGGTAGTTGGGTCCCTCGTACGGAGCAAATGTAAATCAGTCAAAAGGGAAAAAAAGGCCCGACAAAGATACATTTATGATATGGAGAGAAGAATATTGGTTGCTTCACGTATGTCTTATTTACCGTTGTGATGCTTGTCGAAAAATTTCCCCTGTCGAATGCACCTGTAATATCTCTGCGTCTCTCATCAAAACATTATGTCATTCTTGTGACTTGTGAGGGTTTGTTTTGATTCGGTATGTGGCAAATCTGGGGTGATGTTATGAGTCACCTTTAATACGGTGGAGTAAATCCATTCTTAAAATATGTAAACATTTCAAATATAGCCCATTAATGTTAACCGCAACCTTGCCGTATGTCCACTGTTTTATGACCACCTTAATGTAGTTGGGGGATGTGAATCTTAGTTTATTAGAGTGACCCGAATTTGATAAGCATTAAGAATAGAGATTAAATGATGTTGAACTCGAATTATAGAAATGAAAAATAAAATTTAAAGAAAGCAGATGACAATGAAATAAGACTGGGAGAGAAACCACTTACATTCCTTGGTGTTAGAAACTTCGAATAAATAGATGATTGAATCAAGATAAATAGAATGGTGAGAAGAATGTCTTTTATTAGTTCTTCCATCCACGAGGTTTTATTGGTTTGTAACAAATTAATCAAAATATTTTGATCATATTTTCTCATATTCATTTTTGTCAATTTTCTTTCGAAATATAAAAATCACTTTATCAGCCATTAGGTAATAGATATGAACAATAACAATTTTCTTTCGAAATATAAAAATCACTTTACCAGCCATTAGGTAATAGATATGAACAATTTTATTGTTTTCAAATATCGATCTAATCCTAAGTAGCCGGTTCGGGTTCGGGTTCGGGTTCGGGTTCGGGGGTTCGGTTCGCCGGTTCGGCTAAAATTTTTGGGGGGTGGGTTCGGTTCGTTTTGGGTTCGTTAGTACAAAAAACATGTAAAAAAATATATATATATATATATATATGCAGCCTAGAAGCATGAATTAGGATTAGAATATCACATAACATCATATAAACAACAAAACCACCATAAACTTAAATGACATTCATATAAACTTGAATTATGTTGCTGCTGTTCACCTTTTCCAGCATGGCATGATGATACCAGGTCTGGTCATTCTCTCAGATGTCTGATTTCTGATGGCTAGAGAAATAATCTGAGTTGCTTCTATTTTCTGAGTCTGAGTTTAATGTAAGCTTGTAAAGGAGCATCAGGAAATACTTTGTAACAGATTGAATAGCCAGTGTATAAGCATAGGCCCTGTTGCTATAGTCCATTCTATTGAAAACATATTGTCATTAAGTTCTAAAACAATTCCTGAGTTGGTTGTAATCTGATATTAATTTCTGAGCATAGTATATTGCAAAAACCAGTCTTATATGAGGCCAGAAATAATCTAGTTTTGCTTGCCAATGATATATATGCATGTTCTTAGCTGTGTCAATCAATCTACCTCCGTCTTGTGTTAAGTTTGATTAAATAGAATATCTATCAAACTGGAAAAAAATGCTCAAAAAACCACTTTTTGGATGCCTAGGCATGTGGGTTCTGTATTGGTTCGCCTGGGTTCTGTTTGGGTTCTGCCCGGGTTCTCTTGGGTTCTGCCTGGGCGAACCAGACCCAAAAATGAAGGACCCTGGTCGAACCCACAGGCGAACCGAACCAGGACCCGAACCAGGAGCGAACCAGGACCAGAACCCGGGGTAAAATAGAAGAACCCGGTAACTTAGATCTAATCTATTAGATTGGTGTGAAATATAAAAATCACTTTATCAGCCATTAGGTAATAGATATGAACAATTTTATTGTTTTCAAATATCGATCTAATCTATTAGATTGGTGTGAAATATAAAAATCACTTTATCAGCCATTAGGTAATAGATATGAACAATTTTATTGTTTTCAAATATCGATCTAATCTATTAGATTGGTGTAAAAATGAGTTGCATCTTTGACTTTTGTGATATTAATACTAATTTCATAGAAAAAAACTTGCCAAGTTTTGCACAATAGATCTATAAAATCTGACCACTGGAGGTTACAAGTCTTCTCTATCTATCTATAGTATTCAATCACAAAAACATTGTCAATGAAATCTGAATTTTATTTTAATATGAAAAGACAGTTTCATGGTGCCATGGGGTTTATTTGTAGATTGCCCATCCTGTATTCATTGTACTTATGATTCCACATTTTACCTGAATTTATAGCAAATAAATTTTGATTCATGTCAAGCCGATCAATTTCAAACTTTGCTGTGGAAACTTAATGAAGAAAAAATGTTTTAAAGAAGCAAGGCCATGCTTAAATTATATTAGCTAACGCGAATCAATGTGCATGCCACGCGATGGAGGGTGCCGTGTCAATTACAAGCACATTTCCTGATTACAGCCAGTTTTCCGGGTCCATAACTGTTCACTCAACTTTATTTGAGGTTTCTAATCTTCGGAATTATTTCACAAGGTTGTTATACAATTCCTTGTTTGTGTATAAGGTTTCCTTTCTGGTAATTGTCATCTATTGGAAGACTGAGCAACACTAAGATCTGCACGCTTATTTGATCACTGCAAAATTAAGGTATGCAATATCGAGCTCTGTGCATTTAAAATAATTGAATTTAAATATAGAGAACAGATAATCAAGGGAAGAAGGTAATTTTGATGGAAAGGTTGCATAAGTCTATTGAATTTGTTCAAGAAAAAAGGACTTTATGAATGTAAACCCCGGTATTCTTTATAACACTGAATATTATGCTTGATAATAAAGATTTCTGCTGTAAATTACTATAAATCTCAGTCCATCAAATCTTATTGCACCTGCATCTAAATTTTGTTCTTCCCTAAAAAGAACTCGCTAAACAAGAATAACCTGTCATTTGCGCAGAAACTCTCCATCTCAACCAGTAGATAGCAGCTGGAAATCTCCAGTAATGAACAATATAATATACTATGTATGATTGCCTCCAAACTAACAATTTCAGTATTGTTCTGTTCCTTCATAGAAATTGCCTCCACGTCCAGCATGTCACTATAATCTGTGTGTACGCCTGAAAAACAAATATTTGGCAGTGATTCTTGTATCATAAATGCAATTCACACTCTAAAACAGCTATATTTGCATTTAAAGCTTTGGTACGCAGGATGTACCAGTGGATGGTGGAATTATATTGAAAGTTGCAGACTTCACCAAAATCCCCCTGAAAACTTGTCAACTACAACCATTCCGCTTAAACATCAAGGAGGGGTAATTTTTTTATTAAAACAAGAAAAAATTACAAAGCAAGGGCCTTAAATAGCCCTATCAAGCTCCACCAAGTGATCCAACTGTTGAGACAAAACCGGGGGTAGTTGACCCCGATCCACCAAATTTCAATCATGAATATTTTCATAAGCCCATTTAGACAAACAATCAGCAACACCATTCCATTCTCTAGGAATATGAGTGAAAGTAATATACTCCAGAGAAGCATAGAAAGAGAGAGTATATGTTTAACAATCAAAGCCAACTGCCAGTTCACATCATCTAGATGCCACTTATTCAACAAGTTCACCACAACCTGGGAGTCAGACTCACATATGATCCTTCGCCATCCCAGTTGACTACCCCGTTCCATAGCCAATAAAATGGTTTGAGCCTCCATTAAATTATTAGTATGAAGACTTTTATAAATAGAGAAGATAAACTGAACATCCTTAGAGCTATCCCGACGAACACCACTAATTCCAGCATGACCCGGATTTCCACGGGAAGAGCTATCCGAGTTGATTTTTAGGACTCCTTGAGGAGGAGGGGACCATTCCGCTTACATCTAAGCTAATAAAAAATAATTTATCGTATAAGAAAACATAATGATTACGAACTTCCGTTCGAACAATAAAATCAATTACTAATAATTGATATTAATGGAACCTAATGGGTTAACACTTTTACTTCTCAATACTCCATAAAATATATTTATATTTAAGAATAGATTATAGTAAACACATGCAATTTGGTAAGTTTTTCAAAACCTTGGCTATTCTTTTCTAGACATGCAAAATATATTTGATTTTGTTTGTAAGGTCAATCCAATGATTATGAATTATTATAGTGCTTTACAATCATTCTTATGATAAAATAATTGTTTTGAATACGAATGTTGAAATGGTTCATTTGTTGGACATCAAAACAACACGTGTAGATTATGTTGGACAAAGTAGATGAAAATTAAGGACTTGCAATGGTTACTTCACATCATATTCATTATAAATTCTATAATAATCCATCTTAGCCAAAAAAATGGTTGTCCTTGTTTATGATGATGTCATGCTTTTGGGGTTCACCATTCTAATATACAAAATGTTCACAATTTTTATATTGTTCATCTTAGTCAAGTAGGTTTCCCATTTTTTCATATTGCTCATATGCAATTGATCAAGTTTCTTTTGCAACCAGCAACATAATCAATACAATCCCTATTTCTAACCCTACTACACCCACTTTGCCAAACTAGGTTGAAAGTTATTGTCTTCTTCAATTCTTGCAAAAACCTGCTCCTACAACCTCTTTTGCAATTTGCAACCCATTGTCATCAAACCTACTAAGCACCACAATAAAAAATGCTACTACAAAGAGTGGTTATGTAGCTATAGGTTCATTGCACTAGATAATCTATAAGTTCCTTCCCTTGTCAAATCCCAACAACAATAACAAAAGGAGTGGCAACAACATTGAGTATGATATTAGCCTTCCATAAATGACTACTACTACTAATTTCACATGTAGTACTAACATTGTTGCATATGAATTGTCAACTCCTAATATAGAAAATTTGATAGAGACAAATTACTAATGTCTATACTTGAATTGAATCAACGGTATGGACTTGAAAGCTAATTTGTCTTTACATGTTTCAAATTATAGAAGTTGACTACAATGGTGCAACCAAACATTAGATTGTGTCAATTAATGTCCACCTTTAATTAATATTGACATAAATAGTTATTTTATTGATAGATGTTCTAACACCTCCAATGATTTTGAGTGTCCATTGCAATGGTTTACAACCAAATTTGCCACTAGTATGACTATAATTGAAGTTGCCTATGATTTTAATATTTAATTGATAAAATAAGCATAAGAATATCCTTATAATTTGCAATTGGAAGCTTATGTAATTTTCATTGCACATTGTTCACATGTCACACAATTGGTTACAATATCTACTTCAACTTCAATAGATCAAAACCTTCATAACTTTTCTATTCCTATTTAGCCCACAAACTTGTTTTGGTAACATTATCATAAATGATGTTTTCTAATAATACATACAAAATGATATGTACTAATCCTTATCATGTTGAAACTCATATTTAGTGTTTATTTTGTTTTTATCTAGGACACAACATATAATGTTGTAGGATATAGATGAATTAGTCTCCAGTTGCTTATCTAGATACCATTGCCAACTTCCTTACAATGTTGCCCTCTATATAGAGCAATTAAGTCTTCCATATCAATATAAATAAAAAATGCTTAATCAAATATAAACACATGCCCCAATAATTGTTGGGAGATATTTTGAAAACTATTGACACAAGTTTAACTTTCAATACTAATTGAAGGTGTGGATGAGCTTGGAAATTGAGTTTTTCAAACTTGAAATAAAATTAAGAGATTTCATTAGATGGCCCGGTGCTCTATACCAAGAACTTTATGACCTTGACATTGCTAAATATATTTGGAAGATTATATTAGACCAATAGTGCACATGGATATGCATACTTTGAATTGTTAGCTTAGTATGTGGTTCATGCAATTTCTAAAGGGAGAAGGACAACATGGTAATCACTTGGTCTCTATAGAAGAATGGCTTTCATGTACTCTCTAGTTTGGTTCATTGTGAGATTTAAGGTGTCTGATGTCATGCCATCCTTTAGACTTCTACATACAAATTGAGAAAACCCAAGTTTGTGTGCAATGACAACAAATATGTTAATCAAATCCCAAATTATCCTTTATAACAATGACCATGGAGAGTCATTACCACAATTAACATAATACAATACTAACCAAGAATATGATAGTTTTGGTCAACAAGATGAGTAGTGATGACCAAAAAGAATGTTGTAGAAACTGTTAACATTACATCTTTGAAATTGTAAATTTTGGTATCCTTATATTTTGACAATATTTTCTATCTCCACCATTCTATAACATTGTAGTTGATTTTAATACGAACATGACTATTGATGATAAAAAACAACTTAACTAGAGGTGTTGTTTCATTTTCACTACAAATAAACTCAATTACGTTATCACATCATTGATTTCTTTTGAACTTGCCTTGGACATAGTGATGCATAACTAATTACTTGTAGCTAACTACAATTTACATAATCAAATGAATACTATCATCACTTTTGATCTAACTAGGTTTACCTATTGTTGATGGTGTTTTCTGCACAGCAACAACTCAGACATAATATGATATCCTATCTCTTTTGAAAGGTAAATCTCTATGGGAAAAGAGATAACCCCAAGGTCTCTAATGTCAGGGCTTGACAATGCAACAAACAACTTAGTGATAAATGTGAAAATGCTGGTAATCACAGGGACCTTACTACGAGCAAACACTGGATTTCGAATCTATCAGATATGAACAATAAATTGATACTTTGAAACTTGATTAGAACCCTGATAATAAAGAAACAACAAAAGATAAAGGTTTCAGAGATAATTCTAAAACTACTTCTAACCCTAAGATTGAAAATGCCAAAAGATAAAATGCTCAAAATGGACCGATCTCTCATAAACTATCTTTTGCTTGACCCAGATGAATCTGCAATTTCACAGAAATAGTGCAATTTTCTAAGGTTTCTAAAGATTTTTAAATTATAAACATTCATTCAACCAATTCTATTGCAATTGAGATGAACAAACCCTTATAACTGAACTAAGCACAATTATAAGTCCAGGCTAACTTTGCAAAGCAGATAACAATTAGCTAACTGCGAAAAGTATGGACTAGAGATCGCTGCAAACATTCCAAACATGAAACCCTAAGCATTATCAAACCATTTACCATAAACTTATAAGCAATCTGAAAGATAGAACAACAAAAATCATGCCAGATGAAATTCCAAATGATAGATACCAAACACAATATCTCTCTTATATTAAATCATCAAAAGTAGCAACAACTCCAGCTTTCTATTACAACACTTGCTTGAAAATAAACCCTAGTTCACTCTAATGTCACTTATCTACTTTCTCTCTATCCTCCTATATGCCTATCTATCTATATTCAAATGAGGCAACATGCCTGTTTTTATAGAGAATCCTTAAGAGAGGTCGGCCCAAAAGACAATTTACAATAAAACATGACCTACAAGAGGTTGGCTCAAAAGATATTCGAACATATGAAATGTGCCACTGGCACCAATTTCATCCAAAATCGCCAAGATACCAAAAAGGTCGGCCCAATACATGTGAATAATGGGAAGCACAAATCTCGATGTAACCCTATATAGTTACTCCCCATCTTTGTCCTTAGCTCGATCTTCTTCACCATGTACGGCCAACAAAACTCTATCCAACTCAGCAATAGGTGGCACAGGCAAAACCCTAATCCTTCTTTCAAGGGACTTGATATCATCTCTCGCCTGCCTAACTGCACCATCCCAATCGGTCTTACTAGCCAAATATCTGTCTATGACTGCAATATAAGTTGCAACATCATCCAACTAATGTCTAGTAATTGGTCTTTTATTGACTGGAGAATAAACATCTCTCCACCATTCCCTAAGTTGCTCCAAACTGAGATGTTTCAGAGCAAACTTCTTCCTTCCAGTCATGACCTCAAAGAATGAAATGCACTTATCATAGATACTGGTCAAGGTATCCTCAATCTGTCGTGCCTTCTTATGGATCTTTTTCAAGGCCTTCTACCTCATTTGCAGGATTTCAAACCATTCCCAAGGTTCGGAAACCCTTGGAAAAGGAAGAATCCTGCACTGTACCAATTTGTCCTTAGTAAATCCCATGATTGTTGTAGTCTTTTGTAGCAGGAGGTTGGCATCCACATTATTCTGAGCTAAGACAATCTTTAACCAGTCTACTGATCTCATTGCATCCCCTCCAGTTGACAATATGCTCTTAATAACATCATCGCCTTTAGTTTGGACACCCTGCAACCAAGCAACTGTAGCATGCGTGGTGCCCTTCATCTTCTCAAGTTCAGAGATTGTATCCTGAGGCAAGAAACCTGCAGCAGAGGAGGAAGAGCTAAGGGCTTGCAAGGGTTTCATCAACTCTTGCAAGTATTTCTTTAATTTCTCATTCTCCCTTTCTAGTTCATGCCTTGTCTGCTCAACTTTCTTCAACCTGCCCACAATCACAGCACTGGAGCCTTCATATTCTTCAATGTCCTGCTCCACAGTAGCATGCCGCAAGTCAACAATTTGCACATTATAGTCTTGGGAAGTCACATTGTCTCTATCTTTGTTTGGAGCAGGGGTAGCAATGTGAGCCACTCTGTTACCTGACCCATCTCTTTCAATTCGGGACACAACCCTTTCTTTCTTCTTAGTTTTTTCCTTCTCTACATTGGCCATAAGGGCATCCCAATTAGGAGGAGTATCCTCCACTATCACCATTTTACTCTTCAATTCTTTCTCAAGCCAATCCGGAATAGCGGACCCAGCAGGCACTGTATCTTGCTTATCTTGCCCTTGCTCTTGCTGATCAACAGTTGCATCTTTTTCAGCACTTGGACTTTTAGGAATGTCCATGATGGGATCCTCCTTTTCCTTTACTTGCTCTTCCACAACCACCTGTATTGGTGAAGGGGCCCTAGCTAGTATTTCTTCCTCCTTTTGAGGAGACTTGTTCATTTTTTCCCTCACAGGTGAGTCTACATGTGATACCAAGGGAGACTGTACTACCTTATCAATCTCCGCCTCTGCATTATAGAGGTCTCCCTCCTGAAACTCTTCCTCGCCCAAATCCTTAGGATCTTCATCCTTGTTTGGTTCCTCCTGTGTGCTACCAGTATCCCGAGGAATGGAGGCACTCACTTGCTCAACAACAGGAATACTAACCGAAACATTCTCCTTTACTGCAGTATCCCTTGGGGAAGGAGTCCTTGACCTCCTCATGTAAACATGTGTCTTTTCCCCTAAGCTTTCCACCTCTACCATTGGTGGCTCAATTTCCTTGTCAACTTTAGGAGCTTCCTCCACCTTCTGTGATAGTTTTGTGATTCTTCTTCTCTTTATCAATGGTGGGGCACTTTCAACCTCCTCCTCTTCTTCCTTATTCTTTTCAACTTCCTTCTTAGAGGCATGTCTCCTCTTTGTAGCAACCAGCTTCCTTTCTTTGCTTACCTCTGTAGCCTTCTTAGCTTGAACCTCCCTTACCTGGATTCTGAAAGGAGAATCCACCTTCTCTTTGCCTTTTGGATCAGGTTCAAGTGAACCCTCGGAAGCAAAGTGAGAATCTAAGTCTCCCATCAGATCATAGGTGCATGGAACACCCTCGCTCTCCAGTTCTAGCATCTTGTGTTTCAACTACATCTTGGTATATTTGATCACTGGGGCCATGACTTGGTCCAACTCAGTCTTTTCTTCCTCTAACCAGTTAACTTCTCCAACTGGCCTATCTTTTACTGCCTCATAGACATGGCCCTGGATTACATTTCCATCCTCCTCTACCTGGTCAGGGATGGCCTTTACATTGTATAGTCTCACCAAATCCACTGGCAACCTAGAAAATCTCTTCTTTCTTACCTTGAACTCATCGGCAAGGTTAATCTAGTAATCCTCAATGTGAGCCTTATGGCTATATTCCCTACTGGCCTTCTTTTGGGCTTCGCCAGTGATGTCAAACCTTGCCCTTTTGGAATGAAAGGAGAGACCAAGAGTACTCATATCCTCCTTAGAAGCATGAGTAGATTGAATGGAAGCACAAACCTCACCCATTCCTATCTTTAGGGGAAAATCATTCCCAAAACCTGTCTTGTGCATCTCTCCCTTCACAACATTGTCGAAGTCACAAATCTACCTAGTGACTTCCAACAAAATGACACGATCAGTTGGATATCTAGGGAGTTTGTAGGGAGCCCTCTAAAAACCATCAATCCTGATGTATGAGAAAGTTGGGAACTGGATAAACCATGCCCCGTATCTCTTTATCAATTCCTTTGCCTTATCATAAATTTTCATATGTTCTGCACCTTGGAGCAATCTAGTGATGTACATTGTGAAGGCATCATTGGATCTCCTGTAACTTCCTCCAGTTAGGTGAAACTGTGGATATACTTCATAGATGGCATCCTGCCCAAAAATACCCTTAGTGCTTAACCCCTTATATGGGTGAAGTCTCGCCAATGAATACACTAGGTAAGAGGTCATGGTAAAAGTCTTGGTTTGCAAGACACTGCATAACTGTTCATGAATCACATCACTGATAGCCCCTGCCCAATGATAGTCAATTCCCTGCTCCATTCTAGCAATCACATTAAACATCCAGGTCTCGAACACACCTGCACTCTTCAATCCCACCAACCTGCTGAGGAGAGTGATGACATTGTAGTACTCTCTCTTGATTAGGCAACTTGGAGAAATGGGATTTGGGCTTCTCTAGCCAAGAGTTGATCACCCGTTGAGACTTGACTATATTCTCTTCTTAATACTTTCTTGCACCATCCTTGTCAAAGGCCACCACATGGGACCTATCAGGCATGTCAAAGGTTGCAGCAGTGGACACAGGACAAAAGCCAGCCAAAATCCTGCCTTGGGGACCAATTATCCTCTATGTCCCTCTATCATAATTTCTGGCACACTCAAGCACCAGCTCATAACACTACACTATGGAAGGAAAACCTGCCACATGAGCCAGTCCGGAGTCCACCATTCTTTTTTCCAACAGAGGAGGGCTCGGTGCTGACATCTCAGCCTTGAACTCTTTATAGTCCCAAATGCCTACGTTTGTATTTGTGATTCTTGACCAAATTGAGGTCAGCTTGCTCTCAGGGATCTGGCTCCTTATATCTAATTTCACCTTCTCTGCATTTGAGATGGCAGAAGTCTCTGCACCTGGATTTGTTGTCTTTCCCTTTCCTCGACTAGCAACATCCTGTCCTGATCCTGCCTACAAACACATAAAGATGACCACAATCAAATCCACAAGAAACAACAAGTGTAGGAGATTAATACCTCAAAGTTCGGGATTTAGCCCCCTGGTAGATTCTACACTGGAGAGGATTTTCGGGAAAATATGGACCAGGCGGACTCCAGCGAACCAAGCATACAAAATCCCATAATATCATTTAAATCCATCAATTAACAAAGGAAAACCATTAGAAATACTTAGCATAAACTCCTTTAATCAATCAAATACATCCTTCCATAAACATCAAATTCAACCTTTCTCCCGAAAACTCAGAAGAATCCACCAGAGACGGATTTTGGCGAGAACAACACCAATTACAACTAACCCGGGAAAAAGGAGGGACTGCAGAACATTCGGGAAAATCCAGAGTGAAAGGATTTTGGTGAAATCCAGATATATCAAAATCAAAGCACGAAATCGGTAAAATGACCCGACTACAGACACCGGGAAAATCCGGAGGAAGCAGATTCTGGCAAGATAAATGAAATATGGGGAAAAGGAGTGAAAGAGAAAGAAAGAGATAAGTTGGGGAAATCTGGGGGAAGCGGAATTCTGTGAGGACCTCAAAAACCCGAACCTGTCCACATTCTCACTACTTTCACCAAAACTATTCCACAACTCCGGATCTAAAGCCTGCATTTTGATAATAAATTGACCTAGACCTCCAATGAATGAAACATGAATTTAGAATGCTCCTCACAGTAATTTGAGGAGGATTGGCCACGCCCTAGATCAAGAACCCTAAAATGTCTGCCATGAAAGCACAGGGAACAAAGCACGACTTGCTCACACACCAAAATTGAGAGCCTTAAGACCAATGCAAACAAACGCCCAAACAAGAAGTAGTACCAGACCAAAAACAAACATCAACAACCAACCAGACGGACTGGTAAAGCAACACAAACCCCCGAAATGCCCAAATGAGACACACATACCCAAGGACACCAGGAAATCACGAAAGTACAGGAAATAAATGAAGCAAAGCAAATCAAAATCAACAAAGTAAAAGAGCATTTCAACATACCATGAAAGCGTAAGGGCTAAAACTGGTGATGCCATCAGAAAACCATAAAACGTGAGCAGGATACAATCCACACACACGAAATGCAAACGGATAGTCCAAACGGTCTTGAAAATCCAAAATCCAGCAAAACACCAAAAGCTCCAAGACACAAGCTCGAATGATAGCAAATGCACAAACTCAAATGATCATTTACCTCCCAAAAAATCAATATATCAAAGCCCCAAACATCCGCACAAACACCATTAATGCGGTCAACAAGACAACCACGACCACAAAACTCGGGGATTCAACATGGTGACGAACTTTGGGGAAATTCGGACCATACGGATTTTCCCGAAAACAAGGTAAAAGGCAACAACCTCAGACGTCGAAAGGAAACCGGGAGAATCCGGCCCAGGCGGATTTTCCCGAAAGCAGGGTAAAACTCTGAAAAAAAGTCAGAACTCAAGATTTTCAATAAAACTCATAAGTGTGCCACTTCAATTGGCAAGATGAACATTAAAGCATGAACCCAAGCAAGCGAAAGCCCCTAGAAAAGAAGGACCAAAACACCAAAAAGTGAAAAAAGAAAGTCCCCACTTTTAGTGGGGTGTGTGTGCAAAAACTGCACAACACCTATATATATTGTATTGTTATATAGCATTTTATTTTTAATATGTAGTAAAAGAATAAAAAAATAGTATTTGAACGTCTCAAACTTTAGTGATATTAAAAATGTTTGTAGGAGAACTGACTTTAATAAAATGGGCTAGCTTTATTTTATGCTTTTTGAATTATTAGTTCATTCAATTATGTACATGCATTTTTATTCTTTGTAGAAAATATGGTTATGGTTTTACAATTTTGTATTTTCTTTCCACTTTAATGCTCTTTCCCCTTCGCATTTCTATTTTGTTTATGCAATTGGATTCAACTTTCTTTTTGCTTGTATTTTTAAATTAGTTAATATATTGATATTGTGTCTATTTAAATATTTGTTGAGATCTTCAATAAGATATATACAATTAGTTTTATGAGTAATTAGATAGATATTTAACACAATTTCTAATAACATGTTTACTTGAATGCATACCAACACAAGGCATATTTAGTATCTTACAAAATTTTAAAAATAAATTTGAAATTGAAAGAGAATTATAAAATCTCTTACATATTTATAACATTTGTACAAAATATGACTTCAAATAAGTCATGCAAATAGACTTCGAATCTTGTAATATTAATGCAATTGTAATAACAATGGCAATTTTGTAATGTAGAACATGAACAAGGGAGGAATAAATGAAAACAATAGAATATATATTTTAGAGAGTCTATAGGAGGAATTCAATAAGCATTACTTGATTATTCTATGCTCTAAGTAATTTAATTTGGAAAAAGAACTTTTACATTTACAATCATGCCATCTTATGACTTGTTTTTCCTATGATGCAGGTAACAAAATATAATTGTCCCCCAAAAGTGACAAACATATACCAAGATGAAGAATCGCAAATTTCAAATTGGCTTTGAAACTATCATTGGCTACTTCCAAAGCAAGCACTCCTCAAAATTGTAGAACTCCAAGTCCCCTATTGTTACACCTTGAGTTTGCTATCTATTGATGATGTATGTTGTATGACATTTTGATGAAATTAAATGTAATGCAATTTGTTTCAATTTTAATGCTTATTATTATTTAATCAAGATTATGATGTTGTTGTAATTAATAATAGGCTAACTATTTGATTGGATTTCTAAGTGAAATGCAAGGTTAGATTCTTACCCTCCAAAGGGAGAGGGAGAGTATCACCATAGAGAGGAATATAGAGTTCAGAAATAAACAAGTTAATGCCAAACGAGTTGAAGCACACACTCACGTAGGTCTAAGTATCCAAGTTGGGTAAGTACCTTAGTCCTATCATTGAGTCAATTATTGTGTTTTGTCCAAGTTGGGTCAAGTTGTAAGATTAGGTTAAACCTTGTCGAGCCTTGGTCTAATATATTTCAATAAAAATGAAGTGATATATAAGAATCATTATTGTTTCTTCAATTTGTCAATTTTGTTGATATTAAGTCAATTCGACTATTATTATAATGTATTAAAAAAAGAAGAAGGTATATATATAGATATATAAATGGAAATATATATAATATAAATTGATATAATAAAGGTTGATCGACATGCTTTCAAAAGCATGTGAGAATATTTTAAATTTGTTTAAATTGACCAACATCTTGTGGGGCTTAAATCCGTCATCAAAGGCCTTTTTAATAGGGAATTTGAATGGCAATAAATTCATTTTTATGGCCACCATAGTGGCGTGTCAGTTCAAGCAACACATTCAAGCCACTGAGTGATAGTTATTTCTATCTATACTATGCATAGTAATGAGTTCCATGGGCTTAAGGTGTCATTGTCAAAGGCAGTTGATAACTTCATTAAAAAGCCAGTGAGCATAGTGTATGGTAGGCATAAGGTAACTAATGGCCAAGCCATTATAAGGCGATGGTTGCTATTTTAAGCATGCTAAGTTAATGCATAAGAGTGACACCAAAACTAAATTTTAGTTAACATTTAATAGTGGCAATTAAGGGAAATTCTATGGGCTATAGGCAAGAAGGATGGAATCATTTGTATTTGTAGACACGTAAAATATACACGCACCTAATCCTGATTTCACTAACACCAGTTCATCCTGAATCATCTCCTTTACTAATTAATTTAATTGAATAATCTTTATTCGATTAAATTCATCATATTTTCCCTCTTAATTAAATAAATTAATTTTATCCGATTAATCATCATCTCCTATTAATTAAATAAATCATTTTATTTAATTAATCTTACAGTCCCTCTTTTAAATAATTCACTTTATTTAATTAATCTCTAAATAAATGAATTAATATTTATTTGATTTAATCTAACATCACCCTCTTTAATTAAATAAATCAAACTTCATTTAATTAAATCTAAATCCATTATCCTCTCAACTTTGATTTATTTAAATCCAAAAATCTAAATCAAAATTGTCAAATCAGCTAGTTTTCATCTAAATTAATCAAATTCCAATTAAATCCTAATCCTAATCCATCAAATATCAATTTCCATTCAAAAAGACATCTTTTGTGGAATATTCTTCCAATTCAAAAATCCCTCCAAAAGGGATGAGTACATCCAACAAGACATTAAAGGCCTCTTACATGTCCTTTCCCTTGAGCGAAGTGGCATTTACTCCATTCCTCTCTCCCTCCAAGTTGTCATTTCGTCAAATTCAAATTTGAATCTAATAGTATTTATGTGCACATTCATCAAAATGTGCTCATTCCTCCTCCAATCACATTTTGACAAGTGGCACAATGCATTGGTCTATCTTTAATTCCACATTCATCCTATTTCACATTCCTCCATCCTTATCTCCTATAAATAGAGAGCTTCTCTATTGATTTGAGGATCCACAATTTCATCCACAATCCATGCAAGCTTACTATACTCAATTTAATTTGCAACTTCATTGATTTTTATTCAAGTTTCATAGTTTTATCAAAGTTATTGGAAAATTTGTATCAAGGAATCACGAATCATCATCAAATATCATCAAATCACATCAAGGAGTTGGGAAAGGGCAATTTTCCACATCAAAATGACACTAATTCCCCCATGGGATTGAAAGTTTGCTCATTACATAGGATTCAATTAGCTTTTATTGTGTTGTTCTTCATTTTATTTCCTATTTTGATGTTTCAATCTAATTTCATGGAGAATGTTGATTCTAACTTGCATTTTGATCTAATCTTATGTTTGTTCTTTGTGTTTGTGTAGGTATAGGCTCACCATTCACAATATTCCTTATTGACTTTTCTTTGAGGCATGCGACAAGAGAGCAAGTGGACAAGAGCACATGCATTGTTATTAGGAGAAGAGTGTATCATTTCCAGATAAAAGAAGACAATAGGTTCGTGAATTCTACATGCTATTGCAAAGAAACTTGTAGAAAATTCTAACTTGGGAAAAAAATGTGAAGGGTAAGAACCATTATCCTCTCTAAAGAGAATTTTGCATACAATTGAAAGGGAAAGGCTAATGTTGAACATACACTGGAATACTGAGAGGGGGATGAATCAGTATTCTATCAAATCTCAAACCCTCTGAAGAAAATTGAAACTTAAACTTTACAACACAAACAAAAACATGAAGGATGAACACAATGCACAACATCACAAAACATTAGATGTATGTGGAAAACCTCAAAGGGGAAAAACCAAAACGAGAAATGTTGCTAGGAGCTACTATCCTAATCCAGCCTTACAAATGAATAACAATTACAACTTTGTTTTAGGGCTACAACCCAAGGAAGCTACTACTCCATGTAAATAGGTTTTAGGGTCACTCCCAAGGAAGCTACAACTCCCCACAGACTTTGTTTTAGGGCTACAACCCAAGGAAGCAACTACTCCCTGAACTAAGAACAAACTCAAAAAAGATTATAGCATGAAAATCCTTCCACTACCTAAGTTTGACAATTAGGCTCAATCCTTTTGATGATTACAATTCTGCTTTTTCCCTTCTCTTTTGATGATTGCAATTATGCTTTGACAACTCTTTTTCAATTCCTTCCAATGTCTTCTTTATAGCTTACTGGATCATTGCTTTCAGCCTTCAAGAATTTTTTCCTTTGGCTCACTACCTCCAACAAATAGTTAGGCACACTCTTCACTTCCCTTTTGTCACAAAAATATGATCAACTTGAATTCATACAAGATCTTCCACTTTGGCTCTTTCTCTTTCAATTGATTATACGAACATCATAAAGCATTACATATCCTCATTGACACACTCAAACCTAGATCAACTAGGTTTACAATATATACATGATATTACATTGATTACATTACATATGATGGCCTACAACAAAGAATATTATTATTACAAGTCAGCCAAAGATCAAACAACAACATGAAATGTGTAGAGGGAAAGACCCAAAAAGACTACACACAACACTAGGAAGAGGAACACGCCTTGTGGATTCCAAAACATGCTTAACTTGGTCCTAAACATTCTTCACACCTTTGATCTTTAATGAACATCATCTACATGCTTCACAAATACAAAATAGGCTGGCCTTAAGAAGAAAACATGAAACTTGTAGCATGTTAGCCATTACAACATAGACAGTACACATGAATGATTAAGCATTACTTGCACTTCTCCCAAACAAGTCAACATGACCCATACAACACATTCAAACACTCCTTGAACTCCTTGAACTCCATGAACTTGTGGAGTACACCTTCAACATACCCTAGTCGGCCAGGCAAAAGCATAACTCAACAACACCTTCATTCTGAACCACAACCTGTTCTAGAGAAGCTAGAAAACATCTTGTGGAGGAACAAAATACATCACATGATAATCAAGAATACTCTCATACAACCATTTCACAACTTCAAGTAGCAACAAGTTGGAACAAGCCAACAAACATTGAAACCAATCACCAGACAACAAAGTCCTAAAATCTGTCACCTTCAACTTTCTTAGTGGAAGGACTAATGATATGAAACTTTGGATATAGTACCTTCACAATACTATAAACTTAACTTCTGAACCACATAACCATATCTACAAACACAAAGGAATGCAGAGCCATCTTTTACACCTTTGAAAGTACCTTCATCGAATCAACATAGTCTTCAAACTGTCACTCACAATCCCATCTTTCTGGAACCCAAATGAACTGAAACTTGGGTCACACATGCCTTGGCACACCATAAAGTTATCTTCCAAACCGTAGGATCAAAGAATCATCAGTGGATAAATGTGGGGCATTTATTAGAGACTCTAGAAACCAAACAACAAATTGCAACACTCTTTTGATATCAACAACTTTCTTACATCAATGAAAACCACATTGCAACAATCTCCAACATACTTTTGACATCAATGACAACCAATCTTATCAAGCTGCAACAATCTCCCCCTTTGTCATTGATGGAAAAACTATCCTCACACCACTTTGGTGCACAATCTCTCTCCCCCTTAGGTGCACATTTCTCTCTCCCCCTTTAACATCAAGGAGAAAGGGAAAATGAATTTTCTCTCTCTTTTCAAGCACAATTCCTCCTCTTCAAACTCTCCTTTGATGTGAATTCTCTCCTTGAAACAACTTATAGGCTCCCCTTGTCAGAAAAAAACCACTACCTGCTCCCCCTAAGAGGTAGCTACCATCAGTCTAGGAATAAGGATATGGCTTGAATTACTCCCCCTAGACAAATGCATCAACTATGCATCTAGCTAGAGGAAAGAGAGGAAATTACCCCTAACTTCTTCTTGAGATACTCAAATGTATCCTTTGCAAGTGCCTTTGTGAAAATGTCTGCAATCTGATCCTTTGTAGGTACATATTCCAATTTGACTTCTTTATCTACAACCTTCTCTCTCAGAAAGTGATACCTAACTGTTATGTGCTTGGTTCTAGAATTCATTGGATTCTTGGAAATATTTATAGCACTTGTATTATCACATAGAATTGGAATAGGCTCTGTAGACATCTAAATTTTATCACTTCCATATGATCAAAATCATCTACTCTATTCATCTATGACATTAATAGTGATTAAATAATTGATTTAATTATTATTTCATCTTTTGCCTAAGGTTCCTAAAGTATGTAATTAAATAAATTAAATACTTTACCTTACACCTTTTCTTCTCTAAATTAAATAAATGGAATAATTTATTTAATTTAGTCATTTCACTTACTTGGATTAAAACTAATTTTTAATTCCTCTTTTTCTCTCTCCTTGTCACATTCTCCATAACCCTCTTTTAATCCAGATTAAATTAATTAATCTATGATTAGGATGTGCACCACTTAATCAAGATTAGTGTCACATCCTCCATAATCTCCCACTTGCCTCTAATCTCTCATTAATTATTCTAATCCTGTGTTTGCACAATCTTAATCAAAGTCATTAGCCACATTGGCTTACCTTTTCTGGTCAACCTTTCCACTTGCCTTTCTTGGCATTGAGTCTCTTCCCCATGTGAATTTTTAATTCACATTTATTCACCCAAGGCTCCTCTCTTTCCCATGTGAATTTTTAATTCACTTTTATCTTTCCAAAGTCTTCCTCATCCCCATGCAAAGTTCTAGAAGGCTTGACTTGTCACTTTACATGTGCCAAAGACTTCTAGAACCTTGGAATTGTCACATCACCCACATGTGACAAATCTCCAGTTTTTTGGAAACCCTCTCTTATCCACTAGATTCTTCCAATCATTGTGAATTTTTAATTCACTTTTATTCTTCCAAGGAATCTTCTCATCCCCCAAGGTACTTGTCCTTCTTCCACCTCATGTACTTCTCTTCCACCTCATTTCCACATCATTTCACCCTAAGACATATCACATTCCACATGTCAAGATGTGAGGGCTTGTGAGTCCTTGACTCACCATAGCCCTTCATCTTGATCTTGTTGGATCAATCTCAACCGTCAAATTCTCTAGAGAATTCAAATTATCCTATAAATACCCCCTCATTTCGCTCATTTTAGGGATCAAGTCTTTTGCTACCAAACTCTTGCCAAATTGTCATTTGTAGCATTTTAGCTTTATCCATAGCATTTCTCATCAATCCATCTTGCATCTTGCATCCATTTAAATCCATTGCCATCCAAGGAGCACACAAGACATCTAAAGATCAAGGGCCAACCAAGGAAGGAGCAGCATGAAGGTATAATCAACAATCAATTTATCTTATCTTGCTTTCATGTTTACTATTTCTTAGGCTAATCATTGAGGTGCCCTTTTCTTATGTTAGTTCTTCTTGCATCATTTTAGCATCTCACATTAGGACTTGACATTTAAATAGGATCACATTTCTGGCACACCCGGTGGGACCCACAAACAAGTCTATTTTCTTCACATTTGTTGTTGTTGAAGATTTTTGCAGGTTTAGGTCACAAAGGGGTAGACTTGCCCTCGCGGGCGCTACAGAGGGGCGAATACGCCCTCTTGTTCCGATGTTTTTGATAGTTTTTACTATAGAAGTGCGGATACGCCCCCATGTTCGGACGTTTTTCCTAACTACTTTCTGCAGAAGTGCGGATATGCCCTCGTGTTCCGACGTTTTTTGCTAACAGTTTTTATTGCAAAAGTGCAGATATGCCCCCGTGTTTCAATGTTTTTTGCTAACTGTTTTCTGCAGAAGTGCGGATACACCCCCGTGTTCTGATGTTTTTTTTTGCTAATTGTTTTCTATAGAAGTGTGGATACGCCCCCGTGTTCCGACATTTTTTGCTAATAGTTTTTACTGCAGAAGTGCAGATACACTCCCATGTTTTGACGGTTTTTGCTAGCTATTTTCTGCAGAAGTGCGGATATGCCCCCATGTTCTGATGTTTTTTGTTTTTGCTAACTGTTTTCTGTAGAAGTATGGATACGCCCCCGTGTTCTGACATTTTTGACAGTTTTCTGCAGAGGGGCGGATACGCCCTCCTGTTTCAGCATTTTTCACAGCTAACATTTGCTTGCAAGGCCTTTATTTCATTCAAATTTTAAAGTTTTCCTTACTATTTTATCTACTCACTTAGCATAATTAGGGGGAAGTAATACTTGCCGCTTGTTGTGTCTGTTTTTCTTTGTGTTACCCTAAGGGGGCATTAGTTTGTTTTCACCTTCCCTTTTGCATTTTGTGCGGATCCGGGGGGGTAGTTGGAAACAATTAGTGTCTTCTTCTTAGTGGACCTACTTTGGGATTTCATCACCCCAAGGGACGATCCCAACCACGCGTACCAGCGGGGTATAAAAAGGGGGGAGAGCCAAAACTATACCCCAATCCAGTTGCGTTGTAATTGGCAAAATGTCGAAGCTAGGGTGATACCTAGATATACTTGAAGGGTTGGTTTGAGCCTTTCAGTATCTCGCTGGGGTTCCTAACTCACGCTTGTGATAGACTGGTGTTCACGGTTGTGCCTCATGTACCGAGCGTATATCGAGGACTCCCTAGAAACCTTGTTCATCCTAGAGTAAGACCTTTGTTGGCCATACCCCTTAATACTAATCATAGGATTGTGCTTGTTCAAAGTGTCTTTCTATGAAAAAACAGTAAATTTTGATAAGTAAAACCTTCCATTTTCCAAAAAGATCACTTCAACAACACATCTTCCATTTGCATTCATCATCATCCCTCAACACAAAATCCCTTAAATCTTGTTTTAGGACTTATCTCCTGAATTGACCAAGGCGTTAAATTTGATCATTATCCTACATATCAATCCTTGTATTCAACCTAATCAATCCGCTTCTATCTTGAGGCAGATTTGTGTTGTAATTTGACGTTATTGGCCCAAATCAATCCCCTTCTATCTCAAGGCGGGTTCGGCGCCGTGATCATTGATTTAGCTAGCTCAATCCGATCAACCAATGTCATAAGTCACTTAGGGTGATTTCTAAATCAGGTTTTAGGATCCCCTCCATCAACCAATCCTTATCCAAATCATCAAATTGATACATCATCAATTGATCCAAACAATCCAATCCTTATCCAAATCATCAAATTGATATATCATCAATTGATGCATCAATTTATCCAATTGATCCAATCCAATCTATCCAAATCCAATCAAAATCCCATTATCCACTCAAATCAAATCCTTATCCAAATCATCAAATTCATACATCATCATTTGATCCAAACAATCCAATCCCAATCCAAATCATCAAATTGATACATCATCATTTGATCCAAACAATCCAAATCATCCAATTGATACATCATCAAATTGATCCATCAACCAATCCTCATCCAAATCATCAAATAAAATTGATACATCATCAATTGATCCATCATCCAATCCCCATATGAGCTTCCAATACATCCTAGTTCTCTATCCATCATCTATTCTTTGCTGCCAATCTGTATCCATCATGAATCTTTATCCCCCTCTCGCATGACCAATAATAGTAGTCAAGGGGAATCCTAATTTCATTGATGACAATAACGAAAATCTTGTTGATCATGAAGATTGTTATATAGATCCCCTTGACGCTATCATTTCTAGCAAGCTCTCTCCAATTGTCTCCAAAAATACCACTAATTCTTTGAACTATCCCACCACGCCTTCATCCGCATCTAATAACAGTCCTTATGCTACCCTTGACAAGGGATATCCAACATCCTCACCATCGACATATTCATCATGTCCTCCCTTTCAACCTCTATCCTACCCAACATCCATATCCTCCTCTCCTTATCATCATCAACAATCCCAATACCTCTACCTTAATCCCACATCCCAATCTTCCCATCCTAATCCAACACCCACACCTTCCTATCATAATCCCCCATCCCAATATTCCTCCTATCCTAATCCACCATATCAATCCGCTTATCCTAATCCATCATCCCTATCCTTCTATGCCAACTCACCATACATTTTTTCCTATGGTGGTTCACCACCTCAATCTTCCTGTTCTAATCCAACATCCACACCTTCCTATCACAATCCCCCATCCCAATATCATTACATTAATTCCACATCTCCCCATTCTAATCCTTCATCCACATCTTCCTACTATTACTCACCATCCCAATCTAATCCCACATCCACACCTTCCTACATTACTCCCCCTTTCACCACAGTATATCTTAATCCTCCATCTAAACATAACTTACCTAGTTCTCCAACCACTCGTAGTCCTCCATCTAGTCCCATCCACTCATCTAATCATAATCCTCCATCTCCTCATAGTTCTAAATATAATCCTCATTCACCCATCCACTCATCTAATTCTCCAATCCCTAACCCTAATCCCCCATCTCCTCCTAGTCCTCCATCCATTTCCATCCCCTCACCTAACCCTAACCCACCAATTCCTCTTCCTAATCCTCCATCTCCTCCTAGTCCTCCATCCAATCCCATCCCCACATCTAATCCTACTCCTAATCCACCAATTCCTAATCCTAATCCACCAATCCCTAATCCTAATCCTCCATCCATCCCTGATCCTCCATCCATTCCCATCACTCCACCTAATCCTACATCCCTTCCAAATGTCGCCCAAGGAATCATGACAGAAGAGACGCAATTCCCTCCCACTCTATCATGTACTGTCACTAGTGATGAGTCCCTCCACCATCCTACACCTATCCCTCCCATCACCATTCCTGACACCGTCCAAATGGTTGAGCCGGTCAAACCCATCGAATCCATTAAATCCCCATCTTCTACTACTAGATCCACCCAATCCATTGCAGACATCCAATCCCCTCCTCCCAGTCCTAATATTCACAAAATTCAATCCCATGATCTTCATGCATCCTCCATCCTCCTATCTCCCCCAATTGAGGAGTCCCTCCAACACTCGTCCATCATCATGCATCCCACACAAGTTGAGTCATGCCAAGAGCTTGATCCAAAGCATACAAGCATATCTCCTCCTCCAAATCTAGATCCTACCATCCCATCCACTACATCCCAAGATCATAATCCCCCATCCATCGCATCTCATGATTCCTATCCTCAATCAAGTCATGATCCTATCCTCCCATACACCCTATCTCAAGATCATACTAGCTCATCCACTCCATCCCATGATCCCCTTTGCATTCAAGAATCAATCACTCCATCTTATGAGCCCTTATCATCCACTACCATAAATCTAGATCCCATCTTACTCCCCAATTCCTCTCCTAATCCCTTATTACTCATTCCTCTTGATGCAACTATCCCTCATCTCCAGCGCATGATCCTTCATCGCCCATCCCAACGCCACTTTTGTATCACCTTGGTCACATTACACTTATCCATGGTGGCCTTCTTACAGAAGAAAAACAACACGTATGCACCACCCTACCTCTTCCTCCTACTAATGTGCTCACATCATGCTTCCAAGAGAATAAGCATCCTACCATAAATCACATGCTACAAAACATGAACTATCAAGGAAAAGGTTTAGGCCTTCATGAGAAAGGTACTTTAGAGCCCATCCAAGTCAAAGAACATCCAGGCACACATGGTCTTGGATATATCTCCCAAAACCTGCACTTTAAAGATGTTGGTACAACCTCCGTACATCCTAAACGATCCTCTTCTAAAGGCACAAGAGATACTTTCCATCGTTCTACCAAGTCATTTGCCACCATCCCCCCTCCTCCATCATATTACCTAAAAACAACCATCCATCTTCCTCCCTCATCCTCTCAATCCATTTTGGGTCCTTATATCCCTCCATCCATCATTTCTCATCCTCCATCTACTATGGGTTCTTATAGCCCTCCATCAAACCCCACACATCTTCCATATACACAGTCCATTTTGGGTCCTTATATCCCAAAATCACCCCCTCCATCTTATCCTATTCATCCTTTCATTCATCCACCCCCTCTCCCTCGTACACAACATAAAAATCCTACCTTCATAACTCCTAATCAGGATCAACAATGACACATACCTACACATTCTCCATCTACACATAATCCCTATAACCTACCTCCATCGCTCCACATCATCCATCTCGTCATACCTATCCCCTTGATACTAAAAGAACTTTGGATGCCAAAGCAAAAATGTATAAATGTAAATGTCCACATGAATCTAAAGCTCCTCATGTCCCCTTCAAAAGACATGTTGAAGAAAAGAAAAATCAAGTGCAAAATCCAAATCAATCCAAAAGGCCACAAAGGCCCACCAAAACAAAAATAAAAACCATGTGGATCCCAAAGAAAAAAGGTGCCATACCTTCAATTGAAAAGTCTATAATGACATCCAAAGTTTCTATTCCCCCACAAAATCATTCACCTCCTCCATCTCCTAAATCTATTTCGGGTCCCTACATCCCAAAAAACTATCTCAACTCCTCCATTATCGCCACCCTCTCCATCCATTCCTCCACCTATCTTTTCACATCCACCACATGTGCCAATGTTGGTCTTGAACACCTTCCCCTATCACACATCCACTCCATCATTCCATCCATATACTTTTCTACAATCCATCCACTACCCCCCTATCTTCCCCATCCAATCCCTTTGATTCATCCTCTTGCATAATCCATTTCTTCTACTAAGGTTGTACCAACATCCACTGGTCACTTTACACATGGGCTCTTATTACCTCATATGGATCTTGATGCTTTAGTCCTTCATCCATCTCCTTATCAAATATCCTCCAAATCCGCATATCCATATCCCTATCTTTATCCATATTCATCCACATCCTAGTCCAAAAAATACAAAAATAAAATAAAATCAAAAAAATCAAAATAAAAAAAAAGAGAAAAAAATCAGAAAAATACAAAAAAAAATAGTAAAGAGAAAATCATTCGTCCAATGGTGAAAACTTGGAAAACAAGGGCCTTGGATAAGTACCATGATAAAAACCTGGCAAAAAAGCATCATGCGTAGATTCCTCATCTAGTCTCCTTCCACGATTAGGGGCAACATCCACTTACACATTCCTTGCCTCCATCTCCTACATCTGCCTATCTTTCGCATCCTACCCCATTTATCCCACTCCCTCCATCTTCCTTGTGATCTTGATAAATGTAGGGGAAAACCTATATACATGCTTTGGACACCTCTTGGCATATATTCCCCTCATCCATACACTATCATATTCCTTATCCACCTCTCTCTATCTTCCATTATCCGTGCATCCTATCCACCTCTCTCTATCTTCCATTGTCCATGCATCCTATCCACCTCTATCTATCTTCCATTGCCCATCTCACTCCATTATCCACCCATCCTGCTATCCCTCTGGCCTCGTCATGCATGATGCATCTAGAGTGTGGGCATCTCCTTATTTGCAATCGGGTCCTTGGAGACATCGTCCATCCATTCTGCCAGGTAATCCTCTCCATCTCCCCATCCTGCCCATCCTTATCTCCCCATCCATTTATCCATCCAGTCATCCCTTCCATCTACCAAATCCTTATCTTCCTATACTCTCATCCATAGGTCCTTTTCGTCCTTTTATCCTTACCTACCCCATTCCTCTATCCTCTTATCCTAGCCTTACATCTTTCTAATATCCTCTCAATCTTCATCACTCATCTATCCATCATCTATCCCCCTATCCTCACATCTTCTTATCCATCCATCCCTTTCCCTCTATTTTCCTCCTATCTCATCATCCCTTGTCATTGGTATCTCGCTATAGGCTACCCCCATGCACTCCAATGCCATTCACATCCTAATTTGTCCCTCCTATCTATTTCCTACATCTTCTTCCTATCCTATTACCCTTCATCATTCATCTATAAATCCTCTCATCCTCCCAATTCATCTTCTAATAATCTAGATCACTATCCCATCCCTAAGCTTTGCATAACCCACATCCAACATATCGACCATCCCATTCACACGGCCTATCTTGGCTCATCATATCTGCTCCATCCATTTATCTTGGTCATCTCATCATCCCTTATCCATTGTCTATCATCGATCTCTTGTCGAACTACATTGCCCCTGTGCTTTCACATAGGCAAGGTCGATCATTTGATCCACCCTCGAGGCTTTGTCTTTTGTCTGTCTTGTCATCCTCGATCATCTGTCTTTGGCCTTGTATTGAACTACGTCGCCCCTGTGCTCTCACGTAAGCAAGGCTAAATCATTTGGTTTGCCCCTAGGGTATCTTTCATGTCTTTCACCATCCCCATTGGTCTTCATTGTCCTCTTTCCGCTTTTATCCCTGGTCTTTTATCGAACTATGAGGGCTCTGTGCTTTCACGTAGGCAAGGTTGATCTTTGATCAACCCTCAAGCCCCTAGGTCTTTAGGGTGTGTCTATTTTGTCGCCTCATCATTTTGTCATCTTTTCATCCTGTCATCCTATCGTCTTGTCGTGTCATCAAGTATGTCCCTATCCTAGCTGGTGCTTATAGAACAAGTTCATTCATATCATGAGATCCAATCAGTTTTTGGTATCTTGCGTCATGTTGATCAACCCATTTATCCTCCATCTTTGGTCTCAACAAGATGTATCCTTCCTAACAGACCGCATCAACCCCATCCATCCTCTTGATCCTATGGAAAAGGACGCTTGAAATTGATTCTAATCTTTTGATGCTTTTGAATTTTGTTTATCATTTGAGCTCCCTATCATCACTTGTCATGGTTGCCTTGATCCATCCTATCATGGTGTGCTTTGACTAGTGGACATAGGGGCGCATTTTGATCTTTTTTATGTTTCTGTCTTCTTGGTTTTCCCACGTAGTACCCACCAAGACTCTTACGGTCTTGTGTTATGTTGGGGCATCCTATTGTGCTTATGGTTATCCCAATACTTGGCCTGACCAATGTCTTTGTGACTTTGGGGTGTTGGAATAGCCTTCTTGTCTGTTGTGTTTGTTTTATGCATTGGACACTAATCTGCCTTAGTTCTTCATACCCTGGCACTTGGTGTCTTATGCTATAGAAAAAATCAATGCTCTAAGGATGGAAAATTGCATTAGGATTGCATTTCATGTTCTATTCCATCATCTTTCATTTACCCCCCATCCCTTCCTGTCTTTCCTCCGTCACTCTTCATCCATCTCCCGTCCCTCCTGGCTGCGGGGCGGACCCGCCCTTGGCCGTGGGGTGGACCCGCCCTTTGCCAGGGCAGACCTACCCCTAGCCACAGGGCAGAGCTGCCCCGTGCTGGGGCGGAGCTGCCCTTCTACAGTGGGGAAAATCCGCCCCTCTGCAGGAAAACAACCCATTTTTTTTCCTTCCCAGGGCTGCCATTTGCAAACCATGTGTCGGCTTGACTTCGTTCAAAAGGAAAACTTGCTTATTTTTTCATGCTCTTTCCAACCATACCTTTCATTTCTTCCTATTGAAAAGTTTTCTGGGACCCCTCTCTTTTCCCTCCCTTTTTAATGGGTATTTTTTACTTCTTATTTACCTTTTTTTCCTCAAACTAATCCCTTCCCTTTTCGGGGCCGCCATTTGCAAACCATTTTTCCATTTGACTTCATTCAAAAGAAAAAGTTTCCTATTTTTTCACACTCTTTCCAACCATACCATCCGTTTCTTCCTATCGAGAGGTCGCCTGGGACCCCTTTCTTTTCCCCCGTCGCCCTCTCGAGGGGGCATACCCTTCCCATTTATCTATTTTCCTTGCCATAGTCAACCCCTTCCAAGATTGGGGCATGTTCATCCATTTCCCCCATAATTTGGACAGCTCAGGTCCTCCTCCCCATGCTGGGGCATCATCTTCCGATTACTTCCTGTATAGAGTCATTTGCACTTTCTTTTCTTTGAAGCACGATTATTCTAACGGTACTTCAAAGAGGGGAAAAATGTAGACATCTAAATTTGATCATTTCCATATGATCAAAATCGTCTACTCTATTCATCTATGTCATTAATAGTGATTAATTAATTTATTTAAACATTATTTCATCTTTTTCCTAAGGTTCCTGAAGTATGTAATTAAATAAATTAAATACTTTACCTTACACCTTTTCTTCTCTAAATTAAATAAATGGAATAATTTATTTAATTTAGTCATTTCACTTACTTGGATTAAAACTAATTTTTAATTCCTCTTTTTCTCTCTCCTTGTCACATTCTCCATAACCCTCTTTTAATCCAGATTAAATTAATTAATCCATGATTAGGATATGCACCACTTAATCAAGATTAGTGTCACATCCTCCATAATCTCCCACTTGCCTCTAATCTCTCATTAATTATTCTAATCCTGTGTTTGCACAATCTTAATCAAAGTCATTAGCCACATTTGGCTTACCTTTTCTGGTCAACCTTTCCACTTGCCTTTCTTGGCATTGAGTCTCTTCCCCATGTGAATTTTTAATTCGCATTTATTCACCCAAGGCTCCTCTCTTTCCCATGTGAATTTTTAATTCACTTTTATCTTTCCAAAGTCTTCCCCATCCCCATGCAAAGTTCTAGAAGGCTTGAATTGTCACTTTAGATGTGCCAGGGACTTCTAGAACCTTGGACTTGTCACATCACCCACATGTGATAAATCTCCAGCTTTTTGGAGACCCTCTCTTATCACTAGATTCTTCCAATCATTGTGAATTTTTAATTCACTTTTATTCTTCCAAGGAATCTTTTCATTCCCCAAGGTACTTGTCCTTCTTCCACCTCATGTACTTCTCTTCCACCTTGTTTCCACATCATTCCACCCTAAAACATTTCACATTCCACATGTCAAGATGTGAGGGCTTGCGAGTCCTCAACTCACCATAGCCCTTCATGTTGATCTTGTTGGATCAATCTCAACCGTCGAATTCTCTAGAGAATTCAAATTATCCTATAAATACCCCCTCATTTCCCTCATTTTAGGGATCAAGTCTTTTGCTACCAAACTCTTGCCAAATTATCATTTGCAGAATTTTGGCTTTGTCCATAGCATTGCTCATCAATCCATCTTGCATCTTGCATCCATTTAACTCCATTGCCATCCAAGGAGAACACAAGATATCTAAAGATCAAGGGCCAACCAAGGAAGGAGCAGCATGAAGGTATAATCAACAATCAATTTATCTTATCTTGCTTTCATGTTTACTAATTCTTAGGCTAATAATTGAGGTGCCATTTTCTTATGTTAGTTCTTCTTATTGCATCATTTTAGCATCTCACATTAGGACTTGACATTTTAATAGGATCACAGTCTCATCATACTTTATCTTGATATCCTTCAAAGTTTACTTCATCCACAACACTTGAGCACAACAAGATGTTGCAACAACATACTCTGTATCTATTGTTAACAAGGATATTGAATATTGCTTCTTCCTATGCCATGAAACCAAGTTGCTTCCTAAAAAGAAAGCACCACCACTGGTACTCCTTTTATCATCAACAAAACCAACCCAATCATCATCAGTGTAAGCACTCAAATAAAATTTATTTCCTTTTGGATACCATAATTTGTAACCTAAAGTTCTCTTCAAGTATTTGAAGATTCTCTTGAGTGCCTTCACATGAGATTCTTTGGGATTAGGTTGAAATACTACAATAAAAAATATCACATGCATAATATCATGTCTTGAAGTAGTTAAGTACAACAAGATTCCAATCATAGATCTGTATAGAGTCTGATCAGCTAGGGGAGACTCATCATCTTTGCTCAAATGACAACTAGTTACCATATGAGTACTCACAGGTTTGCAATCTTCCATTCCAAACTTCTTCAACATCTCATTGACATACTTTTCTTTAGAGATAAAGATACCATCATCTAGCTGAGAAATTTGAAGACCAAGAAAGAAAGACAACCCACCTATCATTGACATTTCAAATTCCTCCTGCATTTCTTCAACAAAATTCTTACAAATTTCATCATTTCCACCAAAGACTATATCATCAACATATACAACAACTATCAAAATCCTTTCATCCTCAATTTTGAAGTAAAGATTACTATTTGTGATACCTTTCCTGAATCCTTGTTGAAGCAAGTACTTATCCAACCTTGCATACCAAGCCCTAGGAGCTTGTTTCAGACCATATAATTTCTTTTTGAGTCTACACACCATGTTTGGTTCTTTCGATAATCGGAATCCATCAGGTTGCTCTATGTAGACTTCTTCCAAATATCCGTTTAGGAAAGTTGATTTGACATCAATCTAATACACTTCGAGGTCCTTGTAGGTAGAAAAAACAAGAAAATTTCTGATTGCTTCCATTCTTACTATCAAAGAAAAAGTCTCCTCAAAATCAATTCCTTCTACTTGTGAATAGCCTTTGCAGACCAACCTTGCTTTGTTTATGATAACTTCTCCTTCTTCATTCAACTTGTTCTTGAATACCCACTTTGTTCCTATCACATTTTTGTTTGTAGGCCTTGGAACCAATTCCCACACTAACTCATTCGACCCCAATTTCCGATGAAACCTTCCGAAAAAAGCTATATAATCAGATGTATCGTCGGGCACTTGTGCAAATTTTCATTTTTTTTAATTTTTACCTCGACGTTCATTGGAATTTTGACGAACCATTTTTTTGTCTACGTTTCAACCTGCAAAGTTAAATTGTGGCGGGCATAAATTGAAATGAGCTTGACTATTTATTGCGACAGTATTTTGCTCGACGGTTTTCTTGGGGAAAATCAGAAGAAACTCAAGAAGATATCGCTAGGTTGAGGGTAGTCATTGTCTTTTTCCAGAATTCATTTGTGAAGTCAGATTTGTACTTGCAGGTTTGAAAATAATATTTTAAAGCAACATCTCATCAGATTTCATTTTTAGTCTTGTGCATTTTTAGAATTTCATTTCTAGATTTTAGACCTGGCTTCACAAATTCTTTATAAGGGAATTGTTTATAACTGATGGAAAATTCTTGATGGATTTGGACAAAGATTATATTTGCAAGGTTTCAATTTTAACCCTAATGATCAATTTGCAATAGATTTGGAAGCCATAGCTAGATAATATCAAAGGTGTTGGTTGTTTTTTTACTGTAACCAAGTTTATCTTCTAGATACATAGCATATAAAATCTCAGATAATACTGCCTTAAAATACCATCAATCTATATTCTAACCCAATACTATTTATCAAATCCTTATATGAACATAGTCACATATAACCTCACTCAAGCATTTTAATTAATTCCTTGAATTAAAGCCAAAATGAGAATTACACACACCATAACAGTGAGATGAACAAAATAACCTTTGATCATTTTATTCAAGATAATAATATATTCATACAATGGAGATACATGACCTTGAAATGAGTAATTTTCATTCAGATGCTAGTACTGTCTTGAAAATTAAGTACCCATGAAACTAAAACCTACAACAGAATGACACCAAACCTAAGAATAATATCTTCACTATATATCAGGCTCTTTACAAACTCGCTTTGCAACTTCAGTTAGACTTGACCTAAAGAAATCTAACTTGCTAACCTGTATTTTTGGTCTTGAAATCCTTCTTATAGGGAAAATGAAGGAGCAATAAGCATCGGACTAGAAATACACTTGTCACTGGTCACTTGGATCGCCTTATGACATTTCAAAAATTGGTTACTATAGCTGAGTCTTTGGAGAATCTTCTTGTTCATCCCGTCCACTAGAGAATAACTGTTGCATTTGCCAAACTTTAAAAACTTGCACCAAAACTGCCACCAAGACATAGCCAAAATTTGTTATAATCATAACCGCTGAGCTGTTAACTGCCGGTTGTAGACTCTGTCTTATTCTTGTTCAGTTAAGTACTTTTCTACCCATCCTTGATATTCCTCATCTGTTGGCCAATTAAAATTTACCACCTAATTTACCTTGGCATTGTAAGGTGTATACTTTATTGCTACTTGATTCGCCTCCCTTTCAAAAGATTCCAAAAATGTGCTAGTGTTAATGATTTTATCCATACTACTCATTAGCATGTCATAATCTGAGTCATCACAAATCAATTTGATTTGTGCATTGATGATTTCATCTACCCTGTCCTGCCATTGCTGCAGTGATCTAACATTTCCTTGGGCATCTACAATATCTGGTAAAGATGTGTCACTCCAGTCACCAAAACTCTTTACCAACTCTTTAATCCTCCTGCTGAAATCATCAGGTAAGGCCTAGAAACCTTGCAGTGACTTCACAAAGTCTTGAGTAGGCCTTAATTGTTGAGGCCTATTAGCTACATTTTGAGAATTTCATTTCTAGATTTTGTTGTGCAAGTTCAATATTCTAATTTTAGGAGTCTAACAGTTGGAAATCATTGTAAAATCAGAATTTAATAATTTCTAGAATTAGCATTTGAAAGTGTTTTTTGGGGTCATTAACTTCAGACTATATTCTCTTTTGCAGGGGTGGTTGCATGCCAAATTTTTTTGGTGTAAAATATCATAATTATTATATTTTGTTACCTATGTATGATTAAAAATTATTGGAATACGTGTGAGTTTGATATTTTTTGAAGATCTAAATATTCAAGCTTGGTAAAGAAAAATCATGTCAGATAATATTAGTCTAGAACAAAATGAAGAGACAGTTGCTAGATTGTGGGCTATATTGAAAAGAAAGGGTGATGGGAAATGTTATTGTCCTTGCAATAATTGCAAGGGCTTAAAGATGAGAATACTTTTAATCACAACAACTAAGAAACATTGTAGGCAACATGGTCACGTTGAAGGGGGGCATGATTACCATCCATTGGTAAGTTGTTCATTATATGTGTTTATATTGATTGAATTTATAAATGTTTATATTATTTTAACATTTGATATATATATATATATATATAAAATCACTTGATCATGATCATGGTTTATTTGTGTCTGTCATTATTATAAAGGTGGGGTGCCCTAGGGCACACAATATGAATTATCACGGCCCAGAGAATGTGGTTTTGCAAGCGGAGGAACATGGAGCTATGAATATTGAAGATGAAGTTAATCATCCTATGCAAGAAGATGATAATGCACCAGAAAACACAATTGAAGATGATGGTACAAATACATTGATCCATGACACATGTAGTGGCACATCTGATCATGTTGATCGAGATGAATTTGATGATGTTCATGATTTACCTGTATTTGAGAAGGCATACAAGCCCCTTTATGAAGACTCCCAAAAAACTCTTCTCTCTGCTGTATTGTTGCTGGTGAACTTGAAGGTTATGAATGGTTTATACAACATAGCAATCTCACAGATGTTAAGGTATGTCATATATGTCATTTTTTTTCATCTATTTTAATTGTTGTTAGTTCATTGCTAGTAAATAAAGGATGAAGTATGTACCTTTAATATTTTTTATATTAAAAAAATATTTTTTGTTGTAGATTGATTGGTGAATTTTTGTTACCACCATCAAATATTTTGCCTCGCTCATACCGAGATTTATCTGGCATTATGAAAGATATTGGAATGGAGTATCAAGCAATAGATGCATGTCCCAATGATCATATTATATATCATAAACAACATGAATTTGCAACAGAATGCCCAGAATGTCATATCAGTAGATATCAAACAGATCAACTAACAAAAAAGGTGCCTCGCAAGGTTCTTCGTTATATTCCCATTATTCCACGTATGCAATAATTATTTAGGTGCGAAAGCTTAGCGCAATTTATGGATTACCATGCACGCAATAGAAGTGGAGATGAGATTCTTCAAATGCCTACGGATGGTTATGCATTTAGGGACATGGAGGAAAAGTGGCCACACTTTAAAGAAGAACCTCGTAATCTCAAGCTTTCATTGGCAGTGGACGGTGTCAATCCATTTGGAGAGCTGAGATCTATTTACTCGGTGTGGCCTATTTTTTTTATCAACAATAACATTCCTCCATGGATGTCAATAAAGAGGGAGCACATAATGTCGACAATGATTGTTCGAGGTATTTGTTTACATCAATTTTATTTAATGTAGTAGCAGCTCATTTGTCTTATTTGTTGCATAATGACTTATATGTTTTTTCATTTAATAGTCATGTACATGAATTTATACATATTGCAATAAAATGGTTATAATAATTATGTAATGTTTATGTTCACTCAACTAGGTAAGTACCAAGTTAAAGATATGAATGTATATATTGAGCCTCTTATCGACGAGTTACTAAATTTATGGAATGGCGTCACTATGTATGACGTATCTAGACCAATAGGACAAAGACAATTTCAATTCCATGCAATGCTTGTATGGACAATTCATGATGCCCCAGGGCTAACACATTTTTCTGGTATGTTATAACGTTCGACTACATGATTTTAACGATATTTAATTTTATGAAGTAGATATCATGCATGTTTTTTAAATAATCTATTCATTATATATAATTATAAAAATTGACATATTTAATCCAACTATATATGATTTGCAGGTCTTCAAACAAAGCAAAAATTTGCATGTCCAATTTATGGTCCAAAGATGAAATCATGTCGTTCAATAAGTTTAGGAAAGCAGGTGTTTGATGAGTATAGGCACTTCCTCCACAGAAATCATAAGTATCGAACTACTGAAAAACATCTTTTCAATGGGAAAGAAGAGACTACATCAAAACAACGAAGAATGACACCTCGCCTATGGAAGTTGGAATATAATAGAATTAATCGTCAAGATTATACATCGGATCAAATTGTTTATCTATCATTTATGATATGTTTTGAATTTATATTTTTATATTGTGTTGTGTTTACTCATGCTGTAATTGACAATGATTGTCGTTGTTAATTTGTTTAACTTATATGCTTCATGAAGGTCATCAAGGCATTAATGGTCGGCTTCCATAGGGACTGAAAAGTTATCCTAGACAATTTAGTAGGTTGCCCTACTATGAGAAGCTACAAATTGTGCATTTGTTTGATACAATGCATATCAGAAAGAATATGACATAAACGTTATGGAAAATATTGGATGGAAGGCATGACAAAGAAAAAATTGTCAAAATTTGTAGTGACATTCAGGAAGCCAGTCATGCAATGAAAAATGTCATTCAATTAAATAGCGATGGAGACCAAATTAATATAAGTGCCCTTCCTTGGTTATTAACGGAGCAGCAAAGAAATGCTATAAAACAAGTCATACGAAAAATTTGATTTCCCACAAGATTTGCTACGAACATAAACAATATCATAACAAAGAAAGGTGAATTTGGGTCAGGGATGAAAATGCATGATTGGCATACCTTCATTAAGGTAATTATTCTAGTATATTATATATATATTTGTATACTGCATTTACTTTTCAGTGTATTATGTTTACTACTTTTGGAAAAATATTAATGAAAAGATCATTTTATAATTGCTGCAGTACGTTCTACCTTTATCTCTCCCAGACAACTTCGACAACAATGTCAAAAAAGTTATATATGATCTTGAAAAATACATGAGGTAAGTAGTGATATTTGTTCAATTCGTTGTATATTTTTGTTAAATCTCATTAATATATTTGTGCCTTGAATCACTTGTAGATGGCTATCATCTAAAGCAATCCATAAAGAAGATATAAATTATTGGAAGAGAAGAATTCCCTGTCTAATATGTGAAATGAAAAAGTGTCTACCTTTGAAATTTTTCAATGCACAAGAACACTACTTCATACACCAAGTTGAGGAGATTGAATTGTGTGGACCTGTACACACAAGGTCAATGTGGATAGTTGAGAGGCACTTGAAATTTTTGAAGGCTTTGGTTAGACAGAGAGCACATCCCGAGGGTTCTATGGTGGAGGGATACATGGTATACCAGACCATGGTGTACATTACTGAATATCTTCCTAAGTTTGCAGGAAAGATCCATATAGATCGCATTTGGGATCCCGACTCCATTAAAAAATTCGAAGGGGAGTACCTGATGGGGAAAGGTAGATTGAGGAAAGTGTCAGATAATTATAAGATGGTCATGGAGATTAATTATAATACATTTTACATTTGGTTTTTATGTATATTGTACTTATTTAATTATTAATCTTTAATATTGATCAATTATAAATCAAGGTCGTATACCATGGTAATTAACTAATTATACGTCGTTTGTGAATTTCAATTTTTTTTGATACAGTTAGTCGAGAGTGGGATGCACTACATTTGTACTTCACAAACAATCTTGATTGGATGACGGTATGGATTGAACGATGTCAACAATCTGGTCACGCATTAACATTGGAAGGTGTGGCTTCATTGGTTAAAGAAGCTCATCGTAATGTAGATTCCAATGTTACACCAAGGGAAATTGATTTAGCATATGGTTTAAGAGATAAACAGGTATTTATAAATATATTAATCACCCATATTATTTAATTATTTTGAATTATATTGATGTATATATATGTTGAGATTTTTTTCTTTGCATACATTCGGCCAAGAATAAATATGTTTATCAACTGATGATATTGCAATAAGTTTTGCATGTTTGACATATTGCAGGTGAAACACCACAAGGCTATGTGGTGCAATGGTTGTAAATTTCGAATCAAACATTTTGATGACACGAATAAAACTTGTGATTCTGGGATAACTACAGTCTTCCAGGTGACTAATGCTTCATCTAGAAGCAACATACATCCAAAAGTCTCAGAAAATCAATACTATGGGATTTTGGATGATATACTTTAGTGTGACTTTAAGTCCTTCAAATTATTTATGTTCGTCGTCCTATGGTACAGGCTATGATTGAATGAAAATGATCCCGAGAGAACTATTATTGAACATGATAATGGATTTACCATGGTTAATACAAGGTATTTTGAGCGAGCTGAAAATGAGCCCTATGTTCTTCCAAGCCAATGTGAGTAGGTATTTTACTCAGAGGTTCCAGGTAAATCGAGTTGGTCATATGTTGTTAGACATGATCCAAGAGGAAGGCCGGTAAAGTATAATGTGGTGGAAGAAGAAGATACTGAAGAAATAGAAGATGATGTAGATGATGATCAGGATCAACAGTTAGTTGATGATGTGCCTGACGAAGATGTCGAAGAGGAGGAACTAGATCATGATAATGTAGGAGTTAATGTTCATGAAGATGATATCCATGTGGATGATGACATTATCGAAACTGATATCAATGACGATGATGATGATATGACCAATCCTTACAATGTTGAATCTGGATCGGATGATACAGACAAAGAGTTGGATGAAGAAGAAGATCAATGACATTGAAATGTATGAGTTATGTGATTGCATTATCTATTTGATATTAATTTATTGATAGAATTATATTTGACTTATGTGTATACATAATTAATTTATGATGTTTTTAATTTTAATTATATTTGAATTATATTAGAATATGTTCAGTTAACAGATGTAAAAAATAAAATGGATAAACCAAAAGATGAAAGCATGAGACCACTGCCTTGTTGGGTGTATGGAGTCTAATGAAGATCTATAAAAGTGTAATCTATGATGGAAATAATTCAAAGTGTTTGGCACACAGATGTAGTTTATAACTTGTATAAATGTGCAAGTAAATGACTGACAAACTCTAGTTGAGATAGAATGACAATCCTAGTTATGTGATTCTTCTTATTGATCCAATTAATACTCTTTAGTTACTATGATTGACAAAACAAATACTTGGTCATGGCGACATAAGTCAATAAAGTGAGCATCTCGGTGAGACGAAAATCTTTCAGAGTAAGGTGAAGAACTGTTGGCCCGATTCATTAAGTCTAGGCGATAGTTTTTCGGTGAAGGTCATGGCAATAAAAAAGCAGAAAGAAAGAAACTATCGGGGAGACTTGTGATGTCGAGGAAACTACAAAATGTCTTAGTGGATGGGTGAATGTTTAATAGGCGGATCGGCCAGAGGTTTGAAATGTCTTACCGATGTGATCTTATCGGCGAGACATCAAACGGGTCATACCGATAAAGTTATACACTAGGAGAATGCGGGTTTGTATTACTTATCGGCAAGACAAAAGGTATCGGCATGATGATGTGAGGTCATCTCGAGCTAAGTTACCTTTTGCCAATTGGAGAAAATTAAATTCTATCTGAGAGACTTTGGTCGTCGGAGAGAGATTTCAAAACACTGGCCGAAGCGCTATTGGTCTTGCCGATAAAGCAAAAGGAGGGCTCAATCGGTAAGACAAATGATGCCGGGAGGAGTTCATAAAAGTCTTACCGACCCCTCAGGTTACACCGATAGAATTGAGCATGCGGAGATAAAGGGTATCGATAAGATGATGCTCGTTGTCTTTTCGAAGAAGAGGCGTATCAGTGAGACATGTCACCGCAGGGAGATCTAAGAGACATCACAACGAGTATTATTCTGTCGGCAGAACAAATTGCTTAGTCTCAGTGACATAAGTCGATAAAGTAAACATCTTGGTGAGACAAAGTAATTTCAGAGTAAGGAAAAGAACCATTGGCCCGATTGATTAAGTCTGAGCGATAGTTGTTTCAGTGAAAGTCATGGAGATATAAAAAGCAAAAGGAAAGAAACTATCGGGGAGACTTGTGATGTCGGGGAAACTGCAAGACGTCTTGGCGGATGGGTGAACGTTGAACAAGTGGATTGGCTAGAGATTTGGAATGTCTTGTCGATATGAGCCCTGATGTGACAACGAGAATTTTGAAAAAAAAAACTTGCAGCATTCATGTCTCGGTAAAGACATTAATGGCGCCACGAAGCATAGGAGATTTTGCATATTAGGGTATGATCAATTGAAATAATTGTCTCACATAATTTAAAGTGAAGGACAGTAAGGGAACCAACAGAGAAATTAAGGCATTCACCTGGCTTGAGTTTGGAAGAAGTTACAGTAAGTTTCTCGTCCTCTCAGAATTCGTAAAAATTTCAATTATGGAAGGCACTGGTTAAGGAAAACTAAAGGGAAGAAAACCCGAGGGGGGAAGCCAATCAAAAGAAAAAAAAGCAAAAGACTAAGTTGCAACCAGAAGGTACTGAAAGGAAGCTAAATCAAGACCTCATAGACCAGTTACCTGGTTCTGGACCTAAAGCTAGGCGTTCTGCACAGCTCAAAGCGGAAGTTGACAAATTGGATGACAAATGCAAATTTATAGGTGATGTTTGGACTCCGATTAGAGGCTATGAGTTATTCAAATTCCATTACCATAGGAGAAATCACTTTGAGCCAGTATGCAATCCATGGAGGCTCAATTTAGGGAAATTAGTGTGCCCTAATGTTTTTATTGACGTCGAACTGGTAAAATTGCTGGCCAGACACTATGATTCGAAAAACAAAGCTATATGTGATTTGTCAAGGAATCCATTGATACATGTATCTGAGAATGCAATTGCTGAGGTTTTTAGAATGGAGGGAATATGCAATGAGAAAGTAGTGAGTGAAGAGCTCGATAGTGAGTTCAGAAGGATGGACACCATTTATAAAGGGTGGAGGTTACCTCTGCACAGAATTAGGTGTCATGGCAAACCTACTCCAATGGAAGATAGTGAGGGGCCACCCTTTCATGTAGACCTCTTCGAACCTTACCTAAAATATACTTACTACTCAGTGGGACAGGTATTAGGGATGGAGGTACCTAAGCATATGGCGATTGTGCCCATGGTGATTGCTGCAAACATTCAGTATTATGATTCCAGATTATTTGACTATGCTGCACATGTTTTTAAGGAGCTGGATGCAGGTTTGATGGCGATAAAGAGTGGTGCTTTTGTTCTCCATCTCAGAAATTACTCACTGCTGATGCACTTAGTGTTGTATTTTGGACAAGAGTTAGGTTTATGGCCCTAGGAGCTGAGGATTTCACAATCCGAAAAGGAAGGTAGGCTATTACCTATTCAATTATGGACTGCTGTTTGGGACAGCAGGTTTGCCAATTCAAATTTCTTGCATTTTGAAGAATTCTTTGTGAAACCCTTGTATAGATTTTTTAGCCATCCTTGTGATTATTCTTTATCTGAACAAGTAAAAAGGTTTCTTAGGCCTATAAATTAAAATGGACCAATTAACCACAACTGGGGGGATTGGTATTGCTTAGAGAATGCCATAATGATTAGGGTTTATGGCTTTGAGGATACACCTTTCATTCTGCCCAGAATTGTCCCGGATAGAATTGCATACCTAGAAATTGTTAGGCAAATGGATTACTCTAGTGTTATGAACTTAAGTTCATATGGGAAACAAGCTTTTATGCCCAGTACATTGTGTTTTAGTGATTTCACTGTATTAGCCAAGGAAGGTTATGATATGATTCTGGACAAATTATTGCACTACAACATGAGAAGAGCACTAGTGAGAAAGAACTTTGATCCAGAAGGGTATATCCACTCTGCCAAACAAAAAGTAAATCTCAGAGGGTACCATCATGTGCCCTTTAAATCTGATGACATAATCAGAAACCTGGAGGCAGAGGAAGCTGAAATTATTATTGAAAAACATAATCAGGAGTTGGTGGATGCTGAGTTGTTATCCTCCATTAAGGTGATTTTAGAAATAGATAGGCCACAAAGCTCATCTAGGAAAGTTTCAAGAATAAAGAGTCAGGAGTATGCCTATGTTGCCAAAGAAACATATGTTGAGGAAACCATGGATGTAGATACAAGACATGAATACTATAGGTCTTTCATATCAGATAATGAATTTATAAAGACCTCGAAGTTTAAGACATTTTTTTATAAGAAAAAAAGGAAATAGATAAGGGGACAGGTTGACAATGTCACTCCAGGGAATGAGGATCAACTGTTAAAAAGATTAAAGGATGAAGTAGACAAAGAGATGATTGACATGACCCCTAAAAAAGGGAGGGAGTTGCTTGAAAAGGCAGGTGTTATGATTTTTCTAGGTTTGGATATGAATTTTGCATTAGTTTTTGATAGTTTCTTAAAAGATAACAATGCTACCCACAAGCTCAGTATAGAGAAGGTGACGGAGGTATACACAGGATCAAGATACAATCCTGATGATGAAACATTGATGATTTGGGCCTTGTATCCTCCTCACAAGAAATCAATTGTTATTGATACTGAAAAGACATTCAGACATGTCATGACCCTGAAGGCTGGGGAGGTTGATCCTATAGTGACTGCTGATATTGGGATAAATATAGCCAAGTTGAATAAAGCCAAATCCAAGCATTGATAAGGGAAAGGGAGATGTACAAAACCAATAATGAGAGGATGTTGAGAGAGAATGAATGCTTGAAATACTTGGTAGGTGGTGTAATAGAACCAACAAGGATGCTCACTAAAGGTGAGAGTTCACAGAAAAAAGACCGTTGGGAAGGTCAACTGCATACTCTCAAGGGAGAATGGATGCATTTTCTGCAATAATAAAAAAAGGTAGGTTGTTTTAACCACTTGGTTAAATAAACTCTGGGGAAAACATTCACAGTACGTAGATGCAATAAAGGAACATAGGAGAGTGGATAGCAGAATTCAGGAAAAAATTGAGGAATTGGAGTAGGACACTCCTAGTAATGAAGCTATTGAAAATGCCAATTGTATTATGGATAGGCATAGGGATTTCTTTGAGGAGTTACAAGGGGATATGCAGGGATTGACAGAGGCTGCCGAAGATAGATTGACCAATTTATGTGATGATGAAGGGAAAATGAAGGAAGCGACTACATGGAAAAGTGAGTGCGAAATAATACTCCAAGGGATGTTGGAGACAACCACTGCGAAAGATGTGATATTGGATGCAACATGTGAGCAAAATGAGCGAATGATAATGATGGAGATTGTGATCCATGATGCGTTGGGAGATGCCGACACTCATGAGCGCGAGGATTATACGGAGCATATGTCTGCAGTCCATTTGTGGCTTAAGAGAAATTAGTTAATAGTGGATTTGTGAAACCTTTTATGCTTTAAACCTTTTTGAAAAGGCAAGTCCTTTTGCAAATTGATGTATAAGTATCCGTTGTTGGATAAATGTAAAGGGGTAGATGATAGAATTAGAATAGGATAGACTGCTGTAAGCATTAAATTTTTAGAAATGATGACATTCAAGGAGACTATGTTGCATGTATGAACTTTGAAGGAGATAATGAAAGACTGTTGATTTAGTGGCTTCATTCTGGTATCAATTGTTTGTTGGATTCTTGCGATTATTTGATTGTCTCCAATTTGATGTTTCTTGGTTGTTTAAATTGAAGTATCAAGTATATATTCAATTTATCAGTACACATTTGTTGTTTCTGTGTGATTTGGTTTATTGGATTCTTTAAAGAAGAATTAAAATTTCTTTCAATAAATTACAGTAATCTGGGAATCCCATTTGGATCAATAAGAAGAACCAGATAATTAGATTTGATATTCTGCCTCAAGTAGGGTTTATCAATTACACTCTTGCATGTTTATACCAGTTGTAAACTCATAGTTATATGCCAAACAATTAGAGGACCTGCTAGATAGAAAGCATTCATTAAAGGCTTTCATTTGACTTTGTTTTACCCAATAAGGCACTGGTATCCCTTATTTATATTACATTAGTTTTATTCATTTCATTTAAAATTTCTTAATTGAACATATTAATTCATACCTTGATATTGCATATACAATTTATACCAAAGTAGGATCATATCTTTCCACTGTTAAATTGCCATTTGTGGATAGTTAGATCAAGTAGGAAACATAAATTGAACATATTAATTTAGTATAAGAGTCAACCAATCATAAGGAAAACATAATATGAAGATGAATTTTCTCAAATCTTGTGGTTGTAGATGCCCTTTTGAAATCTATGCAAAATGTGGGAGGATAGACAAAGCTCATGAACTATTTGACACAATGCCTCGAATAATTGTAATCTCATGGAATACACTCTAATTAGAAAAGTCTCATCACTGCCCTCATAACAATCTATCAATTTGTTTTAGTGTCTATTGTGTTATACCCAATTTGGGACATGGGGTATAACAAAATAGACACTAAAATAAATTGAGAGATTACAATTTTTTGAGACATTTTGGCAAATAGTTCACAAGATTTTTCTATCCTTCCACATTCTGTATAAATTTTAAAAGGGCGTCTACAACCACAACATTTGAAAAAATTCATCTTCATATTATGCTTTGATGGATGTCTATACCTTGTTCCAAATGTCCCATATTAAGGAAACCAATAAGGATTTTGGTGAAGGTTGTGGAATTTTTCTTTGCATCTACCAATTGCATTTCTTTGAAAGTTTCTAAAATCTTTTCAACAAATCCATTATGTGTATATTCTAAAATCATTATAGTACACAATTTCACATTTATTTGGATTTGCATCTACCAATTGTATTTTCTTGAATTTCCCTACAATATTTTCAATGTAGATCTATTTTGTGGATATCTTATAGTCCTTGTAGTCCACATCACTTTGTTTTTTGAAGAAACTATTACCATATATTTCTTATTTATGTTCTAAATTGGATACATGTTTATAAGTTTGATATTACAATTAATAATATTAATTTTGGCAAGACATTCAAAGATTTTGTTGATTTTAAAAATATATGCATCCCAATGTAAACATGACAACAATGGAAGCAATGATTGTAACACATAATTTTTGATGTAGTATCCAATTCAAAGGATCATGTTACAATTTAGGGTTATGATTGGGTATTTAATTAGGGTTAGGATTTAGTGTTCGGGTTAGTGTTAGGTTTAGAGTTAGGGTTAGGGTTAGGAAAAATAATGTTAGGATTAGGGTTAGATTAGGGTTTATGTTTTATGGTTAGGGTTATATTTAGAGTTTTGGTTATGGTTGGGATTAGATATGAAATTAGGGTTAGGGTTTAGGATTACAATTAGGGATTATAGTATTAGGGTTATATCTAGAATTAAGTTTTAGGGTTATTGTAATTATGATCAAGGGTTGTTTTTATATTTGGCTTAGAGTTGGGGTTAGGATTAGGGCCAGGGATAGGGCTAGGGTTAAGTTTAGGGATAGGTTTAGGGTTATTAGAGTGAATGCAACTAATTAATAAAATAAAAAATATTTAGGGTTAGGTAATTAGGGTTAGGGTCGGGGTTAGAGTTTTGGTTGTGTTTAGGGTTATAAAGATAGGATAAAGGTGAGGGTTAGGGTCAAGGTCAAGGTTTCGAGAAAAGGGTTAGGTTATGATTTGGATTACCCTAAACTCTAACCATAACCATAAACCTAATCCCAAACCTAACCCTAAAGAAAACACATAACCTAACCCTAATTGTAGTGTTTAAGGCTAGGCTCAAACACTATATAACCTAACGCTATATAACCTAACACATAACCTAGCACTAGAAAAAATTCTTCTCCCAAACAATCTCCTCTACTTCTATTCACGCCTACTAGAGTTGCAACATTCAACATTGGTGCTTCAACCATTCATTCAAAGCTAATAATTTGAAAGCAGTGTTCATTTGTAATATAATTAATCATTTAACAATATTTTAATTATTATTAATCTAATACAATATTAATATTATTAATAATATACCAATAATATTAATAATCTAATATAATTACTATTAATCTATAGATTATATATAATCTTAATATATCAAATATATCATTATAATTCATATAATGTAATATAATATTGTTATATAATATATTAATATTATAAAATTACTATTAATCAAAGTGCTTTAATATTTATGTCAAGTTTTAGTACATTATATGACATGTTACTAAAGCGGCTCCAAGATGCACGTGCTCAAAATCGACGGTGATGTTATAATCTTGATGAAAAGTTGCTTGACGGTTATGTTCAGTGCCGGTGACTACTATGAATGAACACAATTGCGGATGGTGGAGATCAACGGTTGCCCGCCCTCGCATGATACAAAGATGCAAGGTGTTTATTGATTGCGATATTGTGGGCGAGCACCACGTGTCTTTCCTTGGTGATGCATAATGTGGTGGGCCCTTGGTTTTGAGATGGAGATTACATCAGCCTTTTGAAGGCAGTCATTCGATAACTTCTCAAACACAAGAAGATGGGATTTTGGCCCTATTAGGAGAAGAATAAAGAACAATGGAAAAGATTTAAAAGTTGATTGTCAACATGAGAATGTATTATACTCATGAGGTAATAATAATTAAAAAATAAAAATGAATGTTATTATTGTAAGAAAAAGGATCACATAGTGTGGAATTGTATAACTCGAGCCAATGATGTTCTTGAGGGAGAACTTAAAGAAAAATAAAATGATGTTAGCTTAGACTATATATATTTTTTTGTTTCAATCAACATGTTTTATTGTGAGGAATGTAAAACTTAACGGAGGGTGTTGGAATATTAAGATTAACATTAATAAATTCACCTTACTAACTTATTAAAGGTGCTACTTTTCGTAACTCTATAGCCCAACTATTCAATGGTCATTTTTCTAATGACTCCTTTCTCACTCTCTTGGAGGACAAACGTGACATTATTTAGGATATTCAATGCCTAGATATTTTTTGGAAAGCTTTAAGGTCAAATATATAGTGGCATAAAACTCAATGTTATAGGAAATCATTCTTAGCCAAGCCCAATTTGTTCAATTCCTATGGATAGAAGGGGGTTGATCATAAGGAAGTGTTGAGATTTCTAAGCATCTCTTTTACCTTTTAGGTTTCTCCTTCCTCTTTAAGGAAACATATCATTTCTAGAGCTGAGAAAAATTATCATATTAAATTATGAAGCCCCTTTCTTTGGCAAGGAGATTCCATGTGTGTTCAAAAATTCTTGTTGCACACATTTCCATTACTTATGTTGCTAAGAACCTTGCAAATCCTCATATTTGAAGATTGAAAAAATCCAAAGGTATATATTATGGCCTCCCTTTAACCAAGGAAAATGGTTTCACAAAGTATCCTAGGAGTTTTATTATTTCCCTCACGACTATAATAGGCTTGGCTTACTTTATATTCACTACTCTAAATGGCGCCATAATAGGCTTTGCTTGCTTTATATTGACTACTCTAAATGGCACCATAATTTTTTAATATTTAATTAACATACTCTAAAACCTAACTAAAGCAGGTTGTAGGTCGTCAAATTGGACAAGTGAAAGGTCAATACCAGCGCTGAGGAAGATTTTGGAGGAGTGAAAACAAGGTCAATACCAGCACCGATGAAGAGTTTGGAGCTAAAACAAGGTCAATACTAGCGCCAAGGGCCAGGTTGAGGGCACTCAGGGAAAATCGACGACCAAGGGACAATGAGTACTGTAAGTTTGGCACCCCCATTCTCTTTAACCTGCAATTTTCATGCCTAGTTTCCAAAGATCTTCTTGTACATTGGCCCCCCCATTCTCGTAAAATGGTATAAGATAAGATAGAAAAAAAAAATAGCTTAGCATTTCACATTTTTATAGTGATTACTAGAGGCACATAGACCAATTCTTCATAATAGAAGAATTTGATCATACTTTTCCAATGATGGCATTATGAGAAAACCTTAGGTTAAATGAATAATTCCTAGCTAAGTTCTTGAAATCATGTCCAACCGTATAAGAGAAGACCACTGCTATGTGTACTTGGATAACATGGAGAAAGGCTCTTTGGGCTCTTTCATCAATCTACGTATTGTTAAATTTTAACACCTAAAAGTGAGAATGAAGAATCTTTCCTAGAATGGTGGCCAATTATGCTTCTCAACACCTAGATTACAAAGTCCTTGTCAATATCATTGCCATCACAATTAAACCTATTGCTTGAGATATAGTCATAGAGGTAAACAAATTGGCTTTCTTGATAGTAGATACATTCTAGACTATTCAATCCTTGCATCAGATATTTTTGAATGGGCCCAACAAACTACTCATGATGCCCTTACTATTAAGTTAAAAGTTTGACAAGGCATATGATTGCATCATATGTCCTTTCATTTATAAAAGGCTCAAATGGATTTATTTTCAACCGTAAATTATTATCACACATTCAAAATTACAAAATACCAGTTAATTAAGAACATTCATTTGAAGGTGATGTCGTCATGACCTTTGAATGAAGAACCTTCATTCAAAAATGATGCCATGTCAAGACTTTCAAATGAAGGTATTTTTTATTTTAAATATTTCATTTCCAAAATGCTTTATAAAAGGAACCTTGGCATGAAGGACCTTCAAATGAAGACCTTAATTCAAAACAATGAGACATAAGTCATTTTAATACCCACTCCAAAAAGGTAACGACCGAATATATCTCACCTAAGGTTTTACATGGAACATTAGGATTTATATGAAAGCCAAGGTAAAACCCAACCTTAGGTTCCTCCCAAACAATGTAACAAGCCAAGACAAGGGCAAAACATAAATGAAATTTAAAGAACTTGATTTTAAACTCCATCAAATCCACCATGATGCACACAAATCCACTGAGTTATAGTTCCAAGACAGTGGGTGGATTGGTGGATGTCATTTCTATTTAGCCCTCAAACCCTTACACAAGTACAACAGGGCAGTCCCTGTATTTGATTGTTTAATCCCACAAAACAGTGATTGAGAACTTCAAAACAAATGCAAATGAAAGTGAACACACATATTTATCCACACTAATGATCTCAGAGCATTTCAAGCTTGTATGGATCCATACAACACAAAAGAACTTTGAAAAAATTGTAAAAACATAGAAAATTGCTTCAAGAACGTGGTATCTGATATGAAATTTTGGTATCAACTCCTCCAACAATTGCAATGGGATGGGAATACAATATGATAGAAGTTCGATAAAAAATGCATCATTTGAAGCATAAAACCAATATGCAAAGATGAAATAAAGTGCTAACCCCTTAAACTGAAAAAAGTTTCTTTTAACTTTAAGTTTGTTGGGTAGCCAATTATTTTAAGTTATCAAATCCTACCATCATACATAATCAAAATGTTGTTGTTTCAAATGACTATAAGCACTAACTTTCACTATTTGAAGATGTTGAAACCTTGTCATAGAGAATTAGAACATTGATGCGACCACTCATCCTACCTTAAAACATAGCAAAAGTCTCCTAGCAATTAGACGTAGGAAGATTTAAGATGACTTAAACAATTTTTATTGCCAAAACATAAACTTATGATGACTTTACCAGGCCTAGTACACACTCCCTCCCTGTTAACCACTTAGACATATGGAAATTAAATATAAATTTGCTACTATTTTTAGTCATGTAGGTGTCCAATAAACCATTTGGTGATGTTTCCCTTCAAGTTTATTTACTTGAATGAAGAGAAAAAGTCCTTTGATTACAATTAGAGAATACATTTGACACCTTGGTTGTGTAACTGGTGGACCATAGTCACATTTAACACTTGTTACAAAGTTTGGGAGTTAAAACGTTAAGTAGATTTGATTTGTGATAGACACATTTGGACGGTAGTAACAATAACTTGCAATCTATCAAGACTTGATTACCTTATAACCTGTCAATTTATAGCGATGAAATGATAGATTAATCATAATGTCACCTTCGGATCACATCACCATGAAATAACTTCATCCAACATCCTTATGAGTGTAGGTACCATGAAATAGGTATTTGTCAGATTTGTCTTCCTCAAGTGAGGGAAATTCAGGAAGAGAAGAGGAAAGTGAGACATGTAGTAGGTCTAAAAGAGGGAGATCAACTAGAGGTCAAAAGATTAGAAGAAAATTCCGTAAACGCATGGAATTTTTTCTTGCTGAAGGGGGGTCATGTTCTTATGATGATGAGAGAATAGGCAACATCGAGGTGCCCTTGAGGTACAGACATCTACAGAAACAATGGGTACCCAAGGAACTTCCTCCAATAAACACTGATCTTTGTGTCAACGAGAGGATATATCGCATAGCACCATCGTCATTACATGGTTTGGGCCTATTTTGCATGGACAACATAAAAGTCTGTTATGAAAAATTTACTGAGTTGATGGAGTATGTTGGACCCTGTTACAGTTACAGAGATTGGATACAGCTGGTTCGATATACATGAAGTATGCAAAGGTATGCACTATCAGCAAATTATATACAACTAAAAGATAAGGATCAAAATAAAGGAGTGGCTAGGTACATTGACGGGAGGCAAAAAGCATCAGGGAATATTGCAGGGTTTATAAATAGTACATGACCTAGGTCAACAAATAAGCAACCCAATTGTATATTCGAGGCGCGAGAGGGAAATCGTGTATTTGTATGTGCGATAAAATCAATAGCTACAGGGGAAGAGTTGCTAATCGATTACAATTTGAATTGCTTAGATACAAACACAATTACTATGGGGGTGGTATGTACTATATATACCATTTTACCCAACCTCCAATTAATGACTCCAATATACCATTTTATTATTATGTTTTTTTCGTAAGTCTATTGGTTTCATTTCGGTAATGTTTTTTATATTTAATTTTTGTCATAGCAGGACATTGATCATATGAGGAAGGCTTCAGCCCAGAGCGCAGATCGCGATCCATCTTCAGGCACTTCTATCCAACAAGTTTACCTCATTGTAATTGTACAAATTAGATACGACCAAAATGTTTTATTATTATGTTTTTTTCATGAGTTTATTGGGTTAATTTGGATAATGTTTTTAATATTCTTGTTGCAGTTGGCTGATCGGGGAAAGGCACCAACAGTACAGGAGAGCATCCATATGGAGGTGTAGTCACTATTATGTGATAATGACATCGCATTTTCCACAAACCCTATGGATATGATGATGAAGGCCCCAAAAAAATGCAATCAAGAAATCCTTCAGTTGGTATTCGTAGTGCCTCAAACAGATGAGATAAGAGAAAGGGTTAAAATATTGTCCGAGAGAGCACAAAACTTTGAAGTAAGCTGTCATGAGATCTTTAATTATAACATAAGTTCATTCATGGTTTTATATTTTGTACTCTTTTATGTCATGAACTAAAATATGTGTTGTTTTTATAGGATTATTTGCATCCTCATGATCATGCTGCTGGCCGTGATAGAGGTACTGCAAGTGTTTCTCGGGAAATAGAGGATGGTACAAGTGTCAATCCTGATCTTCTTGCGCATACAACACATCATCCGACCCCATCATCTGTGCCTATATTGTTGTCTGAAATGTTGGCAACACATACCATGCAGATATTCGGTAGTCCACCCTCTGGCAACGAACACATGCCACTACATGTGTCAGTACCTGTGGATGCAGAGGCCACTACTACTGGTGATGTTTTAGCAACATTTCTTGGATCTTCTCGTATTACTAGCATGGGAAAATTGCCGGTCACATTTGTGGTGACCGAGGATTTCCTTCCCATAAAGATAGAGAAGGTCCCAAGTACTTTAAAATGTTTTAATTTTTTTTTTTTTTTTTAAGTAAGTGCTAACAGTGGGGATAGCGCCCTATTATATTGATTTACAAAATGGCAATATTTTCCTACATTATAATTGCTTGTTTATAGCCACTATATATCCGACTATATGCTTATCATGCTTTATGCTACTACATAGCTATATACTACTCCCAGTGCGTACCCCAGCTTTACTGCATGTTTCATTCTCCTTTTGTTGAACCAATCCTCATTTTGAACAAACCTTGCAAAGGCATTCATGCCATTGTTGATTATGCCCGCTCAATATACATCCCATGCATTGCCTAGGAAGCAGCTCATTGCCTTGGTCTGATGCTGCGAGCTGCTAGTGCATTCCTCCCCAGCTTCAACCTCCACTTCTTTATCGTCTCCCCCTGCCCCGTTTTCTCCAAAGATGTATTTCAGGGAGCTCACCATACCTTCTGTAGGCAGTTCCAAGATAGCATTTGCCACCGCTTCAATGTTGATTAGCGTAAAAAAACCCCCGAGCTTCTCCACTAGTACTTCTCTGGCACCCAGAACATCTATTAATAGTCTTAGGACTACCTCATAGATTCTGCCATTGCACCAGTGGTTCCCCTCCTGCAGGATCTCCTGGGTTATTTGCTCTATTGCTTCGATCACTTGCAGGGAACCGACTGAGAAAATTATTTTGCACTGGGATCTCAACGTCTCGCTCGAGCAAATACAGTGCACATCGAACTTATACACCAGTGTCCTTCTGAAGTTTGAGTCTGGAGCAGTGGCTTAACACCTTTTATCCCTCAGCTTCTAATAAATGCTTGCGCTTGTCCCATGAGTCTGGCACAACTTCCTAATGCTTTGGCTAAATGTTGCTCGAGTCTTATCTGTTATCCCATCCGATTGTCCCAGCTCACTGCTTTTTAGAGATTTTGGAGATCTTTCATCCGCCCAAACTGTCGGTGATTAGAAGTGTTGGCAGTTCTGACCACTGCTCCATGCAATTGTCAACTTTTATTACCTTTCCTTGATTTACTCCGTAGTCTGCTAGGAGGCCTACAACCTTGTTAGCTTCCCTATAGACATGTGATAGGGTATATTCATTTAACTTCCGAAGAAGGGATTTGATTGCTCCTATCCAATTGTCTAGTTTCCAGTTTGGTTTTTTCCCTGATGTGATTGCCTAAATGCAGATTTGAGAATCACCTTCTATTTCTACCGAATCAATTCCTTTCTTTATACAAACTTCCAATCCCAATGAGAGCGCCTCCATTTTTGCTATATTATTTGTGCACGTATCTAAGTTTTGGAAGCAGCACAAACACCTTGCCCTTCTGAGTTTCTAATTATACATCCTGCTCCTGTAGGAAATGATGTTTTTTATAAACATCTAAGTGATATTTCATTGGAGCTCTTTGGGCCCACCATACATACATGGTGGAATGCCCAAAATCAAGATTTAAAAGATGAGCTCATTAACCGTTTAGTTGTGTTGTTCGGTGATAAAAAATTCAACCGAACCAAGGTCCTTAAGAAAGCTAGTACCTATCTAAAGTATGTGAGGGACCAATATAGGTCACATTTAGAGAAGAAGAGAAAGTACGAGCATCCCCCCATGATTTCGGAAAGGGAGTGGAAGGAATTGGTGTCAGATGGAAAGGAGAAGGTTGAAAAGAAGAAAGGAAAGATACCACCGGGCCAAGGAAGGTATGTGATACTATCAACAATTTAATTATATACTGATTAATCTTTCTTTTTACATAATTTAACGTATTTCAAATTTTTCATAGGCTGCCCGACACATCGAAGGCAACAAAGGCAAGACTAGAAAAACAGGGGCAACACAAACTTGGCTCTGGTGGTTATATGAAAGTAGCCACATGATTTGTAAGTATCAATAAATGAAATATTGCATCCAAATAATAAATTGCAAACAATTTTGGTTTTATCACACCATAGAAGCAAAATTCATGATCGCATGCAAAAATGCAGGGCTTTGATTTCAACAAAGTGCCCACAGAAGAGGACCTGAAGATTGCCTTCAACCAAGGCTATGGAGCCCTGTCTAAATAGCTAAGAGTCTTGACTGGGAAAACACAATCTTCCATTGCATCCAACACGCAGGTAAATAAACTCAATAAAGTTTATTTCAAATTGAATACTTGTGTAATATGTTCAATATTAATTTCCACCATAATAATGTGCCTATTTGTTTTACATAGATAAGCAATGATAATCCTGCACATGACATTGGAATGCAACTTGGTGAGGGTGGAGCACAACTTGCTAATGAAGTCCATGGTGTGCATCCCAGTACTGGATGTATTCATGTGCTATACAAAACACATTATGGATTAATACAATTAAACATCTTTAATTGCATTTGGTGTATTAATCAATGCAACCTTTCGTGTTTCAACTTTAGAGCATGTAGAGCGTGATCAACATGTTGAGCATGATCAGGCTAGACAAGATCAGGAACATGATGTGGCTCCATCAGGTAAAGAGGACCACTCTAATGTTCTTTTAAACATATTTAATTGCAATTGGTGTATTAATTAATGTAATCTTTCGTGTTTCAACTCTAGATCAAGATTTAGAGGGTGTTCAACATGTTGAGCATGAGGCTATAAGACAATATCAGGAACATGATGTGGCCCAATCAGGTAAAGAGCACCACTCTGATATTCTTTTAATTAATGAAATACGTGTAACAATAATAATAAAACATATCAATTTAACATTTCTTTGCTATTGTAGTAGACCCCCCCTTGCAGCCACGTCCACGTTTTGAGTACACAACTAGGCATACATTAAGATCATGAGCAAAGCTCAGAACAACTCAAGGGGGGATAGATGATTTTGAAAATGATACTCCACTTCAGCTTTTTTTAGCTGCAAAAAAGAAACAAAAAAAAAAGTGATTGTAATCATATTATGACAGCCATATTTTTGATAATATGTAAAAACTGAAAAAATAAAATATGTTAATGAATGAATGTGAATATGTTAATGAATAAATGTTATATGTTAATGAATGAATGTTATATGTTATTAATGGATGAATGAATGATTAATGTTATATGATCGGGTATGGGGAATTGAGAGTGATGTGAGGGGGGGGGAAGGGCCAAATGAGCTTCCACCTTCACGTGGTTGGCCCTACTAAGTAGAGAATATTAAACTATTCTCAAAACACAGAGAAGCTCAATAAGGTAAGTAATGCACTTTTTAATATAAGAAATGCATCGTTTGAAGCATCAAACCAATCTGCAAAGATGAAAGAAAGTGCTAACTTTTCACTATGAACATTGTGTTGTGTGTGGATTTGGTTTCAAAGCTCTGTTGACGGAGATGGCTTGTATGACAGCCAAGAAAATAGTTATCATTATTGCTGCTACAAACATGCCTGATATCATCAATCTTGCATTGTTAAGGCCTGGCCGACTTGACTACTTTTATATATCGCCCAGAGTCACCCTGATAAGTATTTTGATCCATTTGTATCATCATCGATAAGAGATCATGTATCGCTAGGATATTCTATAGTTTCCCTGACGTGGTGAGTCTCCTCGATGATTATTCTTTCAATCTCAACTATGTCACCAAGATTCTTGCCGATGTAATCTTATCGGCGTCACATAGCTGGTCGGGTAGACATTCAGAACTTACTCCGATGGTATATGTCTTGCCGATATGCTTCCCTCATGCTTCATCGATGAGACAAGATGTGTATCTTATCGATGAAACATCATCGCTGAGACCAAAATCCAATCCTCTCGATATATCTTCTCAGGCAATTTTGATCACTGTAATAGTCTTGATCTTTCACCGATATGCCTATATTTCAACGAATAGTTTAAAAAAATAAAAATTGCAATGTTTTGTCGAATTTACGACGAACCGCAAAAAGCATCCAACGAATTTGCAATGTATCCAACGAATTTTCGCCGTAATGACTTGCCTATTTCGTCACGCGTTCGACAAACTTCTGTCACTATTTCAATCTAAATTATGTCACCAAGACTCCTGCCGATGTATTCTTAACAATGTCACATAGCTGGTTGGGTAGACATTCAAAACTTACTCCGATGATATATGTCTTGCCGATATGCTTCCCTCGTGCTTCGTCGATGAGACAATATGTGTATCTCACTGATGAAACTTCATCGCTAGGACCAAAATCTAGTCTTGATATATCTTCTCAGGCAATTTTGATCGCTATAACAGTCTTGATCTCTCAACGATATTGGCAATATGTCAAAATTTTGTCGTAATTGCGACAGAATTATGTTGTTAATCCGACGGTTTGGCAAAGGTATGCCTCCCATGATTCGGGTACTATTCATCACGCGATCGACGAAGTGGGCGTCGCGGTTCCGATGAGCTTGCGTCGTGAGGTCGACATTTTACAGCCCGTTGGGATATAAACGAAAATTGAGTGACGACACTGATTTCTGTGATTCGTCGGTCGGTCGACAATGTATCATCGAGATTCTGACAAACGACCGTCAGAAATTGGGGTCAAATCCTATAGTGCCAACTCTAATTCTTCTCAATTTGATTCAATTCTTCTTCCATTTCTTGTATTTATCCTTCATCTTTGCTAGCATCAAAAAAAGCCCTTGGTTTTATCTTTGATAGCAAACAAAAGTTTACTTGACCATTTTTCTTTGCAAGTCTTCTTTTGGTCAACACTCCTTCATTCCTATCTTCAATAATCTGATTCTCTGAATGATTTCTTTTGAACATATTTGGTAGGATTCTTACTATGTTTTTCTATTGTTTCTTCTTTCTCTTCAACTTCGTCTTCTTATTCTTCATATGGAGGTGCATCATATCTGAAGTCTTCTGTTTCATACATATTTTGATGTATATCTTCATCAACCTTGACATTTGTACTTTAAACTATTCTTCTCAATCTTTTGTTGTAGCACCTATATGTTTTACCCTGAGATGAATATCCCAGAAAGATAGCTTCATCAGCTCTTGAATAAAAATTCCCCAATGTATCTCCATCTCTTCTGATGCAAAATTTTCTTCCAAAGACTCTAAACTACCTGACAATTGAAGGTCTTCCATACAATAACTCATATGGGGTCTTAGTGTTGTTCAACCTTAACAATCCTCTATTAAGAATATAGACTGTAGCATGAAATTCTCTCCAATAAACATTAGGAAGATTTTCTTCCATCAACATGGTCCTTGCCATCTCTAGAATAGTCTTATTTTTCCTTTCCACTACCTCATTCTGTTGAGGAGTTCTAGCAACAAATAGATGCCTCTTTATTCCATTTTTTTCACAAAAACCATTGAACTCATTTGAAGTGAACTCACCTCCTCTATCAAACCTTAAGCACTTTATTTTAGCATTCATTTAATTCTCAACCATTTATTTGAAAATCTTGAATCTACTAAAAGCTTCAAATTTATCTTTCAAGAAAGTAACACATATCATCCTAGATAAATCATCAATAAAATCATGAAATACCTTTCAACTTTCATACATTTTATTTTGCCAGGTCTGCACAAATGAGTATGTATCAACTCTAGTGGTCTACAGGAAGAATGTTATTTAGAATTGAAACTTATCCTTGTATGCTTTCCAAATTGACATTCCTTACATATAATACTTGCATGCTTGTTTATCTTAGGCATATGTCTTACCACATACAATGAGCTGAACTTCACAAGATTGTCAAAGTTAATGTGTCCCATTCTCCTATGTCACAACCAACATTCACTTGCTTGTACTAGAAGACAAGTTCTTCCATTGACATCTCTTAGATTGTATATGTCACCACTTGTGAGTGATCCCATAATAGTGGTTTATAATTTTTGGCCAAACTGGACACTGCAATTATTATTTTTAACTAAATCTTCATATTCAAAAACCTATAGTGGTTAAACCATGAGGAATTTGAAGATGATGCAAACTAGAGTCTCATTACATTTTGTCTGTAGATTCTAAAAATATTATTTTCAAAATTTTTGGAATCAGATTGCACTTTTTTTTCCATCTCCCACGAAAACTAGTTTTTTTCATAAAAGAACATTTTTAAAAAGTGACACTCACCGTATACAACATAACTTTTTTTGTATGAAGGATAAAATTATAATTTTTTCGAATTTAGATTTGTAACTACGATATATAGCACTTTCATTTGGTCTCATAGTTTTTTATTGAATATTTTTTCCTTAATCAAGTTTCAAAGTCAAACCAATTGCAATTCAGACATATGCGGACTGTATACAACATAACTTTTTCTGTATGAATCGAAATTCAATTTTTTTTTTAATGGATCAAGGACATCAATACCCAACCCCAACATATTTTTTAAATTTTTATTTTGATAATATGCTATTTTTCCACATGTGCAGACCAAAGATCTTGATTTTCAGTGAAAAACCTATGTTTAATAAAATTAAAAAATAAAATACATAATAAAAGCAAACCATATTAAAATTATATTCGACGGATAGCTCATTCCGAAGACTATCATTATCTAGTTGGGTTTATGAAGTTTTCTGCATTTTCATTTTCAAATTGAGCTTCAAATAATAAGTTTTTACAAAAAAATTCAAATTTTTGAGGAGATAGTGGAAGAGGGGTGTTCGGCCGAACATAAAAAATATGTTCAGTCAAACCTATGTTTGATCGAACCCCCCTAGTATACATACGAAAGTCAAACAACTTTTCTAGGGTTTTCTTGCATTTTTTCGAGCTCTTGTGTAAACGATGATTTTCAAGCGACCCTCGTGCTTCCAAGCGTGTCGGCTGAAAAAGATAATTCACAGGTAAAAAATGATGAATTTTTAGAGAATGTTTTATATTTTATTTGTTATTGTTGCATTTGTTTTTATTGTTGCAAGTTTTTTCAATTTTTTGTGACAGATGTTTTGCATTTTGGAGGAGAATTTGTTGTTAGCTTGAATCAAACATTTGTATTTTGAAGAAGAAAATGGGACAAAAAGCAAAAAGAAAAAACAAGGCTCAATGAATTTTTTCAAAAGATAAAGAAGAAAATAGACGCAAACAAAACTTGACAAATTATCATAGAAGGAAACAAGGTACGTGTTTATTTCTTCTCTTTCTCATCAAATATGGGTAAATTTATTTACTTACAATAGTGGGTTTATCATATGTTTTATCTAGCAACAAAGAAAAATGCATCAAATAATTGATATATAAGAAAATCGAAGGTTCCTCATTTCAAATTTTTGAAAATGAAAACTCAAATACACATCATCAATGAGTTCTATAAAACTAAAATCTGCAAGTTATCACTAGATTTTATGAATCCTTATACTAAATGTTTTACTAGTTTTGATCTACAATATATTCTCTTTATTTATATTTTTTTGTAGCACCCGATTTTGCATCTATCTATGTTTATGTCCTTCTTTAAATCCTTATATTTATTTCATCCAATTGTGCATCATGAATTATATAGATATGGTAGAAACACCATCTTTCACCAATATTTCTCTCTCTATCTTAGTATCTCCCTTTGTATCAATACATGAAAATCAATAGTAGGGAAATCATTATGTATAACCAAATTGGATAAAAGAAGATGACACAAGATAATTCAACAAAAGAGAATTTCTAAGCTCATCTAAAAAACCTAAATAGTGATAATTAGTTGAGAAGGTGGGGATAGCTCAAACACTCCATAAACACACAAAAATTGGTAAAAATTATAAGTAAATTATAATAAATAGAATCATATTAGTTAGCAATAACTATTTTTGGATTAGGATAGATTTAACAAGAAGTACGATGAATATACACATAAAACATACATTAACTAAATAAGTTTATATGTGAGGAACATTTAATATTTTCTAAATTTTCTAACACATAATCTAACATAGAATTAGAATATTCTTCATAACAGTGAAATAATTCATAAAGAAATAAACATATTGATAGTAAAAATAAAAATGTATTGAATTTGATTACCTAACTAAAAAGTTGAAAGTTTTAACTAACTTTATTCCTAGATAAGATTAAAACACAAAAATACTATCCAAAATAGATAAACCAACAAGTGTAAATGGTCTTATCTAAATTGGTTTCACCTATATAAACTATGCAAGCTTATTTTTCCTATTAAAAAAAGTACTATGTATTTATTAAACAAAATATTAAAAATGGGATTTAATTATAAACAAAGAAAAACCTAGAATGAGAGTTGAGAAATAGATATCTCATCATGATAGGAATCTAGAATATGAAGCAATAGAAGATAATAAAAATTACATCATGTTTGTTGCATGGTAGCATGACTACATTAAGGTCTATATGACTACATAGATTTTTGTTGTACATAAAAAATACCAGTTTATACAAAAATTGAAAGTCTATATAATAAGAATAAAATACACAACCAATAACAATAAACTTTAGTAGAATAACATGATAAATTTGTTAAAATAAATTAAATGATATAAAATGGTCATAATGTTATTTAAACTAAGCTCTAAGATAATATTTTTATGATAGATAGGAAAAGACACAAAACCTCCATATGAAGAGATTTCCAAGAATACATGTAGCTAGTGCCACAAAGGGAAAGGGGTGAATTTTGGTTATCTTACCAATATTGTCAAATCCCTAATTTGGTATTTTTACCTCCACAAATAATCAAATACAAAGACATTAGATTAATATGGTTGTGCTCTTATCCTATGTGCATCTAGAACTAAGATGAGTACAACATAAAAAATATATATAATCTATAGCAATAAGTGTATCCCTTAGATATATAAAAAAATAAAATTTGAGAAGATGGATCAACAAGCATTTCCAAGAGAGATATGAATCTACAAGAAGAAATATGAGAATTTGTGATTATGATATTTTCTTAGGTAGCTTCCTCAATGAATATATAGCCATCTAAATATGTCATCTTCTTCTACATCTCTTTCTTTTGCTATCTTCTTGTCATAATCTTAATCTATATTCATATTCAAAGATATATGCACTATCTAGCCCTCCATGTATAAAATGTCAATTCTTCTTTTTGGGAGTCAAAGATTTTATTACATTCTACATGAACCAATTTGAGATTAATTTTTTTTTTAAAAGCACCAAAGAGTCCTTTTGAATCTCAAACACCGCAAAATTTATTTTTCCTTTAAACCCAATAGGTTGACCTTTATATTAGATACCATGTGATAATGAAAATTTTGGATCTTCTCCCTCATCTAGTACTATATCACAGGGAGTATCATGTAAATTTGGTTTCCCAAGCTCCTCCCAATTTATTTAAGAATAATTTTAACATCTAAGTTCCCAAGTTTATTAATATATTTTTCATCCATAAAAATGAGTTCTATATGATTGTGCCCATTTAAAAATATTAAGATGTGAAAGAGATGCATTTTGTTGTAATTATCATGTTCTTAGAATTAACGTCTATTCTAACATGTTCCAAGCCAAAAATTAAATTATTTGAGTGTTGAAATTTATATATACTTGTTGTTTTATAACTTGAAAATTAGATTTTGTTCAGTATTTAGATAGGGATTGAAGGTTCAGACACAAATCCTAACGATCTCCCATAATGGGATACCTTATCTAAGAAAAATAAAATATTTAAATTTACTAGATCATCTATCTACTTAGGTACAAAGAGGCTCATAGACTTACCACACTATCTAATAACATGCTAATTTTTTATGGAAACCATAACATTCTTATGTTATATAACATGATTGAATTATAGAACAAATATAGTAGCAATTGTCTAAAGCTTAGTGACTAGAATGCATAAATTTAATTGCATTAAAACATGAAAATATAATAGTTCAAGCTATCATGTTGTAACACACTCATATTTTTGATGAAAAATAGTCATGAGTAATGTGTGTTATTTTCTTCATGTAATACGTGATAAAATTATTGTGTACTATAAAGTGTATTTTTATTGATTTGGGGTAATTTTAATTTAATGAATCATTTATCTATAAGATGGGAGGGGCAAGTTTCTTTAATTTTTTAGCAATTTGAGTTCAAAATTAAATCACTTTTATTTTCATTTAAATGTTGAATCATTTTTTTAATTATAATCTAAAATTTGAATCTGTTGACACCTCCAAACACTCATCTCTAAGTTGAAATAAATTATGCACGGTAAATTTAATGTTGAATGAAATGAATAAAATAAACCCCTCAATTTCCTCCATCAATCCCAAGGCATTCTTGTGATTATTAGGTATATATTTTAAGGTGTCTCAAAAATAACAAAATGGAAATTTTCAAATGTATTAGTAGAAATCTTTAAAATTTAATATATAAATATTAAAAAAATGCATTGGAAAGATGTTGTAACATCATTTGAGTTTATAATATCTATATAAAATATTCAATCAAAAATAACATAAATACAAGTCTAGACAAATTTTAGATATATATATATAGTGATGTCTTGCATATTTTTACTTCAGGACGTCTTGTCAAAGACTAAAAATTGGAACTACTAACTAATTTGGTGCAGGATGATTGATTGAAGACTTGATTTTGAAACCGACTGTCTTTTAGCTTAGAACACATTTCAATTTTGACATGCTTTAAAACGAACATCTGTCTTCCATCATATAGATTTAATTAGGGGGTGAATGAACATTGTTTGTTATGCTTGAGATGGTAGGGAGTATGATCTCACCTTGTGCAAATTTGGTGATTAGAAACTAGACCCATCATCTTTGTATGTGTTTAATACCTTAGAGGGGCTTGCCTCACAAGAGGGAACAAATCCAACCGGTTTTTTGCTTGGGCCGGTATATAAAAGGATGAGTCTAAATTGTCAATTCCTCATGGTATGTAGGCCTTAGCCGTGCATGTGCCATTCGAAAATGGGTACCAAACTTTTCTTTTAAAGGTATAAGAGCCCCTAGTAGAGTGGTTAAATACTTAAGTGGATTGTTGTACGCTCACGAGGTGCCATGTCCCCGAGTATTCACTAGAACCCTCTTGTTTTAGAAGCCAAAATCCCTTCTATTCATTGGTGCAACAACGGTCGTTGCCAAGGCATCCACATTCTCACAGTTCTTAGTAGAGGTGAAGAGTCTGTCATGGGAGATTCATGAGGGCTCGTAGCTTGGTTGACTCGAGAAGTGAGTGCAATGTAAGGGGGAGCCAGTGTGGCCAAGCTTCTAAGTCACTCGCTGAGAATAAGTGTGGTTGGGGAAACCCACGTGGAATCCAATGAATATAGTCCTTGCCAACCTTAGGATTTTTGCTTGTATTGTTAAAATAAAAAATTTTGTTTGCTATGTCTTGCGTGTGTGTTTAAAAATAAACCTCAAACAAACATCACACCTAGTACTTGGCAACACCTTAAACCTTGCAAAATCCCAAAACATCAAACAACAAAAACATGCAACATGAACAAGTATCACTTATATTTCTTGAGGCCATCATCCTTTAGTTCTGATTTTTCAATCCTTGCATTCCACCTAGTCTTTCCATCCCATATAGTCCTTGCATATTCATAGCCCTTTCATCATATTCCTTACATATTCCTATTCTTGCATACATAGATCATAGATCACATAGTCCTTGCATACATATATATCATTCCACCTAGTTATTGCATGTAAAACCCCTTGCTTATCAAGATCATATCACCTAACCTTTTCATGTTCCATGAATTTAGTCCTTTGCATATTCATCATTGATCAAATAGAACCCTTCGCTTGCACTGCCACTACTCTTCCTAGGTCTCAAAATCAACCCATTGGCTATCTATCACCCACATCACTTAAGGTTTATCATGGACTTGAGTTAGGAAACATGCTGGGTTATCCTTGCTCGTCTAGGGAAATCCTTTTGGAGTCCATCATCTCCTACATACCCTATCTTGGTCACTGGTCCCTTGTGTTTATCCATCATAACACAAGTCAAGCCTTGCATCGTAACCAAATTTGAACCTAGAGTTGCATTTGACCTCTTGCATTCTTAACTTATCACATCATATCATACCATTTTCATATATCCCATCTTAGAATCATATCATTTTCATTGCATTCTAGTCCTTACATATTCCTACTCTTTCATACATACATCACATCACATCACATAGTCCTTGTATACATATATATCATTTCACCTAGTTCTTGCATGTACAACCCCTTGCATATATCAAGATCATATCACCTAAGTTCCAAGTTGCATACATTCCATGAATTTAGTCCTTTTCATATTCATCATTGATAAAATAGAACCCTTAGCTCTTGCACAAGTTCCACTACTCTTCATAGGTCTCAAAATCAATCCATTTTCTATCTATCACCCACATCACTTAAGGTTTATCATGGAATTTCAAGTTAGGAAACATACCATTATCCTTGGTCATCTAGGGAAATCCTTTTGGAGTCCATAATCTCCTACATACCCTCTCTTGGTCATTGGTCCCTTGTGTTTATCCATCATAACACAAGTCAAGCCTTACATCGTAACCAAATTTGGACCTAGAGTTGCATTTGACCTCTTGCATTCTTAATTTATCACATCATATCATACCATTTTCATATATCCCATCTTAGAATCATATCATTTTCATTGCATTCTAGTCCTTACATATTCATACTATTGCATACATACATCACATGACATAGTCCTTGTATACATATATATCATTTCACCTAGTTGTTGCATGTACAACCCCTTGCATATGTCAAGATCATATCACCTAAGTTCCAAGTTGCATACATTCCATGAATTTAGTCCTTTGCATATTCATCATTGATCAAATAGAACCCTTAGCTCTTGCACAAGTTCCACTACTCTTCATAGGTCTCAAAATCAATCCATTTTCTATCTATCACCCACATCACTTAAGGTTTATCATGGACTTGAGTTAGGGAACATACCATTATCCTTGCTCGTCTAGGGAAATCATTTTGGAGTACATCATCTCCTACATACCCTCTCTTGATCATTGGTCCCTTGTGTTTATCCATCATAACACAAGTCAAGCCTTGCATCGTAACCAAATTTGGACCTAGAGTTGCATTTAACCTCTTGCATTCTTAGCTTATCACATGTCATCTATCATACCATTTTCATATATCCAATCTTAGAATCATATCCTTTTCATTACATCCTAGTCCTTACATATTCCTACTCTTGCATACATAGATCACATCACACAGTCCTTGTATACATATATATTGAATTTCACCTAGTTCTTGCATGTACAATCCCTTGCATATATCAAGATCATATTGCCTAAGTTCCAAGTTGCATACATTCCATGAATTTAGTCCTTTTCATATTCATCATTGATCAAATAGAACCCTTAGCTCTTGCACAAGTTCCACTACTCTTTATAGGTCTCAAAATCAATCTATTTTCTATCTATCACCCACATCACTTAAGGTTTATCATGGACTTGAGTTAGGGAACATACCATTATCCTTTCTCATCTAGGGAAATCATTTTGGAGTCCATCATCTCCTACATACCCTCTCTTGATTATTGGTCCCTTGTGTTTATCCATCATAACACAAGTCAAGCCTTGCATCGTAACCAAATTTGGACCTAGAGTTGCATTTGACCTCTTGCATTCTTAGCTTATCACATACCATATATCATACCATTTTCATATATCCCATCTTAGAATCATATCCTTTTCATTGAATCCTAGTCCTTACATATTCCTACTCTTGCATACATAGATCACATCACATAGTCCTTGTATACATATATATTGAATTTTACCTAGTTCTTGCGTGTACAACCCTTTGCATATATCAAGATCATATCACCTAAGTTCCAAGTTGCATACATTCCATGAATTTAGTCCTTTTCATATTCATCATTGATCAAATAGAACCCTTAGCTCTTGCACAAGTTCCATTACTCTTCATAGGTCTCAAAATCAATCCATTTTCTATCTATCACCCACATCACTTAAGTTTTATCATGGACTTGAGTTAGGGAACATACCATTATCCTTGCTCATCTAGGGAAATCATTTTGGAGTCCATCATCTCCTACATACCCTCTCTTGATCATTGGTCCTTTGTGTTTATCCATCATAACACAAGTCAAGCCTTGCATCGTAACCAAATTTGGACCTAGAGTTGCATTTGACCTCTTACATTGTTAGCTTATCACATGTCATCTATCATACCATTTTCATATATCCCATCTTAGAATCATATCCTTTTAATTGCATCCTAGTCCTTACATATTCCTACTCTTGCATACATAGATCACATCACATAGTCCTTGTATACATATATATTGAATTTCACCTAGTTCTTGCATGTACAACCCCTTGCATATATCAAGATCATATCACCTAGGTTCCAAGTTGCATACATTCCATGAATTTAGTCCTTTGCATATTAATCATTGATCAAATAGAACCCTTAGCTCTTGCACAAGTTCCACTACTCTTCATAGGTCTCAAAATCAATCTATTTTCTATCTATCACCCACATCAGTTAAGGTTTATCATGGACTTGAGTTAGGGAACATACCATTATCCTTGCTCGCCTAGGGAAATAATTTTGGAGTCCATCATCTCCTACATACCATCTCTTGATCATTGATCCCTTGTGTTTATCCATCATAACACAAGTCAAGCCTTGCATAGTAACCAAATTTGGACCTAGAGTTGCATTTGACCTCTTGCATTCTTAGCTTATCACATGTCATATATAATACCATTTTCATATATCCCATCTTAGAATCATATCATTTTCATTACATCCTAGTCCTTACATATTCCTACTCTTGCATACATAGATCACATCACACAGTCCTTGTATACATATATATTGAATTTCACCTAGTTATTGCACGTACAACCCCTTGCATATTTCAAGATCATATCACCTAAGTTCCAAGTTGCATACATTCCATGAATTTAGTCCTTTGCATATTCATCATTGATCAAATAGAACCCTTAGCTCTTGCACAAGTTCCACTACTCTTCATAGGTCTCAAAATCAATCCATTTTCTATCTATCACCCACATCATTTAAGGTTTATCATGGACTTGAGTTAGGGAACATACCATTATCCTTTCTCATCTAGGGAAATCCTTTTGGAGTCCATAATCTCCTACATACCCTCTCTTGATCATTGGTCCCTTGTGTTTATCCATCATAACAAAAGTCAAGCCTTGCATCGTAACCAAATTTGGACCTAGAGTTGCATTTGACCTCTTGCATTGTTAGCTTATCACATGTCATATATCATACCATTTTCATATATCCCATCTTAGAATCATATCCTTTTCATTTCATCCTAGTCCTTACATATTCCTACTCTTGCATACATAGATCACATCACATAGTCCTTGTATACATATATATTGAATTTCACCTAGTTCTTGCATGTACAACCCCTTGCATATATCAAGATCATATCACCTAAGTTCCAAGTTGCATACATTCCATGAATTTAGTCCTTCTCATATTCATCTTGATCAAATAGAACCCTTAGCTCTTGCACAAGTTCCACTACTCTTCATAGGTCTCAAAATCAATCCATTTTCTATCTATCACCCACATCACTTAAGGTTTATCATGGACTTGAGTTAGGGAGAATACCATTATCCTTTCTCATCTAGGGAAATCATTTTGGAGTCCATCATCTCCTACATACCCTCTCTTGATAATTGGTCCCTTGTGTTTATCCATCATAACACAAGTCAAGCCTTGCATCGTAACCAAATTTGGACCTAGAGTTGCATTTGACCTCTTGCATTATTAGCTTATCACATGCCATATATCATACAATTTTCATATATCCAATCTTAGAATCATACCCTTTTCATTGAATCCTAGTCCTTACATATTCCTACTCTTGCATACATAGATCACATCACATAGTCCTTGTATACATATATATTGAATAGCACCTAGTTATTGCATGTACAACCCCTTGCATATATCAAGTTCATATCACCTAAGTTCCAAGTTGCATACATTCCATGAATTTATTCCTTTGCATATTCATCATTGATCAAATATAACCCTTAGCTTGCACTTCCACTACTCTTCCTATGTCTCAAAATCAACCCATTGGCTATCTATCATCCACATCACTTAAAGTTGATCATACTTGAGTTAGGGAGCATGTACCATTATCCTTGAGTAGGGAAATCCTTTTGGATTCCATAATCTCCTACATACCCTCTCTTGATTATTGGTCCCTTGTGTTTATCCATCATAACACAAGTGAATCCTTGCATCATAACCAACTTTGGACCTAGAGTTTCCTTTGAGCTCCACATTCTTAGTTTATCACATCATATCCTTTTCATTGTGTCCTAGTCCTTACATATTCCTAGTCTTGCATACATAGATCACATCACATAGTCCTTGCATACATATATATCATTCCACCTAATTCTTGCATGTACAACCCCTTGCATATCAAGATCATCTCACCTAACCTTTGCATGTTCCATGAATTTAGTCCTTTGCATATTCATCATTGATCAAATAGAACCCTTAGCTTGCACTTCCACTACTCTTCCTAGGTCTCAAAATCAACCCATTGGCTATCTATCACCCACATCACTTAAGGTTTATCATCCTTGAGTTAGGGAACATGTACCATTATCCTTGAGTAGGGAAATCCTTTTGGATTCTATCATCTCCTACATACCCTCTCTTGATTATTGGTCCCTTGTGTTTATCCATCATAACACAAGTCAAGCCTTGCATCATAACCAACTTTGGACCTAGAGTTTCCTTTGAGCTCTTGCATTCTTAGCTTATCACATCATATCATACCATTTTCATATTCCATCTTAGAATCATATCCTTTTCATTGTGTCCTAGTCCTTACATATTCCTAGTCTTGCATACATAGATCACATCACATAGTCCTTGCATACATATATATAATTCCACCTAATTCTTTCATGTACAACCCCTTGCATATCAAGATAATCTCACCTAACCTTTGAATTTTCCACGAATTTAGTACTTTGCATATTCATCATTTGATCAAATATAACCCTTAGCTTGCACTTTCACTACTCTTCCTAGGTCTCAAAATCAACCCATTGGCTATCTATCACCCACATCACTTAAGGTTTATCATCCTTTATTTAGGGAACATGTACCATTATCCTTGAGTAGGGAAATCCTTTTGGAGTCCATAATATCCTACATACCCTCTCTTGATCATTGGTCCACTTATCACCCTTATCCTCTATTCTTCATTCAGAGCCTAATAATTGCTTATCATCTATTTTCAAATGCATTTTTTCCATGGAATTCTTAAGTTCAAGCATATTTGATTTTATTTGATTTCATATGTTCAACTCCACTTATATATCATCATCTCTCACTTTATTTGCACAATATTTTGTGACATGTACAAATGGCTCAACAAGCACGAAGTTCTCAAGCAGAAGTCGAGCCCAATATAGATATTAGACCAAATGAATCAGTTGAAGAACACATGGACCTTGAAGATAGGGAGGAGGCCCGAGTTCAAACAATGCATGTTGGAGAGGGGTCGGGATCACTTCCTTCTACACCAATGGATGAGCATATAAAAGTAGCTGAAAGGGTGGGGAAACAAATTTCTTATAGAAATTTAGATCATTTACTTGAAATGGATATGGAGAAACTGAAATGTTATGCCGACAAACCTAAAAATACAAGTAAGAGGTCAATGACTAAATCTATAAATAGAATAATCCATGATCATTTCAATCATCTTGAAACACTTGAAAAAACCCAATTGTTATCACGTTTACTTCTTCATGATGAGTTGAAAGAGTCATTACAATTGTTGGGTGTACATTCTGCATTGAATAAGAGGAAACACATGAGAATGCAAAAATATATTGTTGAAAATGTTAAAAAAGGTTTAGATTCCAGTGGGAAAGGATCTCGATTAGTGGATAAGGCCATTGCAGGAAAGGTGATTTTGACATCTGTTTTAAATAAAGAAATATCTAGAAAAAGAAAAATGTCAGCACTTTCCATTGAATTTGGTTATAGTAGAACTACATAATAAAATATGAGAAAAAGAGAAAGGTTTTAGATGATAGTTCTGAAGGCAATTGGGCAATTATGTGTAGAGCTCCCCGTTCTGACAGGATTGAAGATGCTGTTAGGAACTTGATCTCAAGTTTTTGGAATGATCAGACCCGTCTGTCATCAAATACTAGAGATGTTATGAGGCACAGGATTGGACCTGGTATTTATGAAGAACATATTAAACATTGGCTAGACATAACACAGCTTGAGATGTATATGAACTATTGTAATATGTATCCTCATATAAAGATTGGGCAAACAATGTTTGAAAGGTTAAAGCCATATTATGAGAAGATAAACAAGTTTTTTGAAACTTGTTGTTGTCATTATCACATTGAATTTGATCTCTACTATCAAGTGTTTTGAAAGATGAGAGAAGAAACATATGGTTTTCAAAAGGCACCTCCTAAACAGGTAAGTTTGTTCATAAAGGATCTATTATGTGATCATGAAAATGGACCTCAAATAAAATGCATAAAAGGACTTTGTGAAACATGTGGAAATTTGGCTAACTTTCCTTTAACAAATGAAAATGCTGACCTGATTTAGACAGTAAATTGCAAGAGTTACAAGTATGTGAAGTTTCAAACAAATTTTGGGAAAGAATCCACAAGGTTAAACTATGTAGAAGAGGAGATACCTATTGGGAAATTTATGGAAGATTTTCAAAAATTGATACAACCATACATACAACATTCCTTTTATGCTAAGTGGAAAGCACATAAATTTCAAACATTAAGAGATACTTTCCCACTTGGAACAATTTTATCAGTAGTTGACTTTGCAGAAAATTACTCATTTGTACATCAAAAAGAGATTCAATCAGAATATTACTTTTCAAAGCAAGTCACTATTATGGTTCATGTGTGTTATCGACATGCACAATTGGAATTGGATGGTGTTGAGAGAATAGATGAACAACAATCCATCAAGAAAGAATATCACTTTTATATTAGTGATGATAAAGAGCATGACACACTTTTTGTACAACATTGTTTTACAAAATGTTTTTTTGAGAATTTGAGAAGCAAGGGTGTAAAATTTGAAAAATATTTTGTATGGTTAGATGGGTGTGTGACAAAATTCAAATCATCATAACCATTTTATGCACTTTCTAGATATCATAAAATTTACAACATACCAAATGTTTGGAGTTTCTTTGAGAGTGGGCATGGAAAGGGCGAGCATGATGGTGCAAGAGCTTGCATCAAACGTGCTTTAAAAAAGCATCAAATGAGTTATTCAGAAGATCATATAGACAATGCCCATGATGTTTTTGAATGGTGCAAGAAACACTTTGATTCAAATGGGGTCGGCACATCTTCAAGAACAAATCGAAACGTAGTTCCACATAGAGTGTTTTGGGAGATATCGGGTATGTATAAATTACATTTAAAAATAAATAAATTTAAATTTAAATTTAAAATTTACACATATATATATATACACACATGTTCAAGTTCACATAAGTTTGTTGCAATTACATGTATCTAGGTGTGGATAGAAGATCGATGCATGGATGCAAGAGGGTAGAAAAACAAGATCTTTGCATTGTGTTATGAGTTTAGATAGTCACCCTGGATGGACATTATACACAAGGGATTACTCTTGTTTCTACATTGAGTGCATTGTGGGAAACTCTCATGCATGCAACAATGAAGAACTTGAATATGTTAGTAAATGGGATATGGTGCCAATATTTTTTTCAAACAGATATGATGAAAATGAGGATGAAAGATTTCAAGACATTCCTTTGATTTCAATTGATTATGACCATATTTCAGGATTGGTTAGAAAAGGTACATGTGTAAGTTTTCAATAATTTAAATATTATATAAATTTAATGATCTTTAAAGTCTAGAGACAATTCTATTTTTTTAGAATTTTATTGTGTAAATTTGGTGTACAGGAGATGTTTTTGCAGTCATAGCAGAGCTGTTAACTATTATTTATTGCATTGCACAAAAGAGAGGAATAAACTAACACGTCCTAAAACAAACGATGGAATGTTATTTCCCATAGGTGAGTTTGAATTTAAAATTATATATATACATTGTGTACATGTGTACATTACCTTAAAAACATTAAATACATATTGTACAAACCTTGAGCATGCAAATGTTGTACATGTGCACATGTATTACCTCAGGTTCATGTTTACCATGCAGGTTCTATTGTTGTGCAAGGGATATATCTAAAACAAGTCAAAGTTGTTCAACATGGGATTCATTTTATGGAATATCAAGTTGATAACAAGGTATATCAATATAGTCACCTTATAATTGCTACCACCCTACATCTTCATGCAGTTCCACATGCACGTGGACGAAAAAAATGGAGACTAGATAGTGATGACCATCAAAATTTTTTACATGTTATTCAAGAGCGGGTTGAACTAGAATGTTTGAGTTAGATTATATCCATGATTTTCAAGTTCACTTGTACATGTACATACATTTTCAAGATGATAACTTATAGTAACTTGTTTGAACTCTAGATTGTTTTAGTTACTTATAATATATGTTGATGACAAGTGTTTTAAATTTGGTTGGACACAAATTAAGAGTTGAAATACATTGAGAACCTTAAATTGAGTAGATATTTCCAATTATATATTTGTTCCATGGAATTCAAGTACTTGTTATGTACACAATGTGCAAACCTTGTCATAAAAAAAGTCATTGGAAGAGTGATGGTGGGAGTAGAAGAAAATTTAGTGTTAGTTTCAATGATCCCCAAAAGAGCATGTTTATTTATTTATATCTTCAATAATGTTGTATTTATGTATATAGTTGTATATATTTAATCAAGATGGTTAATATTATAGTTAATTAATTTTTTCTCATGCCCTAAAAAAATTAGCAAGTGATTGCATGTCCCCTTAAAAGCCATCCTCTTAGGTCCCTTCACTAATCTCGTACATACATTTTAAAAATTTAGGCAAGTTTAATTTATTTTAGGTAGACCTTGCAACTACTTGGCATGATTGTGACTACTTGGGCATTTAACAGGTGACAACATATTAAACACCATAAACACCTTAGGATAATAAATATGAAAATAATTAGGTTTTAAATCCAATTCAAACTCTATTTCAAGTGGATTGAGGGAGTGGAGGGGTTTTGAGGTGGGGGTATTTCAAGTGGGGGTTGAATATTTTATAAAAAATATTCTAATAAAAATTTATACTCTAGTAATTTCTCTATTGAAATGTAACATGTTAAATATTATTGCAATTATCTAAATTTAAATAATTTTTTAATTTAAATTATGAACTTTATTGAATCATTGCATCATATTGGAGATTATTGTCAAGTCATAACATGGAAACATGATTTCATCTTCCTATTTCCTATTAGGTATATTCCTAGGACAAAACCCTATATTTATATAGATCAATTTGAGGCTTTTCTTGTGAAAAATATATATTTATCTAGATATATATTAATAAGGAAGAGGGCTTTGATCATTTATAACAACTTGCATGTTAGTGATGATAAGAATAGGAATTTGAAACTCCTTAAGAAAGATACCAATTGATTACCATAGTTCTTATTCATGTTCACTAAATACTAGTTCTTTACCATAGTTCTTATTCATGTTCCCTAAATACTAGATTAAATGAATCAAGTGGTAATCAAACAAGTTATTTCATTGTGGAGTTTTCTGTTATTTAATGTATAGATATGCAACATATGTAGTAATTTTAGAATTTTGTTACAAGTCAAAAAGATAATAGAGGTATCATTTGAATTGAATTTTCTTAATGTTTCAAAGAATAAAATTTATTTGTTTATTTGTTCTTACTTTCTATCAAGATTTTAATTTCAACATTTTTATAAAATTTTAAAACTAGAAGAACATGTCCTTGAAATTAATAAATTATAGGCTCAAGTAAATAAACTCATTTATAAAATATCATTAGTTTACTTGAGCTTGGGAGTCATTTATTTTATAATTTTTGACTGCTTACTATAATTTATTCAATGGGCATGCATGTGCAAAATATTTATTGTGATCAACATGAATGAACTTAATTATAAAGTGGCATTCATTTCCTAAAATTCTACTCTAGAGAGATCAAATGTATATATCATATAAGGAAATGTAAGTTGTAAGAGATCATCAAATAAGAAAATGTATACATATATCATATAAACATGTAAACATATCAATATTGATCAATGTATAAACATGTAACATGTTATAAGAAAAGTACCAAATGTATGTATGTCATAAAAGCAAATGTAAGTTAGAGATCATCAAATGTGGAATACTAAAGATCATCATATAAGGAAATGTCGAATACTAAAAATCATCATATATAGCAAATGTAAGTTAGAGATAATCAAATGCAAAATACTAGAAAGATCATCATATAAGCAAATACATGTAGTAAAGATCATAAATCTAATGCAGGGCCTAATATGAATGTTGACTCCTAGTCGAACGACCATCTGACTGAGAACGGTCCTGCTCTTATGGATGTGCTGAGCCATGCAAATAAAATGGTGTACAAAATGTGTTAAATACCTATAATTTATATTAAATATGTATCTAGATCTATGCATACATATTCATGTACATATACACATGTATATATAAAAATTTAAAACTCACATGTCAACTAGCATCAGATTCGTCCATAGAGTCACATCGATGTGCATGATCTGGAACAAGGCTAGGAGTGACATGAGGTATGTCCACCTAAAAATATATAAATTCATATATATTAGTACATGAATATCTAGTTATTAAAACTAAAATTTAAAAATAATTAAAAAGGAATTGAAACATGCACAAGCACACATACATGCACACCATCTAATATCGGATGACTTGAGTCCTTTGAAAGGGCCACCTCCACCATATCAACTATATGGTCAAGCGACGAATCAATATTTGCATCCATCTGATCTATCTCATGCCGTGCCAAAAATGATGAGTGGAGAGGACTATGTAGGTGAGATGGCATCGACGATAATGAACCGACACCAACCAACATCTCAGTAAAACCCATAGTCTATGTAGCTATCGAATGATCAGATGGTGGATCCTGACGTGCACTAGTGCTAGGCTGAGATTGATGGGATTGTGGAAGTGAACGACCTCCGTGTGCCAAACGATCTCTAACATGCTCTATACCGATCCCATAGTCTGATGCAATGAATGCATATGCCTCCAAGAGTTCCTCAGCCAAACAATGCAGAGTCTTGCATGCCATATCTCCTGTAAGTGCCTCAAGATCTATGGGATTAGGGATGCCTGCTACTATGAAAGGATCCATGGTGGTCCACTGTGCTGAAGATGGCGTGGGTCGAGGACTTCTAGACATCAAATACTGACCTACATGATCAGTAGATATCCTAGTGGTGGTAGCTACAATGTCACCTACAGTATCAATTGCTTCCTTTTGGGAAGCAATGAAAATCTCATCTACTATGGGGGATAGAGTTGGGGTGAGAGCAAGAGACCTCTCACCAACCAATACCCTAAACAGGGGGGTTGGTCTATTTGCTCGACGATAAGTGGGTCTGTCAGCAATCCTACCACGCCCCTGACCAACATATGGTGGAATGTCCAAGTAGTTGACTTTGAGGCCCAAATGGACCTCAACATACAACTACTGAATAAAATATAATGGAATCTGGTCATTGTTTGGGTATTGACCATGTGCTGCGAGAAATCATGGGTAGATTAATGAGGCCATAGCATGATCAGCACATCTAGTGACCTGGTATCCCCTAACCTTACGTTCACTTTGATAAAATGGAAAACAATTGGTTTTTATTATTTCTTTGGTCACACTATCCTTTATTTTTTTAAGGGGAACCTCACCATGTAGTTCTTCCCGCATGCGGGAAAGAATAGCAGCTACTCTATCTGGAGAAAATGCACTAGTCCTCTCAAGTTCATCTCTTATTTTTTCAAGACTATGCAATATTGACATGCATGGTTTAGAATATATCCCTAGGTTTGCACTTTGCGCTAATGAGTCTTTCAATTTCTTAAACTCATTAGTGGTATTTGCAAACAAAGATTCTAAAGGTGGAACATCTACATTATCCATGTTATGTATGTATGTATGTGTACCTAAAGGAGCAATGAGACCTTGGTTTAAATAATATATCTAGATATAAGGAATAGAAATCTAAATAATATTTCCATACCATTAACAAAAAACATGTTCAACATCTATCATCATTTTTAATAATCAAAACATTCAAATTACTAGATTGCACAAAAAAAAATCTAAAACAATTCTAAAATTTAAATTTACAAGTGTGCGTGTGCACTCTAGTACAAAATGTGCCATTACAGATAGTTTAAAAAACATTGATAAAGGTTACATCTAAGATTTATTTCCTACAACTAGTAATAAAGGGAAAGCATCATTAATTAACATTGGTGGTCATGTAAAATCAATTTAGTCATTATTGAAGGCACAAATAATAGAAGAAAATGAGATAGATGATAAGCTTGTAAATATGATTTCTAAACTATGGAAGGACAACATTAGTGCTTCCCAAAAAAAATCTACTTCATGAAAATATAATCTACTTCATGAAAATATAATCGTTTTAAATTGGATGGAATAATCTTAATGCTTAAAGCTATGATCTAATACATTCTAATCTATATGATGTCTTGTTTATTGATCCTCTTGAAGATCTCTCAAGATTTAGATAAAACAATAAATAAATTATTATGGGGTGGTTCAAATGAAAGTAAGTGTATTCCTCTTATTAAATGGGACACTATATGTCTTCCCAAAGGTCTTGATGGCTCATGAATTAAAGTCTTATCAAAATGTAAATAAATGATTAATTACCTATTTAGAATTATATGAATGTAAATATATCATAGAAGATATCTAGAATGGTTATATGCTTAATTGTTTGAACCATGTGGATTATCCAAGTGGCTTATAGTGGACTTGGAATAATTTTTATTTGGCTCCCATTCCACATAAAATCAAAAGGATTTTAACATGGATGAATTTCACAAGTAAAAAAATTATATACCACATAGGACAATTTATTTAATATTATATAAACTATTTAGCCATATTGGATTACTATTCAATCAAATCAGGTTATCAAATGGAAAATTTAATATTAAATTCCTTAGGTTGGCTTTCTAGATTGTGTTGGGGAAATCATGCCTCCCAAAAGCTAGTGCATTTTACTTAGATGAAATTTCACATGAGAATACTTATAGGATATAGACAAGTCACACATATGTCTTTACATATCTATCTAGGTTTCTACTATGCATGTCTACTAAATAATCTTCCAATCACCTATTACTCAACTATTCATATTCTTCTAAGTTCTAGAATTAGCATTGTTGTGAGTTAGAATGGTATAATTCCCTCTCACAATATCTCTTATCTCTATTTATCAATTGGGAATATGCTTATCATTTAATTCCACTTGGGATAGAATATGGAAGGCTAGCCCATTTAAGACGAGTTAGAATTTATGGAAATAAATAAATTGATGAATATTTAATGATAGGGACATCCCATTTAATTCTTTACAAAATAAAATTGAAATAATCATTTATGAGAATATTTCAACCAAATTTAGAATGGTTTCACATAGAGCAATTGAGTTCACTAGCTAGGACAATAGGATGACAAATAACTAGTTAGGTTTCAGTCTCCTATTGGGTTTCTCCTATTGCTTGAGTAAGGTGGGTATGATGGAAATAAGATGGTTGGAACCTCATTTTGGAAGATAAAAAATAAATGTGGATGGGGCTTGCAAAGGTAATTGAACTCCAATTTGGGTTGGTTCTATAATAAAAAATGACAAAGGTAATCTCCTTTGAGTTGTATCTAAGATACTCCACCCATCCACAAATAATGAGGTTGAGTTAGATGACTTATTTGAGGGGATAAGATTGTGCCAACATATCATTAAAGTTGTGGGTATTGAAGGAAAACCCCAAATTCTAATTAATTTTTCTCTTTTAGAAGATCACCAATTATAGGCTTAGCTCAAAGTTACAAAAAAATATGGTTATTTTTGGATTGTATGAGGCCCTTCTTGATTAGAAAAATATGCAAATAGGAAAATATACATAGGTGTAACACAAGATCCAAAACATACATGATCTATCAAAATGATATGTGAAGTAAGTGAAATATTTTTTTGGATCAATCAAAGTGATATATGTAAATCACTTTTTTCAATGTGAAAACATATTCATATTTATATGCTATATTTTTCAACCAACCAAAAAATTTATGAAATAGACTTTACTTCATTACCTAGACCAATTATAGAGTTAAACACTATTGTATAATTGGTGTTTCATCTATCAACTTTGCACTATCTAAAGTATATTTCATCTAAATTCTCATGCATCCTAATAAGTTCCATATATATTGAACACCACTCTTTTATGCATCCTAATTAGCCAATAAAATATATGTGAATTTTAATCTTTTGATGCACAATTATTTGACTATATGTAATATGCTAACCAAATATGATGCTCCTACTACTTCCATATAAAATCTAAAATTAACCTTGCACAACTCTCTAGAATAAGTGCATGATCATCACTAGTTTAAAATAATACCAAGTTTCAAGGTCCTTCTATCTTCCTTTGTATTTTTGGTTGGATTAATGAATATTATGTACATAAATATTTCAATTTGAGTGGAGTTATAGTATTGTGATTCAATTTCTTAAGTACATGAAGATTTACATTTTCCCTTTTTTTCTCCAAATTCTTCTTAAATCCATACCTTGAATAAATGTTTCATGATCTAATTAAATTGAAAAAGATGATATATCTTCATCTATGGAGTTCAATTTCTTAGTTTCATGAATTTGTATCATTTATTATCTTTTCTTTGAATTCTCAACTTCATACTCTTTTGATATTTGAGTCTTTGATTATTTTCTTGGCATTATGTTGAATTCTATACCAATCAAATACAATTATTCAAAATAATCAAAACAAAATTATTTTCAATTATCAAAAACAAATTAAAAACATGGAATCAATTATTCAAATTATTAAAAATATAGTATAACAAGAAAGTTAGATTAGAAACCAACTTTGGTATATCAAAAATTAAAGTATAATTAAAATTATGGTTAAGACATGGTGATTAGATGATGAATAAGACATAAAAATTGTACTTTATTAATTCTAGGATAAATCATGAAACCTCAAGATAATTAAAATCTATGACATAATGAAAGCCACCAACACACCACCACAAGATCTAGGAAAAAATCTCACAAATTCACAATATAAGAACTAGGAAAAAATCTCAATAAACACACACCTCAAAACATTTTTTGTGGTCCCATGAGCTTAAAGTTTAGTATTATTAGTGTCATATTCAAGTAGAAAGATATGGTGATAGCTATATTATTAAGTATATTATGGAAAATAAAGTTGTTACATGAAATTCATTGAGTAGCTCGTCAATCATAGGAAATTGGGAAACATATCCTTGGTTGTGACTTTTTTTTTATATAAAAATATACTCTTAAACAACATGAACCATCCTTTTTATTAAATTTAAAGAGTACATGGGAAGAGTGTGGACCACATTAGGTTGAATGATCCCCACCTAAAGAAGGTTGTGCACTATTGTTTAGTCTCAAGGTATTTTGCACAAAAACATATCAAGGTACTTAAATATTATTTGGTGTACTAATTGGAATCAACTAAAGTTCATGATCTTATGAAAATTTTGAGGTGATAATATATGAGAATCTATAAACATTGAGATATTTTTGGTTATCACTTCATGTAATTTTGATGATTGAGTCAATGTAAAAAATTTAGATAATAACTCAAGGTAAGTTGCTACCCAATGATACATGTTATTTAATAAATTCTCTATGTTACCCTTGATGATACCTTATTTAGGTAATAACTTGGTAATTTGTTACCCAATGATACCTTATGTGATCTAATGAGGTGTGTGGAACCTAATTTTACCCCTATGATCTAGTGTACTTGTGGGAACTAGTAGTAAATTGAATCCACATTTTAAAGAATTTGTAAATGATGGTCTCAAGTTTATGTAACTATTATTCTCCCAAAACCATGCCATAGCCTCCTAGTGGGAGGCCAAACATATTAGGTTACAAAATATAGTTCTCTAAAAATATTTAGAAACTTCCTATGTTTCTCCATGCACGCTAGTATGCCCTTATTAGCTATCATTACATAGGAAGTATAAAACATCACAATTATAGGATAATCCTTTCACTTGGTTACTAACCATCTCTTCATGGATTAGTATCTTGACACATAGTGAGTGGAGACTCAGATTAGTGTGCTTGGTATGTGACATGATGTCATATGATATGCAATATTAGTTAAGTGATAGTTATTGAGGCATTATTCATGTTGTGCATAATATGTAATATTAGTTAAGTGATAGTTCTTGAGGCATTATTTGGATAGTGGTATGCTATAAATTTATCCTCAAATAATCTATCTAACTTGAGCTCAATTATTTGAATGTGGTAGACCTACAATTTTAAATTTAGCATAAATTTCATATTCTACACCACTAATAATTTATTTTTTTATAAAATTTTCATCAAGACTTGGTGATATTCTTGTTGTGCATTATATTGAAAACCCATATTTCACCTGGAATAAGATCATTTGTATGGAATATTAGGTATGATTTCTTTGTTTGGTCTCATCTACAATGGGTATCTTTAATTTTTTTGATCTTTCCTCCTACTAACATTTTGTATAATTTTGTCTCAACACTTGTGTTGACATTGAAGTTTTAAGTTAATAATTGAGTTTCATATTTGTAATTTTTTTTTTATATAAAAACATATAAATTGTTATCATGCCTAAGTTCATAATGTAATCATTGATGGCATGGTATGTGGCATTTGACAATGACAACTTCTGGTTTCCAACTCAGGTCTGTAGGGATTAATTCAAACGTTTTTCTTGTAATTGTGTCACCATCGTTAGGATTAGCCTAATTGGCAGTGTGTTGCAACCGTCAAATCTATTTTTTTAGTTAGAATTTTTTTACATTTAGTGCTACTTATCCAGGATTTCCTAGTGTTCAGATTCATGATGGAAAAAATGGGGGTTTTGGAATAGGGTATGGATACCCATAAAAGCATTTAAATTAAACAACAAATGCAATTAGCAAATAGCTAATTATGTAAATGAGTTCGTTGAAAATGCTTTAGAAACTTTCAAACAAATGCAATTCATGCAAAGCCAAATTCCATGACTTTTGCCCTGCTTGAGCCAAAATGGTAGCTATGGAATAGTGCAACCGACCTGGGAGGACGCCTTGGAGGGTGATGGAGGTTGCTCAAAGGTGAAGGTGTTCGTGTTTTCTTCTTCACGAGTTTGCCGCATGCACTGCACTGTTTACCGCCTCTATCACTGTTCACCATGAAAATGACAGCCTTTTTTTTTTAAATCCCTATTAAGGGGGTTCGACCGAACCCTAGTTCACTTGAACCCCCTTATTTTAATATTTTCGCTCATATGTTAAGGGGGTTCGACCAAACATATGGTTCGATCGAACCCTGTGGTTTGACCGAAACCATATAAAGGTTCGTGCGAACACTTGGGTTCGGCCGAACCCCTTCACTTTGTGTAGAGGGAAAAAATGACTTTTCCCTTCCTCCACAAAAGTGTTAACCACTTATGTGGATTCACCCTTGTCCTAGATCCTTCAACAACCAATTGTCGTCTTTCCTTTTTTGATTTCACATCCACTTTCATTGAATATGAGATTGTATCCATTTTTGCACATCTAACTCACACTAAGAAGATTGTGCCAGAGACCTTTGAAATAAAGAACATCTTCTATCATATGCTTTCCATCAATGTTGATAGAACCTTTTCCACATATCTGCATTGAAGTATCATCTCCAAGCTTGACTATGCCACCATTCCACTTCACAAGTTTGATAAAATTGCTCTTATCTCCTGTCATGTGGTTGGAATAACCACTGTCAATCACTTGTGAGTTTTCCTCATATTTTGTATGAAATGCAGTACAAACAACACTTGGATCTTTAGCTTTAACTCCAATCTTCTTTGCAGCCAAAAATAGGACTTCATCTTCATTATCCAGACTACTAGATTCTTCATCCTTTATAGATCAGGAATATTCCATGGAGTAGAGACTCTTCTTAACCTTATTTCTTCTAGGCTCTTTATTTCTCTTTTCATAATCTTTCAAGGGACATTTAGAAGCAAAATGGCCAATCTCTCCACACACGAAATATTTGAAAGGTAGCTTACCTTTGTACTTTTCAATACCCCTCTTCAACTTCCTTACAAAATTTTCTTCTTTATCATCAGTGTCACTATCAGGATTAGATGCTTCATACATTTCCTTCTTTGAAGGTTGCTTCCTTATTTGAAACTTCTTTGTCAAACTCTCATTTCAAATGTAATAATGGCACCATATAATTAATCGATTGAAATTTTATCCAGATCTCTAGCTTTCTCAATAGAAGATACTTTAGAAATATAATATTTAGGAGGAGATCTCGGTACCTTTTTGACCACAACACCAAGTCCTTTAATTGAATTGACCACTTCATCTACCCATAGCACATATCCAATAATATTTTCATCCTCTAATATTTTTTTAGGTTCTCAAACTTGCCTTTGTAGATCTGCAACTTGGCTTGTTTCACTTTGATGACTCTTTCATAGATGCCACTAAGCTTATCCCAGACCTTCTTTGCTGACTTACAATTCATTACCTTTACAAGATCAAAATCTGATAGCCCACTCAAGATAGAATTCTTTGCCTTTCCATTGTTCTGATTATAGGCCCTAATCTCAACCATATTAGTTGGAGTAGTAGGAACATTATATCCATCTTTGAAAGATTTCCAAACACCATACCCTAAAGAGGACAAATGGGTTTCCATCCGAAATCTTCAAAAAGTGAAATTTGTTCCATCAATCCTAGGCACCTTGTGAGATCCTTCTTGTGTCATCCAGAATCTTCCTCAAGTTGTTAGACTTCTTCGAAGGAACTAGGATCTGATACCAATTGTTGAAATACACCGAAATACTAAGACTGGGTGAATCAATATTCTATCAAATCTCAAACCCTTCGGAGCAAATTGAAACTTAAAATTTACATCAAAAACAAAAACATGAAGGATGAACATAATGCACAACACCACACAACACCAGATGTATGTGAAAAACCCCAAAGGGGAAAAAACACAGTAAGAAATGTTGCTAGGATCTATTGTCCTAATCTAGCCTCACAAATGAATAATAGTGAAAACTTTGTTTTAGGGATACAACCCAAGGAAGCAACTACTCCCTGAATTGAGAACAAACTCAAAAAAGATTACAGCATGATAGTCCTTCCACTGCATGAATTTGACAATTAGGCTCAATCCTTTTGATGATTGCAATTATGCTTTGACAAATCTTTTGCAATTCCTTCCAATGTCTCATTGTAGCTTACTGGCTCACTATTTTCAACCTTTAAGAAGTTTTTCCTTTGGATCACTACTTCCAACAAACAATTAGGCACACTCTTCACTTCCCTTCTATCACAAAAATATGATCAACTTGAATTTGGATAGGATCTTCCACTTCTTCTCTTTCTCTGTTAGTCGCTTATACAAATATCATAATGCATTACATATCCTCATTGACACACTTAGACCTAGATCAACTAGGTTTACAATATATACATTATATTACATTGATTACATTAGATATGTCATCTTGCAATAAAGAATATTACAATTACAAGTCAACCAAAGATCAAACAACATGAAATGTGTAGAGGGAAAGATCCAAAAAGACTACACACAACACTCGGAAGAGGAACACGCCTTGTGTATTCTAACACACACTTAACTAGTCATAAACACTCTTCATAGCTTTCATGTTCAATGAAGATAATTTGCATGCTTCAAAAATACAAAATAGGTCGACCTTAAGAAAATATGAAACTTGTAGCATGTCGGCCATCATAACATAGGTGGTACACAATGATTAAAAATTACTTGTGCTTCTCCCAGATGAGTTGAAATGACCCATACAACACCTTCAAGAACTCCTTAAAATCCTCACAAACATGAACTTGTGACGCACACCTTCAACATACCCTAGTCAACCAGGCAAAAACATAATCCAACAACACCTTCATTCCAGACCAAAACTTATTTTGGAGAAACCACAAAACATCTTGCAAAGGAACAAAAAAAATCACATGATACTCATGAATACTCTCATACATTCATTTCACAACTTCAAGCAGCAACAAGTTGGCACAAGCCAACAAGCATTGAAAATAGTCACCAGATAACACAGTGCTGAACTCTATCACCTTCAACTTTCTTTGTGGAAGGAATAATGATATGAAAATTTGGATATAGAACCTTCACAACACTATAAACTCAACTTATGAACCACATAACCATATCTACAAACATAGAGGTGATGCAACTAAGGATGGGTGACCTCCCGGGAAGGCCCAGTGCTTCACCTCTGTGAGCATCACCTAGATGAAGTGAGTGCTAAGTGGACCATTCATTATCATTAGAGATGGGTTCTTGTGAACCATTACTCATGAAACATGGGTCAACAAGTTTGACTCATAAAACTACACAGTTGAATCTTGATAGAAATATCACAATTTGACAAGTTATGGAAATACCTCCTACTTATCAATTGATGAGCTAAAGGGGCTCTATAATGAATGGTGCATAAGGCACAACACTAGCTGAGATTTTTTCAAATGGGGTTGCAAGATTAGTGGGCTTAACCTTGGGAAAAATATTGTGGTTAAGCATGCTTGAGCTGGAGTAGTATTGGGATGGGTGACCTCCCAAGAAGGCCCAATTCTTCACCTCTATGACAATCACCTAGATGAAATGAGTGTTAATTGTACCATTCATTATCATGAAAGATGGGTTCTTGTGAACCATTACTCATGAAATATTGATGAATGAGTTTGACTCATAAAACTGCATAGTTGAATCCTGATAGTAATATCACAATTTGAAACATTGTGGAAATACCTCCCACTTATCAATTGATCAGATAAAGGGGCTTTATAATGAATGGCGCATAAGGAAAAACACTTGTTGAGGGTTTTGTAAATGGGATTGCAAGCTAAGTAGGCTTAACCTTTGGTAAAAACTCTGTGGTTAAGCACACTTGAGTTGGAGTAGTACTGGGATGGGTGACCTCCCGTGAAGGCCTAGTGCTTTAACATTGTGAGTATCACCTAGATGCAATGAGATATAAGTGGACCATTCATTATCATGAGAGATGGGTTCTTGTGAACCATTACTCATGAGACATGGGTCAATGAGTTTGACTTGTAAAACTACACAGTTGAATCTTAATAGCAATATCAGAATTTGGCATGTTGTGGAAATACCTCCTACTTATCAATTGATGAGCTCAAGTGGCTCTATAATGAATTTTTTATAAGGAACAACAGTTCATGAAGGTTTTGAAAATGGGGTTGCAAGCTAAGTGGGATTAACCTTGGGGAAAACTCTGTGGTTAAGCGTGCTTGAGCTGGAGTAGTACTAGTATGGGTGACCTCCCATGAAGGCCTAGTGCTTCACCTTTGTGAGCATCAATAGATGCAATGAGTGATAAGTGGACCATTCATTATCATGAGAGATGGGTTCTTGTGAACCATTACTCATGAAACATGGGTCAATGAGTTTGACTCGTAAAACTACACAGTTGAATCCTGATAGCAATATCGCAAGTAGTCAAGAATTAAATGTAAAACAAAGTGTCTTGAGTCAACGACATTTCTCTGATAAAATTGTAAACCATATGTGCATGAAAATAGGAGATTATCTTACTCTTAATATTTGAGTGCAAGTACTTGTGAACAAGTGGCAAAAGCTAAGTCCCAAAATGTTGTGAAAACATAACATGGGTGTTCAATGTCAGGAGAACATTTTCATCTTAGTCATTTACCGACTTAACTAATATTTATATTATTTAAAATTATTTTTATCTTAGTCGTTTATCGACTTAAGTAATATTTATATTATTTAAAATCCTTAAGAATGTTGGTGTAAATAGGTATTTTCCTTATCTAGTCTTATCTAGGTCCTATTTACATTGTTAAGTCCACTTAGGTCTTAGAAGGGAATATTTCTAGTGATACAGAGTAGGGTGAGTGAATACAAACCAACTCAACAAAACAAACTTTTCAAATTTAGAACCCTAACTTAGTGGGTTTTCTCTACCACTCTTCAATTTCCCTAGTAGTGCTCCATAAACTATTTTTCCAACATAATCTGTAAACAAAAATTCATACCCATAATATAAAAGATATTTTGGATACCCATTTGGAAGTGATAAAACATACTAAAAATTTAAAGGTGGTTGTTTTGGAACAACAAAACCAAAAATCTGCTGCTACGCTTGAATGAGGGCTAAATTAGGCTTGTTTGGGTAGGTCACTATAAGGTTTTCAAAACCCAGACCACAAATATGCATACCAATGGCTCAAACATGTTAAATAAGGTCTTCCCTAACCTTTTCAATCACCACCATCAATTTCCCAAGGGATTATTACCAAATCCTAACTCCTATGCACATTCTATGTTCAAAATCATGAGGTTTTCAATCTAGGGCATCAACAAAATTGCTCACAACACCTTCCCCTACTCCTGAAACATTCTAGAAACCATCCATTCCACCAATTTTCATGAGATTTCATCAGTGGAATGGTGGGTTTTACATTTTTCTTGCCTTCAAGGCAGTTAAACAAAGGTTTCAAACCAATTTTAGGAAAATTGCTATAAAACGCTCAAAAACTAATGAAAAATGATGAGAAAAATTAAAATGAAAGAATATTCAATGCTCCATCAACCCAAATGCTTAGATGATCACTTACAGGTTGTACAAGGTCATACTATCTAATGTAGCAGCAAAAACATAATGGAAAATGTAGAAAACAAAGTTTTTATTGATGTTCAATCTTCCAAATCACCACCTGAACCTTTACTCAACCATTTCAAGGTGTATTTAACATTGAAAAACCATACCCAACTATTTCCAACTGAATTTTCACTCCCCAACCATTCAACTTCCCAAAAAGTGCAAAAATGCAAAGTTGCATGACAACATTTTGCAACTTTTGACCATATTTACAAAATTGACTCAACATGAAATAAAACAACTTAAAAACATGAGAAATGGTCCTCAAGACCTTATTACATGCAAAATGACTCAACTAGACCAAAATACTAATACTTAGCACCTTTTTATATTAAAACCTATGGTGTCTTGCACCATACTCCTCAGGCAAAAAGGACTCAAGTCCCATTGAGGACAGTGTTGTAACAACAGATTCAAGTTTGTTCATATCATTCTCTAACCTCCAAGTGACACCTCCATTTGGTAGACCTTTCCAATGAACCAAAAACTAGAAATATGCATCATCCCTTATCTTTTTGAATTCTTTGTCTCCCAGGTTATGCTCCAATTGCAAAGACTTACTTGATGGATGATCTTTAACTTGTGTTGCATCTGAGAATGTTGTGGAACCAACATCATTACCTGCTACCATACCTCCTCCATCCTTGAAATGAACCTCCTTGTTCTCCACTTTTGGTGTATGCTTGAACTTGCTCTTTTTCCCTTGTTTTTTACCGTTGATCTCTTCACCTTTGCTGCTCACATCTTCCATCTGTGGTTGTGTCCTTGTGACTGTTGCTTGATCATACACACTAATCTCTGACATAAGAGGAATAGAATGACCAACATACCCTTTTGAAATTAATGAGTGGAACACTCCTCCTATCACCATAGCAACATACTTAAGCCAATCTTGGATCTCCAAAATCAATTCATCCTTGACCTTCAACTCAACAAATCCTGACACCAACTCAGAATAATTTCCCTCCAAAATCAATTCATTCTTCATGTTTGTATCTCCAAGCTTAGGAGTGGCTGCAAACTCCATGTTTTTCTTCCTCTACCTTTATAAACTCTTTCCTACCTACCATCATCACATTATATCCCTTGATTTTCCCTTTATCCTCCTCTTTAAATGGTGTCAATGTATAGGAAACCCCATCCTTTTCTATCTCATAGGTATTCCTTCTTCCATCAGACATAGCACACCTATTAAATTGCCAAGGCCTCCATAGCAGCAAATGGCATACATCCATAGGTAGTCTATCACATAGAATTTTTTCCTTATACCCTCCTATGTTGAACTCCACCCAACTTTGTTCCTTTACCAAAACATATTGACCCTCATTCAATCAAGAGACTTTGTAAGGGGTATCATGTGGTATTCTAGGCAACTTAAGTTTTTCAACCATCTCAATCAAAACCATATTATTTGTGCTTCCTGAATCGATTACAACTTTACATACCTTACCCAAGCACTTACAAGTGTTCTTGAAAAGAGTCTTCCTCTGTGGTGGATCCTTCTCAAGAGATACCTTGATGAGAGTTCTTCTTACCATGAGTGATTCACCAACCTCTGGAGCAACATGTTGTGATGGAGATTTTACACTCTCATTGTAATCCTCTTCCACCAATTGAGTTCTCCTTTCTCCTCCATGTTAAGTAGAGGCTTTACCTTCATTGAACTACCATGCTTTATGTCCAAACTTGTTGCATTGGTAACACCTTCCTGTGAATGCATTGGATCCTCTTCCTTGACCTCTGAATCCGCCTCTAAAGCCTGATCTACTACCTCTAAATCCACCTCTCTGATCAACAACTTATTTATTGGCTTTTCTTGTATCTTCTTGACTATCATATGGCTGCCTCGTATTATAAAATGACCCTCTTCCTCTGGTATTTCTGCCTCTACCCCTAGTTTGTTTGTCTTGCCTTCTCTTTAGCTTTTCTTTAGACCTAATTGCCATTTGATAACATTCCTCAACCGTTCTTGGATTATGCAAACTCAACTCATCTTGAATGTTGAATCTTAACCCACTAAGATATCTAGCCACCTTATCCACATCATCCTCCATGTGACTTGCTATTAATAAATTTATAAAATTCATCATTATAGGATTTGACATCCATTTCTCTTTGTTTCAGACCTTGAAGTTTCTTGTACATTTGACTTGCATAATCAGCCGATAAGAAATTACCCTTAAACTTAGCCACCATTCTATCCCAAGAAACAACTTTTGACTTACCTTTCTTCCTCCTTTCATTATGCTCACAATCCCCCCATAATAGGGCATGGCCCTTCAATTTTGTTTTTGCAATCTTTACCTTTTGTTCCTTTGGAATATCTTCACACTCAAAGTAATTATCAAGTGTTGCAATCCAATCCAAAAGCTCTTCCTCATTCAAATTACCTCCATACATAGGTACATCCATATTTACCTTGTGTTTCTCTACGTTGACTATTTTCAGTAGTTTGGCCATCCTCTGCTCATCAAGATCCAACTCCTCTTCTTCTTGAGTCTCTTCTTGGGGGTTTTCCTTTTCCCCTTCCTCTTCACTGTCACTCTCTTCACCAGTGACTATACCTCTCCTCTGAACTATTTCAATAGCCTCAACCCTTTCTATCATCCTATCTTGGAGTTCCTTCAATCTCCTAATCTCTCGCAATCCTCTCTTCCATTTCATTCATTTTCTTAGCCATAGTGATACTTTTTGGAGGCATCTTGTCCTTCTTTCAACATAGCTTCTCTTCTTCAGATCAGACCTATGCTCTGATACCAATTTTATGTAGATCATGGTGAGTGAATACAAACCAACTCAAAACCAACTCAACAAAACAAAATTTTCAAATTTAGAACCCTAACTTGGTGGGTTTTCTCTACCACTCTTCAATTTCCCTAGTAGTGCTCCATAAACTATTTTTCCAACATAATCTGCAAAAAAAAATTCATATACACAATATTAAATCTGTTTTGGATACCCATTTGGAAGTTATAAAACAAACTAAAAATTTAGGGGTGGTTGTTTTGGAACAACAAATCCAAAAATCTGCTGCTATGCTTGAATGAGGGCTAAATTAAGCTTGTTTGGATAGGTCACTACAAGATTTTCAAATCCCAAACCACAAATCTACATAAAAATGGCTCAGAAATGTTAAATAAGGTCTAACCTAACCTTTTCAATCACCACCATCAATTTACCAAGGTCTTTTTACCAAACCCTAACTCCTATGCACACTCTATGTCCAAAATCATGAGGTTTTCAACCTAGGGCATCAACAAACTTGCTCGCAATGCCTTCCCCTTCTCTTGAAACATTGTAGACACCAAAAAAAAACCTAACCCCATTCATTCCAACAATTTTCATGAGATTTCACTGATGGAATGGTGGGTTTTACATTTTTCTTGCCTTCAAGGTAGTTAAACAAGGGTTTCAAACCAGTTTTAGGAAAATTGTTATAAAATGCTCAAAACCCAATGAAAAATGATGAAACCAAATGAAAATGAAAGAAGATTCAATTATCCATCAACCTAAATTCTTATACGATCACTTACAGTCCGTACAAGGTTGTACTATCTCCTGTAGTAGCAAAAACATAATGGAAAACATAAAAAATAGTTTTTATTGATGTTCAATCTTCCAAATCACCACTAGAAGTTTTACTCAAAAATTTCAAGGTGTATTTAACATTTAAAAACCATACCCAACCGTTTCCAACTGAATTTTCACTCCCCAACCGTTCAACTTCCCAAAAAGTGCAAAAATGCAAAGTTGCATGACAACATTTTGCAACTTTTGACCATATTTACAAAATTGATTCAACATGACTCAAAACAACTTAAAAATATGAGAAATGGTCCTCAAGACCTTATTACATTAAATGAATCAACTAGACAAAAATAATAGTACTTAGCACCTTTTTACATTAAAACCTATGGTACCTTGCATCATCTAGTTAGCATTAATTAGGGGGGAATATTTCCAATTAAACATTAGTTGTCACTTATCTTATCTAGTTGGATTTTATTTAATCCTTGTGTCCTAGGTCATTTAATTATGAAACAACCATTTAATGTTGGTACATCATCACCCTTGCCTATATAAGAAAGGGTTCATATGTACAATGTAGTCAATTGAGTTAGTTCAACCAATTTTTCAGTTGTGTAAGTCCAATATATCATTACAATCTTGAGTATTGCATATTGGCCATATTTTGCATCCATTGTTGCAATTTCATGTTCTTGATTTTCCTTCTTATAAAAGGTTTTTTTTGGTTTTTGTAGATGATCCTGGAGGCTTAAGTCCTTGAATGACTCCAACATGGTATCAAATCTTTAGAATCACAAAACCCCTTCTCAAATCTAAGGGTGATTCAAGCTTGAAATTTTGTAAGGTGAATATTGGGGTAAAATGGACTTCATGGTTGAGTCCAGAAGGCCCCAAAACCCCTATTTTCATATAAAATACTTCATTTTTGGGTGAAATATTTTTGGGCCATTTTTGAGGGTTTGGCAGAAGCTGTAGAAATTTTGTATTTACCGTCTGTATAATACGATGTCGTACTATTTCATACCTAGGTGGCATCAATGATTTGTGCATGTTTGCAATGTTGTTGGATGAGTATTCCCCTATCACTTCGGCATATTCCTTGGTCTTTGTAGGCATCATCCTTTGCATCATCAGGTACGTGTTGTCAAATCATTGTCGACATCAACGTACGATCATAGGTTTTAATATTTTTTAAATCATATTTTATATTCATCATCAAAGTATTTATTACCGTTGGTTAATTATTATTTTTTTGTTTGAATTTTTTCGGTGGCGTGAGCAACCTGCCATTGACCGATTGCTTGCTCATCGCCCTTCAGGTGGCGTATATATATATATATATATATAAAAGCCTAACAATCATATGCGTGACCAGGCAGAAATTTTTTAAGAACCCAAGTGCTTAAACTTGTCCCTAGGTGCCCAAATAGGGCAGTTTTTTCTCTGAGCCATAACTTTCCACCCAAGTGTCAAAAATTTGCAAAAGAGATATCGACAAAAATCTGGCTCTGAGCACTTCATAGTGGTGTAAGCCATTTTCTCAAAATTTTCCTCAGGTTAATTGTAATGCTGGTCGAAGTCAAATTTTCCTTTTTGGACTCCTAAGCTCATAAATTTTTACCATGATCTCCGATTTTCATAGTTTTTGTGGCATTGGAAAGGTATTGAGGAGCTCTACATTTCTATCCATGCACTTTTTGTAGATTCAACCCCAAGTATCTTTTATTTAAATTTGTGCAATTTTACATTCCGTTTTGATTACTTGGACATATTGCAACTTGGAGAAGTTTTTTCCACTTGGGAAGGCTTCATTTTTAGTGTAGATCATATTGGGAAAGGTTACCTTTAGTTTGAGGCTCTCATTCTAAGATATTTTTTTAATTTTTCCATCTTTTATCCATCTTGGCATTGTAATTCTGGAACACACTACATATAAAGTGCCAAACATATTATTGGGGGGATTATTTGATTGATTTATTGGGGGGGTCTCTTGGTGCATTGTTTTGATTTATTTTCTTGTCCTCTTTCATTTTCATGGATCATTCTAAGGTTCCTTTGTTAACATCATATAACTATTCAACATGGCATTGACATGCATGGAGTATACTAATGAATGAAGGTCATTCTCTATATGTTGGAAATAAGGTACTTGAACATATTGATGATGAAAAAAATATAAAATGGATGTTTGAACATACCCAAGCTCTTGGATGTCTTTGTAAACTAGTTTCTCAAGATTTGTTGTTCCAAATTAAAGTATGCAAGAATTTTCATGAGGCTTGGGACAAATTGAAAATATTATATGGTTCTATAGATGAAGTTATAGGCTATCAACTTGATAATTAATTAATGAGCCTTGATCCTAGGAACTTTGACAACATCCAAGACTACATCACTAAGGTTAATGATCTAAAAGAGCAATGTAAAGCATGTGGAATTGATAAGGACATTATTTGGTCTACAATTCATTGAACAAACTTGGTCTTGATTATGCTTCTTTTGTTTCTAGCTTTCATACTCATAGGTTGACTATGGGGTTTGCATATACATACCTTCATTTGCATCATTTTTTGAGATGTTGATACATGAGAAACAAAATCTTATCTCGATGGGTCTCATCAAGTCTTCTAAATCTTAGGAATTGTTGGCTAGTTAGGTGAAAGAATCAAATAATACTAATAAGAAATAGAAAAAATCAAAGAACAATACACATTCAGATCAACCAAAGAATAAATCATCTAAGAAGGAGAAGTCTACCTGTGAATATTGCAAGAATTTTGGGCATAATTAACATTCTTGTTACAAAAATGATATTGATGAGTTGAAACATCTTCTAAAAAAGAATCAGATTGATTTTCCTTCTAGAATGTTTGAGTCACCTTCTTTTTCTTCTTCTTCTTCTTAAAAATAGTCTAATAAGGGAAAAGATGGTTAGGCTTCTACATCAGGAAATACATGACAAGAAATTTGTGCTTTTTTAGGTCCAGGATTAGGGAGATGCCTTCTAGATTCAGGAGCATCTCATCATATGGTATCTTCACAATCTATATTCTCTTCTTTTGAGCCTTGTATTATGTCTCCTATTTTGATGGGAAAAAATACATACATAAGTATACTTGGGAAGGGGTCTATTAGTTTTGGGGAAAACACTTTCTAGGATGTTTTATGTGTTCCTCATTTGACGAACAATCTTTTTTCCATATATTAGATTACACATGGTAAATATGGGAGGATGATGGAGCTCACTCCTAATTCAGTCATCATTCACGACTTGGAGATTAGAGAGATTATTGCTACTGGGATGGTTGATCATTCATCTTGGTTGTATACCTTTGTAGATTTTTCTTCTAATGATGAAATTGTTCCTTTGACTATTGATCACACTTTTAGTGTGATCCATGATTTAGAGGAGACATTTGGCTTCTTGAACTTGGGTGTTCTCACATTTGATCCTGTTCTTGAGCCTTGAATTTCATCTCCTCCATATTTTGTTTCATTTGATGATGCTCATCTTGGCATAGGTTTTGCCTCTTGTGATTAAGTGCAGCATGATCTACATCATCTTCTAGCTACATCTACTTGGGATGCATACTTGACAGACATTGGTGGGTTGTTTGTTGAGTCCCGCATTTTAGATTTTAGAGACACTATTGATTGCATACATATTCTCTTTGATGGATATGATTCTTCTTTAGTTGCGAGGGTATTATTTAACCCTCTTGTTCATTCTCTACATGATCACTTTTTGCAGCTTGATATGAGTGTGGATACTTTTGGACAAAATTTGGAGTAGGCTTCTTCTTTGGAGGTATCTTTGTCTTTGGAGTGTGTTCTACATTTGTCTCTAGAAGGTTCTATATTGACATCTTCAATTGTGTGGCCTAGAAAATATGTTTGGAGTTTGTCCAATTTTGGCATTGACATGGAGACACTTAGCATCGCTTAAAGACATCCCATAGCATTCTTCTTCCGACATGTTCCTTTTTGGAATGGGAAAAAATATAGCATATCATCCTAGTTTTATTTCTTCCTAAGGGGAGGAATGTTGTTTGCTGAGATTGGATCATCTTCAATATTCAATGTCGAGCTTCTACCATTGCAGGAAACTCACCATTGAGGGGGACTACATGGTCTCTCTTCTCTCTTATGGGGGTTCATTTCCCTTAGATGGGATTTTTTCCATCTCATGCATCATTGAGAGTATTTTGTATTTAATCTCTCTTTTAGGGAGGAGTTTTGTCCCACTGGGTTTTATCCTTTTCTCCATTTGTGAGAGATTACATTGCATATGTACATGGGTACATAGCATGGCTTCATATTCGGGACCCATCTTTGCATCATTGTATAATAATTGACTCCCAAAGTTGTACTTAAGGGGGGTGTTGGTGTAAATAGGTATTTTCCTTATATAGTCTTATCTAGGTCCTATTTACATTGTTAAGTCCACTTACATCCTAGGAGGGAATCTTTCTAGTTAAGCATTAGTTTTCACTTATCTTATCTAGTTGGATTTTATTTAATGCTTGTGTCCTAGGTCATTTAATATAGGCTCATATCATTTAATTATGACACAACCATTTAATGGGTGGGTGCAGGAAGATGGGGGCAAAAACGTGGCCAACCATCTTTAATTTTTTTTAAAAGCCATAAAGTGAATGCATTATAACACACTCACATTATGGCTTGGTGTGACTAAGCCTTAGGATTGACCATGCCAAGACCATAATGTGCGCGTGTTATAACATGAGCGTGTTATGCATTATATTAACAAAAAAAACAACATTTCATCATTTTCACCTCTGTGTTTTCTTGCTAACCTGTGGCCTACTATATAGGAGTGAATTTGCACCCCTAATGCAAATTCCCCTTTTACCCATTTTCACTTTAGAAAACCAAAGGAGGAGGCTTAATTCCACATAAGCCTATTGTTCCCATCACACTTGGCGCCTATTTTGAGTGTTGATGGAGGCATTTTTGTCAAGGACTCCTGCGCGACACACTTACGTCCCTGACAGATTCCTGTTGTTGGAGTCTGCAAAGATGTTACACTTCCTATTGGAAGTCGAAGTGTAACACCTCCCTTTGGTTGGTCAAACCGAATATGGCCATTTCTTGACCTTCTTTCTTCATATTCTCATTTCATTCATCCATTTTCAAGTTTACAAGATATTTTGGCCATCTCTTGAGCATCTCTCAGCATTCTAGCCTTCATCCACAACATTTTTAGCAACATCTCACACCCCATAGCATAAATTTATCACTTCATCACTTCAATAGAGCAAGTGTGTTGGGGTTACCGTATGAGAACGTTTCAGATTTAAAATCTAAAACCAGTAGTGCCTTAGTGACTTTTATTTCTAAATCACACCAGAAGCATTAACAACTATGCCATAAAGTAGAAATAGGCACATTAGTTCTCCCCCATTGATCCTTATGAGAAAAGCACATGCAAAATTAAACCATATTCATCACCATGAACAGAAAAACAAATGAACACACAGATTTACATGGGGAAAACCCTTTCGGGTTAAAAACCCCACACTCCAAAAGATAGAGCCATTGTATTATTCAACAACTAAATGGTTACAATACAATATCAGGCTCATAGCCATTACATGAGTTACATCTTGTTCATTTGGAGAAATGCAGGTAACATCATAGATCTACAACCTTGCACTATTACAATGTCTTCCCAAGACATATAGTGAAGGTTCCCTTCAACTCTTTAGCCCATTTGCACAACCAACCTTTCAGTTGACACAACCTAGCAGCCACCTTAGGTTCACATCTTCCCAAGTTCTGAGTGTCTCAGTGTTTATGGTTACAATTCTCTACACATACCACTCAAGCAAACACTCTCTGATCTATGAACAAGCTCATCAATCATGGATCTGTCGATTCGTCGATCTTTCAATTTGATCTCTATCGGCTTGCTTTGCTTTCAGCTTTGGCTTACTATCAATCAACATCTGACCTCCCTTCTGGCTCAGCATCAATCGACATTCCATCAGGCTCAGGCTGACCTATCAGCTTTTGGTCAAAATCGCATACCCACCAAATGGCCATCAAGGTCTCATAATAGCCCACCGACAAGCTTCACCATCTCAGGTTGTGTGCACCACCCTAACAGCTGACATCGAGCCACCCTACAATCAATTCGCACTTAGATCAAACCCTTGAGATGCATGCACAAGATTTTAGTCACTAGCCATTGATTTGCAACAACTACAAAATCAACCAATGAGATTTCACCACGTGTCACATTGCTATTCGTCTGTCGCTTGCAGATCAATCACCCTAAGCTCCATTGCTAACCATTCAAGGGTGAAAATCAACCGCTATCATTAAAACACCGACCGGTAGCTTTATCGGGTCCCACAAGCCATGTGACCGCCACTCAAGGAAGTTCTGGGGCACCCAGGAGGGAATCTCCAAGATTCCCTTGAGCCCACCCAAAACCGTCTTCCGAAGCTGCCATGTGTCCACCGCTTCTGCTCTCTGCTTAGATCACACTTGGGTCCCATCGAGCCACATGTAAGCCATTGGAGCTCCTTCTGGGAATCCCAAGCGGCATCCACCATATTCCCCAAGGAACTCCTAAGACGTTGACAAGTGTCCATGACCTGCCAACACAACATAAATGCTTGGGATGCACCATCCTTCCATTGTGCACACCGCTTAACTCACCACCACACAAGCAATTCCGCTCGGCCAAAAAGTTCTCAACGGTACTTGCATCAGGATGGCGCAAAACACGACAGACATCGTCGGATCAAAGTCTCCACAATCGTCGATCAGGTTCTTCGCCGCTTGGTCCAACTTCAATCGCTCAACGCATATCGACATACCAGTGGGACATGAAATGTCACCCGCTGATATGAGATTGCCTCGCTGCATCGATCCATCGATGGAACAACACAAAGACTCCCGCCGATAGCGATCGCTTGTTGAGAAGAAATGTCGCGAAGCCGGACCCGTCGGGCCATCGCCGAAACACCACCAGGAGTCCCGCCGACTGGACAGAGTCTCGACGACAAGGAAAAGGTTGAACACATGAAGTCCCCTAGACCAAAGTGGTACAAGCCAGCGAGATTGAGGCACATATTTCCAACAATCTCCCACTTGATGAAGACTTGTTGGCTTCCTCCAGAACCTAAAAAAAGAGAATCTCTCCACCATTCTTTTGTGCTCCAAAAAAGACACCTGCAACGACATCTGAGATTCCACCAACACAGGCAACCATTCCAACCATCCTTCATAGGAAAAAGGAACAAGCCAAGGTGAAATTGCACTAGTCTCTAGAACACAAGCATCAGATCCTTCAGATGGAAAAGGGATCAGAATGCCACCACTGCACTATGCTCGCCGGCAATACAAAAGAAAAAATGCAACAAATTCAAAGTTCTCCGATCGTGAACACAAACATGAAGTCATTCTCCAGAACAAGATAAACCACCAGCTAGAACACCAAAAAAATGACTGCCCCATCCAATTGATCAAAACCCATGCAACTAAAAATAGCACACAAAGCTCGTGCTAATCCATCCAATCATCCATACCTCCAAGGTATGCACATCAGTAAACCTATGCCATCACATATCCACCCATCAACTGCAAAATAAAAGCACCATGTGCCAACTAGTCAAGAAGACCAAACACATCCAAGATCTCCCACTGCATGGGCAATGTCTAGATGAATGCAAAGAACTAGAATGAGCACATTCAACGCATTTTTTTGTTAGCATCCCAGAAAACAAGGCACCATCACAAGTGATCCAGGCATACCAATTACACCAATCATGACACATAGAGGAGCATAACCATGTAGTACCAAGGAACATCCATAATGATATGCAAATCTACAAACCAAACATGCCCTTCTACACACACTTCTAAATGTTAGTTGTGTCCAATATGACCTCCTTCACATCCCAAAGGGAAGCCTCTCAAAGAAGATCAAACCAGCCCATATTTTTATCTCCTACCAATTCTCAAAAGCACTAGGAGATAAACTATGCTATCCACCTTTCACTATGGATCCTCCAGAAACTTAAACAACAAATCAAGATCCATATCATGAAAGCAAGCATAAAAAACACATCTGAAAGATATAATGGGAAAATACCTCTTAGAAGAACTTCACCACCTAGAAGACCAAAGGGAAAAAGATGCTCCTCCAGGATATAACAGCTGACATGACTTATCCAAGTGCAATCTCCTTATCGGTCTCTATTGAACTCACGTTCAACCAAGGTGCAGGCTACTCATACTTTCAATTGTAAATAGTAACAATAGCCTCACCTATTTCTCCATGTATCCATGAGCACCAACAACCGATCATCTCATGCTAAACTCTAATCTGCATTATTGCAACGAACATGAAGTTCTCAAGCACATGACCAATGCACTCAAAACACAAAGAAACACTAGACCACTGTCAAAGCTCGTAACCTAGGAATCGGGAACTTATCATGACATCATGATCTTACCATCCGCCTTTGGATATCCCATGCTCCAGGAAAACATACCAAGGTCTCAAGATTAATGCATCATGCCAAAACTCTAATGCGCAAACAAGAGTATGCCATGACATAAAGCAAACAAACTCTAAAACAACATCACCTGTCAAGCACCACCAGTACCTCAATCAAAGAATCGCAAGAGTCCTCCATGGCTCCAAGATGCTACACATCCTCAAATAGTGCCCATGCAAATGCGAAAGAGCTCTTCTATAGCAACACGGTCTAAGAGCTTTACCAAAAACATTTGAAACACAAAAGAAGATCATTCACCACCAAGTGATGAATACACAGTCACTGATAAAGCTCCCACTGAATGTGGCACCGAGCTTTCCAAGCACCATGACCAACCATTTGCTGATCTGAAAGCCTCTAGGTACAAACGACAACATGTCCATCTGATAACAATGCCAAGTAGTACCAAGGTCTTCGAACCACGCAGACCGCATTATCACTGTCAAAAGCTTACACTAACCAATGTATCAAGCTTTGCATGAAATCATGATACACATGCTATAGGTCCCCATAACCAACTATCCAGGTACCCAAACGCCATTCCTCCTCACATCTCAAAATAGCTACACCAATGCACAAGTGGCCACAAACAAGGCTAGCTAACATATCTGCACCACCACTTAAGCAACCTCGTGGATATTGATAGTCCACTTCCGAGTTGACTCACAATAAACATGTAGGAAAAGAGAGCCCACAACATTGCACAACTTGTAGATGCAACTAGTGAAAAACCTTGCAAATCTATCATCGCACTGGAAACTGCACAACTGAGATCTCAAAGAGAAAACCCATGTAGACAACATGACTCAAACACCAGATCAAGCTCAGATTTGATTCACCAATCACATCCACAACCCAAGCACCATAGTCTAGGAAACCAACAAGAAAACACCACAAGAATGTTGAATGAAAAACACATACCAACACTCCCATGCAAAGAAGACATCACACCTCCTCAAACATGTCAAACTACAACTATCTCATTCAGTCACACCCCAAAAGCTAGGGTCTAAAAAATAGTTTAACAACAACTCCACAAACCACAAGTTTTACTTGACCATGCAAAACCTTCAAAACTAGTGTGTTTCAAAAAAACACATGTACATCCATATCCACCGCACATCTAGATGACTTAGGAGTCTACACACAACCATCACGGTTAACCATAACAGTGAACACACATGAATATGCATCATAGACTTTTTAGGAAAATCTAGAGAAAACCCTCTAGAACCAAAGACATGAATCTGAAACATGTGAGTACAAGGTAGAGGTAAACAGGAACTCTAGGCCTACTCCAGACCATTTCCAAAAATCACAACCATGCACATGCATGCGAGAGAGCCAGGCTATTTAGAAGTTTTAGACCACCCAGATCAACTTCATAGCCTTATGCAATTAGGGAAACAAAGAAAATGCCTTTAGTGCAAAGTTAGAACATCCTGCACAAGCACAATACTGCATGGTAGAACAACAACCAGAGCAACTCCATACCATCAGGGAGCATCTCACACAGACACCCAGTATGAACCACGCTCTACTGCAACACAACATAAGCATAAACTCACACCCCTTGCATTAGGATCATTTGTTGCCAAACATGAGTCTCAGACCACATCGCCACAATATGATCAACTCCAAAACCTCCTTTGTCTTTCATGTAGCGTGTTGAATCAAAAGAGCCGAAACTCTTACTCATCGAAAAGATCAAGCATCAGCCGATTCGTCCAGATTTCCTCAAGCTTGCCAGGCTCATAAATCCTCGTAGGAGAAATACCCAGAACTCCGGTAACCAGGAGAAGGCTCTAATACCACTTGTTGGTATCATGAACAAGCCTTGACCACCTTTAACCAGCTCTGATACCACTTGTTGGGGTTACCATACGAGAACGTTTCAGATTTAAAATCTAAAACCAATAGTGCCTCAGTGAATTTCATTTCTAAATCACACCAGAAGCACTAACAACTATGCCATAAAGTAGAAATAGGCACAATAGTTCTCCTCCATTGATCCTTCTAAGAAAAGCACATGCAAACTTAAACTAGATTCAACACCATGAATAGACAAACAAATAAACACACAAATTTACGTGGGGAAAACCCTTTCGAGTAAAAAACCCCACACTCCAAAAGATAGAGCCATTGTATTATTCAACAACTAAATGGTTACAATACAATATCAAGCTCATAGCCATTACATGAGTTACATCTTGTTCATTTGGAGAAATACAGGAAAAAACATAGATCTACAAACTTGCACTGTTACAATGTCTTCACAAGACATACAATTTAGGTTCCCTTCAGCCCATTTGCACAGCCAACCTTTCAGCCAACACAGCCTAGCGGCCACCTCAGGTTCACATCTGCCTAGGTTCCGGTTGTCTCAGTGTTCGCGGTTACAATTCTCTATGCATACCACACGAACACACACTCTTCGATCTCTGACCATGGTCACCGATCATGGATCTGTCGATCCGTCTATCATTTGATCATTCGATCTGATCTCTATCGGCTTGCTCTGCTTTCAACTTTGGCTTACTATTTATTAGCATTTGGCCTCACTTTTCGACTCAACATCAATCAACATTCCATTGGCCTCAGGCCAACCTCTCAACTTCCAGTCAAAATCGCATACCCACCAAACGACTATCAGGGTCTCATAATACCCCATCGACAAGCTTCACAATCTTGGGTTGCATGCACCACCCTAGTAGCTAACATCGAGCCACCCTACAATTAATTCACACTTAGATCAAACCCTCGAGATACGTGCACAAGCTTTCAGTCACTAGTCATTGATTTGCAACAACGATGCAAAATCAACCAATGAGATTTTTCCATGTGTCGCACTGCCATTCATCCATCGCTTGCAGATTAGTCACCCTAAGCTCCATCGCTAACCATTCTGAGGTGGCAATCAACCACTATCATTAAAACACCGACCACTAGCTTTATCAGGTCCCACAAGCCACATGATCGTCGCTCAAGCAAGTTCCAAGGTACCCAAGAGGGAATCTCCAAGATTCCCTTGAGCCCGCCCAGAATCGGCTTCTGAAGCTACCACATGTTGACCACTTCTACTCTCTGCTTAGAGAACACTCGGGTGCCACCAAGCCATGTGTAAGCTGTTGGATCTCCTTCGAGGAATCTCAAGTGGCATCCTTTATATTCCCCAAGGAACTTCCGAGACGTTGACAAGTGTCCACGACCTACCACATAACATAAATGCTCGGCACCCACCATCCTTCCATTGCGCACACCACTTAACTCACCACCACGTGTTGAATGCACAAGCAACTAGGCTCAGCCAAAAATTTCTCAGCGATACTTACATCAAGATGGCATGGAACACGATGAACATCGTCGAATCAAAGCCTCCACAACCGTCGATCAGGTTCTTTGCCGCTTGGTCCAACTTCAGTCGCTCAATGCATATCATCATATCAGTGGGACATGAAATATCACCCGCCGATATGAGATTTCCTCATGGCATCGGCCCATCAATGGAACAACACAAAGACTCCTGCTGATAGTGATTGCCAGCCAATAAGAAATACCACCAAGCCAGACCCGTCGGGCCGTCGCCGGAACACCACCAGGAGTCTCGCCAACCGGACAGAGTCTTAGTGACAAGGAAAAGGTTGAACACATGAAGTCGCCCAAACCAAAGTGGTACAAGCCATCGAGATTGAGGCACATATTTCCAAAAAAGAACAGTACAAATCCATTGCAGCAAAGGCCTGAATTCCTCTCCTCTTTCTCCTCCACTAGCCTTGAGCGCTTTGGATGGAGGTGGTAAGCTCCTCACTCATCTTCTCTATTGTTTGGTTGAGTTGGCATGTACTATTTTGTAGTGTCGTTGGTGTAATTTTCTTTTATTTCCTTCTTTATCGCATTATTTCTACATTGTTACAAACTTGGCTGTCCGTGGAGGTGGAAACACTAAAACGGGGGTTTGAATAAGGCAGACCCCTAAACAAGCCCCAACATTTTCCCTCTTTTCTGTGTGTAGGTGGAGAGATCTTGGAGAAAGCTGGAAAAAAGGTTATTGTGTGAGATCATCTTTATTGTGATAATCTACTTTCTTTATCACATTCGTTTTTACATTTCGTATTTTATTATCTTATTCTGCACCTTTAGAAACTCATGACTAGGCTGTTAGTCCACTTTTTAGAGGTTAGACCTTGTTTCCCTAGTTTTTTGGCTGTACGAATGCCAGAGAACCTAAGAGATGCCAGCGCGCCACACTTTCATCCCAGAACCATGCTTCTGTAATTTGAAAGAGAGTTATTCGAAGCATAGAGTTGACCCTAATGATCGACTCACCTAGTCTCCTTTCAACTCTCAGGTTTGCAGAGTGATCAAAGGACCTTATAATCCTCATCATTCTTATCCCATCCATCCTAACACTCCTTTAAACTAAGGTAAGTTAGGGCATCCATACTGCTCTTGGAATTTCATGACCTGGGGCCTTGTAGTGGTTGGTACCCCTCTCTTACATTTTTGGTGAACCCGATGTGAACCAATGTCTTTTCGTTCATTGGTGTTCTGGGATTTTTCTCTTGTACCCTTTGATTGTTGCACTCCTATGTGTTGTGAAGGTTAATGAGCATCACAATCTAGTCCATGAACTTTGGGCATATTATCAGGAGAAGTCCATGACACCTTCTGATGGAGAAGACGAAGGTCTCTTCTAGTTTTACTACTGCTCTTTTCTCTGGTTCTACGGTTGGCCTGTCTATGCAAGAGCAGGTGTCACAAGGTGGGTCTATATTCTTTGATGAAACTGATCACATCCCTACCCCTCCTACATCACCAATCTCATCATCTATCAATGAGCAGGAAGCTTTCCATATCCTTTCTGAATATGTCGCTAGTCTAAGTAAGGGGTTGGGTGCCTTGGAAAATCACCTAGGGAGAAAAACTCGAAGCTAGCTAGGGCTACTAAAGTTATCAGTGAAATAAAGTATATGGTAGGAAACAATCAAATAGGCGTAGACCTCCTAGCTAGTCTCACTGGTCTAGCCAAAGCGTGTGACCCCTTGAACCATAGTAACATGATGCGAGGTGGCCCCTTCGAAGAACATGAGATACAGTTGGAGGTATTGATTCCTCCCACGTCTGTGTACATGTTTGACATGGTCCCTTTAGTCAGCGTGCCCGTTGCTTCCAAAAAAATTGAGACTATCAAAGTAAACATAAACCCTCTGAGTTTTCACTTCACTCCTTCTGCCACCGTCGATGGTGGAGGATTTGGTGGGATGATTGGTGGAGGCTTTGGTGGTAGTAACTTTAGTGGCAGAGGTGGTACTAGCAAAAGTGGTTCCGACGGAGGTCATGGTAGTGGCTTTGGAAGTGGTGATGGCTCTGACGGAGGTCACACTAGTGGCAATGGCATCAATGGTGGCTCCAGTGGTAGTCACGGTGGTGGTGGCTCTAGTGGTGGTTCCATTGGTCCTATGCCTTCTAACAACCCTATTCTGAACACCCTTCTTTAGAATATGGGGAAGATGCAGAACCAACTGGCGAACCTTTCCCAAGCTTCTACCTAGCCTATCTTCCATCCCTTCTTTTGACATAGCTCATTGTTAGTAGTAATTTTGAATACTCCTTTCCTGCAAGGGATGTAGATTCCTAAATTTGAGAAATACGGTGGTAAAGGGGACCCACAAACACATGTGTCCACTTTTAATGCCTTGTGTACAAACTTCTTCCATCATGATGCATTGATGGAAAAAATGTTCCCTCGATCCCTCAAGGATACAACACTCAAATGGTATTGTTCCTCGCCTGACAATTCCATCTTTACATTCGATCAACTTGTGAACCAACTCCTATGACAGTTCCAAGCCAACATTGGGCCTAAGATGACCTTCTCTAACCTTGTTCGGTGTAAACAAGGGGATAATGAGAAGATCACCGACTTTATAGCACAATACCAAGCACTCTTTTCACAAATATCATACCCTTTCTTAGACTCCAATGTGCAGAAGGTGTTCATATGGAACTTACAAAGGCCTTGGTAGGAGAATTTTTACCTTATGAAATACCCTTCTTTTGCGCATCTGTGTGCGGCCCTACGGGAGTACCAACAAACGGTAGTTCAGTTCGGGGGATCTTCCTCACACTCCCATCCAAAGGGAAAGTCCATTATATCAATCTTTGGAAAAGGAAAGGCTATTGTGAATGTAGTAGTTGTTGTGGATAACAACAACCTCAAGCACGATCGAAAGTTCATGAAGTTATCCAAATCTTATTCTTCTAGCTTACAAAAGTTGTTAAAGGTTAAGATCGTTAGCTTTCCAACTCAAAAGCAGTTAGGGAGCCGTATCCTAAATGGTATGAGGAAAATATCTATTGTCAATACCATTGAGTTAACGAACATGATACCGAACTTTGCATGTGCCTGCATCATGAGATATAGGATCGCATCAAGGATAGTACTATTCATCTTGATGGAAGTAAGCAAAACATGAAGAGATCAATGGTAAAAGCTAATAGTGAATTATAGATATACATGAACCCATTTCTATCACATTTTTCTAACATGATTATCGACCCCTCTAACTCTGTTTCCCAGCCTGAAGCCTATGTTAACATGGTTACTATTACTCCTCCTCATCTTGCAACCGGTTCGCTAGATATAACATTCACTTCACAATACGTACCAACAAATGACAAACCTTCTCATCTCTACATTCTCGCTTGTCTCAATGGAAACATTGTGACAGGGGTGTTAGTTGATCCCACAAGTAGAGTGAATGTCATAATAGAGGAGACTCTATTCTTAAACTCCCTGCAAAGGGAGGAATATGAAAAAAAGGGTCCATCATCTGTACTCATGATGGTATCGCCCTTAACCCCTATGGATCGATAATGTTGTTCATCCTCTTTGGACCTAGGAATGTAGACATGGTTTTTGATGTTATTCCCTTGTCAAACTTGTTCAGAGTGAAGCTAGGTATACCTTGGTTGGCTTCCATGAATGGGATCTCCTCTGTGATTCATAAGTGCCTTAAGTTTTCCCATGAAGGTGTTGTGCACGTGGTGCATGATACTGGATACCAGCCTGTGGTGTCCCGTGGGGATATTCATTGGATCACTTTTGGCCCACTCCAGTTGGTCCGCTTCCACCAAGAATGAAGCTAATTTATAATAACTATGTGAAGTATAAGACTGGAGGAAAGGGATAGCTAAAGTTGACCCTTCTTGTAGCAGAGCAGCCAGCTGCCTCCTCCTCTGTAAAGGGAAAGGAGAAGCTTGCTCCTTCTTGGGTTGTCTTGTCTACTCCCCTTTCTTGGGAGGAGTATTGGATGAATAAGTTTGATTTATACCCGTTGATTTTGATGGTGCCTGCTTGGTGTAGACCCAAGATCAGGATATCGGATCTCCCTAATGGGTCCCCTGGACCTTGGTACTATTTATTGAAAATAAAACAGAGGTGCAAAATCACTTTCCTAACGCTAAAACAACAGAGGAGAAGTGCAAATGATCAGTTTTAAAGCTTCTTAAAATAACTAAGATGAACACATATAGGGTAACCAAAGTAACAAAAAAAACAATCTCAGATAACACCAGATTTACGCGGGAAAACCCTTTTGGGAAAAAATCCACCACACCAAGAGAAGACACTTTGTATAATAGTAAAATAAATTACAAACAAAGCTCACAATCCTCATTCTCTGATAGTTAGCTCACAGCAGAAGACTTGAATTTTCATGCACTCCCTGTTACAATATTTCTTTCAGTATACAATGAATACAACTCTCTATTCTGTCTATCTATTTTTCTTTCACCATCACCCTATATTGACTTATATCAATGTAATCAACTATACAAGTCTTACATCACATTAATCATTCCAACCAATCGTAGGCCTTAATGATGCATCCTTCACCCAATCAAGCAATCTGATCTTCTGACCGATCTTCCCTGTAATCACGTATCAAGCTGGCCAGGCATTAACTCCCTTGCCTTAATTGGATTCTATGATAAGCTGAAACACATCTTGCAATTACTGCTTTCACCACTCCAAACTCCAACCAATCAAATGTTGATTAATTGCCATGTGTTGCCTCTCTATTTATTTGCCACTTCCAATCAAGTCTGACCGGTCAAATGAACGCATAACATCTCTTACTGTGCTACCTCACCAATCCAAAGTAACCACCGTGGTATGGCGGTGACATCAGGGTACCGCTCCAAGGTTGATAGACCTCTGCGGTATGGCAGTGCCATTGACCAACCACAAGTCCATCCTAACATCCTCATGGTATCGAGGTAGTGGCTTGTCTGCCAACCCGCCACTTAACACCGCGCCACCGTTAAGCTTAGATCGACCTTTTGTGGTATGGCGGTGCCACCGCCCAAACATGAGGCTAAGCAAATCCTCCCGTGGTATGGCGGTAACCGCCTATGCCAACCATCGAGCTCCATCGTGCTACCACACCCTGACCGTAAGACCTCCACAGTAAGGAGGTAACCATTATCTTTGACTGCCAAGGCTTACCATGCCACCATGACATGGCTAAAAGACCATCACAATGTGGTGGTAATTGAATTTTTCTTCTTTCGCTGACCATCGCGGCCACCACGCCACCAATGAACACCCTCCATGGTAGGGAGGTAAGGCTTTGCATTGATTGTGCCCATCAACTGTGCTACCGCTTGCCTAAGATGGAGACCCCACGGTATGAGGGTAGCACCGCCCAACCGCGGATAGACTGATAGAGGCCCATGATAAGGCAATAAACCACCAGACCGCATCTCTATGAAAGGCTCTCAATAGTAGAATGGTAAAGGCTAAGAATGGTGATAAATCCATCATCTTTTCAGAGGTTCAAGCCAGAAGTTGAGGCACCTTTTCCCAACAAGATCCCACTTGACGAAGACTTCCTGACTTCCTCTAGACTTCAAAAATTACTAACGACCATAGGCCCCAAGGCCCATCAAATCTATGCACCATCTGAACTTTTCTGTGCTCACTGGCTTCGTTAACACATCTGTAACATTCTTCAAAGTGTCAACCTTTTCTAAAAAAACCTTTCCATCTTCCACCATATCCCTCATGAAGTGATATTGCACAACAATGTGCTTTGTCTTGGCATGGAAAGTCAGGTTCTTTGCCAAACAAATGGCACTCTGACTGTCACAAAAAATTGTAATCTGCCCTACATTAAAACCAATATCAGAGCACAATCAACTCAACCAAACTGCTTCTTTGTACACATGTGTTGCTTCCATGTATTCAGCCTCTGTAGTGGATAAAGTGACTACAACCTGTCACTTGCTCATCCAACCGACTGCACCACCATTTAACATGAAAGTGTATCCACTAGTGGATCTTCTACTGTCAAGGTCCCCTTCCCAATCAGAATCTACATATCCACGAATGTTGAGTGTTCTTTGTGATGCAACCAAATTTACATGGTAACACAAAGTATATTCTAAATTCCACTTTAAATATCTAAACACTCTCTTCACAACATCCCAATGTGATTTTCCTGGATTTTACATAAAACGGCTAAGAACTCCCACTGCTTGGGCAATGTCTGGCCTTGTATAGACCATTGCATACATTATAATACCAATAGAACTTGCATAAGGCACCCTAGTCATGTCCTCCATCTCAGTAGTAGATTTTGGACAATCTTCAATAGATAGCTTTGTTCCCTGCATAATTGGAACAACTAGCTGCTTGGAATCATCCATACCAAATCTCTCTAGAATTGTATTGACATACTTACTCTGACTTACCTAGAGCTTTATGCTCATTCTGTCCCTAGTTATCTCCATCCCCAAAATATACCTTGCTGCACCCTAATCTTTCATTTCGAACTTTGCATACAACTGAGATTTAAGATCACAAATCATAGACTTACTATTTCCTATGAACAACATATCATCCATGTACAGGGTAATAATAAGCACACCATCATTTTCAGATTTATAATAAACACAATGATCATATTTGGATCTCACAAATACCATAGACAACACAAAAGTATCAAATTTCTGGTACCACATTCTAGGAGACTGCTTCAAACCATACAAAGATTTCTTTAATTTGTAGACCAAACTTTGTTTACCTTTTTCAACGAAGTGCTTAGGCTGGGACATATAAATCTCTTTGTCTAGCTCTCCATGGAGAAACGTTGTATTCACATCCATCTGCTCAATCTCCAAGTCATATGTTGCTACCAATGACAACATAAATATGATAGATGTCATCTTTTCTACAGGGGAAAATATTTCTCCACAATCAATTCCCTCTATCTGGGAAAAACCTTTTGCAACCAACCTTGCCTTATACTTTTCTACACTGCCATCTAGACTAGTCTTCTTCTTGAATACCCATTTACAGCCAACAGGCTTTCACCCTTCAGGCAATGGTACCAAATTCTAGGTTTCATTTTTCTTCAATGATTCCATTTCTTCATTCATGGATTCCAACCAAGAATTTGAATCAGACATGCTAATAGCTTCTTTTACAGTCCTAGGCTCATCAATGCTAGTAATCAAAGCATAGGCACAGTTCGAATCTAACATAGAGAAACCATACCTATCAAGTTGTCATTTTTCATGTGTAGACCTTCTTATTGGCTGAGGTTATGGTTCTTCATCTTCAGAACTCTCAGAGCTGCTTGAACTGTCCTTAGTTTTAGGTACACCATGTAGTTCCTCTTTTCCTAGAGTTTGAGGAATTTGAACTACATCATTCTTCTTTTCTCTTTTATCTGTCTCTAGCTGTGGATCAACTACTAAAAGTTTCAGCTCATGAAATATTACACTTCTATTGTACAAAACCTTCTCAGTATCAGGATTCCAAAGCTTGTATCCCTTCACACCAATGTCATAGCCGATGAAGATACATTTAACAACCTTGTTCTCCAACTTTGATCTTTTCTCATTGGGCACATATACATATGCCTCATAGCCAAAGACATGAATATGTCTAAGAGATGGATTCTTACTAGAACAAGGTGAATGATTTACCAGGTAACATGTAGTAGCCACAACCTTAGCCCAAAACTTATGCTCCAGACTAGCACTGCTCAACATACTTTTCGCTCTTTCCATTAACGTTTTGTTCAAGCTTTCAACAATTCCATTCTGCTGTGGAGTATAAGGTGTAGTTTTATGCCTTTTAATCCCATGGTCTATGTAGTACCTTTCAAATTCTACAGAACAAAACTCACCGCCATTATCCATCCTCAAGCATTTGATTTTCTTTCCAGTCTGATTCTCTGTCAAAGTTTTAAATTATTTAAAATGACTGAACACTTGTGATTTACTCTTAAGAAAGTATATAAATGCCCTTCTCAAATAGTCATCAATAAAGGAAACATAATATCTAGACTTTGATAATGAAGGAACATTAACTAAACCAAACACATCAAAATGGATATAATCGAGTACACCAAAAGATTGATGAGGACTCAAATAAAGAAACATGGTGTTGCTTTCCATAAATATAGTGTTCACAAAAATCAAACTCAAGGTTACAATCATCAAGCCCTTCAACAAGATTTTTATTTTTCAAGGTTTTTAAACCTTTCTCACCTATGTGAGTGAGTCTATGATGCCACAACATGGTCTTCTCTATTGGGAGTTTCACCTCTAAGGCATTTGGAGCCAGAGAATCATCTTCATCTTCCTCTACAAGAACAAATTTTCTTGACTTTACAGAGGCGTTGTTGCATTAAATAGGATGTGCATCCAGCTTGTATAGAGTGCCAGTACGTACACCCTTAGCCAACAACATTGCACCTCTAGCCATCTAGCATCCTTTACTTGAGAAATAAACTTCCACACCAACATCATTTAGCTTACTGACAAAAGGTAAGTTACGAGCCAAACTTGGTATGTATAGTACGCCACCAATCCCTTTGATTCTACCATCAGGAAACTGTATTTTGACTCTTCCATGACCAACAATCTCCAATGTTGAATCACTCACCAAGTACACCTTTCCAACATCATACTTGTCATACTTAGTGAACCATTCTCTATGAGACATCATGTGAAAGGATGCACCTGAGTCAACCAGCCAGACATCATCTGATGCCTGAGTTTCCAAGGCTGCAATGAAGGCATCTGCATCGCTCTGAGAAGAGACATTGTCTGAAGCGTTACTCTTTTTCTTCTTCTTCTCACCTTGGAATTTTTACTACGAGAATTTGATCTCCCTATAGATTTAGATTTGAACTTCTTGTCCTTCTTCTTGTCTTTCTCCTTCGATCTACCTTGAATAGCGAGGGCCTCTTTGGCCATCTCTAAAGACTTCCTCCGCATCTCTTCAGACAATAGTGAGGCAACAATGTCTTCCATCTTGAAAGTAGTGGTCGTACTTCCAATAGCCATTACAAGATTATCCCAAGTGTCAGGTAACGAACATAACAGGAGCATGCAATGATCCTCCTCCTCAATCTTTACACCCATAGACACCAACCAAGCAACACTCATATTAAATGAGTTTAAATGGTTTGCAACAAATGCACCTTCTTCCATCTTCAAGGAGTACAACTTCTTCCTTAGGAATAACTTATTTACTAGAGGCTTTCCCTGATAATATCACCAAGATTCTTCCATAATGAAGCTGCAGACTTCTCCTCATGGACATTCAAGAGTACATAATCGATTAGACTAAGTGTTATCATACCTCTCTCTTTTCTATCTGCAAGGTCCCAATCTTCTTGCTTCATACTTTGTGGCATAGTTCTAGACACAACAACCCAAAGGTCTCTATCCACAAGCAAGTCTTCCATTTTGAGTTTCCATAACTCAAAGTTGCCACCATTGAATTTTTCAATCTCCACTCTACTTGATGTACTCACCATCTCAAATAGAAATAGGTTCTAACTTTGCAAAACTCCCACTGGAACAGTATTAGCACAAAAAACCAGCCTTACTAACAATGATAACACAACTGACTAGGCTATGATACCACTTAAAAGGAAAAAAGAGGTGCATAATCGCTTTGCTAATGCTAAAACAACAAAGAAGAAGTGAAAAAGATCAGTTTTAAAGCTTCTTAAAACAACTAAGATGAACGCATACATGGTAACAAAAGTAATAGAAAAAGCAATCTCAGATAACACCAGATTTACGTGGGAAAACCCTTTCAGGAAAAAACCCACCACACCAAGAGAAGATACTTTGTATTACAGTAAAATAAATTACAAAAAAAGCTCACAATCCTCACTCTCTGATAGTTATCTCACAATAGTAGACTTGATTTTTCATGCACTCACTGTTACAATACTTCTTTCAGTATACAATGAATACAACTCTCTATTCTGTCTATCTATTTTTTTTTTCACCGTCACCCTATATTGACTTATATCAATGTAATCGACTATACAAGTCCTACATCGCATTAATCATTCCAACCAATCACAAGCCTTAATGATGCATCATTCACCCAATCAAGCAATTTGATCTGCCCCACAATCATGCATCGGGCTGTCTAGGCATTGACTCCCTTGCCTTAATCGGATTCTATCATCAGCCAAAACACGTCTTGTAATTACTACTTTCACCACTCTAGACTTTGACCAATCAGATGTTGATTACTTTCCAAGTAATGCCTCTCTATTTGTTTGCCACTTCTAGTCAAGTCTGACCGGTCAAATGAATGCCTAACATCTCTTACCGCACTACCTCGCCGACCCAAAGTAGCCACCACGGTACCGCTCCAAGGTTGACACACCTTCGCGGTATGGAAGTGCCACCGCCCAACCGTAGGTCCATCCTAATATCCTCATGATATCAAGGTAGTGGCTTGTCTGCTAGCCCACCATTGAACACCGCACCACCACCGAGATCGGATCGACCTTCTGCGGTATGGTGGTGCCACCGCCCAACTGTGAGGCTAAGCAAAGCCTCCTGCGGTATGGCGGTAACCACCTGTGTCGACCGTCAAGCTCCACCATGCTACCGTGCCCCGACCATAAGACCTCTGCAATAAGGAGGTAACCATTATCTTTGACTGCCAAGGCTTATTGTGACATGGTTGGAAGGCCATCACGATGTGGCGGTAAGTGAACTTCTCTTAACTTTCACTGACCACCGCGACCACCGCACCACCAAAAAACACCCTCCATAGTAGGGAGGTAAGGCTTCACACTGACTGCGCCTATCAACCATGCTACTTCTTGCCTAAGATGGAGACCTCACAGTATGGTGGTAACACCACCCAATTGCGGACAGACCGACATAGGCTCGCGGTAAGGCAGTAAACCAATAGATCGTGCCTCTATGAAAGACTCTCTGTGGTAAGGTGGTAAAGGCTGAGAATGGTGATAAATCCACCAAGTCTTTTTAGAGGTTCAAGCCAAAAGTTGAGGCACCTGTTCCCAACAAGCTCCCACTTGACGAAATCTTCCTAGCTTCCTCTAGACTTTGAAAATTACTGACGACCATAGGCCCCAAGGCCCACCGAATCTATGCACCATTTGAAATTTTCTGTGCTCATTGGATTCGTTAATGCATTTGCAATATTCTTCAAAGGATGTTAAAATTTTCTAAACAGACCTTTCGATCTTCCACCATATCCGTCATGAAGTGATACTGCACATCAATGTGCTTTGTCCTGGCATGGAAAGTCAGGTTCTTTGCCAAACAAATTGTCTATTTCAAACAAATATTTTCTCAAGACCCTCCACACACTTCTTTGTTAGAATTACATTCTCGACTTGAAACCCTAACGGAACATGTTTCCTTCATCACGGGTTCGTAAAGAAAGGACTTGAGGACCTTCCTCCGAAGCAGGAACAACTTTTATCTTCACCTCACATGGGGGAATATCCTTCTGTTTGAATTCCTTGATGAAGTTTGCATGTTTCAAAAGGATTCCTTGATGATGAATCAATTCAAGAAAGAAGGCATCAGCCTTCGAACAACGTATCCCTTGAGAGGACCCTTTCTTTTCACATTGGGTTCCTGAGAGACCCCTTCAAAAAATTCTACTGAGTTTTATAACATCTAGCTTGGGGGAAGCCCAACTAGACTAGTTTGACATCTTCGCGTCTAGCTCGTGGGTAGCTTGATTAGACCTACTTCATATCCGTGCATCTAGCTTGGGAGAAACCTAACTAGAATTCACTTTTCAAACAACGCGTCCCTTGAGTGGACCCCTCTTCCTTTTGAAGGGTTCCTGAGGGACCCCTTTGAAAGTCTTCCAACTTGGCAATGGTCTGTGTGACTGTCTATTCACTAGCCTGCATGGCCACTTCCTGACATGTTCTATCTACGGGTAAACATGTCGCCATTACTGACTCTATGGAGTCCCTCTTTGCTCACTCTCCCTCATGTGAGAGTTATTGGGGGATACCTACCTTGCAAGTTTGCGGGTCTGTAAGGTGCTCTTCCTAGTTTCGTTCATGTGAGATTTATTGAAGGATACCCCCCTTGCAGGTCTAGAGGCCTGTAAGGCACTTTCTCTCTTCAGCTTTATAGTTCTGTAGAGCTATGAAGTCCTTTCCTGCACTTTCAGGTTCATCAAATTTTTCTTTGCTTTCTCAAAAGTTCAGGTATACATATCTAACCTTACTACTTGCTTGATCTACTTTACCAAAGCACTCACCAGTATTCATGCTTGCTAAAGTGGGGGCAAAATGTATAGGAGTGACTTTGCACCCCTAATGAAAATTCACCTTTTACCCCTTTCCACTTTAGAAAACCAAAGGTAGAGGCTTAATTCCACATAAGCTCGTTGTTCCCATCACACTGGGTGCCTATTTTGAGTGTCGGTGGAGGCATTTCTGTCGAGGATGCCCGCGCGGCACACAAACATCCACACGATGTACTTACATCCCTGGTAGATTCTTGTGGCTAGAATCTTCAGAGACATTACACTTCCTATTGGAAGTTGAAGTGTAATGCCTCCCTTTGGTTGGTCGACCCGAATATGGCCGTTCCTTGACCTCCTTTCTTCATATTCTCATTTCATTCATCCATTTTCAAGTTTACAAGATCTTTTGGCCATCTCTTGAGCATCTCTCAGAATTCTAGCCTTCATCCACAAGCTTTGTAGTAGCATCTCACACTCCATAACAACAATCTATCACTTCATCACTTGAATAGAGCAAGCACGAGATGAATCCATTGTAGCAGAGGCTTGAATTCCTCTCATCTTTCTCCTTCACTAGCCTTGAGCACTTTGGACGGAGGTGGTAAGCTCCTCACTCATCTTCTCTATTGTTTGGTTGAGTTAGCATGTACTATTTTGTAGTGTCTTTGGTGTACTTTTCTATTATTTCCTTCTTTATCGCATTATTTCTACATTGTTGCAAACTTGACTATCCGTGGAGGTGGAAACACAAAAATGGGGGTCTGACTAAAGCAGACCCCTAAATAGCCCTCCAACATTTTCCCTCTTTTTTGTGTGTAGGTGGAGAGATCTTGGAGCAAGATGGCGAAAAGGTTATTGTGTGAGATCATCTTCATCACCCTTGTGGTAATCTCCTTTCTTTATCACATTCATCTTTACATTTTGTATTTCATTGTTTTATTATGCACCTTTAGAAACTAGTAACTAGGCTATTAGTCTGCTTTTTAGAGGTTAGACCTTGTCTCCCTAGTTTTTTGGCCATATGGATGCTAGCGCACTTGAGAGATGCCAGCACGTTGTGCTGTCATCCTAGAACCATGCTTTTATCCTCTGACAAAGAGCTATCCAAGACACAGAGTTGACCCTAAATACCGACTCGCCTAGTCTTCTTTCAACTCTTAGGTTTGCAGAGTGTTTGAAGGACCTTATAATCCTCATCATTCTCATCTTGTCCATCCTAACACTCCTTTAAATTGAGGTAAGTTAGGGCAGACATACTGCTCTTGGCCTTTTGTGACCTAGGGTGTTGTAGTGGTTGGTCCCTTTCTCTTACACCTGCAAACCCTCAAGAGTGCACTCGCATTATTGGAGAGCCATTTCTTCATCGAATTGTTGCCCAATCTTTGCCAAAATTCCGCCACGACGTTGAGGAGGTCGAATGAGTAAGTTTTGTTTATTTTTTTTGTGTGAATTTGTTGCTAAATAGGTAGATTTAATATATTTTTTGATGTAAATTTATTTAATTTATAGGAAATGATAATGAATGTCCTCCTCAAAATATTGAATCACCTCAAAACCAAATACCTACTGAAGAACAACCCCAATAGACACCTCCAGTAATTCCTCAATATGCCCCTAGAACTCAAGAAAATTTAATGGGGCAAATTGAAAATAACAAAAAATAAATTCAGGATATAATTGTAAGGTTGAAAGATCCTACAAGCTCAACCTTGCATAGAGCCACACTTTCTCAATCACTTGAATCCATGTTATCAAATGTAGATTCATTAGCAAGCAAATAACTACTTGGTCGGATAAGAGGAGAGAGTTTAGACAATTATATGCAGATACATTATCTTATAAACAAGTCAAAGATGAAAAAATTACAAAATTTGACTTGTGTTCCCTTTTCACAAACCCATGAAAAAATCAACCTCTTCAGCCTTAAAGTAAGAGGTTTCCTATCCATTGGTGCAACCACCAAGGGATAAAGAACCATTTTTGGAAAAGGTGGTGGATGGTTTTGGACCATCCTCTGTGCAACAACAATGAGGTGCCACAATATTTTTTGAGGAAAATCTATTGTGAATTTTCCCTCAATAAAATCCCCAACTATTTTGATATGTGGGGCTTTTAGAGTAGAGATGGTGGCTTTGCATAGGATAGAGCGGGGGCACATCTTGACCCACATCGGCCAATGAGATGAGCACTCACTAGACCAAACTATGAGTACATGGCTATCCCTTCCATTGTGAAGGAGAGTGTTGAGGTTGAGACACTACAATCCATTAGTTCCTTGACCCAGAGCATCATATATCATGCCAGTCTTGCAACACAACATGAGTCGGGTGAGTCTTTGGGGAGTAGAGTTTGACCCCATATTTTTTAGGCTTGTGGGACACCCTATGGTTATGACCCCATGCATAGTTAGGACATAGGTGTACAAGCTACATTTGTAGCTGAGTAGTTGGTAATGACATATGCCCTCCTTAATGAGGCATTTGATCTTGATAGTCAGGTAAATGTTAGAAAGTTCATTGAATTTAATTTATTAAATTTCATTTCTGAAATGAAAGTCTAACTAATTTAGTTTAATGATTATAATGAAATTTCAAGGTCATATCATTCATGCAATTTTCAATGGTCCTCGACCTCTAGATTACATGTGTTTCAGAGGTATGTAACTAGTAAATAATTATAAATATTATATGTGAATAACATTGTTATATGAATGGTATTATTATATCTAATTTTTGATGTTGAATAGGTTAATATTGGAGATTTAACAACAACACCTACTAGTGGAGGTGGACATCGAAGCTTCACCCATGTAATAAAATAAAGATTTTAACTAATGAATTGTAGAAAATAGTTTTTTGTAGTTTATATTCATATCATTTATTACATTGCATTGCACATCTTTCAAATTCAAAGAATTACTTCACATTGCATAACTAATAACTAGATGTTGATAGATGACAAAATTTCAATTATAATATAGTTTTTTAGAAGTCAACATAAGAAATTATGCAATTACTTCACGTTGCATAACAAATAACTAGGAATAGATTCCAATTGCATTTTATTGTCATGGAATTCCATGAGACTACATTTTATTGAGGCATTTTTCCAAACAGTTCACTACCTTGTCTATGTTATGGATGCTTGGAAAAAATATATCAAAGTATAATAGTAAGCTATAGCATAGACAAGGTAGTGAACTGTTTGAAAAAATGCCTCAAATAAATGTGGTCTTATGTATCATCCAAGAAAATATATATGTGTCAAGAACTTGCTCAAAAAAATTCCCATATGTTACCATGCCATGACATCAACATTCATATAAGGTTTAGATACAAACCATTATCTAACAAGTCCAATAAATCCACCATCCAAATCGAAATATCCATAGACCTATCCAACAAAAACCTATATCCACAATCTATATCATTGCATTGTTCATCTTAATCCATATTCATAATCATGCTTCACTCTTACTTTGATGAGTTCCCCAGTAAAAAAAGAAACCCTTCTCTAATGATGATGATTACACTATCCTTTGATAATGTGAGTCTTTTGGATCAAGAGGGATACATTTGATCCTTAGATGGCATGGTTGGAAGCAAGTTTTCCATAATCTCTAGCTATCCATCCATCAATCCATATCAACAATCTATAAGCTATGGTCACCCACCTTTATAACCTCAATATCAGTATCCCATAATATTTAGTCACCCACCTATCAAAAACTAAGACAAGGTATAGTATTAATTCCCCTAAAAAAAAAAAATTAATCCTTCTCCTAGCTTTGATAAGGGAAACCAATATTTTTTACAAGACTTCCTTCCACATCAAACCATCTCATGAAACCTATTTATATAAAAATCCTCATCCTAATAAAAAATCAAAGATAGAATAGTATATTCCACTACCTATCCAAATCCTTCATCCATAAATTTTCAATCCAAAGTTTTTGAATCCAAAAACCTATCCAATAAATATAACTATTGGTATATTCTCTAATGACTATTAGTGAAATAAATTAAGATCTAATGCACAAAATAGGTTATGCCATCCCACAACATCAAGTTAATCATAAATCATCCAAATATCTTGTTGAGTTTTACATCCTCAATCCCAAACCCCTCAGATACCTCAAATCCATCAAGTCCAACATCCTATACAAATGAAAAAACATAATGCAATCAATGTGAACAAATCTATAAATTCCTTCACATACTAATCACCAACAACACAAAATGTCAATCCTTTCTCATTCCATGACATCACCATGAAACCTCATTTCTTTGAGGCATTTTTGCAAACAACTCACTACCTTTTCTATGCTACCACATTTTCCATACATATCTACCAAAGAATTTTATCAAATAGTTCATTGCCTTGCTGCTATGGCTAAAATCCTAAAACATGTGCTTACGAACAAGCTATGGATGGTTGGAAAAAATATATCAAAGCATAATAGTAAGCAATAACATAGACAAGGCAATGAACTATTTGAAAAAATGATTCAAAGAAATGTGGTCTTATGGTAGTGTCCATCAGTATGAGACCACATTTATTTGAGGCATTTTTCAAATAGCTCATTGCCTTGTCTATGCTACCACATTTTCCATACATGTCTACCAAAGCATTTTATCAAACGGTTCACTGCCTTGCTGCTATGGCTAAAATCCTAAAACAATTTCTTTTGAACAAACTATGGATACTTGGAAAAAATATATCAAAGCACAATAGTAAGCAATATCATATGCAAGGCAATGAACCATTTGAAAAAAATCCTCAAAGAAATGTGGTCTCATGGTGATGTCCATCACCATGAAACCACATTTATTTGAGGCATTTTTTTAAACAACTCACTACCTTGTCTATGCTACCACATTTTCCATACATGTCTATCAAATAATTTTATCAAAAATTTCACTACCTTGTTGCTATGGCTAAAAACCTAAAAAAGGTTCTTTTGAACAAACTATGGATGCTTGGAAAAAATCTATCAAAGCATAATAGTGATCAATAGCATAGACAATGAAGTGAAATGTTTGAAAAAATTCCTCAAAGAAATGTTGTCTCATGGTGATGGAATGCCATCACAAGAAAATTTATATGGATTATCATGGCATTCAATCACCATGAGACCACATTTCTTTGAGGCATTTTTTCAAACAGTTCACTTCCTTGTCTATGCTACCAAATTTTCCATACATGTCTACCAAATCATTTTATCAAATAGTTCACTGCCTTGCTGCTATGGCTAAAAGCCTAAAATAGGTGGTTTCGAACAAAATATGGATGCTTGGAAAAGATATATCAAAGCATAATACAAAAATGCCTCAAAGAAATGTGGTCTCATGGTGATATCCATCACCATGAGACCACATTTCTTTGAGGCATTTTTTTAAATAGTTCACTGCATTGTCTATGCTATCACATTTTACATACATTTCTACCAAATCATTTTATCAAAGTACACTCAAAATACTTTCAAACAATTCACTACCTTGTCTATGCTACCACATTTTTCATACATGTCTACCAAAGTACTCAAAATTTTGTTCACTATCTCATTGATTAGAAGCCATGACCTGCATCATTGTTCTAGTTTCCATAATTAATTTTTTTGTTTTATTTGTAGATGATGCAGGTGGAGACACCTCCCAATGTTCATATGGAAATGGAGCATGGCGTGTCTTCAAAAATTGATCGATTGATGCCTTTGATGTCAGTATGAGGCAGATTAGTAAATTTAAAATTACATTCATTGTTATAGTTGTTTATTATTGAAAAACCAAATGATTATTGATTTGTAGTTTAATTTCTATCTGGATGGTTTCTATAGGACATTGGAATGCCACAACCTAAGCCTGCTGCTATGGAAAATGAGGAGAGAGATCATTTGGAGGCGGTAAGTGATTATTTTGTTAAATATTTAATTTTTCATAATGTAATTTCTATATATTAATGTCTATACTTTTTATTGTAATAGTTAAGGCTCCACGATGAACTAAATAGGAGGAGCAACCCTTGATTTCAAAGTAGACCACTCTCATATGTGTTTCCATCCCCCCAAAGATCAAAGGCCACCTATGGTCTATTTTCTTCACCAAGAGGGGAATGACTTTTAAGTGGGGTTCTTTTTTGTATGCCTATATGGCATTCTTGTAAGCCTATATGGCTATTATATATATATGTTATACTTATATCAACATATATTGATGTATGCCTATATGTATATTTGGTTAATACACATCTTTTTTATTGATGGTGTCCATAGTTGTATTATAAATCCATGCTTCAATGGATATTTGTAGATGATTTACTTCTAATATTTAAAATCCAATTGTATTACATGCACTCTTCCTTTATATGATTTTAAATATATAAAGTTTGAAAATTATTCTCCTCTAAGATTATTGAACATTAAATAAATCATATGAATATAATAATGCATGTTGCAATCTAACACCTAGGTCTCTCTATCACTACACATCTAAGCCTATACTCTCTAGGATCATTGTAGCATGGTAAGTAAATTCATGTAATTATACAATGCACTTTCAAGTATGCAACTAAAAATGAGAAATATATTATTACATGTGAGCTCATACCTCTAGAAGTTTTTCATTATTACATGTGACCTCATACGTATATCTATTTGATTGCTTCATGAAAAGATGTATCTTCAACAAGATTACTCCTTGTGTAGTAAAAATGTTGCTTGTTGAAATTATTTCTAGGTTGATAAGCACTAACATAAAAGGGAGATAATTTCATTTGAGAAAGACATCCATAACACCCTTGAGGAATTCAATTAAGAATATAACCTTAGTAAATTTTGCAAATAAGTTAATTTAGGGTCTCACGAATAGTGATGATACGATTTAGGTTGTGATAATTCAAAGGCAGAAAGTTGTGACCCTTCGAATAGGAAAGACTATGATCCTTTTATAATGGAGGATGGTGACCATGCCTAGCATATATGTGCCCAAATGGATGTGTTGGTGCTAACGGTTTGGACCCACAAAGAACAAAAAAAATTAGCCTACCTTGCAACTTTACACTACATGTATCTGATGATTTTTGGAGCATCAAAAAATATTTCACTATAGGCAAATGCCTCTGAGATATCAAAATCGAGAGAGGTTGTTATAGAGGGGCCCTAAGTGATCCTGTAGCCTTAGATAGAATGTTTCTAAGTGACAATTTATAAGTAACAACTCATCAAATTTTTCTACCTTTTTTCACTTTGGTCTCTTAAGAGACTTCACCAGTACAATATAGCTCAAACTGTTTCAACATGTTTGGGTGCAAAAAAAGACCTTTCCTAGCATAAACCTACCTATCCCTATGTGTTGTAACTTTTAGTTTGGTTGCACAATAAACATAAAGAAAGTTACACCACCTTGCAAATTTACACTGCATACATATGGTGCTTTTTCCATCAATTGAAAACTCAACACCATAGGAAAACGCCTCTAAGATATCAAAAAATGAGAGAGATTATTGTAGAAGGGCTCTACATGATCTTGTAGCCTCAGACAAAATGTTTCTAACTGACACGGTTTTTGAGTAATAGCTCGTCAAAATTTGTTTTCTTTTTGCACTTTGATCTCTTAAGAGACTTCACCAATACAATGTAGCTCAGATTGTTTTGGCATGTTGGGGTGCGAAAAAGGATTCTTTTTAACATAAACCCACCCATTCAGATGTGTTGGAACTATTGGTTCGGTCACATGACGAATATAATGAAAGTTACACCATCTTGCAACTTTACATTACATGCATTTGATGCTTTTTCCATCAACTAAAAACTTGACACCACAGGCAAATGCCTCTTAGATATAAAAAACTGAAAGAGGTTATTGTAGAGGGGCCCTATGTGATATCATAGCCTTAGATGGAATTTTTCTAAGCAACATGGTTTTTGAGTAATATCTCATCAAATTTTGTTGCCTTTTTACACTTTAGTCTCTTAAGAGACTTCGTCGGTACAATGCAACTCAGACTGTTTCAGCATGTTTTGGTGTGAAACAATACCTTGCCTAGCATAAAACCACCCATCCAAACATGTTGGAACTATCGATTTGGTCACATGAAAAATAGAGCGAAAGTTACCCCACATTGTAACTTTACACTGTATGCATTTGACGCTTTTTCCATCAACTAAAAACTTGACACCATGGGAAAACACCTTTGAGATATCAAAAACTAAGAGAGGTTATTATAGAGGGGCCCTACATGATCCCATAGCCTCAGATGGAGTGTTTCTAAGTGACATGGTTTCTGAGTAATATCTTGTCAAAGTTTGGCACCTTTTCACACTTTGGTCTCTTTAGAGACTTCTTCGGTACAATGTAGCTCGCTCTATTTCAGCATGTTTGGGTGCAAAAAATGACCTTTCCTAGCATAAAATCACCCATCTAGACATGTTGGAACTATCAATTTGGTTTTCCAATGAAGAGAACAAAAGTTACACCACCTTGCAACTTTACACTACATGCATCTGACATTTTTTTCATCAACTGAAAAAATTGACACCATGGGAAAATGCCTCTAAGATATCAAAAAATGAGAGAGGTTATTGTAGAGAGGCCCTACATAATATTTCAGCCTTAGAAAAAATGTTTCTAAGTGACAAATTTTCTGAGTAATAGCTCGTAAAAGTTTTCTGCCTTTTTGCACTTTGGTATCTTAAGAGACTTCGCCAGTATAATGTAGCTCAAACTGTTTCGACATGTTTGGATACAAAAAAAGACTATTCCTAGCATAAAACCACCCATCCAGACATGTTGGAATTGTGGGTTTGGTCGCATGATGAATAGTTGATTTTGAAAAAGTACTACATATGTCAACTTTTCAACTTTTCCAAAGTGCGCTCACATTTTGAAAAAGTTGATTTTGTAAAGGTTTTTCAACTATCATCGTGTGTCAATAGGGGGTTGTGTTGAAATATATCTATGGTACCTTGATTACAGAAATTATGACATGTTGTAAGTGCTAAATATGTCTTGTTTTTCATGCAATATGAAGTTTCACTATGTTTCCCTATATGCTCAAGCCTATACCAAGAACCCTGAACCTTATACCCTTAAAGCCTAATCCTTCAAACCTTAAACCTTCGACCCTTAATCCTAATCCCTTAAATCCTCAACCCTTAAACCCTAATCCCTTAAACTCTCAACCCTTAAAAACTCAACCCTCAACCCTCAACCCTAATCCATCAACCTTGAACCTTAATCCCTATCCCTAAACCATGAACCCTTAAACCCTAATCTCTTAACCATCAACCCTTAAACCCTCAACCCTAATCCCTCGATCCTATACCTTAAACCCTTAGTCCTTAAACCCTCAACCCTTAATCCCTAATCCCTTAAACCCTCTAACCTATACATTAAACCCTCAACCCTAATCACTTGACCCTATATCTTAAACCTTTAGTCCATCAACCCTCAACCCTTAAACCCTCTACCCTATACATTATACCCTCGACCCTAAACCATCAAACCTATACCCTTAAATCCTAATCCCCCAAACCTTAAAACCTCAACCATTAATCCCTAACCCCTTAAACCCTCAAACCTTAAACCCTAATCCATTAAAATCTCAACCCTTAAATCCTCAACCTTGAACCCTAATCCCTATCCCAAAACCCTCAAACCTTAAACCCTAATCCCTATCTCTAAACCCTTGACCCTCAATCCTTAAACCCTAATCCCTTAAACCCTCAACCCTTAAAACCTAAACCCTCAACCCTTAAACTCTAAACCTTTAAATCATAATCCCTTAACCCTCGACCCTATTCCTTAAAACCTTAATCCATCAACCCTTAAACCCTAAACCATCTACCCTATACATTAAATCCTCAACCCTAATCTCTCAACCCTATACCTTAAACCATTAATCCATCAACCCTCAACCCTTAAACCTTAATCACTCAACCCTCAATTCTTAAACCCTCTACCCTATACATTACACCCTCTAACCTAAACCCTCAACCTCATACCCTTAAAGCCTAATCTCTCAACCCTTAAACCCTCAACCCTTAATCCCTAATCCCTTAAACCATCTACCCTATATATTAAACCCTCAAACCTAATCCCTCGACCCTATACCTTAAACCCTTATTCCATCAACCCTCAACCCTTAAACCCTAACCCCTTTATCCTATACATTAAACCCTCAATCCTAATCCCTCGACCTTATACCTTAAATCCTTAATCCATCAACCCTCAACCCTTAAACCATAAACCCTAAACCCTCTACCCTATACATTAAACCCTCAACCCTAATCCCTTGACCCTATACCTAAATCCTTTGTCCCTCAACCCTCAATCCTTAAACTCGTAATCCCTCAACCCTTAAACCCTCTACCCTATACATTATACCCTCAAACCTAAATCCTCAACCCAATACCCTTAAAGCCTAATCCCTCAAACCTTAAACCCCCAACCCTTAATCCCTAATCCCTTAAACCATCAACCCTTAAACTTTAATCCATTAAACCCTGAACCCTAATCCATCAACCCTAAACCCTAGTCCCTATTCCTAAAACCTCAACCCTCATCCCTCAACCCTCACCCCTCTATCCTATACATTAAACCCTCAACTCTAATCCCTCAAACCTATACTGCAAAACCCTAATCACTTAACCCTCAACCCTTAAACCCTAATCCCTTGAACCCTCAACCATTAAAACCTAAACCCTTAACCCTTAAACTCTAAACTCTTAACCCTTAAACCCTAATCCCTTAACCCTCAACCCTAAACCCTCGAACCTATACCTTAAACCCTTAATCCATCAACCCTCAACCCTTAAACCCTAAACCCTTTATCCTATATATTAAACCTGCAACTCTAATCCATCGACCCTATACCTTAAACCATTGATCCATCAACCCTCAACCATTAAACCCTTAATCCTATACATTATACCCTCAACCCTATACCCTTAAATCCTAATCCCTCAACACTTAAACCCTTAACCCTTAATCCCTAATCCCTTAAACCCTCTACCCTATACATTAAACCCTCAACCCTAATCCTTGGACCATATACCTTAAACCTTTAATTCATCAACCCTCAAACCTTAAACCCTTAAACCCTCAACCCTTAAACCCTAAACCCTCTATCCTATACATTAAACCCTCAACCCTAATCCCTCGACCCTATACCTTAAACCACTAATCCATTAACTCTCAACCCTTAAATCCTTAATCACTCAACCCTGTACCCTATACCCTTAAAGCCTAATCCCTCAACCCTTAAACCCTCGACCCTTAATCCCTAATCCCTTAAACCCTATAGCTATACATTAATCCCTCAACCTTAATCCCTCGACCTTATACCTTAAACCCTTAAACTTATAATCCTTCAACCCTTAACCCTTAAACCCTCTACCCTATATATTATACCCTCAACCCTAAACCCTCAAACCTATACCCTTAAATACTAATCCCTCAAACTTTAAACCCTCAACCGTTAATCCCTAATCCCTTAAACCCTCAACCCTTAGATCCTCAACCCTCAACCCTAATCCCTATCCCAAAACCCTCAACCCTTAAACCCTAATCCCTATCTCTAAAACCTCAACCCTAATGCCTCAACCCTCAAGCCTTAACCCTCACCCCTATATCCTATACATTAAACCCTCAACCCTATAATGTAAAACCCTAATCTCTTAACCCTCAACCCTTATACCCTAATCCCTTAAACCCTCAACCCTTAAAACCTAAACCCTTAAATCCTAATGCCTTAACCCTCAACCCTAAACCCTTAACCATATACCATAAACCCTTAATCCATCAACCCTCAACCCTTAAACCCTCAAACCTTAAACCCTCAAACCTCTATCCTATAAATTTAACCCTCAACCCTAATCCCTCAACCCTATACCTTAAACCATTAATCCATCAATCCTCAACCCTTAAACCCTTAATCCTATACATTATACCCTCAACCCTATACCCTTAAATCTTAATCCCTCAACACTTAAACCCTGAACCCTTAATCCCTAATCCCTTAAACCCTCTACCCTATACCTTAAACCATCAAACCTAATCCCTCAACCCTATACCTTAAACCCTTAATCCTTCAACCCTCAACCCTTAAATCCTAAACCCTCTACCCTATACATTAAACACTCAACCCTAATCCCTTGACCCTATACCTTAGACCATTAATCCATAAACCCTCAACCCTTAAACCCTCTACCCTATACATTATACCTCCAACCCTAATATCTCAACCCTATACCCATAAATCCTAATCCCTCAACCCTTAAACCCTCAACCCTAATCCCTCAACCCTATACCTTAAACCCTTAATCTATCAACCCTCAACCCTTAAACCTCTAATCCCTCAATCCTCAACCCTTAAACCCTCTACCCTATACATTATACCCTCAACCCTATATCCTTAAAACCTAATCCATCAAACCTTAAACCATCAACCCTTAATCCCTAATCCCTTAAACTCTCAACCCTTAAACCCTAACCCCTTAAACCCTCAACCCTAATCCCTCAAATCTGAACCCTAATCCCTATCCCTAAACCCTCAACCCTTAAAACCTAATCCCTATCTCTAAACCCTCATCCCTAATCCCTCAACCCTCAACCCTTAAACCCTCAACCCTCAAACCTCAACCCTCACCCCTCTATCCTATACATTAAACCCTCAACCCTATATCATAAAACCCTAATCTTTTAACCCTCAACCCTTAAACCCTAATCCCTTAAACCCTTAGCCCTTAAAACCTAAACCCTTAAACTCTAAACCTTAGCATCTTGCCCCAACACCTAGCATCAACAAGATATTGTACATCAAAAACCATATACATAAGAGGTGTCTCCATTTTTGAGTCTGCATCTTGTCCTAACACTTGGCATACTACCCAATATGTGCTTCTGAAATAGTCTTCAAAATACTTGGCATCAAAAGGCTCATGTTTGATATCAAGGATTCTCAATGAATTTCCATAGAAGCTTTTATGTCTAAACCTAGGAATCCATTTCACTCTGAAGCTATGTTTGTCTTGCTTGTATTTTCTTCTAAAAGAAGCAAGGTCTATAACCTTTTTTACGACCACATTGAGTCTAAAAATATCACAAATAAACTCCATGGTTATATCCATTATGACACTTCCATCCAATACCCTAATTACTCTAATATTTTCATTGTACCCAGAAGCATGGCATCTGATGAGTTCCACATTTATAAAGACATTAGGAACAACCAGATTCCCCAAATCATAGGTCTATGCATTGGAGACAGGGGAATGGCAATTTCTTTTTCCATACTAGTGTAGGAACAATTCCCACCCAGTGGTTGTGTCATTCTCATACTTCAACTCAACATCTCTATAATTTATGGCTATTTCTACCATCTCCTTTATTGCATTAGGGTCGAGGTTACGTTGATGTTGAGGCTTTTTTAAGGGAACCGACAATTGGGCCAAAATATTGTCCTCAAAGGGTCTTTTAGATGTAGATCCATAGGGTTGGGTGTTTGATCGACTCATAATTCCAAAATGATTTTAAACTAATTTCTATAGTATTTTTCAAGAGAGTTTGCAAACCTAATAATGAGCTTCAAGAATAACAATGGTGAATTTTTTGAAGAAGGGCGTACCTATTTTTTAGTTTAGCTCAAGTTGACACGGAAGGAGCACACCTCTTCAGATTTTGCTACTATGCTAGACCAAACAAATGAACTAAAATTTTATTAAGTCAATTATGAGCCATCATCTATCACATCTAGCATTACTTCTTATTCGCGTGAGTGTAGCTCATTCATCTACCCGTTTATTAATTTTGAACGTGGGTCGTCCATCTAGAAAGCGACGTACAAATCTAAAATTTCTTGATGATGAGTAAAGCCTTGATTTTCTTTAAAATGATGCAACCATACTCTCTATCCAATAGAATTATTCCACATCCCACATGCTAATATTGTCACACAGTGTCCTTCTGAGGTTCCACAACCAAGAAAATGACATTACGGTATGGGTTTGCAAACTTGCGAAATCCTTTATCTTTTGCCACGTAACGAACATAAAACAAAAAAATTTACAGAAAAGTAAAGGTTTTGATTTTGATTTTATATTTTATATTAAAGGGGAACTTCCTAGCAAAAGGGGACATGAGACTCATGACATCGATACCCAGAAGTCATAACTTAAACTTAAAGACCAGTCAAAAAGTGTCCTTCTGAGGTTTTGCAAACAAGAAAAAGTCATTCCGCCATGAACCCGCGGACTTATGGAATCCTTTATCTTCTGCCACATAACTAACATAAAACAATAAAATTACATAAGATTAAAGGTTTTGATTTTGATTTTATATTTTATATTAAAGGGGCACTTCCTAGAAAAAGGGGACACGAGACTCACAACATCGATACCCATAAGTCATAACTTAAAGACCAATCAAAACGTGAACGATGTCAACAACAAAACATAAGAATGCCAGAGTTTAAAGATAATAGGGTTTTAGAAAGTCCTAGGTTGCAGACCTAACAACCCTAATTTAAACAATTGAGGAATACCAAGAATTTTATGCTAGGTTTTTAGGATAATAGGGTTTGAGGAAGCCCTAGGTTGCAGACCTAACAACCCTAATTTAACCAGTTGAGGATTACCAAGAATTTTATATTTCAAACTATAGTTGATATTTTAGATTGTATTTGATATTTGATATTGTATTCCTTGAAATTATGCATCACATTGAATATATTTTATATTATTAAAAAAAATTACATTTCAATAGTGTAGGATGGCTAGGGAGTGGTATAGTAACAACTATTTTTCAAAAAAATTTAGATCTCAGCCTTTTCATGGCCCCCGAGGCTATGGTGGTCCCAATAGAAGTCAAATTCATCAACATGCAGACCATAGAATGACAAGAATATGACATATATTTTCTAAGCGGAACTAGATCCCTTTTCATCCTACTCATAGACTGGATCACAACAAGCAACCAATTTTTGATATTTGTGAAGATGACAGTGGATCAGAAGGAAATAGGCAGAATGAACCATTTCAAAGGATATATGAAAAAGATTCCAAGTTTTTAAATCAACTCTATAAAAATAGTGAGTTAGACCTAAAATCTAATAGGGTTTCAAAGCAATAGGGGAAAGGAATGAATGTGGGCAGAAGACATGTTTCAAACCACAAATATCTTCCCTTTAATCCAAGAAATTCAAATTTTCTACAAGATTAGAATTTCAAGGATTTATCTTTGGATTGTAAACAAGGGCAAGGTTTCAAAGGAGGGCACTACACTAAGCCATCTCTGTGAGAGCAACAAGGGTTTGTGCAGATTGATCACAAGAATGAATCTTTTCAAAGCATGTGACATTAGAGGATTCAGAAGGAATTGAAAGATAATGAAAAGGATGGAAAGCAACCTGAAAAAGGAAAGGTTTCATTGTTGCAAAATGATAAGGAGGCCCACCAAGTTAACACGAAAACTCAAGCAACGACTTGCCATAAGAAAAATAGCACAAAAAAGGGTTCCAAGAGAAGAAAAAAAAAGGTGTCAAGAAGGAAATTGCGAAAACAAGTATGGAGATGCAAAGAAGTCCCCCAAGATCATTATAAGGTAGATGCAAATGGAGGATAATGTTAAAAGGGTCAAGAGACGCAAACATTAGCTCAAAAGGGAATTTTGAAAATCACATTCTTAGAGGATCTACTGTGGCCCCAAGTTATAGATCTTAGAGAAAAAGCTTTGATTTGTAAGTTTTTAAATTTAACCCTTGATTTAGAAAGATTAAAGGATTTTCTTTTTGAAGAATGGGACGGGGTTGTCACAGTTTTCTATCTAGATCAATCAAAATGGATTTTTGTTGTGTTATTTTACAATAAGGAACAAAGAAATGTTATTTATAAGATCTAATATTGGATCTTTGAAGGCTCAAGATTGTGTATGCAACCATGGGTCCTGAATTTTAAGCTTGAATAGTTTGTGTCTAGGTTTGCTCCTTTTTGGGTTCATTTGCATGCTTTACCTTTGGAATATAGGGAACTGAATTTGATAGAAATAATGGTGAATCATATAGGGATTTTTCTTAAGCATGGTTTATTCATTTTTCTGAAATCCTTCAAAGCTAGTCAGGGTGTGTGTTTTGATTGATATTTCAAAAGATCTACAAAGAAAAAATCAATTGACATCTAAATTTGGTAAGTGGTATTAGAACATTATAGTGGAAACTTCAGATAATGTTTGTGTAAACTGCCATATGCTAGGGCACAAGGCTGCAAGCTATCAGATAAGGGAAATTTTTGAAAATTTGGAGGGTAAGTAGCATAACAGTGCTATTTCTACAGATCCTAACAATATTCTTGTGGATCAAACAGTGTCAGAATCTATAGGCCATGTTCTTAAGGAGGACAAGAGTGAGATAACAACGAAAAGAAAATTGGAATTAGTGGTATATGATAAGTCTAAGAAGAATATTTCATTTTCTTTGCAAATTAAAAATAAGAAGGATTTTTTGATGTGAATGTATATGGGCTATTCTCTTAATATATACTCTCCTGCATTACCGCAGGTTTCTAAGCAACATTTAGATTTTATAGTTCAAAAATTGATGTTTGAAGGTTGGTCACTACCCCAAGGCACATTTACAAGAAGGTATCAGGATGTCAAGGGTTGTTGCAATATTAATCTATTATGATTCAAGAAGGTATTGGTAGCACATATTTACAAGTTGTTAATCAGTTTGAAAGTAGAGATGAACTGGAGATATTGGCAGGACAAATTTTAATTTTAGTAGGTTCAAAAATGTTTGATGAGATATTAGCTAAGGAGGGTTAGGGGGAAGGTGTAATGAGTAAAGAAAGTAAGGGGATGGAGGAAGTAGAAAATGAAGTTAGTTGGGGAGAAGAAGTGATAATCAATGAAAGTAAATGTATAGACCAGAGTCTACATAAAATAATAGAACAATAGTCTCAGCTATAGAAGATAGAGCTTCAGTTGTTAGACCAGGAAGAAGCAGAATTGGTGGATCAGGGTTTTCATAAAATGACAGAACAACAAAATACATGGTCTCAGTTAGTAGATTAGGAAGGGGCAAAATTTGACTATACATTGACACTTTCCATATCTCAGACTCCATCTCAAACAATTCTGAAGAGATCACCAGGAAAAAGGGGAAGGAAGTCCAATTTGACTAAGCTTAAAGAGGAGATTGAAGTAGGTGTACATAAAACTATATATGATTCTATTCCAAAATCTGCAAATAAACATGCGAGGAGAGTGTGCTGCTCTCCTTGAGTGCAATGAAGGTCATATTGTGGAATGTCAGGGGTATTAATGTCTCTAACAAGCGTGCTCATATCAAGCATCAAATTGATGCTTGTGGAGCTAATATTGTCTGATTGTAGGAAACAAAGCTATCTAGGGAATCATATGAAGCTTCCTTATAGAAATGGGTAAAGTGGAATTCGGCTCATTCTCTAGCTCATGGACCTTTTGGGGGGCTTGTTTCTTTGTGAAACTCCAAATTAGTTAATTTTATTACAGTAAGGAATGAGTGTAACTAGCAATTGCTTGAAGTGTCCAAGTTTAATCTGAAGTTTTGGCTATTTAATATTTATGGGCATGTATCTTCTATTGATAAAAAGGAACTATGGGATGAGTTAACACAAGTTTTAATAGATCTAGGGGATATAAAAGTTGTATTGGGAGAGAATTTTATTGCAATAGCTACATTATAGGAAAAACATGGAGGTATTTATTCGCCACTCACAGTAATGGAAGATTTTAGTTCCTTTATCCTTACTAATGCCTTGAAAGACATTGTGCCTCTTAAAGAGAAATTCACTTGGATGAATTGTAGGAAAGGATTTTTGCAAATTATGAAGATACTAGATAGGGTTTTAGTGTCTCCAAACTGGTTTTTAGGGTAGCATGGATTGGAATCATAAATTTTTCCTATGGTAGGTTTTGATCACTATGAAATTTCACTAAATATATCACATCTCTCCTTGTAAAGGGAAATTTTCCTTCAAGTTTGAAAGCATGTGGTTCAGACATCCATAATTCATGCCTCTAGTGTGGCTATGGTGGTTAAATGCTTCATTTGAATAGGGATCAAAGATGCGCTAGATTTATCAAAAAATAAATTATGTCAAACAACAAATAAATGTATGGAATGAGCAGGTTTATAAAAATGTCTTCGAACAAAAGAGATAGTTTTTAAGGAACTATCGACAATTCATGAGCAGATTATTCAAAGTGGGTTAGATGGCAATCTATATGAAAAGAAAAATTACTTGCAAGGAGAATGGGAAGAGTTATGTGCCAGAGAGGAAATATATTAGAGACATAAGTCTCATGAATTGTGGCTTAAAGAGGGAGATAGAAACATAAAGTATTTCCATGCTTCTACACAAATAAAAAGAGTTACAACAACAATATTCTCAATTCAAGAGATACCTTTTGGTAATTTCCTAATTTTGGAAGAGGATATAAAGAGAGAAGCTGTGAAATTATTTTCAGAACTTTTATTAGCTCCACAAGGTAAAGATGAGCAGTGAAGGGAGGATGAAAAATAGATTCTTGATGTCATTCCCAGGTTGATTCGAGATGAGGACAATGATAGTTTATTAAAGCCTTTTACTTTGGATGAATTAAAAAGTGTGGTGTTTTCTTTACTTTTGGATAAAGCACTTGGTCCAGATGGCCTCACAACAGTTTTCTTCTAGAAAAGTTGGGATTTATTATCCTATAATTTATTGTGGGCTCTAGAAGAATCAAGACACATGGGTTCAATGCTTAAGCAATTCAATGTTACAAATATTGCAATCATTCCAAAAGTAAATAATCTTGTAACTTTTGCAAACTTCAGGCCTATATCATTATGTAACATAGTCTATAAGATCTTTACTAAGGCCATATATCTTAGACTGCAACCACTTATTCCAAGAATTATATCTCTGGAGCAAGGAGGCTTTGTCCCAGGTCATAAAATTTTTGAAGGTACCTTGATAGCACATGAAAAACTTCACTCTATTTATACTGATCGCTTGCCTTCTTTCATCGTCAAGCTAGATATGATGAAGGCTTATGATCAATTAGATTGGGAGTTTCTTGATAAAGTACTTGAAAATTTTGGTTTCAAAGGGAAATGGCATAGATGGATTCACTCTTGTTTATTTGGTGCAAAATTTAGTTATGCTTAATGATTCTCCTACAAGTTTCTTTGCTGCAACATAGGGAGTGAGGCAAGGAGACCCCCTCCCCCCTTTCTATTTATCATCATGGCTAAGGCGCTTAGTATGTTTTTTATTCATAAGAAGAATATAGGTCTTTGGAGAGGTATTAAAATTTCAAACACAAACATTTCAGTGACCCACTCTCTTTTTACAGATGATACCATTTGTTTTGGTAATTCAACTGTGGATGAAGCCATGCAAATAAAACAAGTGTTATATAAGTGTTGCTCAGCTTCAGGTCATAAATTCAATGCCTCCAAATCCAAATTATATGTTTTCAACACAAAAGAGGTTGTACAGGATAAAATAGTTAAAGAATTGGGTTTTCAACAAGCAGAATTACCATATGTGTATTTAGGCATACCCTTTTTCAAGGGTCCAAATAAGGCTACTTATTGGGTCAAAGTGATAGAGAAATTAAAGTCAAGGATTCTAATGTGGAAGGCACGATGGTTATCCTTATCAGGTAGAATTTTGTTAATAAAATTTGTTTTATCTACAATTCCAAACAAATTTTTGGCGGTACTCAAGTCTCCAAAGTCTATTATCCTAGAAATTGAGAAAATTATTAGAAATTTTCTTCAGAGGGTAATATGAATAATAAAAAATTACCTTTAATATCGGTGGATAGTATGGCTTTGGAAAAAAACTCAAGGAGGAGGAAGTATACATAATATTTCAATCAGGAACAAGGCATTTGGGGGCAAGTTATCTTGGAAAATGTATACAAAGCCAGAATCGAAGTGGTGTAAGTTAAGGCAGGCTAAATATCTTGATAATTCATGCCCCTCGAGAATTCTCACCATCTCAAATCTGCCAAAAGGTTCAGCTATGTGGAATTTCTTTGTATCATACAGATCTATCATTAATTCATATATTACATGGGAAATTCATAATGGATAGAGTGTGAAATTTTGGCAAGAGTATTGGAACAGTAAGCCTCCATTATAAAATAATCTGGAATTACAGCCAATAATGGATTTCTTGTTGTTAGAATGGGGTGAAATTTCTTTAGACTATGTACATTCAACAGAAGGCCTAATGGGTAAAGTAATTTGGAAGAAGTATTCTGATTCATCGCTTTTTGCTAATCATTTTTCACTACTTCAAGTCATACTAAATAGTAGAGTTGTTTTCCTTTCAAGGAAGCCAGATAGGATTCCATGGGCTCCATCGAAAGTGGGTTCTTATTTAGTGAAGGAAGGATATAAAGCTTTAAGTCAACAAAGGAGTTATATGGTAACACAAAGAGCTTACTCATTTTGTAGGAATAATAAAATCCTTCCAAAAGCTGGGAGTTTTGCATGGTTAGCATTGAGAAAGATGATTTTAACAAGTGATCAATTAACAAAACTGAAGATATCTGATCCTTTTAAATGTTCCTTGTGTAAAGAAGATTTGAAGAGTGTAGATCATCTACTTGTACAATGCAGTTTTGTGCAAGAGCGTTGGTTGTTTGTGAAGGTAAAATTAAATCTATAAAATCCTTTGCCAAATACTATTTGGGAGAATTTTTAGAGATGGCCACTCTTGTATAAATCCTCTTTCTTTGCTTCTAATTGGTAGGTTATTCCATCCATACTAATATGGAATTATATGGTGGGAACACAATATGTGTATCTTTAGGAAAACATCTTCTTCAATTGAGGTCATTAAAATTAAAATTGAAAAAGCAGTCTCAAAATTTAACACATATTTTCTTAAGTACAAGAATGCTTCTTCTTTGCATACAAGTTGGGATGATTCTATCTTGAAAAATTAGAAAAACATAGTATTGCCTTTCGTAGGGAGTTTGCATCAAAGTACCAAAATGAAGGTGAATAGAAATGAAATTAATTGTAAGCCTCCATGTTTAGATTTCTTAAATCTCAACTTTGATGGGGCATCAACGGGAAATCTAGGAGCTTCAGGGGTGGGTATTTTCATTTGAGACTCTTTGGGAAATCTAACTGCAGCAAGTTCATACCAACTTTCAATAGGCACTAACAATATAGTTGAAGCTCAGGCTGTATTGCTAGGGTTGGAAATCACCCTGAAACTGGGGATATCAAAGATACATGTGGAAGGGGATTCCTTAATCATTGTAAATTATTGTAAGGAAAGAAAAATTTAGTGTTGGAATTTAAAGTATGTTCTAAAGAAAGTTTGGGATTTGTTGGATAAATTTCAGTCATACATCATCCCACATACTTACCATGAGGGGAATAGAATCGTAGACAAATTGGATAATATGGGATGTGTGGGAAAGAAGTTGCCTTATTCAGTGATTCTTAGTTGCAAGCATATCCACAAATAATGGAACTAGCTAGGAATGAAGCCAAAATTTGGACATGTGAAGAATTTTTTTAGAGAAACTGTGGAAGGGGAATTACAATGTGTCATAATGTTAGAATAAGGTTGCAGAATTTGCAAAGGAATGTTCGATGTAGGGGTGTAAGGGATACATTTTTGTGCATGCAGTGTATTTGTAGCAGTGCATTTAAATGGGTGAAGATAAAATATTGTTGTCATGTTCTAATGCTCAGTGGACGTGTGATGTAGCTGCCACTCTAGATGAAGCATGTGCAAGAATCTAGGTTGTACATGTGTGCAGTGATATTTTCCTACCATAAGATGCAAAATTAAACTAATTGAACAAAAGAAAACACAAAACAAACACTTGGATTAGGCCTAGTTGAATATAAACAAAATACAAGAAACAAAGAGCAATATTACCTTGTTTAGATTGATAGTCTTGGTTGGCCCTTTAAATTCTTGATTGTATGCTCCTTGCTTTAAAAAAATGACACAAATATTAGTTCAAATTAAAGATAAAGTTGAGATGATGCAATGGTGGATGCGGGTAGTTCAATGGATGCAATATGAGAGCTTTAATGGTGCAATAATGGTGGATGCAAAGTGATGGCTTGAGTGCTTGATTATTTTATTGCTAAGTGTGTGTATTGTGGATAATGCAAATGGAGACCTTTCCACCATTTTTAGGGGAAGTGCCTCTAAAGCAATGGAGGGTGAAGATCGATCCATGATGGAAAAGATCAAGGGCTAGGGTGAGTTGAGAACTCACAATCCCTCACATCTTGACATGTGGCAGATGATGTGGAAAAGAGAGGTTGATGTGGAGGTGGCATGGAGGTACTAAGTTGTACCTTGGGAAGGGACAAGATATCCTCATAAAGGAAGTCCTTGTCCACATGTGCTTGAGAGGACATGTGAAGAATAAAAAATTCCTCACAAATCCTCATGGGGATGGGAGAAAGAATTTAAACTTCCTTAAAATGCATTGAATGAATAAATGTGAATTAAAAATTCACATAGGGAAGGGGTTGCCTTCTCCAAATGGAGAAAGCATTTAATGAAGGTTGACTTAGGACATATTCCATAAATGGCATGAGGATTAGGTTAGCATAATTAGGTGATTAAGGTTGTGCAAATATGGGATTAGGTAGGCTAATGCCATATTAGACACAAGTGGGATATCATGGAGGATGTGAACTTAATGATGATTAGGGGTGTGCACATACTAATCATAGATTAATTAGATTAATCTAGATTAGAGAAAATTATGGAGGATGTGACATGAGGAGAGAGAAGAAAATGAATTAAAAGTTGATTTAATTTATAAAGGCTAAAGTGACTAAATTAAATAAGTTGGGAATTTAGAGATGAAAGGGGTAAGGTATTTAATTGATTTATTAAATACCTTAGGGGACATTAGGATGGAAGAAAATATTAATCAAATAAAGAATTATTTAATTAATATGGATTAGGGACACAAGATAGAGGAATGCAAGGGTGAATTTGGCCATATGGGGGTGGTCAAATTCAGGTATCTACATTTTCCCCCTCTTTGAAATACTATTAGAATAACAATGTTTTAAGGAAAAATAAACATAGATGACTCGATAGAAGAAAATAATGTTAGATAATGCCCCAGTATTGCGTGAAATATGGATAGAAAGGAAAGATGTAGGAATATGGTAGGGTATTCCCCCTCAGGAGGGCAGATGGGGAGGGAAAAGGGGCCCCAAGTGACTTCTTGATATGAAGAAATGGAGCATACCACATGATAGAGCATGAAAAACCATGAAGAATGGATTTTGAATGGAGGAAAATGGATACATGGGGTGCGAATGGCAACCCTCGAAAGAAAAGAGGAAAGTGAATTAATAAAGGGTAAAAATTACCCAAAAATTAAAAGGCTAATTAGGGGTAAAAATGAAAATTATATAAATAGTAAATTTGAAAAATTAATATTCACCTAATTCTCATTTGCACACTTGGAAGTTGACTAGAGAGAGAGAGAGAGAGAGAGATGAGGATGGCGTATGGATCAAGCAGTGATGAGACATTTGTGAATGAAGAGTTGATCCATTGAGGTGAGGAGGTGTGGAAATATTACTACAAGTGTGTGATACCCCACAAAGTAGGCCTTGAATCCCACTTTGTGATTTCAATTTGAATTTTAAGCACATTTTTAAGCTTTGGGTCGGGTACATTAGGGTATAGACGTGCCACAGGAGGGCCAATTCACCCTTTCGATAAGGAAAATTCACCTGTCTAGTGGGATCGGCAAAGAAAGGGGCAGACTCATGCAACACAAGGGTGAGCACACTAGGGGAGGGGTGATTTTGAAATCACCTCCCCACAAAAAGGGAGATCCTGCATAATGCAAGGGAAAAAATGAAAATAGATAGGTGAATGTGAATTCGCAAAACTAGGAAAGGGCGAATACAAAATCGCCAAAAAGGGGAATAGGTGGATGCGGTTCTACCCTTTGGCGAAAAGGGAAAATGCGAATTCGCCACTCGGGGGGAAAAGATATAGGGGTGAAAGCGAAATCACCCCTTGGTGAAAAAGGTGAATACGAGTTCGCCTTTAAGGAAAACAAGGGCAGATTCATTCCCAGACAAGAAAAGGGAAGGGATACTTGACAAACAAGAAGACTTGTAAAAGGACAAGAGAGGGGTGAATGTGCTAGACAGGCGAATGCATTGGTATGGGAAATGGGTGAACTTGCCTTACACAGAGGCGAACTCGCTAAACCGGGATAGGGGTAAAAAAGGTAAGAAAAAGAAATGAAATATTAGGAAATTGACATAATGGTCTGCATGAATGCAGAACTTTGAGAGGCCGAGGATGCATGAGTGGCACTCGGTGGTACTAGAGGTGACAGTTAGGGTGATGAATTCCCATGATCATGGATCATTAGCACATGCTTAATTGCTACATATGTTGGGGTATCCCAACATCAGAGTGCACAAAGGATTACTGACCACATTGATGGAGTGATGGAGCTATGAGACCTTGACCTTTGATCTCCCAACATGGGAGATGATAGTGACTCTAGAGGACATCTAGAGGATTCTATTATTTCACATTTGAGGGCACTTGGTTAGTTGGACCCACAACCAAGAATTGGATAGGAGCCTATAGGTTGTATTTGGATTGGTTGAGTTGCCCATCTAGGGGAGGGAGTTGGATCTTGATGCATGTTTAGGTTTGGAGATGTCAACTCTGCCATTATACCTTTGTAGCCTAATTAGCGGGATTTTGTTACTAGACAAGAGTGGACGCTTCTTCAGCCTCAAGGTGATTGAGGTTGTGAGACATATAGTGGAGAGGCGGGAGGGGGAGTTTGTGTGGGGAGAATGCGTGCTAGCCCATCTATACCAAGACATGCATGTTGTCTGTTATAGATGAACATTAGGCATCACTCATGTGATTCTACTCCAGGTATGGGCCCGGGAGCACATTAGTGTGGTGAGGCTAGATATTCTGATCGTCAGTACATGGGATGAGACATTGCTCGTAGCATACTGGCGGGGGATGGAGTATGGATAGAGGTTGCATTATCAGTATGTGGGGGATTTAGAGGGATGGCGGTAGAGGTTGGATGATTTGAGGGGAGAGGACATCACCTAGAGACCGTACATGGCACAATGCTTCTAGGGATGGAGAGATGACAATAGGAGGTATAGGGGCTACTTTTTCTCAGTTTGTTATTTGATTGGCCAAGACCCCTTTATTGTGGAGTTGCATAGACCAGACAAGGTGACCGGGCAGTTTGGGATGGAGCAAGATATTCTTGCAGGACCTCAGAGATTCCCACAAATTACCCAAAATCCAATGGCGATATGGGAAGATTAGATCACAATAATTTTTTTCTCAAGAGATGTGGGAGGGGGTCCAGATGATATAGTACCCATGGAGGGGAGGACCGATGGATGTAGGTACCATAGTACAATATTCTACATGGTGGGCAAAGAGGGGGCTAGGGTGGATGATGAAAATGCACTCAATTGTAGAGGCTCTGGGGTTCAAATCTAATGATGAGAGGGAGCTAGTAGGGAGACAAAGAAGGAGGAGGAGAGGGGGGAGACAGTTGAGGGGAGGAGATGATGATGTTGAGATGCAAGAGGTAGGGGGAGAGGAGTAGGTCATGGATGCGGATGCCCCAGAAGTGCATCCATTAGTGATTGTACCATATGTACCACCACTTCCAAAGGACCCCGCGCTATTATTGATAGGAGCCCTAGCCAGGCTAGGCATAGTTGAGCATAGATTGAGGGACTCTGAGGCAGACCGAGACAAACTGTAGAGGGAGGTGGATAGAGTGAAGGGGGAGGTGGAGAGGCTACAGGTTGTGGAGAGTGACGGAGATATGGATTACGGGGCCTTGGTAGATGAGGCATCGAGGAGGGTACAAAAGATAGGTGCAAAGAGAGATGACCTGCAGAGGTAGGTGGGGGAGATACAAAGAGGATTGGAGGAGATGGAGAGAGAGTGGAGTGCGTTGAGGTGGCCATGGGTGATGCAAGAGGATTTTTGGAGAGGGTAGAGGCAATAGAGGCATAGGTGCATGCACTGCAAGGTGAGCAAGATGTAGGGGCACAACAGATAGCACAACTATAGGCATAGGTATATAAAATGCAGTTGACCTAGGAGGCATGGGAGAGAGAGAGACAACACATCAGTGGGCTACAAGATAAGTATCGAATAGAGAGGGACCTGGCTAAGGCACAGGCAGTAGAGGTGGCTGATTTTAGAATAGAGGAAGGATATTATATGTTTTCTTATCATCAAGCTATCCCAAATTTGGCATAGAGGGTGTCACCATACGTTAGAGCAACCCCACAAATGCCCACACCCTCACACTCAAGGGCCACCCACACACGAGGATATAGCAACTATCATGAGAAACCTCCTTGAGGCTGAGGTTCAGTTCCAGACTCCCCTCAAAGGTCAGATGTCAAGAGTAGTGGGTCAGTGAGGAGAGGGAGATGAGGGATAGGACCCAGATTATGATAGGTGCAAAGTGGATAGGGGTACAGGCAGACAAAGGCTACAAATTATTTGCATAGATTCAAAGATTGATTGATTGATTGATTCATTTATTCATAATTCATAATTCATTATTCATTCAGGAGATGTAGTCTTTGTATTTGATTAGCACTCTGCACTTGTACCTTTATTGTATGGATGGTCATGGAATTTAAAATGGACTAGATATTATGTTTTATTATGGACTTGTTATGGACATGTGATGGACACTATATATATTTTTATATATCTATATGATTTTGTGATGGAAATTGATGTGATGCTATGTGATTATTATGTGATGTCATGGATATTTATTATGCTCATGTGTATTGTCATGATTATGATGTATGCATATGATTATGGTGATTTATTTCTATCTATGTGGATGATATGGATTATATGTAATATGTCTAACAATTGTGGATGCAGGATGTGATGTGACATGATTTATCTTGTTATGATGTATGCCATGGACATATTACTAATGGTGTGTGATGCAAGTGGTGATGTGATTGTGATTATTATGTGATGTATGTATATGAAATATGATATGAGAATTGATTATGTATGAATGGATGACACAAAAATACAATGCAATGTAATGAATGAAATTGTATGATATATGTATATGTGATCATGATATGGATAGATGTAATGAATGTGATGCAATGCAATGAAAGTAATGAAATGAATGAATATTATTTAGAATAATAACTTTAAACAATTGAAAATGATAATGCAAATTGTAATGGGATGAAATGCAACTATCTTAAAATGCTTAGAGTAACAAATCAACGTTAATCTAAACAATTTAAGATGATAATAATAATGAAATGAAATTGACTTAAGATGTTTAGAATAACAAATCAATATTAATCTAAACAACTTAAAATGATTATGAAAATGATCATGCAATGAAATGATAATGAAATGAAATGGATTTAATATGCTTAGAGTAACAAATCAATATTAATCTAAACAACTTAAAATGATAATGCAATGATATGGAATGAATGAACCTAAGATGTTTAGACTAATAGATCTATATTAATCTAAACAACTTAAAATGATTATGAAAATGATCATGCAATGAAATAATAATTAAATGAAATGGATTTAAGATGCTTAGAGTAACAAATCAACATTAATCTAAACAACTTAAAATGATAATGAACCTAGATGGATAATGATAGGTGTGACAATGTAATACATAATGAGATGAGTGATAATGGGTGTGAGAGTGCACCTGTCAAAACCATAGGAATCCTAATAGGAAAAAGAGCCGGGGGGAGAACATTTACACAACCATAATCACTAACCATAGGCTAGGGGAAGGAAATGGAGGGGGAAATGCAATGAAATTAGAAGATAAATGAAATTTAGATCTAATGCCATTTTTCCATATTAGGAGCATTGATTTTTGCTATAGCATGGGACACAATATGCCAGGGTATGAGGAACCAAGGCTGATTAGTGTCCAATGCATTAAAAAAACACAACAAACACAACAAACAAGAAGGCTATCCCAACACCCCAAAACCACAGGGGCTTTGGTTAGGCCTGATATTGGGATAACCACAAACAAAAAGGATGTCCCAACATAACACAAGACCATGGGGATCTTGGTGGGTACTACATGGGACAACCGAGAAGACAAGAACAAACAAAAGATCAAGATATGCCCCTATGTCTACTTGTCAAAGCACACCATGATATGATGGATCCCGGTGACCCTGACAGAGTATAATAGGAAGCTCAAATTATAAACAAAATGCAAAAAACATCAAAAGATCACAATAAATTTCAAATTTCCTTTTTCATAGGATTAGTAGGTGGATGGGATTGATATGGTCTGATTTAGGAAGGATACATCCTATTAAGACCAATGATGGAGGATAGATTGGATGATTGACATGACTTGGGATACTCGAAACTGATTGAACCTCATGATACTAGTAACCTTTGTTGTTGGGCCCCAACTGAACAGGGACATACTTTATGACATGACACAACACTAAAACACACCCTAAAGACCTAGGGGCTTGAGGGCTGATCAAAGATTAGCCTTGCCTATGTGAAAGCACAAAGCCCTCATAGTTTGATAAAATATTGATGACTGATCATGGATAAAAGTGGAAAGAGGACAATGGAGACCTCGACGGATGATAAGGACTAGATTGAGAAATTCCTTGAGGGCTGATCAAATGATTAGCCTTGCCTATGCGAAAGCATAGGGGAAATGTAGTTTGATAAAAGGACTAGAGACGAGATGAGACCTAATGATGACCAATACGATGGAGGATACTAGATGAGGATGTAAGACCAACCAAACGATATAGATATATAGATGACAAAAATCTCAAATCTAGGATAAAAATCTCAAGATTTGGGATAGCCAATCTAAATCGTCCAATGCTCAATCAAAATATACCAAGTGACAGATAGGTAGGATGTCGATGGGGGGATGAGTTTGATAGGATGTAAGGATAGGATATGCAGATAGGATAAATGGAGGCATAAAGTAACTAGGATGCAAGGTAGATAATGATTAATCCCTCTATGAATGGTTCCTATTGCCAGGTTTTCATCAAATGTACCTATCTGAGGTGCCACCAAGGGTGGTTTTCACCATAGGATGAATTATTTATCTTTACTATTTTTAGATTTTTTAATTTTTTTTAATTTTTTTTATATTTTTCTATATTTTTTACTTTTTTGGATTTTTCTAGGTAGGATAACCAAACTGACTCAGGCATAGAATCTCTTTAGATGCATTATATTGATAGGCTCTTCTAAGGGCTCTCCTTTAGGTGTTGCAAGCCTATATTCCCCAGAACCGTATTTTGCTGTGATAACATAGGGACCCAACCAGTTTGGTTCAAACTTTCCTTTCTTTTCTCTTTCTTGTTGGGTATGTTGGTTTTCCTTCAAGACAAAATCACCAATGTTTAACTGATGAGGATGAACCTTATTATTGTAGTTCCTCCTAAGATGATGCTAATATGCTTGAAGGTGATTGTAGGCCTTGATACATTTTTCATCCAAGAGTTCAAGTTGACTTAAGCGTGCAACTCAAACATCTTCATCACTGATTAGATTCTTCAGAGAGATTAAGAGTGACAAGATCTCGACTTCGATTGGGAAGATTGCGTCGGAACTATATACAAGAGAGTATCAGGTGGTGCCAATGGGAGTGCAGATGGATGTACGATATGCCCAAAGGGTGGGATGGAGATGGAGGTGCCAACCTCGACCTGTATTATTGACCACCTTCTTGAGGATTTTGATCAAACTTTTATTGGTTGCCTCCGCTTGACCATTACCTTGTGGATAATAGCGCATGGAGCAATGATGTTTGATATGATAAGTTTCGCAAAGGTTCTTCATAAATTGATTTTTGAAGGGCTTTCCATTATCAGTGATGATGGTGGAAGGGATTCCATATTTGTAGAGAATATGGAAGAGGATGAATTTGGATATATAAATGCTCACGATTTTAGAGAGTGGAATCGTTTCCATCCAATTGGTAAAGTATTTAGTAGTTGTGATAATGAAAGTATGGCCATCAAAGGATGGAGGGTAAATCTTGTCGATCAAGTCAAAACCCCACTGAGAAAAAGGCCATGGTGCTATGATAGGTTGCAAGTCTTGCATAGGAGCATGGATCAAATCTACATGTTGCTAACAGGGAAGACATTTCTTCATGAACTCACAGGAATCATGTTCCATAGTGGGCCAATAGTATCCAACCTTGAAAATCCTCTTGGCTAAGGCCATTCCATTAGAATGGGACCCACAAACACCACTATGCATGTCATTTAATGTGATACAAGATTTTGATTTTTTGAGACTTCGAAGGAGAGTACATCATACCCTTGGAAATAAATCATATCTCATATAATTGTGTGTCGGGATGAATGTTGGATAAATGAATTTCGTTGGTTGCGAGTAAGGTCAGGTGGAAGGATGTTGTCATGGAGGTATACATAAATATCATGGTACCAGGGTGAATCTAGACCTACAATATCACACACCATATCATTATCAGGGACATCATATGTTGGGATTAGCAATTTCTCAACAAGAAATTCATAGTCCATTTGATCTTTGGGCATGTTGATAAGGGAACCAATCATAGCCATTGCATCTGCTGCTTTATTCTAGACTCTGGGAATCTACTCAAATTGGATGTGGGTGAAGTAATTTTTAAAGTCATTCACCATGCATTTTTATGGAAACAACTTATCATCTTTTGTCTGAAACTCATCATTGACTTGTTTGACAATGAGTTGGGAATCACCAAAGACTCAAAGTTAGGTGATGTTCCATTGGATGGTGATTCTGAGGCGAATAATTAAAGCTTCATACTCAGCATATTATTGGTGCATGTAAAGGCTAACATGAATGACTTTGGGATATATTCACCTTAAGGAGTGACGAATAAAACACCTACACCAGCTCCATTATGTGTATATGACCCATCAAAGTAGAGCATCCATGTGTTTTTTTTTGTGATTGTAAGGACCCCTTCATCAAGAATCTCAGTTACTAATGGATATGCGTCGACCAACTAATCTGCTATCACCTATCCCTTGATTGCTTTTCGGTTTGTGTACTCTATGCCAAACTCACTCAGTAACATAACCCACTTGGCCATGCGGCCAATCAAAGAAGTTTTGGATAACATGTACTTAAGTGGGTTGAATTTTGATATAAGCTTGATGGGATGACTGAGCATTTAATGACGAATCTTTTGTGAACTGAAGATCACTTCTAGACAAGACTTTTCCATAGGAGAATAGCTAAGATTGTAACCCATGAGTGTTTAGTTGATGTAATAAATAGCACATTCCTTGGAGAACTCATCATGTTAGACCAATAATTCCCCCAGTACAACGGATGTAGATGAGATGTATAATAGATGGGGTTTTCTTGGAATGGGATGCATTAGAATAGGTGGGTGAGCCAAGTACTCCTTAATCTTATCAAAGCCTTTTTGACACTCTGAATCCCACTTGAAAGCGATGTATTTGTGCAACATATGGGTGAATGATTGACACTTGTTAGCAAGTTGGGCTATCAAGCGTCTGATGGACTGTAGCTTTCCTTGAAGGCTCCTTAATTGCTTAAGATTACATGGTGTTGATCTTCATTGGATCCACTTATATACCCCTTCTAGCTATTATGAAGCCCAATATCTTTCTAGATGTGACACCGAACACACACTTCTTTGGATTTAGACGCAACTTGTAGTGCTCTAATCACTCAAATATTTTCTTCAAGATTGCAGGATGCTCTTCTCTCGTCGTGGAATTCCCCAATAATTCATCAACATAATATTCCATGATGATATGGATGAGGTCATGAAAGATAACATTCATCGCACATTGATAGGTTGACCCGACATTTTTGAGACTAAAGGGCATGAAATTATAGTAGAAGGTGCCCCAAGGAGTAGTGAAGGCATTTTTATGTTGATCTTCTGGTGTGATTCTAATTTGGTTGTAGTTGGAAAACCCATCCATTAGGGAAAACATCTCATTCCCTACTATAAGATCTATCAGCATATCAATATTTGGAAGAGGGAAATCATCCTTTGGGAAAGCTTTATTGAGATCCTGAAACTCTATACAAATTTTGATATTCCCATTTGGTTTGGTGATAGGCACTATGTTGGAGATCCAATTAGAATAGTCAATAGGCCCTGATGAACCCACCCTCTAATCAATTCTTTCTTGACAAGAAAATCCACTTGGGGGTGCATTTTTATTAGCTTTTGTTTAGTAGGTTTAGCATCTGGATGAACTTCCAAATGGTGTACAACTACTGTAGGATCTAACCCTGGCATGTATGAATAGGTCAATGAAAAGTTAATGATTCCTTCCTTGAGAAAGTTGGTGATGGTGGAATTATCTTCCTCTAACAATGATTTGGCTACATAAGTGATTTTAGGATCTTCTTATGTTCCCAAATTGGCCTCTCGTGTTTCTTCGATCAAGATGGAAGATCATTCAAACAAGTGAGCTCCTACAAGGGGAAGATGAAAATCCCCATCCTGTAGTGCCTCATCGAGGTTTTCAGTGTCGGATACACCCTTTGTTTTTACTTTTGATGAGTCAGAAAATGCCTCAGAGAGGTTTTCACTAAATGACCCTTTTTATTTTGTCTCTTTCTTTTTTTGCAGTTAGGGTGTTCATCTTCCCCCAATCCCATGAGATGCACATAAACATCCTTTGAAGGATAGATATCCGTAGGTGCACTTCCTCATAGGCCCAAGTCAATCAGGTTGGGGTGGTAGAGGGAAAGGCTGATGGTAAATATTAGGGTGGAATCAAAGAGGGAAGGTAGATCTATGTCATCGTACATGAGTATGATGGCTTCTTCTTCCGGTATGTCCTCGAGGAAATCGTCATTCACATTGAAATTATTGAAGGTACTAAAGGATGATGTAGGACCCTTCTTCTTTCAATCATAGCCTAGGCCTACACATTTTGGTCACACATGTGTCTCATTAGGCTATAGTATTCCTTGCTCTTCTACGTCAAGACCTCCCCCTTGATAATTGTATTTTTCTGCCAATCTTGATGCATGGGGATTGAACTCTTGGAAATATTCTAAAAGGGGAGATGATGGATTTGGTTCCTCTCTATAGACCCATTAGCTGATGTCATCTTCCATCTGATCTTGAAGTGTACCCAAATCTCAGAATGTTGTCGAACCCAAATTCTTAAAAGTGAGGGTTTTAGTCTTTATCTCTTCCTTTGGTGTTGACTGATAAGGTTTCCCATACGTGTGGGGAGATGGTTGCATTGTTTCCACATTAAGAGCGGTGCACATTTCATATTCTCTGAAACCCTTATCAATGATCTGGACCTTGGTGATGGTGGATTCAAATGTGGTAGATGGAATGGATGATGTGTCAGATGATGGATTGTGAGATGGATTGGAGATGATGCCTGAGGTTCCCCGACTTCAACTCCTCAGAAATATCAGCAGTGAGGGAAAGAGGCTTTAAGGGCATGACAATATTCAAAGGGTTGAGGATCAACATGAATAGTTACTTCCATCCCATTGTAAGGAAATTTCAAGCACTAGTGGTAAGTGGAGGGAACAACCTGCATGGCATGAATCCATGGGCAACCGAGGAGAAGATTATACGGGGGGTCCAAATCAAGGACATGGCACCTGGTGTACTACACAATAGGGCCAACTTGAATAGGAAGACAAATAATTCCTTCAGAATCCCTTTCTACATTATCATAAGCTTTGATGGTGATAGTCTGATTATTCAAGTTAGCTTGGGTATACCCTACCTATTTTATGAACTTTAACAAATAGAGATTGAGGGTAGAGCCATTATCTAGTAAGATCCTTTTCACTTTATGGTGGGCTACAAGGACTTCAATGTGGAGGGGATGGTTATGGTTTGAATTGATTGACGATATATTATTTTGACTGAAGCCCAACTGATATGTGGATGACATATTTCCTACTAAGGCTTGAAATTGGGTAGGATCTATACTATTAGGCATGTAGGTATCCTGGAGATCCTTGGTGAGGATTTCTTGATGGATGGGGGAAGACTTAAGCAAATCCAAAATGGATCTCTAAGTGGGATTCTTCCCAAGATGATCAAGAATATTATATTGGGAGCTCATAGGAGCCGGTTGGGATGATGTGGAAGGACCAGGAATGGATGTGCGAGTACAACACGTAGTAACAACACATTGCGGGTCTTTTCCTTTAATGCAGATCATGGACATGCATGGCTCTACCTGACTGATGCACATAACTATGCCATCATAGTTATAAGGTACATTCTTATAGCTGATATTATTGGTGTTGTTACTTTGGTTGTTGTTATTTTTAGGCTTGGGATTAGCATTAGAAGTGTTGGCACCTTGATTGTGCTTGTGGAAAGCATTTTGATATATTTGCAGTTGAGCATTGGACGATGTTGCTTGATTCACATCCACTACTATATCACCTCGATCTATAAGATCTTGGATATACGTTTCAAGACATTGACACTTGTTAGTGGAATGACCTTTAATTTTGTGGAAGTCACAATACTAATTTTTCCTATACCAGGTGGGCTTTGGTTTTAACAATTCAAAGGTATTCATCATAGGATAGACAATCAGGTAGCTCTCTTGAATCAACATGTTGAAAAAATAACTAAGGGTTCTCCAAAAGGGGTGAATGAGATTTTAGTGTTCCCTCGATTGTTTTGATTGGACTATTGGGGAGGACGAGGTGCACCATGTGGTACAGATACGACATTGGTGATCGATTATTGATTAGGGACATATTGTGATATTTTTGAGGTGTTGGCTACTTGGACATTCTTGGTATCAATGACACCATCATTGACAACATTCTTTTCTTATTCTAGTAGCGAGACTTATCACCTGCTAACTTATCCTTATCTGAGTTAAATATTTTGACTTGTCCCTTAGCAATGAGGGCCTTCTTAATGGTGGTGACCTTCTCAATGACTTCTGAAAAGGTGGTAACATAGTGAAGATTAAGATTATGCACCATGTCAGGATGGGTATTTGCAACAAAGATGGTCACCATGTCTTTCTCACTGAGATGGGATTTTAGCTGACTGGCTAGTGCATGTCACCTTTGTAGGTAGCTTACAAATGTTTCTCCCTCGTGTTGTTTTCTTTCAAAAGATCTAAGGTATCTATGTCCTTCTCCAAGTTGAAGGAGAAGTGTGCGATGAATTTTTTTGACAAATCTATGAAAGAAGAGATAAACCCCTTTTGAAGACCCATGAACCGGTCTAGAGTTATCCCTATTAGACTCCTAGGGAATAAATGTAGGAGATAATTGTCATTGTGCAAGACTTCTTGGCAATGTGTGTAAAATTCCTACAAGTGGGTTATTGGGTCACTCTTTCCTTTGTATTTATCAAAATTTGGCATCTCAAAATGCTTAGGAAAGGGGACAAGTGAGATGGAGGGATCAAATGGATAGGGATCTCATCAAATTTAAAAGACTTTTTGGATGTCCTTGCTTACAAGTCCTTTAACGTGGATTTAATCTCTTCCCACTCCTTATTGATGGGTGTTGATTGAGTAGGATTGGTTAGATTGGACTGATTGTAGGGGGGATATTTCTAATAGGATGAGGATGGAGTTGGAATGGCCTAATCATGTGGTGGTGGAGGTGGATATGAAGGAGTTTTTTGATATTGGCCAACATATGTGGATGGAGGGTTAGTGTAATTTTTTGAATATGATGGTGGGACTTGGTAATATGAGGGGGAGGCACCCTACTGATATGATGGTGATTATTGATAGTAATAGGGATTGGATTGGTAGTTGTAGGCAGATTGCTGCTAAGAAGCGTATGGGGTTTACTATGGATTGGATTAGTAATTGTAAGTTGTTTTCTATTGGGGAGTGTACGGAGGTTGTTGTGGAGTGGATTACTGGTAATAGGTATGTTGTGATTGCTAGAGGTTAGTGTGAGATGGTCGATGCTAGGATTGTTGTGTATAGGATAGTGGTTGCTGAAATTGTTGTGGATGATAGTAATAGTAATTAGGATTGGGATTGGATGTAGTGGCTTGTAGATGATGGGTTCTCTAAGGATGATATAAGTACTAGGCAGCAGGGTTGCCTGGGATTTGTTGGAAGATGGTTGGTGAGGAGGTTGATATGGAATTTGAGATTGTTGAGGGGGTTGTTGGTAATATGGTGGTTGTTGATGAGGAGGTTGAGATGGAGCTTGAGATTGTTGAGGGATGACTTGTGATTGATGAGGAGGTTATGAGGGAGTTCCTTGAGGTTGGTGCAGAGGTTGTTGTTGATGTTGTGGGATTTGATTTTGTTGGGGATTACCTTGAGGTTGATGTGAGGGTTGTGATGGAATACCCTATTCTTGATACAAGGGAGGTTGTTGAGGCTTTGATGGGATAGTGGTGTAAAGTGAAGGTTGTGACAGGGTTTTTTGTGGTGGAAGTTTTCCTTGAGGTGGATGTTGGGATGTAAATGGAGGTGGTGGTAAGTTAGATGTGGGTGTAGGACTAGGAGGTGGAGGTGGCACAATGAAAGGATTGTAAGCATTGCCCCCAACACTACTTGGAAGTTGACCCGATTAGTTCAATGGAAGAGGTGGTGCGAATGGTATGGGGGTTGAACCTTGCGATATTTTCATGCCTTGCGGATTGGGAGGACCTTGTGGCATACCAAGACCAAGAGGGTTGTTAGGATCGGGGCCTTAGGGATTGTTAGGATCAAGTGATGCATCCATAATCGAAATTGGAACCTGAGGGGGTGGTACAGGAGGTTTTACTTGATAAAGAACAATATTTCCAAATCCAAACTAATACCAACCATCTTGGGGTGGACCTTGGGGGATGTATGAATTATCGAGATCATTCCGAGGATTTTGAGGATCTTGATGCATAGGCAGCATAGGAGGTACAATGTTGACAAATTTGGATAAGTCAAATTTCAGCGATGGTTTGATACCCTTCATGATTAAGGTGGAAAAGATCTTATCTCCACACTCATCTAGAAGATGACCTATCATTTGAAGATTGGTGGGATTACTAAGGTATTTTTCAACTATGAGCTCAGGTTGGTTAACCATGCTTTTGTCAAGAGGAGATTGAGTGGGGACCTCAGTGCTAGATTACGATGAGCCACCGTTGGTGGGTTGATCTTGGGGGATGTGAAGTTGAGTACCATGAGGCTATTGTTGTTCCATGAGTTTCTTTGCTTGCAATCGGGTGGTGACAGGCATGAAAATGAAAAATAGCTAGGTGGATAGGATGAAACTAAGCTCTAAGATGCACTTAAATGATGACCTAAATAATGGCCAACAAATTGATTGGATTAAATGATCGATTGATAGATTGATTGATCGGGTTAGATGGGATGATTTGGATAATTGATTTGATTGGATGATTGATAGGATTGGATTGATGAAATTGAGTCTAAAGTAGGTTTAGGGGCTTAACTTGATGATAACAAGATGACCACAGTGCATAATCTACCTCACAATGAGAGGATATTGATAAGGCCATAGAGGATTACTAACTTAGGATGGATAACAATCCTAAGTGAGCATGGATGATGATGATTAGGGTTAGTTACCTAGCCCAATTGGATAAAAAGCCCCTAAAATGAAGTCTAAAGGATTCAGATTGAGGAAATGATGATGGAAATGTGATCTAGGGATATCCTAAGATGAACCTATGTGATTAGATTGAGAATTCAATGACTGTTGAAAAATGCAGACTGACTAAAATAAAGATTATGGGTAGATGGATGGTGATAAAAAAAATTGATCACAGGAACGGACTCGAAAAATGACCGGATTTTAGTGGTTAAGAGGATTAACTCTCAGTAGTTTTGTATGAGAAGCATGTTCACCTCTGTTTCTGGCAAGATCGCCCCTCCAAGTGACAGGTTGGCCTATCTAAGGGTCAACAAAATTGCCTCTGTGTTTGACAAGATCGCCTATATCTTGGGATGCCAAAAGGAATAGGTGTACATGGGACACAAAATCACTTATCTAAGGATCAAGTTTTCCTCTCTAGGACACAAAATCGCCTATATCCTTGGAAACCCAAAAGGAAATGGGTAGACAAGGGACACAAAATCACCCATCTAAGGATCAGATTCACATCTTTCTTGAGATGTATGGACACCAACAAAAATTCCTATCTATTGGTCAATGGATTCGCCTATGTCTTGAATTGTATGGATGGGTTGGTACAAACGAACATGGGATTGCCCTTGCAGACAATAGGTTCACCTATTCTAAGGGATGTATGGACAAGGGAGAGTTAGATGAAAAACGAGATCACCCTTACAGACAACATGTTCGTCTATTTTGAGAATAGACAGGCGGGGATGACATAGACTCGCGTATGAGGGAAGTAGGGTCACCTATTCTAAGGGAATAGGTGGATGCAAGGTCGCCTAATGGAAGGACCCATAGGAAAATTCACCCCTCTAGTGGACGAGTTCACCTAAAGGATGACCTAGACCAAACTCAAGACACAAAATCACCCCTATTCAGGGCAAGATCACCTTTCCAAAATGCAAGTTCACCCCTGTAAGAAGAAAAATCACCATTGAGGGTAGAGGTAGACTATGAAAAAGGACAAAAACACATAAAACAACAAATAGAAGGTTGGACCGACTCAAACTGATGACAAGCACTGGTATCGCACAATAAGACACACCAAGAAACACAATCCTAAAATTAGTGATAAAGGGATTACAAACTTGATGTAGGCCCAAAAACTTGAGGTGACACCCAAGGTTAATACTCTATGATATCGAGGTGGTTCTCTAGATCACCCTTTCTCACAAAGGCAGATATCTAGAGATCCAGTGGCACAGGGTCATCAACAAACGTGACGGGCTCACCTTCTCTCTCACTCAAGGACTATCATAGTCCACTATGAGGATTTCTATCTCAACCCAAGGGAGTACATGGTGAGTAACTTCGGGGCACGGTGTGCATCCCTTGCACTACACGAAGCCATGGCGAAAACATGGGTCTCTATCTAGGATAAATAGGCTATCTTGTGTGTCCTCGATATACGCTAATGTACATGAGGCACAACCATGAACACAAATCTATCACAAGTGTGGATCGGGAGCCCCAATGAGGTACTGGAAACTCAGACCAACCCTACATGTCTTATCTAGGTATCACCCTAGCCTTGATGCTTTGCTAAAAATGACATGACTGGACTGGGGTACAACTTTAGCTCTCCCCCCTTTAGATACCCCGTCGATAACACATGCTTTGAATTGTCCCTCAGGTGATGAAATCCCAGGCAGGTCCCACTAAAGAAATAAAATACCATATGCTTTAGTTGGTCCCTAGGCTCGCACGTAGTGCAAGGGGAGAGCTTAGACGCACTAGCACTTCCTAGGTGGATTGGACTAGATTGGAACAAATTGTGATTTCTCATCACCCAGGATCACCAAAAGGTGCAAGGGGAGTGGATACGTCAAAAAATTTCTCCCAAACATAGAAAACAAGTTAATTGACCCTTTAATTAATCTACGTGTGCCTAGATTAGTATGGAAAAAAAACACACAAACAGAGCTAAACTAGGGTCTTCAACTGATCGTCCTGTAGAAGATAAGTCAGTAGTTTTCACCATCAGTCTTCATCAAACATGACGGGACAAGCTGGAAAAACTATTAGTTAAATGCCACAAATCACCGACAAACAAGTTAGCTGGTCAATACCCAAAACCGAAATCAAAATGTAGCTCAACTTGCAAAAATTAAGGTTCTGTATTTTTACCAATTCCTTTTTGTGTGAGACAAGTTCACCCTTGTCTGTGAAGTAGGATTATCTATCTGCTAAAAAAGGTGGATTCATTTTCACCTATTGTATGGAGAGGCATATACACCTTCACCCCTGTGACTCGTGCAAATTCGCCTCTATTCAAGCAGCTTCACCCCTTTCTGCGTTCCTAGCATATCCACCTCCGAGATTGACAGTTTGGATCAAGTTCGCCCCTCCTATGAAAGGGTGATAGTGAGTTCACCTATTTTTGATGCATGTTCGCCCCCGTGTCTAGAAAATTCACCCGTTTGGAGGTGGATTTTCCCCTATGTATCAAATCTAAACTGCAAAAATTCAAACAACATGCAAAAATCAAATAGACCCATGATGTGGGTTACATCTAGCGTGCCAAAAATGTGTGTAGTGTGATTTTCCTACCCTAAGATGCAAAAATAAACTAATGCAACAAAGGAAAACACAAAACAAACACTCGGATTAGGCCTAGTTGAATCTAAATAAAATACAAGAAACAAAGAGAAATATTACCTTGTTTAGATTGATAGTCTTGGTTGGCCCTTTAGATGCTTGATTGTATGTTGCTTGCTTGGAAAAAATGACAAATATTAGTGCAAATTGAATCTAAAGTTTAGATGAATACAATGGTGGATGTGGGTAGTTCAATGGATGCAATATGAGAGCTCTAATGCTGCAATAATGGTGGATGCAAAGTGATGGCTTGAGTGCTTGATTGCTTGATTGTTTGATTGCTAAGTGTGTGTATTGTGGATGATTCAAATGGAGACCTTTCCACCATTTTTAGGGAAGTGCCTCTAAAACAATGGAGGGTCAAGATCAATCCATGATGGAAAAGATCAAGGGCCAGGGTGAGCTGAGAACTCACAAGCCCTCGCATCTTGACATGTGGTGGATGATGTGGAGGTGACATGGAGGTACTAGGTTTTACCTTGGGAAGGGACAAGATCTTCTCATAAAGGAGGTCCTTATCCACATGTGCTTGAGAGGACATGTGAGGAATTAAAAATTCCTCACAAATCCTCATGGGGATGGGAGAAGGAATTTAAAATTCCTTAAAATGCATTGAATGAATAAAAGTGAATTAAAAATTCACATAGGGAAGGGGTTTCCTTCTCCAAATGGAGAAATAATTTAATTAAGGTTTACTTGGGACATATGCCATAAATGTCATTAGGATTAGGTTAGCATAATTAGTTGATTAAGGTTGTGAAAATGTGGGATTAGGTAGGCTAATGAAAGATTAGAGACAAGTGGTAGATCATGGAGGATGTTACCCTAATGATGATTAGGGGTGTGCACATCCTAATCCAAATTAATCTATCCTAATCAAAGATTAATTAGATTAATCTAGATTAGAGAGAATTATGGAGGATGTGACATGAGGAGAGAGAAGAAAATGAATTAAAAATTGATTTAATTCATAAAGGCTAAAGTGACTAAATTAAATAAGTTGGGGTATTTATTTAATTTAGAAATGAAAGGGGTAAGGTATTTAATTGATTTATTAAATAACTTAGGGGACATTAGGATGGAAAGAAATATTAATCAAATAAGGGATTATTTAATTAATATGGATTAGGGACACAGGACGGAGGAATGCAAGGGTGAATTTGGCTCGATGGGGGTGGTCAAATTCAGGTATCTATAGGATGAAGTCGCCAATTTTTATTCTAACATGTTTGGTTTTTGTAGGTACAAAGGTTCATCATGACAGGTTATGCGACCAGGGAAATCATTAATTGTTGTGTCTTCTTCACATGAATCTGATAGCTTGAAGCAAGGGATACTATGGTTGCCATAATTATTAATTTTTCATCCCTTGCTTAATGTTAATTGCATCAAAGGTTGTATTGCCATTTAAATAACTCCTTGTTCTCTGTTTAATCTGCGAACCCATGGTGCTCTATGAATTCTAGTCGGATTTGTAGCTGATGTGTGTTGAGGAGGGAAAGCTGGAAGGACTCATGGTTATTTCAGCAGGGGGTGCTATGTAGATATTTGTTGAGTGTGCAAATGGCATATCATCCTTGGAATCTCTAGATTTGTATGAAAATTCAAGCTTGGGAAAAACCTTTTGAGGGTCCTCTGTCGCACGAAGACCTTGGAATTTTATTCAGGGTGGAATTTTTGTGGGTGGAGGATTGTATTCAAACAATGATTGGCATTGAAGTAGTGAGCCCAAAAATGTGAAGAATCTTGCTACCATCACATGTGTTGTCTATTTTTCTTTCAAATCCGATGGACTTATGTCATTATTTAAGGGAGTTATAAGATATTGTTGGTAAATATGTTAAAGCCTAGTTTATGCAAGGCAATGCTCTATTAATGGCGGTTCAAGGGTATAATTTGTACAAGGGTGAAGGGTTCATAGGCGAGTTGTTTCCTCAAAAATATCTCAAGCAATGTTAGGGTTACCATGATATTTATGATGCAATCAAATCGGAATATCAACAAAATAATCACAATTTTTTTAAAAAATCTTTGAGAAAGAACAGTGGGTGTTTTTGTGCAAATTTGGAAGTTGATATAAAATAAAATTTCTGTGCAGTCACTTTCCCGAGGTCTCATGTTTGTCTGCTTATTGATGGAAATCCCCAATTGGTCCAATTGCAATTGGCTACACAAGCATATGTTGCCCTTGTTGCTCATCACATATGGGCTCCTGTGCATGACATAAATCATTTACAACAAGTTGCAAGTCTGGAGGAGGGGCAAGATGAAAACTCACTAGAATATATGGAAGAATGAAAGAAATTTGGGTTAAGTGTGGGAAATTTTGTTAAAATTCTATATGTACTGGGTAAACTAAGATAGTATTAGTCTTTTGTTAAAGTTTTATATATTCAAAATAGTTCAAGGGGAGATGGGATAGAAGCTTACAGTCTATTACTGGGTAGTTGAATTTGGGGTTATGAAGTTTAGGTTTTAGTTTGAAGTTGGCAGATTTATTAGGTAAAAATCAAGTGACTATGCCATTTTAAGCTGGCAATTTCAAGCATACTGTATATATTTTATAAATTAATATATATATAGGAAACTCTTGCCTTTTATCTAAAAAAAACATAGTATTAATAATTTCATATTTTAATTGTGTTAAACATGTACTCAATGATTCATCACTCATCTCAATGCTTAATAACATATTAACAATAGTAGCATATACAACAATGAACATTGGCAATCGTTTAATGTGTATCTAGTAGTTGAAACCATAATTTTACATCAAATGACAAAATAAATAATACAGATAATTGAACATTAACACATTACTGAATATGAGTTTTTTATTGATTTTCAAATGAAGGAATACATAGAGGCAATGCAAAATCTTGCTCAAAGACAAATCTGCACAGAGCTAAGTTGGAACTTGGAAACTCATATTATCAATATCAAATCATTGTATCACCTTTTCTAGCAACTTCCACTGTTCAAGTGGTGGAATTGTCATTTGTTCTAACTGATGTTTTTTGAATTGAAAATTTATTAACAATTCATGATTGAGATTGGAACCTGACTTGAATGCTTCAATTAAAATTGCATTCAAGGTTATCAGTGGTTTCATGGAATCCAAATAGTTTGCCACATCTGGGTTCTAAGGAAACTAGTCGAAATCAATCTTCCTTGTACCCTCCATCTTCTTTCTGAAATCATCCTTTCCAATAAATCACTCATTTGTGTTAAAAGCCTTTAGAAAACCAAGCTTTGTGAAGTTCCTTACCTTCGCATCCAACTTTTGCATCTTGTTTGCAGACAAACACACAAATTTTGTTGTTTTACGTATTCTTAAACACTTTTGAATGATAGATGACAACATCATTGAGGCAGCAAGACAATTATTAATCCCTTTTTATTTCACTTCATTGTCAATGGCTTTGTAAACTATTTGTTGAGCTTGATTTGCAGATTTCTCTAATGTTAACACATTTTTGTTGTCCAGTAAATATTTGTTGAGCTTCTTATAATGTAGTCTGATAGCATCAATCAATTGAAAAAATTCACACAAATGATCAATCGTCTACATTATTTTCTCCCAGATCTTTTGTTTCAAATGCCTCATTGTTTCTCTACAAAATGCAGTTAACTTATTTTGACAAGAGTTAGTTTCATCTTTTGCTTCCATCAGCTATGTGGCCAATCTTTCATTTCTTTTTCTCTCTTTCTCTAATTTTTGTTCCCAGTGTTCATTTCCTTTCCCAATACTTTGTCTTAATTTTTTTGAAGTAGATTTTTCCTCATCATATTTATTTTTGCTCTCATCTAACCTTTGCTTCAGTTCATTCACTTCTCTCATTTTTTTTATCCTCTTTTCTTGTTGATGTAGAGGCTAATTTTTTATTATTTTTTCTAATTCATTTATCTTGTTATCTATTGCTTTCCTCTTTACTTTCTCATTTGCTATGTCTTCCTGTAACTTTTCTATTTGAGTCTGCAACGTTTTTTTCTCTCTCTTGCTTTAGCAATGATGTGTACATGAATTCATTGTTCTTCTTTGATACATTAATTTTTTTAATATTTTTGAGTCTAGAAAAATGCAATTGGAAATTGCTCACTTGAAATTTATATCAATCCATCTGATTTGCTGGTTTATTTTAAATCGTGGGAACAACAATTGTGTACTCCATGATTTCTTTATTTGTGTCAAATGTGGGTAATACCATGGTTGTTGTAGGCTCTAAAGTTATAGCAAACACACTCTCCATCAGTTGTTTCTTTTATTTTTGATACAATTATGATTTCTTTTTAAACTCTTCAATGTAATCAAAACCTGGGGATGCAGGAACAATGAAATGCTTGAATGGTGAAGAACTAGCAGTACTTGTAGTTGCTAATGTTGTTACAGCCACACTAACTATGGGAGTGCTTGGAAATAACTCCTTTATGGTGGAAATGGCAATTGGAATTGGACCTGTCAAAATCCTTGCCCTCTTTTGTATGCCTTGATCACTTGGTGTTTGTATGGTATATTGTATTGTTTTCCTCTTGTGTGTAATTTATTGTTGTAGCACATGTTGACCACCACTAGTACTACTACCCATACCATGGCCACCAATAGTCGTGGTAGTTGCACTAGGTTTTCCACCATGGGCATGTCTTAGTTGTGATTGTATCTGACCTTGAGGATTAGGATTTGAATCTCTAACAAAATGAATTGTTTCAATTGTACTTGTATACCCTTGTCCTACTTTATCAGCTCCAAGTCCATATTTATCAACTGTTTCTATGCTCTACATCTATTACTGTCCAAGGGCCTTGTCCTTAGGACCCCAAAGGACCACCTTCATAACCCATTTTTTTGGCTATGGCTACTTCTGGAGTATATGATTCTTTTGTGGCCTCACTTACACCAACTTTGAAATAGCTTTTCTCTTCCTTATCATCATTAGATTCATCATCAGTTTCTTGATCTTCTTGTTCATTGGGATGCTCTATATTCCACAATTTTCTAAAATCGCAGTCTTCTTCATTATCTCCAAAGACTGCAAGAGTTCTTGGTTCACCTAGCTCCTTCCTCATAGACCAAAAGTAGTAATTTTTTATCGTGTCCAATTTTTATCTATAACTTCCTTATCTAGAGAATCTGGCATTTTTACTCTACTAGATGGTTTATCACTTTTTTCATAAAAATTGTTGTACCTTGTGATTGTCTTTTGGTGCAATGTCATAATTTATGCTGACAATTGTTCAAAAGAAATACCTTTCTCAGTAGCATTTTTCTCCATTTCTATTTTGACCTCATCCCAAGAATCCTTGTTTCTCAAGTTTTCAAGCAACGGTTTACTTTGATGTTGAGCTCTACTTGCAGCATTGCTATTAGCCACAAACATTGATTTAATGGTGTCACATGGATCATACTACTAGTGACATGCAACATCAAAATTACAAATTTTCAAAAGATCATGTGCCACACTAAATGCTTTTCTCTTGAATGTGAACCCTCCACATGAAAAAGGTAAAGAAGGAAATAAGGTCTTCTTCTCTTGATTGACAAAGTGTAGTTCATCAGTACTCTGCATCTACCTTACATATTCCAATGCAAAAAACCTTTCTATCACATGTATTAGAAGTTTGTATGGATCTACTCTTGATCCATGAAATCTTAGCATAGTATATTCTTCCATTAAGTACTAATCGGCCAATTGTATTTCTTTTCCCAGTTGAATGCAGTTTCTACATGACATAGGAAATCTAGGCATTAGAGTATTTCTAATTTCTTGATGCAATGGAGCCAAAAAGTAGATTACAAAATTATTGTAGTTCCTTTGAGAATCATGCATCCTTATCTCAATGGTCCAATCATATACTAGAGCCATTTTCTTTTCCTCAGCATTTGTATAGGGTTGAATCTAAAGCTTGTTGGTCTGAAACATTCCCCTAAATTTGAATAGAAAAGAATAGCACAAGTAGGTTGTGAACCTAAATGTCTTAGTGGAATTTGAGTGTGCACCTCCTTTAATCATTAAAAATTGTTCATGCATGCATTCTACAATGTGCTCAATAAAGTTATATTTGACAAGTTGAGATGGAAAATCATAATGGATATTATATACCATTTCAAGGAGGCTTGCACCCACTTCCCAATTGTTATCCAGTCCGAGGCAAAATGCTAGCATGGAAATAGTATCTTAAACCCATGGTCTAAAAATATAAAAATCATTAGGAGGCTTCTGATTACCTTTCAATTTTTTTCTAACTTGTATGCTATCCTGAACTATTTTATTTATGAAAGAATTTTTTCCCTTTCATCCATTGCTTCATAATCACTAGCAAGCTTTTCTAGGTCAATGCGGATGTTTCCAAATTCTTTGGTTGTAAACCCCAACACTTTTCCAAGTTCTTCTGCATTAACGGATAAAAAATATTCTTTGTTATCTTTATTGACAATTTATCTTTTGTTATCATCATAATTTTGGGCATAGACCATGATGAATTATGGGCAAGGGAAAGCCTCATGTAACTGTTATATTGGTGGTTGTCGTTTGATTAAAAGATCAACCTATTAATGCCTGATACAACCGCCAAATTTATACAAGATCCACAAGAGGTGGTTAACCCATGTCGCGAACCCAAGCACTGTGTTGCATAGAGAAGACCAAGGGAAACACCATCTTGCAACAATCCCCCCCAACACAAACAAGGGGTTCAAACCTATGACCTCGACTCTGGTATCAATTGTTACATTGGTGGTTGTTGTTGCACCAAATGATCGACTTGTTAATGCCCAATACAATCGCCAGATTTATGTAAGATCCACAAGAGGTGGTTAAGTCATGTCATGAACCCAAGCACTATGCTACACAGAGAAGACCAAGGGAAACACCATCTTGCAATAGTAACATCATGTGCCCTAATCCACTTACCCATGGTGCACTGAAACTATAACTTTCATTTGGTTTGCAGCCTTATTCTTAGATGCAAATATAAGTTCTAAGGGATGCCTACCATAGATTTTAGGATCATAAATATCATGGTATTCATCAGTGAAACCTAGGGTTTTAAGCAATCCAGCATAATATATTTTTTTATCTAATTTTTCTCTACCTTTCCCAACAACTTTCTTTGGTCTTCTAGTGGTATTGGTGGTAGACATGCTTATACAATGTGAAATTGTGAATTTCCTCTTAGTCCTCAATTTTTCTTAATTCTTAAGTCTCTCAACCCTAAACCCAAACCTTAAAGTTTGACAAAATAAGATTTTAAGAAATGATGAAACATAGCCATAGGAATTATGTCTTTCACTTACCTAGATTTTGGTTCTTGAAAAAATTAATACTGACTGGCTTTGTTGGAACCTAGAATCTCCCTAGTACACTGCAATGAGCAATCTAAAATCTTCCTGTGTGTTGACTCTATCACTTAAAAATAAAATCACTTAGCAATAGAAAGTTCACTTTTTTTTTCAAATATTAAAGTGAATGAAATGTCAACGTGTTTTCGTTGGACTACACAATCAGTACATTATATTTCCGTAATGACACTTAGAAATACATTCTCAAATAAATTCTCAACCGTTGATCTTTGTAAATCTAACGATCATAGGATGATTTTGGAGGTTTGAGTTCACAAGCCTAGCACTCTGTGCATTTCATTTCAGAATGCAACTACAACCATCCATCAAATGCTCATCAAACGGTTGAGTAATTTATGATATAAACAATAAACATGTGTTTTAAAGTTGTTTTAAAGTTGTTCTAAAGTTTTTTTGAAAGTTGTTTTAAAAATTTAAACTTTTTGTAGTGCTAGGATACACAATCCTAATGGAGTCATCGAGATGAGTCCATGTGTCCATTTTGTGGTTTTTTGGGTCACATATAGATCTACTTGAAGCATCTTGCAGATTTGCGGAATCCCTTTAAAAGCAAGACATTGATTGACATCAAGTCCAAGGGTCGGGTAACTTAACATTGCAAAGGACTTAATAAAATGACTAATGATACTGGGAATTGGAAGAGTAGGTCAACGGAAAATTAGAAATCAATAACATTTCAAAAAACCCTAGTAAGAGTTACAACTTTTAGTGTTTTTTGTCAATTTGATGGCAACTTTCGTTTTTCACTTGTATTGCTTTATTTTTAAATCTGCATGCAAATATTTCATAAATAGATAATACTCAATCTCTTAAAGGAAAAAAATCTGATTTTTCTAAGTTTATTAAATATTTCATTCCATTATTTTATTCCATTTAAACTACTTGTATAATTTGAATAGACACTGTAAACACAAAATAATTCTTTACTGTAAATGAATACTGAAGAATAACACAACCATTTATTTTATTACCATTGAGTTACAATGTTACATTATTACATAGATTTTTTAAGGATGAGTAGAACATGTAAGCTCTTGTTTTGTATAAATGAAATGTGACTTTACATCAGACACAAGTTTAGGGCATTGTATGCCATATTCTCAAACCATGAGGCTTGCTGACCATGGTTTACATCTTGGGATCTCGAATATGGTTCTACATTTATAGTATGTTCAATTTGATGCACTAGAACACCCCAAACATAAAAAAATAATTCCAAGCTAGTAGTGGTAGCTATGGGATCCAAACCATATTATAAAACAAGTGACTTTGAGAATTCATAGGGCTTGCCTGCCATGCTGGGGAAATGGGAGTTGTGAAGATACAAAATGTTCCTATCATGTTTGAGAACCAGAGTCATGCATAATATGAGTAGTAAATCTCCTATCACCTTATTCATGTTTCTTCCATGCATCTAGATAGCATGCAATGAGTCTAAAATTCCACAATTCCTCTTCGAGGGCCTCTATCAAAATGGAGTATAAGAAGTCATCGACTTTGAATGAAAACAAGAATAAAATAATTATGTGGGCATACTCTCTGTGAAAGCACTTATCTCCATTAGAGCTCCTCATCCTAGTTCAAAACCTATCTCAAAATTCAAGTGAACCAGATCAACTTCTTTCCAATTCCACCCATTCTGAACTTGAAGGAAATTGGTCTTTTACTCTGTAACTACATAGCTGGAGGCAAGAGAATTTAGATTATCCCCAATAATACCACATCGTCTCCTTCCTTATTAATCTTGCAAAACGAAAACCCTTGTAAAAATTTAGAACATTGCACTCAATAGTAAATCCTTTATCCTTCTATGAATGATTTTAGTTGTGCTCACTATCCCTATTTATGGGCCAGTAGTAAGACTACCAACATGATCCTTGTTTACTCATGAGTTGTGTGAGGTTGGGTATAATGATAATTGTGAAAAGCAAAAAACCAACTTAACCATGTAACTTAAGTCTTACATTTACAATCACAATACTTATTTTGATTGATGTCTAGCTACATGCAAATTGTACCTCAAGTTGACAAGCTATCAAAATTGCCACTCAAATGATATGAAATCATTACAAATCTTGTTTCAATTGATCATTGGATTAATGGCATCATCATCTACAATATGTTGTGTAATTTTTAATACCAATCTAAGTGTACATATAGCATTAATCTACGGTACCACAACCACACTTTCTTCAAAGAAAGACAATCTTGGTGGATATGTGAAAAATCGATAAAAAAAATAGAAATCAATAAAAAGAAAGCATGTGCCATGCTTTCTGCCATTTTTAGTATCAAGTTATCAAATTAAACATTTTTCTCGCTTTAGATTAGAAGAGCAACCTAATTTTGAATATTTTAAATATTTCCCAAGTACATATGGCATTAATCCATAGTACCATGCATACACATTCTTTTCAATGAAAGACTATCTGGCGGATATGCAGAAATCAACAAAAATATTGAGAATTAAATAAAAGGTAGAGTACTTTGAGAAATTGAAAAGAGAGAATTAAATGGCTTTTTGTACCTTAATCATTATCAATGTCCACTAATAAGTCACAATAAATTTCACTCACTTATGATCAAATCAAACATTTTTCTCACTTCAGATGTACATATGGCATTAATCCGTGATACCACAACCACATTTTCTTCAATGAAAGACAATCTAGCGGATATGCGAAAATAATAAAAATATTGAGAATTAAATGGTAGTTAGAGTACTTCAAAGCATTAAAAAGAGATAATTAAATGGATTTTTGTAGCTTAATCATTATCAATGTCCACTAATAAGTCACAATAAATTTCACTCACTTATGATCAAAACAATATGTTGATGATTACTATTAGTTTTAAAAGCCACATTTTTATATTGAACAAAGAATAAATGATTTACAAGAATGGATCCATGAAATTACTTTAATTTTTAAGTAGTTGAAGATTGAAGTACATACTACATAGCTAGTCTAGCCAAAAAGCCACTAACCGTGACAAAAAACTAGTCACAAAATACATATTACAAGAATTGTTATGTTGTATAATAAAATATAGAAATAATTCATTACTAGTTTTTTTTGTAACAATAGCAGAGGCCCTCAACCGGGTGTTTGAGTAGAAGGTGAATCAAATTTAACAATGTAACAATAGAGAAGAAAAGGGAATCACCCAAAACCTTCCTCCAAAACTCCAAACTCTTTAATGATTCAATTCTTGTATCACACAGTAGACCACATCTCATATTAACCAGGGAAAGAGCTTGCACTAGATAGAATCATGCAATTCCACTTTCTAGAAGATTCCACCAATAGGCGCTATCCCACTTTCAAAATTGTAATGCTTTAATACCAACTCCAACGAAGAAATAGAGTAAATGAAAGGCTGCAAATAATGTATTGCCAACATCTTCACCAAATATTTATCAAGCAAAATGTCCATTCAATTGGACAAGAAATTTGAAGCTACCTCAGAATATAGATCACAGGGGTTGTTCTGAAGCCATTCCCTACCCACAATTATTCTTATAGCATCCTCAACCTGCACACAAGGAATTTTAAAAACCATACCCAACTTTTGTTTGTCGTATACATCGTCGCTTCTTTTCTCCCAAAAATATTTGGGTAGCATGACATGCCATGAAGACTCCATATCATAGTTAAATTGAGAATAGAGAAGAAAGAAAGAAAAGCCAAATATATTATAAATGGTATGAATAACATCAATTTGGTGAATTATATATAGAAGTTAGAATGAAGGCAATGACATCAAATACTCAACACTTAACATTTAATTCACCACTTTATGTGACAATATTATTTCAAAAAAATTGAGTCATGACTTTAAGTCATTTAAAAAATAATAAAACATCAACCATTGATATTTTAAAATCTAATAGTGTTGGCATTATTTTGAAGGTTTGAATTCACAATTCTAGTGCTTGAGACATTTTCTTCTGAAATGAAGCTACAGTCGTCCATCTTGCGATAACTGTTGATCTTTGATGAACTTAGCACACATTGTTGATTCCTTTTAGACCATTAACCATGAGCTGAAGCTCAGTCCCACTGAGGAAAGATGTCATAATTCTGCATTACTGTGAAAAAATGATGGCATCACCTTCTCAACAGTGTAGGCATGCAGGAGTCGCCTGATCGTTAACCGTCGATCTCAACCATTGATTTTTGTGAGAAAATATTTGTCACCTGAATTTGATACACCACAAAACCAATAATCACCTAGGTCAAGGAGCCAATCACCACAATGACTGCAAAGGCTTAAGTCATAACTTAAGTGACCTTCAACTGTCGATAGCCAATCAACGATAAAATATTATTTTGGTTGTTATGACTTTAAGTGATTTAATAAGTAATAAAATGTCAACTATTGATTTTTGGAAATCTAATGGTTCTAGTGTTATTTTAGAGGTTTTAATTTGCAAGTCTAGTGCTTCAAACAATTGCTTTTGGAATGCAACTATAGTCGTCCATCAAAAATTCATCGAACGGTTATGGGTTATATTGATTTGTGTTGACATATAGCTTCAGACATAATGAATATGTTGACACTTGTCCCCATTTAAGACACTTTATGAAGGAATTTGGATGTGTGGAAAATTTGTCCTGGAATAGAACAATATGTAGGATTTGATATTTTTGCCACCCACACTATGACTTATTATTTGCATACTAGTTTATTTCGCCAATGATTTTTTTTATTGGTTTGATATTATGTTTAATTTGCCAATGGTTTTTTTATTCATTTGAAAATAGGCTTAATTCATCAATGAAAATATATTTTTTGGTTTGAAAACATTTTTGACTCTCCAACAAGAATATTTTATTGTTTGAGCACAACTGTAATTCACCAATAGAAATATCTTGTTGGTTTGAAAACATGTTTAATTCGTCGATGGAATTATTTTACTATTTCAAAATAGGTTTTAATCGTCAATGAAAAAAAATTATTGGTTTCAAAAAAATTGCAATTCGCCAAGATTTTCCACATACTTCTAGCAATTACAAAAGATTCGCCAATTAAGATTATTTTTTCTCAGAAAATGAAAAAATTGCTAATAAAATTAATATTTTAATCAAGAAGTATACAAGATTCGTCAAGATTTTACACCTTTTCCGAGGGGGGGTTCTTAAAGTTATCCCTGCCTTAAACCCTAATCCCTTTATCCCCAACCCTAAACCCTACAACCTCAACCCTCATCCCTATACCCTATACCCTCACCCGTATGTACCCTAAACC